>OY282450.1:94287860-94931329 GCA_958295655.1 Palloptera scutellata
AACTTTTTCACTGCCATAAAGATTTCCATGAAGTGAAGCCATTGCAGATTTTAAGGGGGCGTCGGATCTTACAAAGCTTCCTGGTGCCATAAAGAAAAACTTTTCATGAAACAAATCTCATCTCCGATTTTTTCATGCAATTGTTGCTGTTCGTTGAACTCACCCGTAAAAATGTCCACGCACAAATTCATTGATTTTCTCTTTAGCCATGGCGTGCAAATTCTGAAACTCGTGAATGGCTGAGAACTTCTTCACATTCAAACCGTTCGGCGTAATTATATCCGGCTTGCGTTTGAGCAAATGTTCAGCCTCATAGCCAGTAATCTCTGAAACTGTAGTGAAGACATGCGCTAAATGTGTAGCAGCACGTTCCAAACAATATCGATGATAAATTTGACGTTTTCCCGCTTCCTCATCGACAGCAAACTTATCCAGATTATTATAGAAATCGGTGTTGCCAGCGCACAAGTACCGACCCAGCAAAGTGGCATGCGTTGTAAAAACGGTGGCAATTTCAACGTGACGCGTACGCAAAGCAATCAAACCGACACCGGCTTGCCATTCATGAAAATGCGCAACTATGCGCGGATTTTGTAAATCATGTACACTAGAGTATTCAACGGCTTTATTACGGAACTGTTAAAGAAAAAAGGCCGCAAGGAGTTTGAAATAACGTAGCATTTAAAGTACAACTCTTTATTATGTACCTCTCCCAGAAATTCAGCAATCATGTAACCCATAATTATAGCATCATTTGTTTCAACATCCAAATGTGGTACACCTATCAAATATTTAACTCAATTAATGTCTAGTATTTTAATTGGAATAAGACGTTAGTGCTACCTACCCACACCACATTTTTCCCATAGCTCCGATTTAAATTGATCCATTTTCCATGCACCCGATGAAATATCGAATAATATCAATTGCGGATTCCCATCGACCAGCCAGCGACCGGTGTGAATTTTATAACCACGTGAACGCAATGCATTCACCGCATCTAGCAGAGGATTACCACGCGGAAATTCGAGCTCTTCCATTTCCGTGCGGGCACAGTTCTCCTTGTACGGACCCATCATACACAGTTGCTCACCCATTTCCTCGGTGGACACATACGCTTTCGAACGTATTACCGTATAGATGCCTCCAACTTTGTTCGCGACTTCCCATGCGATTTCAAAATTCCAACGATTCTCACGCATTGCAATATCACCACGATCGAAATAATCTTTCAAGTCACCGCTGGACTCAACACGCGAAAAACGACGATTCATCTGTGAGGAGAGATATGTAGGTAGGTTAGGATTTTAATATTTGATTAAGTCATTCATCAATATATTGCTTAATTCAGTGACTAATTATGTGTGCGTTTAAATCTAACACGTATTCCATTTGTGCCGCCATCATCTTGATCTTCTATTCGAAAGGATAATTGTCTGCGAAACATTTTTCGGCTCTTCTAACTCAGGAACTCAAAAATTAAGACTAAATTTATTTTCCAATTGTGAATGGGAGCTTGTCAATCTTACAACTGAATGCCGAATAGAGGAAGATGAGCTTAATCGGCTCACTTCGTTCTGGCCTTATCAGGTTATCATATATATTTGCATACTTTATGCTATAGCAGCAGAGCGTGCTATGGTGAGGAGTGGCTGACCTAATGTTACACATAAGTGGCTGAACGTAATCTATAAAAAGATTATTTATGTAAGTAATAAACGTCACGCTTAGTATGTTACTAACGATTAACTACTTGGTTTTTATTTACATATGTACTGGTAAGTAATATATACATACAACGAACACGACAATGATAACCGCACGAATTCATGTTTAAACCATGTCCACAGACCGTTGGCGATGTAGCGTTGTTTTAAAGATGCTGTTTGATAAGCGAAATCTATAAATATTTAATGACATTGGAATCATAATAAAAGTTGTGCTTAATGGCGAAACTTAGGTACAACCATATTTATGAGACTGAGGAATAGATTCGCACGCATGAACAGCAAGAAAGTAAATGATTTGCATGTGATTGATTGTGAGATGGTGTCATCTTTCTATTTCAAATACAAAATCTTAAAGATTGATTATGGAAATAAAATAGTAGATTAGATTGTCCCGCTCTTTTTAGGCAGACACTTTAAGTAAAATCTTTTTATGAACTTATTGTAAGCCGTTAGATGCCACCTATGATATGGATTTCGACGAAGTCTTGCTTTTGGAAGCTGCGGGATGGCGCCATATAAAAAATTGCCCATTTAACTTTCGGATATGAAATTCTATTTATGGAAATCAGATATAAATTGTCATGAACTTTTGGAAAGGACTTTAATCAATAACGCGAGAAATTTTCATGGAAATTAGTCGAGAGACGGCGCCATACAAAAAAGCTCCAATAACAAAAGCTTTTCAATGTTAAGTAGTAGAGAAATGTGAGAAGTGCAAAGGCCTTCATTTCTATTCAATTCGTTGCATATAACACTTTGTTAAAACTAAATCCAGTCACGTGACTTGTCTGAGACTGGCCTCCTCCGATTAGGTGTTTGGAATTTTCAGAACGATTTAGACTTATTGTTTACTTGAATATTTTATTTATGTACAGTGTCGGGCAATAACATAAGAACACCTTGCACTATAAAACTTCCAAAGATTTTTTTTTTTTCGAAGGCGGGCAATCTAATAAGAACAGCAGATGAAAAAATTTATATTTTAAAAAGAAAACTTAAATTTGTTTATAATTTGTAATGGTAAGTATTTAAATGGTAATACCACCATTGAGGGTAATTCAACAAATTAAATGTAAATTATTCCGTAATGTCACAGCAAGATGGGTCGAGCAAAGCACTGTAGCAAGGAGTAGCGTGATTTGGTGAAAAAACTGCGAAATGAAGGACAAAGCATTTGCCATATAGCTAAAACTATTAGCAGATCCTCGACATTTGTCTACCAATCTTGATTACCTCAAAAATTTCATTGCAAGAGAGGTAGGCCCCCCAAAATATACTAGAAAGACGTTTAGCACGGAGGTGGAAGCATCATGGTATGGGGATGTTTGTCTTGCTATGGTGTGGATAAAAGAAACGATGGACAGAACATCCTTCAGGAGGTGATGCTTCCTTATGCTGAATGGTAAATGCAACAGGATAACGACCCAAAGCACACCTTAATCCTTGCGCGAGATTGGTTTTCCCATAATGGAATTCCCGTTATGACCTGGCCTTCACAATCTCCTGACCTTAATCCAATCGAGAACTTGTTGAATATTGTCAAAGAGAAGATTGGCAGTACCAGAGCTAAAAACAAAGACGAATTGTGGCAAAGCATTCAAAGAGCGTGGTATTCCATATCCCAGGCTACTTGCGCGTCTCTGGTGGAATCAATGCCTAGAAGGTGTAAGGCGGTTTTAATTAACAAAAGCTATTCCACAGCATTATTTCCACAGCATTCCATTAGCATTATTGAACAATTTGAGTCAATATTTTATAAATTTTTTTTTTGTAATTGAAGTGTTCTTATTTTGTTTGTCCTTTTGAAATGTGATTGATTTTATGTATAACTTTTAAACTTCTTTTTTACACTGAATTGATTTTGTGTTTGTTTTAAGAAAAAATTAAACTTATGGAATAAATGAATAAAAGTAAATACCTTTTAAATTTAATAAGCCTATAAGTGTAGAGAATATTTTTTTAATTATTTTTGGTTTCAGAACAAGGTGTTCTTATTTGACTGTCCGACACTGTACAATTATTATTCATATATTATCATTACTTATTTTATTATTTTTGTTGTTTTGTCTCATAGTACTGCATTGCATGGCGCTAAAATATTTTCTTATCGCGTTAATCATCGCGCCTTAATTCTCAAAAGTTTGTAATTATATGCATACAATTATTATCAATAAATAAAGTTAGCAAGAAATGAAAGGTTGCAAATTTAATATAATTATAAAAATTTTCTCAATTGTCAATTGTTTTCTCTAACTACAAAGAGAGAAAATTATAGACATATAGAAAGTGAAAGTACATTTATTTTCATGTTCAGGATATATTTTTTTTATTATATTTTTATTTTTCGCTTGGCATTGAACTTTGAAGTAACTTGCAGCTGTCACATGCCAAGAGACGATCACGAGGTATGAAAATAGAAAAAAAAAGAAAAGAAATTATTGTAAATATAAATGAATGCATTTTATGGGACAAATATCATTGCCATGGCATTTTGGCAAAATCTCAAGGAAATGACTAAAATGAATATTATTAGAAAACACTGTAACACGTGCGTCTTGCAAAAACAAAATAAAAATAAGTCAAAAGCAGACAGAGCTTTTTGCTCTCACTGAATTTATGATTGGTTGAGTAAAGGCGTAGTTTGAGATATCTCTCACTCTCTCTCTCTCTGCCCCATTGTAATTTTGAAAATTATTACATTTTAATTGTAAAACCTACCATGAAAAGTATTGCGTTGATTAGGAGAGGAAGATTAGCAAGAAGGAGAAATATCATTTGCACAAGTGCTTCTTATGTTCTAACGGGTAGTGTCACATTTAGATGGGGTCAGTAGCTCTGGAGATTACCTCAAACAAACATACAAACTTAACCAGATTGTTAATAGATCAGTTATAGATATTTTAATTATCAATGAATTCTTTCATCAACAATTTACGACTACTTTGTGACTTACTTTCAATGCTTATCTGTTATTCAATAATATTTAAATTCATATAGATTCATTTTGTGCTATTATGCGAATATGAATAGAATCGGAAATTTCAAGGTCATTCATTATCTATAAGCATTATTTATAAGCATTATTGCGTATAGATACAGTGGAACTACTTAAACTTGAGATTGTGCCTATGCTAAAAGATATGCTCTCTCACATCGCTTGCACGCTCGTCTACTTTTATTTTAGCTCTTTTGGCTTTCGGTGTATTTCTCCCTTTCTCTCCCTCTCTCTAACTATGTATACATGGTGTGCACAGTGTTTCCGTTTTGAACATTTTAAGAGGGGTTAGTTTTAGTTCGAGTGCCAAAAATTACAAACAATATACACAAAATTCAGCACCAAGTTGCGTAGTACTTTCCACAGCACTGATTAAATTCTTGGTGAGACCTTTTTATGGTTGCTGTGGCGTAGTTGGCAGCGCACTGGCCCTGGCCTGCTACGCAGTGTCTGCTATTCAAATCTCGGCACAGGCAAACCCAAAAAGTAAAAAAACAAAAATTTCTACACGGCACCACTTCTTGTCAGATATTGGCAAACCTACAAGAGTAGAAATTGCCTATGAAAAGCTTTTCACTTCGCCGTTCGCATTCGACATAAGACTGTAGGCCCTTTCATTCATGTAAAACTATAAAACGCACAACATAATGAATGCCAGAAGCTCGGCGAGACAAGCGAGTCATTGACTGTGGTATACACATAAGTAAATATGTACAAGTATGTACAAACCCTTATTGTATGTATTCCAAATTTAGGAAACTTTTATGATACCTTGATAAAGGGTGATTATTATAAGAGTTTAGTTTTTGAAAGAGAAAAAAAACAGAAATTTTTCAAAGTGAAAGAAAATTTTATTTGGATCGATAAATCAATTCCTGCCATTTACTTTTTAAATATAATTTCGCTTAAATATTGCCCGCGGCTACGCTTCAAGTGGTCCATTCTGAAGGTCCAACGTTGCGGCCTTCATCGCCTTTGAAGAAGCATGGCCCAATGATGTCGCCTCCCCATAAACCGCACCAAAAAATGCATTTTTCGGGATGCATTGGTAGCTGCTGAATTGCCTCTGGCTGGTCTTCTCTCCAAATACGGCAATTCTGCTTATTCACGTATCCATTGAGACAAAAATGAGCAGCGTCGCTAAATGGACGTAGCTTGCGAAAAACTTTTTTCACAGCGCATGAATTTTGATAATAAATTTTAATAATTTGCAAACATTGTTCAGGTGTAAGTCTATTCATTATGAAATGACAAACCAAACTGAGCATAAACCAAGTGACAGCTGTCAAAAGGCCAACTCGAAAAAATTATTGCCAGTTTGAAAACCACACTTCTAGAAAAAACACCCTTTATAATAAATATTATACACTCTACACGGTAGTTGTAGGCATTCACTTTTATACCCAACGGGAAAATTTGGACCGCTTCCGAATAATTCACTGTCCCGACTTTATGCTTTTCGTTAAGCTTATATGTACAAGGTGGGGAAAAGTAATGTAAATGTAAAAGTAATGTGAATGTGCCAACTTATTGCAAAAATTATACGGATAGAGAATTAGTTGTGGATAAGCAATGAAGCGATACACAGCTCCAAATCACAAATTTGGAGCCAAAATGCCGTAAAACGAGCATAAGAGTGCATCAACCCAGGAAGTCATTTTACCGATATCATTTTTTCAACTTAAAAACAGAGCCAAATTTTTCTCATTTCTAACAAAACGGCAGCCACTCCCCATTATGAAGTTACTTTTGCCACACCTTGTAGGAAGCACTCATGATTTTCAGAGACTTGGAACATTTGTTTTCTAAAATTACTAAGGGAACAAATGATAACTAAATTTTATTAACAAATGAGAATTTTCTTTCGGTGCTTTTAAGGCTGTGGTTACATTCAAAGTTTATTCGGCGAACACCATGCAATTGTTGTCCGAACACGAAAAAAGGAGATTTTACTCACTCTCACACCGAACACGATATGCTGGGTGAAATGTACACCTAATAGCCATGCTCTTCTTGCGTTGCTTATAAGTGCTCTTTTGCGTTCTTTCAGGCCTAGCTTGAGGGCTTGATGTTAGCGCTCCCTTCCTCCCAGTAGACAATTTGAATCCGAAAAAATATTCTCTTATGACTTCTCTCTGAAATACTTTCTTCATCAAGTGCTGAACAGCAACTGGGTTGATTTGCTTCGCCGAAATGAAAACAAAGCAACAGCTGAACGCGCACGATCGAAAGCCACACTAAGAAACTTAATCATTTGCACGCTCACAAAATATATTGTACGTGACATTTTAAAACGTTACGATACACTACGTTACGTATGCATAATCAAGCCTTAAAGGATTGATTGTTTACATCATGCTACGTTACGTTGCGCTACGTATGCACAATTAAGCCTTAAGACTATTTTATGAGTCCTATTTTCGAAAAAGCAGAACTGACCATATAATATTCCTATATGTATGTAAATGAGGGTGCTCAGACAATGATTTTATGGCGGCCATTCATTCACTATGTCGATCGTCAAATTTTAAGTTGCACAGACGGTTGTATGGAAATCAAAAGTTTTGGATCTGCCGGTCAAACGACAACTTGTATAGTGTAAGTTGTAAGTGAGGTAACGTTTACTGCTGACATTGCAGCGTTCCAGTGTAGATAAATAAGTGCTTTTGTAGCGCTTCCTCTCCCGTTGGGTGCGTACATATTGGCTACTCACACGTGTACGCTGTAAAATTTTCTTGTCTCAATTGATAAAGTTGCTGTAATTTGTTATCAAAAACAAACAAAAGAAAAGTAAAAGTTTTATACTTTTATCCGCACCACTCATACAATGAACATTATGTAGATGCATCATTCACGCTATATAACTGAGGCCACATGTTAAGGGAGATTATGTTGGTTGCAGTGGCGTAGTTGCCCTGCTACGCAGAGTTTTCGAGGTTTAAATCTCGGCATAGAAAAAAATTAAGAAAAAAAAAAAAGTAGAATATAGAAAATTTTTCTACGCGGCACCGCCTCTTGGCAGGCAATGACAAACCTACAAGAGTAAAAATTGCCTATGAAAAGCTTTTCACTTCGCCGTTCACATTCCATTCATATACAAATGTAACACGCACAACATGAGTCGAGGAGAAAAACTTGGCCTCAGCCCTCCTTGGGCCATTAAAAGAAAGAAGACAATGATGACACTGACATTTGCGTAAAAGTTTCAATGGCCAATCAGTAATTGTATACAATATGTAATTGTATTTGTTGTTATTGCGCCTACTCTTATTTTCGAAAACTCTTTCGAATCATTTATTTCATTGTTTATTTTTTAAAAATTTCACTGATCCGTCACTAGGGTTCGAAATTTCTCACTTAAATATCGATACCAAGTACTCGTCTTCTAGGATTATGGAATCGTAGAAAGAGTGTCGATACTACTCAGTATCGAACATATTAAAAACGAATTTTTGATAAGAAATCACAATTATTTTATATTATTGCATCTTTATTTCGCAACCATTGTGACATGGAACTGTGAGTTTAAGTAACCGATACGTGTGTAAAAGACTTTTTTATTTACTTTTATCTGTATGTGAAATGTACTCGATTCAACTACAGAGTATTTTGGAAAGTATCGAAATAAGGCATCGAGTACTGAAGAACTCGAACTATCGGCACTACTCAGTGTCGATAGTATTGCTCCAACCCTATCTGTCACTCTAGCAGCCGCTGAATAATGATTACACGCTTCTCTTCTTACATTAATTGCTTATTACATTTAATATTTTCAATTACTATGTGCACATATTTACCTTAAGAAATATTGCCTCTCAGTCAGTCAGTGAATCAAACTGCGTACCACACGCACGCACACGCTGCAACCAGCAATAGCGCAATCAGCGATCGGCGACAGACGACGGATGTAGCAAATGAAAGCAGGCAGTAAAAGCAAGAAACGCTTCTTGCTACTCTACAAGCAGAGAAAAAATTGTGTATGTTCTTGATAAATGTCAAATAAAGGTCAATGGTAAAAATTTTGTTTGGTAGTTGGCTGATTTGTTCTCAAAAATTTGGCTGGTTAGATTGTTGTTGGCTGATATTGTAGTTTTGGCAGTGGCAGTTTTTGGGCAGGTTGGATTGGTTGGCTGGCAATATCGCTGCTGGCCTGATTATTGTTTTGCTTGATTTTTTTTTGTTATTTGTTTATCACTTTGTTGCTGCTTTTCGTTGGCTGCCGCTCCATGCGCTTAGCTACTCGTAACTTGTTGTATGTATAACTATTATCAATAATTATAAACAGGCAAACGCGTTATCGCGGAGAAGCGTGTTATTATTTTATGAGGGTAGAACGAAATAAATGATTTAATAATTATGTGTAGACGCGTTTGAGTGTTCTTTCCTATTATTATTAGATATGTTTGCACGTTTACTTTTAAGCATATTTCACTTATTTTTATACTTTCATGTTAATAATTTAGACGTCATCCGTATTTTGTGCGCTCACCTTCCCAATTCCCGGCGCTGACGTTCACAATAATAACAGCCACAGCAACAACAACAAAACCGCAACGCGTCAAATGGTCGCCAAGAAATATGTCGCAATATTATGCTTTGAATTTTTCTTTTATTAATTAAATTATATATATTAATTTTCTGTATAGTTTCTTTTAGCAGCTTGATCACAATGCTGCGTGCGTTCGAGCAACTCGCTATTCTATTAAAACTCTTTTTTTCTTTTCCACTTTTTTTTGGTTTGTAACCAGAAAAGCAACTTTTCAGTACCGCGGCGAGAGTTTTTCTTTCTACATCGGCGTTGATGAAGGAGAGGAATATAAGGCAACAACAAAAACACTTCTGTACACTTTTGTTCTGTTGCTGCTCAATTGCTTTAAAATGAAATAAAATGATTAAAATTGTGTCTTCTCAGAGAGAAAAGAGCGAGAGCCATGCACAAGCACACACACTCGCCCAAGTATCTTGAATTTGCTGTCGTCAAAGTCGTTGCGATTCCTGTGCGACTGCTACACGGACTGATTGACTTCCTGACTGCCTGCCTGGCTGCCCACTTGCCTGTGTGACAGACTGATTGCCTCTTTCCTTGTCAATGGTGTGACTGACTGCGTTTCAGTTCAGTTATGCAAAGCGAGAAACATTTGGATTTACTTATTTTTCTTTGCTGTTGTTTTTTTATTTTTAGCTGCACGCTTTCTCTCTTGCTGCGTGGATTTTTAATTTGAGTATTTAATTTTTTGGGGATTTTTGGTTATTTTGTTGTTGTTCATATTTCTCCTATCAATATTGCTTTAATATTCTCGCATTAACTTGACTGTGGCTGTGTTTGCTGTTTTTGTTACATTGTGCAACAAAATTCTTGAAAAATTTTAGACCTTCCTTTAATATAAGTTATAAAAATAAACCTGACTTCCATTCGATTTTACTTCCCTCTATTTGGGTCCCAAGAAGCTTGTGTCTCATTGGAAGTGATGTTCTGCGTCTTGTCTGCCACTTCACTTAACTCCATTATTTCTATGTAATCCTTGAATCTCAGCTGGCTCGCCTATTTTATGACTGAAGTACCATCTATACTAGTGGTCGCTGTGGCGTAGTGGTAATGCGTTGGACTGCTACGCAGAGTGTCCGGGGTTCGAATCTCGGCACAGGCAGAGTAAAAATTGCTATGAGCTTTTCACTTCGCCGTTCGGATTCGGCTTTAAACTGTAGGTCCCTTCCATTCATGTACACATATAACACGCACAACATGAGTGGATGCGAAAAAGCTCGGCCTAGACCCTCCATGGGCTGTTGTGCCAGTAAAAGTAAGTAAAGTAAAGTAAGTACCATCTACACTTCATCTCAGCTTTGCTTTCACAGAAATTTGAATCATCAGGTCATAGAATCGAATTGGAAAATAAAGAAAACAATCGTTTTCGGAATGGTAGAAATTTCGATCGTTGCTTCTAAATTAATGAGCCATTGAAGACCAAAAATATCTCGTCCTTCCCTGATTTGCTTAAGCACCTCCAGCACTCTGCTATAAGTTTTGATATCAAGTCACATCATTTACAAGATTGCGGAATGTTTAAAATAAGAAAAGTATCGAAAGTCGGGAACTTAGAATTCCCTTTGGGTAACTGAAAACTGTTGGCTAGCAGAATGTGGATGTCGTAATTTTTAGTCATTTTTGATTTTTGTCTACGAGTATGTACATAATTGTTTTTAATTTTAGCAAATTTTATGCATAATTTTTCGTTAGTTTGCATATGTACATATATGGATTTTTAGTTTTTGGTTACAGTTCTTAATTTTGAATCATTTTGTAAACTGGTTATTTGAAGAAGTTAAATAAAATTTCAAAAATTTGAAGCATGTTTTGTTGGCAAACTACTGGAATTACATTACATTCAGAATCTATCTACTACATATGTAAATATGTATGTATCAGATTCCATTATCCTGAAACAATTCACGAAAAAATAAACAATTTTACGGATTTTCGCAGAATTTTTTGATATGTTCAAGACTGGTCTTACTACACTAAATACGAGCCTTGGTTACTATTTGCCTTGGTAACTATTTATATTTTTGAGAAAATGTTCACCACAAAGTAAACCCTACATTACATTTCATATACATACTTTAGTTTCCATTTCACGTGTGAATAATTTTGTTAGTCAGTGTGCAACGAAGCAATGTACATAAATTGCGTACATACGAGTATATATATGCGTGCGAGTTTGTTGTTTTAAATATATGCAGTCCGTATTTATGTATACATTTTACATGTACAACATCAGGGTTAAAAGAGACCGGCATTTTTCTGCAGCGTAGTGTACTCGTAGTACCTTTACAGGCGCTCTCTCTCTCACACATTTGGAGAGATTTACTTAGAGGTAGTTATTGTGGGTGTTTTGGATGTATTATGCTCGAGTACACCCTACACTTCTTCATGTGGAACGTTGTGTTACTACTACGCTAAGTAAAAATGTTGGTCATATTTGTGGCGATATATACTCATATAAATTTTAAACCAACGTTCGTTTTCTTCTAATATACTGACCTGAAATTTAACGCATTTAATCAGTTTTTTTGTAAATAAACAAAAGTTAAGTATTAAAGCATCTTTAAAATCTTATATTACATATTACTATTTAAATAAAGCGTAGTATATAAATACTAGCCTCCTTCACGTTTATTCTACATATAGCAATTCTACAGAATAAGACACCTTGCTGTAACTTTCAGTTTGTCGCAATACGTACAGCTCTGCTAATTTCAGGGTCGTTTGCATTCATACTTTACATACTTCCATCGGTATTGCACGGCATACGTCGTCTTTGCTAGTTGCACTACTAAACCAAATAGTTAACCGTTGCGCCATCTGGCGTCGTTCAGTTCACACTCAAATATGCTGTTTGTGTGTATGTGGTTTTGTTAAAAATGTGAATGCCCAAGCTAAAATGTATACATCAACTACAATTAAATTACTGCAGATGGCGCAGGCATTATTATTAAGGTGGCCAGCTGTATGTTATGTATGTACAAAGGCCTCTGAGAAAATAGTTTTTAAGTGTATGTATTTGAATACATGAAATGCCAACTTCTATCACCATCAGTTGATACAGTTTACTCTTGGTGACGTTACCTGAAGTAACTTAAATTTCAACCAGAAGTTCCTTCAAAGAATTTGAGCCATGTATTTGAATGGAAGGAAGTTTATTGCGATTATGGTTACGTTCTAAGGGAGAACACGATTCATAGTCTTGAAACGGTCACTCACAGCTGTCAGAAAAAAATTCAAACTGGTTCATCATTAAATGGGACTTCTTCCATTGTAACTGTATTGACAATGAACATTTTCCACATAATTTAAAAATGCAGTTTAATAATTTGTAATTTGCAGCAGAGCAAGAGGTTAAGAGTCTTTTAAAAACTGTTTAAAACGGGCATTGATATCTAGCCTTTTATCGTCTATTTACTTAGGGTCCAAAATCCTTACAGAAGTTAAGTTAAATTCCACAAGATGCTTTTAGATGGCGCTACTACCATATACTATATGCTTCAAATTAAGAGTTGATCATATTTCCTAAATATTACAAAGCAGATTGAAGTTTACGCTAGCCCAGACAAACATAGTACTACTATAAAAGCTTTCGCAGCAGTTGATTCAATCAAAAACATATTTCTAAATATTTAATTATTATTTTATTCAGTAGTCTGTAGCTATGTTGTTGACCAACATTAGCCAAGGTATTATGTAGTACGTATTATCTATTCGTTTAACTTATAGGCGGTGTCTATATACGACGCGTTTAACAGTCTTATAACGGTAACCATCATCAGCGAGAACGGCTGATTCTTGGGCAACAGCAACTGGTGCTGATGCGGGAGCTTCAACGGCAATTGGAGCTTCCTCTACTGGGGGCAAGTATTCGTTTGATGGGAGTTCGTTAACATCACGACGATGACGATAACGGATGCGTTTCACGGTCTTGTAACGGTAACCATCATCAGCGAGAACGGCTGATTCTTGGGCAACAGCAACTGCTGCTGGGGCTTCTACAGCAATTGGAGCTTCCTCTACTGGGGGCAAGTATTCGTTTGATGGAAGTTCGTTAACATCACGACGATGACGATAACGAATGCGTTTCACGGTCTTGTAACGGTAACCATCATCAGCGAGTACAGCGGACTCCTGAGCGACAGCAACTGGTGCTGCGGCTTCAACGGCAATTGGAGCTTCCTCTACTGGGGGCAAGTATTCGTTTGAGGGAAGTTCGTTGACATCACGACGATGACGATAACGAATGCGTTTCACGGTCTTGTAACGGTAACCATCATCAGCGAGAACGGCTGATTCTTGGGCAACAGCAACTGGTGCTGATGCGGGAGCTTCAACGGCAATTGGAGCTTCCTCTACTGGGGGCAAGTATTCGTTTGATGGGAGTTCGTTGACATCACGACGATGACGATAACGAATGCGTTTCACGGTCTTGTAACGGTAACCATCATCAGCGAGTACAGCGGACTCCTGAGCGACAGCAACTGGTGCTGGGGCTTCAACGGCAATTGGAGCTTCCTCTACTGGGGGCAAGTATTCGTTTGATGGGAGTTCGTTAACATCACGACGATGACGATAACGGATGCGTTTCACGGTCTTGTAACGGTAACCATCATCAGCGAGAACGGCTGATTCTTGGGCAACAGCAACTGCTGCTGGGGCTTCTACAGCAATTGGAGCTTCCTCTACTGGGGGCAAGTATTCGTTTGATGGAAGTTCGTTAACATCACGACGATGACGATAACGAATGCGTTTCACGGTCTTGTAACGGTAACCATCATCAGCGAGAACGGCTGATTCTTGGGCAACAGCAACTGGTGCTGATGCGGGAGCTTCAACGGCAATTGGAGCTTCCTCTACTGGGGGCAAGTATTCGTTTGATGGGAGTTCGTTGACATCACGACGATGACGATAACGAATGCGTTTCACGGTCTTGTAACGGTAACCATCATCAGCGAGTACAGCGGACTCCTGAGCGACAGCAACTGGTGCTGCGGCTTCAACGGCAATTGGAGCTTCCTCTACTGGGGGCAAGTATTCGTTTGAGGGGAGTTCGTTGACATCACGACGATGACGATAACGAATGCGTTTCACGGTCTTGTAACGGTAACCATCATCAGCGAGTACAGCGGACTCCTGAGCAACAGCAACTGGTGCTGATGCGGGAGCTTCAACGGCAATTGGAGCTTCCTCTACTGGGGGCAAGTATTCGTTTGAGGGAAGTTCGTTGACATCACGACGATGACGATAACGAATGCGTTTCACGGTCTTGTAACGGTAACCATCATCAGCGAGAACGGCTGATTCTTGGGCAACAGCAACTGGTGCTGATGCGGGAGCTTCAACGGCAATTGGAGCTTCCTCTACTGGGGGCAAGTATTCGTTTGATGGGAGTTCGTTGACATCACGACGATGACGATAACGAATGCGTTTCACGGTCTTGTAACGGTAACCATCATCAGCGAGTACAGCGGACTCCTGAGCGACAGCAACTGGTGCTGAACCCTCAACAGCCACGGGAATATCGACAACAGGCGTAGCAACTTGTTGTTGTGCAGCTACTGGAGGCAAGTATTCGCTTGAGGGAAGTTCGTTAACGTCGCGACGATGACGCAAACGATAACGCTTGACGGTCTTGTAACGATAACCATCATCAGCCAAAGCACTAGTCTCGAGGGACTGTGCAGCTTCCTCTAAAGGAGCAGCATCCTCTAAGGGCGGCAGATACTCATTTGAAGGCAATGCGGCATAAGCCGTGGCTAAAAATGCCAGTGCGACGAATAGGAATCTCTGCAAAAAAAGAAATCATTAGCTTAAGTTAAATCCTTTCCTTCACTGAGTGTATGCAGCAATGTATCCAATGTTTAGTATCCACATTAAATGATAGGTAGAACTTAATTCTCAGCTTTCAACTCTTGGCACAACTCACCATTTCTTATGTTGTGTGTTCACCTTCCTCGAATTAGAAACGTTTTGATGATCTTAGTTGTCTCGCATGGCGTATTTATACAAATCAAACTCTGTAAGTGAGATCGGCATAAAAAGAAGTTAGAATTTTTATTGTGGCTCTTGCCAAAAATTTTATAATTTAAGCTTATAAAATAGATACTTTACACAATTCACACAATATAACATACCAACAACTTAACACGATGATTCGGTTGCCAACACCACCGCCACTCACATTTGTGTCTTCTTCATTCTTAGCTGTGCTGCTAAGCTTCCACTTCTTTCGTCTTTGCCGAGCTATATTCGCAGAATTTTTTTTGATAACGCCGTATGCTAAGCTTGTAGATAAGTAGTTTGTTTGTTTGTTGTAGTATAATGTCTTTGAACCCCTCACCACGTCACTTTAGAGACCCACTTCAATAAATGAATTTGGAATTCGAGTAAGTGCCTCAGCTCTTACCATATCTGATACACTGTGCAGTAACAAAATATGTACTTCATATTAAGCTCAAATCGATCAAATTCGTTGCTTTTTGCTTTACATATGTATAGGTACATATGTACTCATATCTACATTTACATATGAATTCATATTTAGCTACAGCTTTCAGCAGCTTCTTTTGCTTCTTCTTCGGACGCTGCTGCTGCTGGCTTCGCTACTTTATCGTACTTCCATATTTGATTGAAGCGCACAATTAATAAATTTAAATAAGTGAACTGAGAACAGCGGATGAAATAATTAATTGCCTATTTACATTCTTTTATATTTTGTATTCCTTTTTTGTGCGTGTGTGTTGATATTGGCTTCTCAAGTTCGATAGCGTTAAGAAAACGAAATGTTCGCAGTAGCAGTTTTTCTGTTGCTGTTTTGGCGTGAGAGCACTTCACTCAGTCTTCAGCAGTTATACTCGTATTTGTAGGTAGTAACTGGGTGGTATCAATGCTATACAAATAATAATAAAACATTTTTGCATAACTATTTTTAGCTTATGATGCTTTGCAAGTGTTTAAATTATAGCAATTACTTACTTGATGCTGTTTGATTTTATTATTTCACATCTGATATATTAATTGTATTTTTATGATGCATTTGCATTTAGTTTATCACTTCCGACTTTGGGCCCGTGTGGGCAATATCATGCGAACATTGGTACTAAATGAATTAGAAAGTGCAGCGAAAAAAGCTACAATGAAATCAATTGTTAATCAATCTAGCTTCAATGACAGCCACAAAGTATTCGTTAGATCGGAGTGCGTCATAATCAAGAAGCTTAAGCAAATGGATTTAGTTTAGTCTAGTAACAGTAAGTGTTATCATTAAAGATTGTATAATAATTCCTTTGAGGAGCGAGTAATGCAATCAAATGCAATTTACAGTCCAGTAATGGAATTCCACATTTTTCCCATTCCATTAAAAACTAAATAACTGGAAGCGTTAATTACCCATTACAATTACAAGAATGGAATTGAGGTTGGAATTAGGAATGTAATTATTATGAAATTATACCTAGCTCTGATTCAAATAGCAGAAAGAACTCGCCTAAACGTCATGACAGGCAATGGCAACCCTACAACAGAAAAATTGCTTATGAAAATCTTTTCACTTCGCCGTACAAACTTCTATTCATGTACTTCTATTCATGTACAATTAAAATACTCATAACATGAGTGGATGCGAAAAGTTCGGCCTAAGCCATCCAAGGGCTGCTCTGCCATTAAAAGAAGCTCTTCGGTGGGAATCTCTCCATCCAGCCTCTCATCCATGGGCTGCTGTGCCATTAAAAGAAGCCCTTCGGTGGGAATCTCTCCATCCCTCCTCTCATCCATGGGCTGCTGTGCCATTAAAAGAAGCCCTTCGGTGGGAATCTCTCCATCTCTCCTCTCATCCATGGGCTGCTCTGCCATTAAAAGATGCTCTTCGGTGGGAATCTATCCATCCCTCCTCTCATCCATGGGCTGCTGTGCCATTAAAAGAAGCCCTTCGGTAGGAATCTCTCCATCCAGCCTCTCATCCATGGGCTGCTGTGCCATTAAAAGAAGCCCTTCGGTGGGAATCTCTTCATCCCTCCTCTCATCCATGGGCTGCTGTTCCATTAAAAGAAGCCCTTCGGTGGGAATCTCTTCATCCCTCCTCTCATCCATGGGCTGCTGTGCCATTGAAAGAAGCACTTCTATGGGAATCTCTCCATCCCTCCTCTCATCCATGGGCTGCTGTGCCATTAAAAGAAGCCCTTCGGTGGGAATCTCTCCATCCCTCCTCTCATCCATGGGCTGCTGTGCCATTAAAAGAAGCCCTTCGGTGGGAATCTCTTCATCCCTCCTCTCATCAGGGCTGGACATTTTTTAGCAACCATTATCTGTGACGTCTGGGACCAGTTCTGAACTGAACTGGAAAGAGATCAAAGCTTACAAAATCGCGATAAATAACGCTAACCGATATATTTCTCGATATTGTAACGACAGCCATAATTAACAAGGTTTTTGAGCTGTTTAACAATTCCATAGATGCGAAAACTTGATATATGTGGTTTCGACTATGATTTTAAGTTTGAATAAGAAAATACCATACAAAACAAATTCTTTAACACCATAAACTGATAAACTGAAATACATACATAGGTATACTTTATATTATACTTATATAAAAGTTAGCGGAATAAGCCATACACGGGTGTTAAATACAACAGGTTGCTAAATACTCCAGCTCTTCGAAGTTAAAGTCATTGAAAATAACTGATTTCAATTCATCAGATTGCTGATACAGATTTATCAATTATTAAGCCCTACTAATCACTGAGATGATAAATGATTTGGTCTTAATTTTATATGTACATACCGAAAATTAGAAAGAAAGTTCCGAAGGGTTGGAGTTTTTTTACTTCTCATATAAAGCTCAAAATTTATCACCGAAAGTTTCTGAACTCTCGTCCAAAATCCCTTTCATTTCAACTGCTCATCTTGAGTTCCGAACTTTTTATCAAAACATTTGAAAATCTCATTTAGAGCTCCGAACTTCTAATCCAGAATTCCTACCTTTTTTTCAAGAGCTTTTTAATTTTCACCCAAGGATTCGAATCTCTTATTCTACAGATTCAGATCCAATTCGTCTTTGAACATCGTCAAAGTCAAACTCGTACGAATGCAATTACTTAGTTTCACCTGTAACCGTTCGGGTGTTAGAGAACTCGTTGGTTCTAAATTACAGCTTCTATGAATATCTAAAAATTTCCCATTAAATTCGAATTTATTCATTTTTAAATTGTTCTATATTAAAAATTTATTTATTTGATTACAATTTAATTTAAAATTGCTTCAAGCAAACGTACATATAATAAAATTTGGGCATAGACTACGAAATTAATCTAATGGCGACGTATCTTAAATTTTCTCACCGTCTTATAACGGTAACCGTCATTGGCCACGAAGCTGGTCTCACCAGCTGGTGCCAAGTATTCACTAGATGGTGTTGCGATTTCGATGCTTTGGGCAACTTCCTGATGAGGAGGCAAGTATTCAGTGTTGACCTCACGACGATGACGATGACGGAGACGACGCACGGTCTTGTAACGATAGCCATCATTAGCGACAACGGTGTGTTCTTCGGGAGCCAAGTATTCGTTGGATGGTGCGGCAATTTCAAAGGAAGCTTCCTGGTTTGGAGGCAAGTATTCGGAGTTCACTTCACGACGTTGACGATGACGGAGACGACGCACGGTCTTGTAACGGTATCCATCATTAGCGACAACGGTTTGATCCTCGGGAGCCAAGTATTCACTGGATGGTGCGGCAATTTCGATGCTTTGAGCAACTTCTTGATGCGGAGGCAAGTATTCAGCGTTCAATTCACTGACATCACGACGTTGACGATGACGGAGGCGACGTACAGTCTTGTAACGGTAGCCATCATCAGCAACAACGGTTTGCTCTTCGGGAGCCAAGTATTCACTGGCAGGTGCAGCAATTTCGATACTTTGAGAAACTTCCTGATGAGGAGGCAAGTATTCGGAGTTCACTTCACGACGTTGACGATGACGGAGACGACGCACGGTCTTGTAACGATAGCCATCATTAGCGACAACGGTGTGTTCTTCGGGAGCCAAGTATTCGTTGGATGGTGCGGCAATTTCAAAGGAAGCTTCCTGGTTTGGAGGCAAGTATTCGGAGTTCACTTCACGACGTTGACGATGACGGAGACGACGCACGGTCTTGTAACGATAGCCATCATTAGCGACAACGGTGTGTTCTTCGGGAGCCAAGTATTCGTTGGATGGTGCGGCAATTTCAAAGGAAGCTTCCTGGTTTGGAGGCAAGTATTCGGAATTCACTTCACGACGTTGACGGTGACGGAGACGACGCACGGTCTTGTAACGGTAGCCATCATCAGCAACAATGGTTTGCTCTTCAGGAGCCAAGTATTCGTTGGACGGAGCTGCGATTTCAATGGAAGCTTCTTGGTGTGGCGGCAAGTATTCAGAGTTAACCTCACGACGTTGGCGGTGGCGAAGGCGGCGCACAGTCTTGTAACGGTAACCATCGTCAGCTACTACAGTGCTCTGCCCCTCAACATTAGGCGCCAAATATTCGCCCTGTGGTTCGGTTATATCGATGCCAGTGTCATGGCTGGGTGGCAAATACTCCGAGCTGGGAGCATATTGTGCATATGCAACTGCAACGATGGCAGCTAATCCAAAAATAATGAGTTTCTGAAAAGGAATACGATTTTATTAGTATATCAAACTTCGGCTTGAAGCTGGCGGCTCGATGCCTACAAGTATTTATTACCATTTTGATTAATTTGTCGATTCTTATGGAATACAAGTGATCAAATGATATTGATTTGAAAATGCGCAAAGTTATTTATACTATTTTTATAACTAGTCGATCGTAGATTGTTTGAGTAGAGAAATGAAGTGATAGAGAAAAATCTGTACATCTCTTTAAACACCCATGGCCAACATGATTAGCTTCATTATAATCACTTTTGTTGATATTCGTATGCGTTCGTTTCTGATTTTGGGTTTGAGCTGCTATGAGTTTGATATTGTTTGCTGCCAGTAATGATATGCAGATGTTCACATAAAATGTGTTCGTAAAATTGAATTATTGCATAGCTCGAGCCAAGTCGGAAGTGAGTTAGTAAAAACCGCGCCGATTCCTGTTACTCGAGTCTACAAATGTACGAGTAGATATAAACGTTTCATTGATCTTCTTTAGAGTTTCGCTTTCGTTTCGTTTACATACATACATTCGTGCCCACACTGAGGACGACAAGCGCGTGAGTCATTTGCATTGGCGCCAACACTTCTCCGGCTTGGATTTGTGCGTTTACCTTTTTGTTGATCATCGTCAAGATGATCAGGTCAATGCCAATGTCAATACCCTAAACCTAATGCCTCTACAAACAAATCAAGTCGATTGACAGGTTTTTTTGTTTATTTTTTTTCTAGATTATTATCGTACGATTGGCTTTACTTAATGTAAGAAATAATTGCTTCATGCATGTGGTTTCTTTCGTGTTATGTGTAAAACAATTCTTTAATCATTAATTTAAAGTTTACATTTCCGTTTTCTTATTCGATGATATTGGTAGAGATTAGCTTCTAGCGAGAATTCTACTCTAGTTAACATCGCGACGTCGGCGGAGACGATAACGCTTGACAGTCTTGTAACGGTAGCCATCGTCGGAGGAAAAGGAATGTGCGGGTGCAGGTTCAGAAGCAGCCACGTCACAGTTAGTGTCATAGGTTTCAGCAGCTGGTGCTGAGTAGCTTGGAGCTGGAGCCGATTCGTAGGCAACTGCGGGAGCTGCGTAAGCAACTGCGGGAGCAGTTGAAGCACCTACATGTGGGGGTAAGTATTCGGTGGCAACATCACGACGACGACGGTGGCGGTAACGCTTGACAGTCTTGTAACGATAGCCATCATCGGAGGAGAAACTGTGTGCGGGCTCTGAAGCAGCAACATCATAAGTTTCATAGGATGCAGCGGGAGCGGAGTAGCTTGGTGCTGGAGCTGATTCGTAAGCGGCAGGTGCTGAGTACACTGGTGCAGCAGCTGAAGCGGCATGTGGGGGCAAGTATTCGCTGGAGAGTTCGCTCACATCACGACGACGACGGCGCAGACGATAACGTTTCACGGCTCTATAACGGTAACCATCATCGGCTGAGAAAGAGTGTGCAGGTTCAGAGGCAGCAACATCATAAGATTCAGCGGGAGCAGATTCATAAGCGGCTGGAGCAGAGTACACTGGCTCGGGAGCTGAAGCGGCATGAGGGGGCAAGTATTCGGTGGAGACATCACGACGTCGGCGGTGACGGTAACGCTTGACGGTCTTGTAACGATAACCGTCATCAGAGGAGTAAGTGTGTGCGGGCTCGGAAGCAGCAACGTCATAAGTTTCATAGGATGCAGCGGGAGCGGAGTAGCTTGGGGCGGGAGCTGACTCGTAAGCGGCAGGAGCTGAGTAAACGGGAGCGGGAGCTGAAGCGGCATTAGGAGGCAAATATTCGTTGGAAAGTTCGCTCACATCACGACGACGACGACGCAGACGATATCGTTTAACGGACCTATAACGATAACCATCATCGGCTGAGAAAGTGTGTGCTGGCTCAGAGGCAGAGGCATCATATGTCTCGTAACTCTGAGCAACAGGTGTAGGTGCTGATTCCAACGCAACTGGTGCAGCGTATGACACTTCGGGAGCAGATGCGGCGCCAACCTGTGGTGGCAAATATTCGCTGGAGACATCACGACGATGACGGAAACGGAAACGTTTCACGGCCTTATAACGATAACCATCATCGGCCAGAGTGTGTGCAGGTTCGCTTTCCAAGAAGTTAGTCTCAACGACGTTCGAAGCAGCGCCACCATATTCCTGAGCTGGTGGCAAATATTCCGATGATAATTGCGCGCAAGCACCGGCAATAAATGCCAATCCAATGAGGAAAAGTTTCTGAAAATTAAAAATATTTATATATCACACTTTGGTTGGTATAACTTTTTTCTATTTTTCCATTTTATAAAGCTCTTACCATTTCTTAGCTAGAGCTCTGTGTTCTCGCTGGTTAGAGAAATGAATGATATTTAATTCTTGAAAATACTCAACATTTATACTATCATCTGAGTGGTGGCAAAACAATGGGGTACAGGACATGTGCACATTCTAATATCAGGTTCAGCAGGTTTCAGCGCAGCTATCTGCACTCAATTTCTTGTATTTTAAAATCTTCAATGGAGGTGTATTGAATATAGTATATATCCTGGGATTTATAAATTTGCTGACGTTGAAATTAATCTCTATTCGTTAGCGCACAACATTTAATTTTTCAGCAACTGTTGCCAATATGTCTAACGAATATGCTTTAAATCGAATCTCAATGCAACTAATTTATTATCGTTGAATAAAAATGCAAATTTTGTTAGTGGTTCTTTCTATTTTAGAACGAGACATGAAACTGATACAACCTGTTGAGAGATTTAAATTTTTGTTCTTAATTTTTTTGATTTGCCTTTTTTTTAGAGACTTAGACTGGTTGGATGTTCTTTAGTGGCTTAAAAAATAATCTCATATATGCAAAGGGTGTTTTTTTTAGAAGTGTTGTTTACAATCTGGCAAATACTTTTTTCGGAGTTGGTCTTTTTGACAGCTGTCACTTGATTTATGCTCAGTTTGGCTTGCCATTTCATCATGAATAGACTTACTCCTGAACAACGTTTGCAAATCGTGCCAATTTATTACCAAAATAATGGTCCATGGATTGGTTTCGCACCACGTTTACTCTAGTGGATAATGCGCATCCTCAGAGACGCCGTACAGTGCGCACCGAAGACCAAATTGCTGCTGTGGAGCAGAGTATCGAAGAAGACCCGAATGAGTCGATCCGCCAATGCGTGCAAGAATGGAAGCCGAACGACATTCAAGCGCGTCGCACGTTCGGTGAATGGGCCCAAAACGATCCCGATTTTCACAATAAAATTTTGTTCAGCGATGAAGCTCACTTTTGGTTGAATGGGTACGTTAATAAGTAAAATTGTCGCATTTGGAGTGATCATAATCCACAAGCCATTGTTGAGGCGCCGTTACATCCTCAAAAAGTCACTGCTTGGTGTGCTCTATGGGCAGAGGGAATCATTGGTCCATATTTCTTCAAAGATGAAGCCGGTCATAATGTTACAGTCAATGGGGAACGCTATAGAGCTATGATTAATAACTTTTTCGTGCCTGAATTGGAGGATGTTGATGTGTGACGACCTTTGGTTCCAACAAGACGACCGTCTACATTCCATACAGCCAACGAAACAATCAATTTATTGAAGGAAACTTTTGGTGAGCGCATTATCTCGCGTCGTGTGTCTGTGGCGTGGTCTCCAAGATCGTGCGATTTAACACCGTTGGACTATTTTTTTGGGGTTATGTGAAGTCGCTTGTCTACGCAGATAAACCCCCATTGACGCCTTGGAAGAGAATATTTGGCGCGTTATTACTGACATACGGTCCCAATTGCTGCAAAAAGTGGTCCAAAATTGGGCCTTTCGGCTGGAATTTGTTCGAACAAGCCGCGGCGGCCACTTGCCTGAAATCGTTTTTAAAACATAATGGCAAATCCTTATCTTTATAATAAAGCTAAATTCTTGGCCATAACATTAAATTATATGCGTTTTATTTCTTCTTGAAAACCACAATTCCTAAAAAAAACACCCGTTATGTAGTTTTAAAATTTGTCAAATAGAAGGGACATTAAAATTAAAAAATTATAGCCGGAAGATGCGATAATAAGATACTAGGTGCGGCAAATGGCATCAAATGTTATCTTGCTTTGAGATTTATGTTGAAGACAGATAGAGAATTGGTTGGCAAAAAGCAATGTAGCGATACACAACTCGGGCAATGATGGACATTTAGAGATAGCAATTTCCGGGCTGTGTGATCTCCCGGCGCCGGCCAGATTGCCAGATCTGACGGCGCCCGACTTCTTCCTTTGGGTCTTTTTGAAATCTCGCGCTTACCACAACAAACCACAAGCCTTCCGAGTCTTGAAAGCCAACATTGAAGAAGAAATCAGATGATTTGGGAGCAACAATTGAAAATGCCGTAAAACGAGAACAAATTTTTATCAAATCAAACAAAAAAGAGGTGGTCATTTGACCGCTATCATTTTTCCAACTTAATTTCATAAATTTTACAACTTTAAAAAATACTTTCCGTCAAAGCAGAACCATTTTTTTTTATTTCTGACAAAATGGCAGCCAATTCACATTATGTCATTACTTTTGCTTCACCTTGTAAATAGTACATAGTATAAGTCTACAAATTTCAATTTCAATTTATTTTTGTATCTTTATTTGCAAAACATAAAATGACAATAAATGTCTTGAGTAATATTTAACCAATTAAAAGAATAATAAAGTCGCTAATTTTATAATTAGAATATGAATTAATATGCATATGTAAACGGCAGAAGTTGATTAAACGACGCTTAGCGGGCACGTGTGCACGTGTTTGAAATGGCGAAGGAGTGACAGAGTTAGATCGTTAGTTCCGGTGAAGGCTCTGGTTTAATATTCGATATAAGGCGGCTACAACTTTTTTGGTTTAAGCTCAAGTATTCTCAATTTGACAAATATTGTAGGTTAATCGAACTTTGATCGGAAATATATGATAAATTGGAAGAACATCTCAAGATTCAGACCAGCGTGGAGAAGTTTGAAATGGTTGACATTTGACCGTATATAAATACTGGTTTCTCTGAGGCATTTAGTTGATTCTATATGTACCTAAGTATTCTTCAATTGATTTTCTATTGACTAAGGTAACGCAAGGTGGTTTCGTCTGCTGAGTCCAGCTAATGTTCCCTTATATATTTATTTTTTAAATGACAGTATTTAGTAATTTGTGATCGGAGCTTCTTGTAAACAAAAACTGGGCCAATTAGTCAGTTAATAATGTTGAATCATTCGCTATGGAGTGAAATTCAATTGCCAGCTTTTTATATGCAGAATTTTTACCCTTTTTCTATGCGACCAGACAATAGCAGACAATCAACAATTACAGATTCGTAATTATAAAGGAATAAATCTCTGAATAGATCGTTGAAATAAATAAAATTAATATAAACTTTTTATTAACATATTCAATTGCTCACTAGAATATAACTAATTACAGCTATTGAGACGCTACAAGGCAGACGCGAAATTAGAGAAACGAAATATCAATGACTTTAATCACGAATTGAAAGCGAAAAGGTGATTGAACTTTATTTTTTGAGCAGAATACCTTTTAAAGCACAATGAAACGATTTGGAAATAAATATAATTCATCAATTTTAAATATTATAAATGATTTAAAGACGAACTCTAATTTGATGATATCAGTTTCGTTTTAAATGCATAAAGTAAAAATTTAATTAACTGAAAGCTCGAAAATGCATTTCGATAATTTCAATGACGTTTGCAATATTCTCGTTACTCGCTCCTTTTTTTTTTTTTGCCTAATTAGAGATGGATGATTAACACAATAAAATTTATTGTGGACCATGCACCTCAAGTTTTCTAGCCCTGCATGGAATTTAGCTAAGTTTCAGGTGAACTAGTTATTGTAAGGTTTATTGGTTTATCAATTATCTCTCATTCAAGCCAAATATTTTCTATCTCAAAAATTATACTTTACTTTACTTACTTACTTTTACTGGCACAACAGCCCATGGAGGGCCTAGGCCGAGCTTTTTCGCATCCACTCAGTTTGTGCGTGTTATATGTGTTTACAGTTTAATGCCGAATCCGAACGGCGAAGTGAAAAGCTTTTCATAGCAATTTTTACTCTTGTAGGTTTGCCATTGCCTGCCAAGAGGTGGTGTAGTGTAGAAAAATTATTTTTTCTACTTTTTGTTTTGATTTTGCCTGTGCCGAGATTCGAACCCCGGACACTCTGCATAGCAGTCCAATGCATTACCACTACGCCACAGCGACCACTCTCAAAAATTATCCTGCAAATTAATCTACAAAACCAATAACAACTGAAGATTTATTTTAAATTATTAAAGTGAATCTTTTTTTGGAGCTTTAGTGAGTGAAATGACTGGTGCTGTGGCATCAATTTAGCAAACGTTGAGGCTAGGTTTTATTTAATATGAGTTAACACAATTTCTAACGAAATATTGTATTTGAAAGTGCGTATAATAGGAAGCGAGCGAGAGAGATTAAACAAAATGAAGTCCTACATAAACAACACTATTTAACTTCGAAGAATCTCTAAGGTGCTGGTTATATTGGTGTTCGCTGTTCGACGAACACATCATATTTTACTCTCGTGTTCGATGTAGTGGTTAGTTACATTGGTGTTCGTTACAGAGTTGCTTTTTTGTCGAAATTCAGATTTTTTTTTTGTAATACTATTTTTTGTTCGCAACGGCAACCCTAAATGGTATACCAAAAAACTTCAATTCATTCGACAATACAAATTTACGACTACAAGTTTTTATTAAAATTCTCTCAAATTTGACTTCTTAATCTTTCACACAAACGTCGCTCTTTTATTTATTTATTAATTTTAAATTTCAATTTGTTGCAATGGCCGAAAGACACCATTGCTGATCACTACATACTACTACTTCTGATAATAACTAATAATAATATTTTCTTATTTTGTAACTTGAGTTAATAAAATTATATTTATTTAATATTTAAGAATTTATCTAATACTACATTTTAGATGAACTTTAATATTACATGAATATCTCTTTGAAAAAACCCCTACCTACAACAATTAAATTACATAAATAAAAATTTATTATAACGAACATTAATAAAGTACGAATTGCAAATTTAAGTTTTGCTAGGCTACGGAACCGTAAACGCCATATTATATCAATACTTTTAATCTTAACTGAAAAAAATATATTTCTCGCACCCGCATCATCTTCCCAGTAGCATCTTCAGCATTTCTCTCGTTTTTACATCGGGCTTAAAATTCAATTAGAATTTTTGAAAAAAAAAAATTTATCGAAGTCTGAAATCGATTTTTAATGTTTTTGAGGACTATCAAAGAAAATTTTCTTTAGAATTTTAGTTATAACAAACTTCAAAAAGACTTCAGATGTAATTAGATGCTAGAAAATATAAAAAAAAATGTTATGTTTAGTATTCTTTTACGGGGTAATTTTTTTAGGTTTTTTTTTTATTAATTCATTCAACACAGTCTGCACACCCCTATGAATGCAGAGCATTGTGTTGAATAGAAGGAAGATTGATAGGTGAGAGGAATGAGGGGGGAGAATGAGAGAGTGGATGAGATCACACTGGACACCGATAACGATTTTTATAAAAATATGCTGTAAAAGCTGTAAAAAGTCATCTAGCTTCCACAATCGTATCCTATCGTATGTTTGTAAATCTCAGCCTAAACCAAAATCCCGAATACAACTTCATTTTATTTTAAATGATTACGTAAACACCGGTTAAGTAGTTAAGTAGCCCCTTATTAAGTGCCATTTCCGCTGAAGTGCCCGTAAGTTGCTACTTTTTCTGCTCAAATCCATAGACTTTCTCTCTTTTAAGTGCCTTCCTCAATTGCCGTGCATCTTCAGCTGGGGAACTTAGCCGGAGCTTACTAAATTTGTTTTGGGAATCGCTGTCCATATGTAGGAAAATACTGCTTTTACAAATACAACTTACCCCTTGCATCCGTTAAGCTGTGGTTATATTAAAAGTTTACTCGGGGAACACCATGCAATTGTTGTTGCCCGAACATGAAAAATAAACACGAGCTTTTACTCACTCTCACACCGAACACGATATGCTGGGTGAAATGTAGAATGATTCATTGACACCCTGAATACTCGGCGTGCTCGGTGTACATTTCACCCAGCATATCGTATGCGGTGTGAGAGTGAGTAAAAGCTTCGGTTTGTTTTTCGTGTTCGGGCAACAACAATTGCATGGTGTTCGCCGAGTAAACTTCAAATATAACCACAGCCTAATATCAGAAAGAACCTCTTGAAGCCAATCACTCGTTTATTTGTCTCTCTCTCTCTTTATCTCTCATATTTAAGTTGCTTGCAGTAAAACAATTTCATGAGGATTCAGCATTGAAAATTTTAAAGCTGGCAATACTGTCTGTACAATTATAACTACACTGCGGTAGTCCAATAATTTGAAATGATAATATCCACATGATTGTTTATGATTATTTAATTATTTATTTCTTTTTGTTTTTTTCACACAATAAATCTAAATTATATTTAAGGAAACGCTAAACACGCTAAAATTAATCAACTTTTTTCAGTAACAATTCTAAAATATTTGTAGAAGTAAATATTTTGACATGAACGACAACAAAATACTAGCAATATCTTTTGTCTTATTTTTTTATTTTGTTTCATCATCTATTTTTTGACTGTCTGTTCGTTGCGTTCCGTAAACAAATTCTGTAGACGAAAATCGAAGTGAAGTTCAGGCAATAATGCAATGCTTAAAAACAAAGATAGGCTGTTTTCTTCTAATAATACGAGAAAGGCTAAAATCATTAAAGTAGCACAATTACTTTAATGCTTTATTTTAAATTGAATGGATTTCCATTGAAAAAGGAAAATATGAAAAATATTTTTGATGAGGAACTATAAAAATTGAATAAAACCTAAAGCTAAAGATGTTTCAAAGTAGAAATACGAGACATTGTGGCATAGCTACATAACCAGTCGTTTGTTGGCGCTAGGCTGTTCGCCTTTAGTCGAACCAGAAGTCAAGGAAGACACTTGGCCCGGAAGTAAGGCTAGCAAATCAAAATCATGATACCTTAGTCCACAGGATATACAAGCAGAGAAAGTACATATCGCTCGTTTGATGCAAGACTGTCATAACTCAAAAGACATATTGAGTCTGAGAAAACGCATTTAAACTTTCCAATTTACCAATCACTCCATACAATTTATAACAACAATAACTCTACTCACTTGAAGATATCATATTATAAAGATAGGCTTTTCTTACACAAGACAATAACTCTACTCACTTGAAGATATCATATTATAAAGTTAGGATTTTCTTACACAAGATAAATATACTATATGTATACTTAACACAAACAAGTTCTTCTTGCAGATAACGAGCGATGTGTAGACAGTGACGAAAACCACAAAATACAAACTCAAATTTACTCTACGGCGTCAAATATTTACAATTCCATAGGGGTGGTAAGAAAAGAGAGTAAAGAACCCGATTTCCAAACCTTCCAAATTTCTACTCCTTTTTCAAGTTACTTCAAGTGACTTAATTTGATCTTACTTTTACTTTCAATGCCACAACAGCCCATGGAGGGCCTAGGTCGAGCTTTTCGCATTTCGCATCCACTCATGTTGTGCGTGTTATATTTGTACATGAATGGAAGGGACTTACAGTTTAATGCCGAATCCGAACGGCGAAGTGAAAAGCTTTTCATAGCAATTTTTACTCTTGTAGGTTTGCCATTGCCTGCCAAGAGGTGGTGCCGTGCCGTGTAGAAAAATTATTTTTTCTACTTTTTGATTTTGCCTGTGCCGAGATTCGAACCCCGGACACTCTGCGTAGCAGTCCAAGCCACTACCACTACGCCACAGCAACCATTTAATTTGATCACAAGTGATTATATTTGACTTGAAATGATATATGATTTGACGAGATATCCAGTGACTTCTAGCTAAGTATTTCCCAGCAGACAAACTCCTAAGGGATTCGAAGGATAACTTTAAATTAAATACATACATATTTGAAGATATACGGTAATAATATACGGTATAAATTTTATAAGTAACTTGATAAGTAATAAGATTTGCTTTCCCGTAGCAAAAACATAAATAAATTATTTCTGTGACTCCAAAAAAAGATTTCATTTACTAAATGAATATTTAATCGATGATTCCAACAAACACTCTTGATTTTACTTTGTACTCTAGAGTCCACTAAATATGTTTTTCAATAGCTGAATTCGTTAGCCGTAATTCATTTGAGTCTTATACCCTCTACTGGTTAAATTCTTTTACAGCTTTGGTAATCGTTCACCAAAACTTCTCCCTCTTTTCTCTTCCTTTTTACACATGCTATCGTCCATAGGAATATCACTTTGAGTACTGGAAAAGGTTCCACATAAATTCCTTTTTCTTTTGTCTGATGGTTGATTTGGAATGTGATTTTGGTGTAAATAAGAAACGAATAATTAATTTCAATGTGGTTTTAATTATTCAAAAGAACAATCTTTCTGCTTAGTTGTGGAACATTATTTCATTCAAATGACTTCCTCGACTGGCCTTGCAGTAAGTAGCCCGTACGATCAACCTAATTTATTAGTACATTTTCGACTGTATGGTGCTGTACTTGGCTGATGGCTGCACAAATTTCATCCTTAAGAGCCTCAATCGTTGCTGCATGGTAAGCATAACACTTATTTTTAACGGATTCTCACAAATAATAACATGTGCAACATTGGCAACAGCTTGTTGGCCAATGCACATCACCCAAACGGCTAGCAGAGCGACGATTTTTAAACTTCTTACGCAAAAGATCGATTGTTGCATGGCCTGTGTGACACGGTACCCAATCTTGTTCGAACCAAATATTGTGCGGTAGCGCATACCATCTTCCTTCCTCTGACTTCTGGGCAACAGCAGCAATTTTTTCGGTTGTGCGCACTGTAGGAGTACGAGAACGTGTTATTTTATCCAATAAACATCCAGTTTCACGCACACGTTTCACAAATTGATCCACAAATTGCGTGGAAGGCGCTTCTCTGCTACCGAATTCTTAACGATATTTCCCAACGTTCTTCAAGCGTACATATATAGCCCTATTAACCCGTTAATTGCTGATATGTAACCAATTCTCCATCATAATACAAATGACATTAGAGTTGCCACACTCAAAATAACCAGTAGTTCAAATTCCAAATGTTACGATGAACCACCCTACATCGATTATGATAGTTATAGATATGATTCTTAATAATAGAAATGCCCAGAAGAGTCGAAAGTCTATATCTTTATAGAGTTTATGGAAATATTACATTACAGCTGAAATGTTGGTGTAGGTTTTTAGAGCTTATAAATTTTTTCATTTACCTTCATACTAATTTCAATCTTATCAACCATATGTCTATAGCCATTAAGATATCTCAAGTTAAATGTCTAAGTGTTAGTCGACTTAACAAAATATCCATTAGCTTAAAATATAGAAATAGAAATAGAAACATCCACACTCGTATATCTTTTAAATATTATGGTATATGGTATATACAGTAGATCAATTTCGTTTATTCCCTCTCACTTTAATAACAATAATAATAATAATAATAATCATCAGCAACGAAGAACATTATCATTTCCTAATATTAAGCGATAAAATGTTTAGATACAAATTAATTTCGACTTTTATGGCTGAACATGAAATATTAAAGAAAAGTTAATATTTAATTTAGAAAAACAAAAATCACAACTCAACCAATTCAATTCAGGTTTTTCTACCACCACACCGCAAGCGTGAACGTCAAGTAAATAAATAAATAAATAAAGTGCCTACAGTTCTTCATACAAAAGTATTACGCAATGAAGAAAATGTATTTATGTATTTACTGTATGTATGCATATTAAAATTTTTGTGATTTTTGTGATAAGTATCTACCCCTCAACAATAGCGCACATAACACATGCTTTAAAAACTCCACAATAGTGAGTTTTTAACTGTTGACAACCAAGATAAAAACAAAAAAAAAACAAAAAAAAGAGCGAACAACAAAGAGATTTGGGTATAATTTTTAAATGATCAGCTTATAAAGAAGATGACGCTCTGTCTACCAGAACTTGATTTAAAGATAATCATCATCATCATTAGATTTTACAGCAAGATCAATAGCAATAACTAGTACAACAACAACAACAGCAGCAACGCTATCGAAAACCATAGCTACCATTTCAGCAAGCGATTAAAATTTAAGCGCGGCTCAACTCAAAAGCGTTTTTCTTAAAGCATTATTAATAATAATAATAATAATAATAATAATAAGGAAATTCAATTCGAAATATTGGACTTGGCTTAATTAAGGAGAGAAGAGATAATCAGTTTTCGAATATTAGAACATGCGGGACGTTAATTAATGTTCATGTGATTTTTACCAATGATTTGGTTGCAAGGTTTCTACTTTAAAGCAGCCAACGATTCAACGCGCCCTTCTCCCCGCGCTCTTCCCGCATCTGCTATTTTTTTTACTTTTTTTTTTTTTTGCCGAGCTAGTAGCTAAATACAGCTAGAAGTGTATAAATATTTTCTTTTCGAGCAATAAATTAAAAATTTAAATTTTTTATTTAGCTTTAGAAGTTTTTGTGAAATAACAAAATAATCACACACGTTTGCCTCCCAGCAAGTGTGAAACTAAAGATGATTTCAGCCAAATTAGGTGAAAGGTTGTTTGTTCGACTCTTAAGAGCTTCTTTTGAATGATGTATAGTATACATATATAGATACATTCATACATACATACATACATACATACACATGTATATATACTGAGACATGTTGAGCAGAAGTTCTAAGTTGACACAAATGGCAGTTGACCTTAAAGTGAAAATGTTAGTTATCATACATGTTTTAAAAAGATGGTCGAGTGAATGTATTTCAGCGATTGAGTTTGGCTTTCGAGTATTTACAGTTTTTCTAGTTGTTCAATACAGCCGCGTTGTCTTAGGCTCTTGAGTTTTCTTAGACTCTCGAATTGTCTGAGACTCTTGCGTTAGAATTCCCAGTTAGTTAGACAGTCAGTTAGATAGTCTTAGGATTCCCAGTTGTCTCAGGCTTCTAAATTCAGCTAAGTAGACTTCCGAGGTGTCTAATTTTTCCCATATAACTTTGACTTAACAGTCATATTATTCTTTTGAGTTATCTTAGGTTTCCAAGTTACTACTATGGGCAAAAAGTAGTAATACTTTTTAATTTAAATTTCGCGCGGAAACACATTCATCAAAATATTATTTTTTTAAGGTTGGTATGACTGTCGGTGACATCTGTGCCAAATGTCACATCAAAATAATCATTAGTATTTAGTATACGCTTGTCTTTCTGAAGTACAAAAAGTGCATTCGGCGATTTTCACAATGAGTGAAATTATTCAACAAAGAAGTTCCATTAAATTTTGTGTGCGGAATCAAATTTCTGATGCCGAAACGTTCAGAATGTTGCAAAAGGCCTTCGGTGATAATTGTATGTCGCGAGCAAGCGTTTTTGATTGGTACAAATTGTTCAAAGATGGTCGAGAACGCGTTGACGACGAACCACGTCCAGGACGGCCATCAACATCAACATCAACTGATGATCAACACGTCAATAAAATCAAGGAATTGGTGCTCGAGAATCGACGATTAACAGTCAGAGACCTTACTGGCATCGTTGGAATATCGGAAGGATCAGTGAAAACCATTTGAAAACATCATCAACTCATGGTTTTTGCATCACGATAATGCGCCGGCTCACACTGCATTGGTTTTACGAGACCATTTTGCCAAAAATTCGACTGATATCGTTCCGCAACCACCCTATTCGCCTGACCGTGTGACTTTTGGCTATTTTCTAAACTCAAAAAACAGCTTCGTGGACACCGTTTTGAGTCAATTGAAGACATTAAACATGCATCGCTAAGCGCATTGAAGGCTATTCCGGAAATTGACTTTAACAACTGTTTCGAGAATTGGAAAAAACGTTGGCACAAGTGTATTAGGGCCGGGGGGGGGGGGGATTACTTTGAAGGGGACGAAATAGATTTTGAAGAATGAATAAAAGAATTTGAAATTATGAACAAAGTCTTACTAACTTTTGCCCACAATATACTTCAATGTATCTGCCTTTCATTTTGCTTCATTTCTCCAGTTGGCTTCTGTTTGCTTCATTTCTCGAGTTGGCTTCTGAGTAGCCAACTCGAGTCGGCTTAGATGTTCCATGTTTCAAAAAAGTCACTGGCTTTCGAGTTAACTTAGTCTCTTGAGATGTTTCAGTAACTTGTTTTATAAGTTTCTTATGCATTTTCCCAAGTTGTAGTCGACGAATTATAATCTATTTCTAATTTGACAGCGGCAAAACAGAAAAAGAGTGAGGTAAGAGCTGAAATATAAAACTAAGAAAAAAACACCAAGCAAATGAAATGAAAGAACAATGATTTTGACAGATGCCGCTTGCTGTTTCAGTCGGTAATTAAATCCACTCTCTTGAATACCGACGCCAATTCAGAGCAAGTGGAAATTCAATCAAAGTGAATAAGGTGGAGTTACAAACAATTCGCTCCCCTTCTTCCTTTGTGGTGACATCAGTGATTGTTTTTATTGTTTTTGGTTTTTTGCACTACTGCCATCGTCAGCTGATTTTGACACATTACATAAATGCGACTTGTTTCGTCAATTATGTAGTCAGGCTTGCGACTCTATTTGTTTATACCATAGTTAAAGACGAAGCAGGTGCAGAGAGAAAATTAGAGAGAAAGTGCTGTTATAGAAGACCAAAAGACATTTCACTTCTACAGCTACCGAATTTTTTTTATTTCTAAAATTTCTTGTAATATTACCTGTCAATGGAAAGGTCAAGAGGGGAGGGAGTCTGAGGGAGCTTAAGCTTGTTTTCCCTACATACATAAGCTTGTTTTCCCTACATACATAACTACACTTTCTCATTAATTCACCGTTATCCATGCCTATTTGCCCTTATCACATTTATCAGTTCTTATCCGGATTGGTAATTCCAATAATTTCTCAAACCATTTTGTAAGTATTTTCCATGATTAATCATACCAAATCTTATGAGCTTTAATTTCTGATACGAAGTCGTAGCAGCTTTACTGAGTTCTACGAAATATTTGAAAATAAATCCATTTGAAAAATTGACTAGTTAATTAGTTTTTGAAACGGAACTTCTTAAATTTTGATATGACAATATAACTAATATGCCTTGTTTTTTTCTCTGTGGCTATAAGTGATTGTGGCAAATAAGAATGAACAAACATCAAATTTTTAAAAGTTAGTTAGAAGTTAAAAGCATTAGAAGTTTATGAAGTTAAAAAAAGCAATCGTTTTTGCCTGTGTTTAGATATGCAGATTTTCAAGAATATCTCGTTGATTTTATGCAAATGCTGCAAGCTGTACGCGTGGTCACTTTTTATTGAGTTTTAGCTTAGTTTTTTTTTATTTTTTTTGCTCTAATGAATTTAATTAATAGTGTTTGCATAAAAAACATTCTAAAGCCGGCGCGGCGCCGCGCTCCGGTGAGGACTACACAACTTTTCTCATCGCTTCTTTTGCGATTTTGGCTTCGCTTCGAAAATCAAATCAAATCTAATCTTAAAACAAAAACAATAAAATCTAAGGCTAAATCACTGACAAATGAAACATTATATTTTTATTTAATTTGTTTTATGTCAATTTTATTATAATTTATTTAATTTATTTCATTTTCTCTACCATTAGGAAAAAAAAAATATTCGGACGTAAGCAATAATTCAAGAAATAGAACACGAAGTACAACAAGTGGCGAGCTTTCGATGATAGGCTATGTTCTTTCCACATATTTTGCACTTAAATCAAGCAAAAAAAAATAAGAAAGTCAAAATCAAACAAAGTAAGTAAGTATAATAAAAATATATGTATATGTTAATAAAAAAGATTAATGATGATTTCAAATACCAAAATTTACTGAACATGATAAAGTAGTTCGTATAACTTGATTTTAAGCATATACATTTACGTGTACGAGTATGTGCTCAACTTTTCAAATATTTATTAGATCCTCTTTCAATTCTTAAACAAAAGAATAAAATTTTTTGCTTACGGTGGCAATCACCGTATGATAAAGTCACACCAGTCAGTGATGGAAGTGACAGTAAACGTTTGCAAATAAAGTGCTTTAATATGGAACAAGAAGAGTTTATGAGTTTTTGAAATGGATTGATTAATTCTATTAAAATAACAAAAAAAAAAAAAAAAAAAAAAAAAAAACAAAAGAAGAAAAATGCATGTCAGCAGAACGTTCTAAAATAGGGTCCTCCAAATATCTTATATCCTACACACTTTCTGAAATAAAATACAAGAATTCCAAAAAATTCAACTGTGTGTAAAATTTTTACGATTTTTGCGTAAAATATTGTTTTTTAACAAATTTTGTATATGAAGTAGGTGTGGTTATTGTCCAATGGGGGGTGATTTTCGCATCAGTTATTTTTTAAGGTATATTGACTGTGTTTAACAAATTTGATTCCCTCTTAATCCTAGCGTACTAACCTTATTTACTTACTTTACTTTTAATGGCACAACAGCTCATGGGGGGCCTAGGCCGAGCTTTTCGCTTTTCGCATCCACTCATGTTGTGCGTGTTATATTTGTACATGAATAGAAGGAACCTACAGTTTAATGCCGAATCCGAACGGCGAAGTGAAAAGCTTTTCATAGCAATTTTTACTCTTGTAGGTTTGCCATTGCCTGCCAAGAGGTGGTGCCGTGCCGTGTAGAAAAACTATTTTCTCTACTTTTTGATTTTGCCTGTGCCGAGATTCGAACCCCGGACACTCTGCATAGCAGTCCAACGCACTACCACTACGCCACAGCGACCTTATTTTCCCCCCCTTAATACGGTCGCCTGTGAGCCTACTTTGAAAAAAATACAACTTTTGACTTTTCAAAACCTTCAATTTATTTAAAAAAAGGGCCAAAACATATTTCATGTGTTTCTAAAGTAAGGAAGTTAAATAATTCAATAACTTTTTTAATATAATAATAAAAATAGTTAATTTAAAAGAGGAACACAATTTGTATCATCTTTTTGAAAGAGTTCATTAAAAAAAGAAATGGAAAAAAATTGTAATACAAACGTACCTAAATAATTCCTAAGTATAGTATATCATTTTAAAGGTATTCGTTCTTACTTTCAAACTTAAAAATAATTAACCATTTAACTTTTATATTATGACTTGTACATAAAAATGAAATCAGTCTTTTTTTGTATCACATTGATAACAATTTGGCGATCTATGCTCCAAGCAGTAAGTTTTTTTTTTACATTTTATGCATTAATACACAATTATACGTTTTTTCTTCGCTGGGCAAAAGTTGAAAAGTGAACGTTTTTTTATTTCCTATTTCCTCCTAGCAGGAGTTCTCATTGAACTTTTTCTCGACGAAGATGGCTCAGAATGCCAAACGAAATTATTCTTGCCTCTTATAACAGATGTGGAAGGATTGATGATAAGAGTCTCGCAGCAATCTGAAAACTTCGCCCTCTTCGATGTGGTTCCGATTGGATCTTGGTGGATTTTGGTTTACTTACAACTATATTGTTCGTGTCATCGTCAGATTCAGCAATATAAAACTGTCATCCGAATCAAAATCTTCTTCCAAATTGCCCTCACATTCGCTTCCATTCAACGATATTTGTTCCAAGCATTTTAGCAGTTGTTCTTCAGAAGTAGCCATCTCGATAAGTAAAAAAAATTAAGTTCAGAACAGAAAATTGCTAAAAAAAAAAAACGCTAAAAACTAAAATAAGACAAAAAAAAAAAAATACCTTTACTACTAACGTTCGCCTGTCAGGCGTCAAGAGGGCGTGTAACTTAGCCGTTCTAAGGCACTGGACAATGTACGTCTGCTCGTACATCGCTAAAGGCGTTCGTGAAATATCGCGAGAAAACCGAATTCGTTCCGCCTCACAGGCGAAGGTTAGTATTCTAGGTTTAATATTTCACATGTATGGGAAGTAGGTGTGGCTTTTGCCCAATGTCGTAAACTTATCGAAAAGTTGCTCAAGAGACTTTCAATGACTGGTATCGGTTTTATTCAATTCGTTTTCGAATTTCCTATTTCCTTCCATTCATGTACAAATATAACATGCACAACATGAGTGGATGCGAAAAGCGAAAAGCTCGGCCTAGGCCCTCCATGGGCTGTTGTGCCATTAAAAGTAAGTAAGTTAGAATTTCCTTCAATATCACACACTGACATAGCTAAATCGACTCCGCATGCTGATCAGTTATATACTTATGTTATATGTATATGTGGTCGCTGTGGCGTAGGGGTAGTGCGTTGGACTACTACGCATAATGTCCAGGGTTCGAATCTCGGCACAAGCGAAATCAAAAAGTAGAAAAAATAATTTTTCTACACCGCACCACCTATTGGCAGGCAATGGCAAACCTACAAGAGTAAAAATTGTTATGAAAAGCTTTTCACTTCTCCATTCGGATTCGGCATTAAACTGTAGGTCTCTTCCATTCATGTACAAATATAACACGCACAACATGAGTGGATGCGAAAAGCGAAAAGCTCGGCCTAGGCCCTCCATGGGCTGTTGTGCCATTAAAAGTAAGTAAAGTTATATGTATACATAATATATAGTATATAACTATATTATACTACTATACTACTACAATTGATGCCTTTTCTTTCAAATCAATTTGCATGTGGTAAAAACAACAATAACAAATTTTGCCCTACTAATTGTTTTGTTTGTTTAACAGCAACAATTTTCGAACCCTTCAGCTCTCGAGCAGGGTTTGCAATCGAAAAACGGTTTATGCTGCTGGTCTCCCAATGACCCAATGTATCAACGGCGTGGAAAAACATGAAAACATTTTTCCCGACCACATAATGTACTGACATACTATAAATGATTTTGACACAACAGCCTTTATTTGTTTGCATTTTGCATTATTTTGTATTGATACTACTTGTATACAACATGCTTTATCTCTATTTCTCGCTAAACATTGGCGTTGTATACTTCGATTAGTCAATCGTAATTCCTCTGCTTCCCATAATACGGCGCTGTAGGTGGACTTAGTGGAGAAGTTAATTTGGCCCCTAGGATAAAAAGTTTGGAAACCTCTGATCTAATAAATATACATACGAGTATACATATATGTAAATATATGAGCTCAGCTCTTTCTTGAGATAGTACTATTTATGTATGTGTGGTGAGAAAAGAGAGAGAGAGAGAGTATATGGATTATGAGGGTGAGTCTTTTTTTTTATCAAGAAAGATCACTCCATCCTTTGCTTATATCTATTCATATCTCATGCGCATACAAATATGCTCTTTGTTGTTATTATTTAGTGCATGTCTACAAACAAATTGCCTGCTGCACATTTAACCAACCAACTCGAAAGAGAGACCTAAATAAGTGCCCATCCAAATACTTAATTGCTCATTGCTCTTGTGTATGCTTGTAGTTGTTGTACATTTTTCATACAACACCAGTTATTCACAAATAAGGAAATTAAAAACAAAAATAATAATCAGCCGCCATTTGCAATTATTGCATTTAAAGAGCTCACAGGCTAATTTTTGCATACAACACCAGTAATTCCCAAATAGGAAAATGTTAAACAAGAAATCGGATCGTTCTCCCTCTCAGCAACGATATCATATATAAATATTGACATATGTAAATATTGTTCTCAGAAATTCTTAAATTTACCTAAAATTATTACAATTTACAATTTTTACACTTTACTGTTTTCAATCACTAACGAAGTATGATATAAAATGAGAAAGGAGTGAAATTATATATCATATATTTTATATGCACTACATTGATGTATTAAAAAACATATAATCTTTAGTAAATTTTCTCAATTTAGTTAGATCTACATAATATTTTATGACATTCATGCGCTAGTTTTTGTAAGTCGTTCACACATGTTTGACATTTGCATCTCTAAGTTTTAGATAGATTCCTCATTTTTCAATGTCAGCAATCACAACATACATAGTTCCAAAGATTTTTACCACAGATTCTGCCAATCCGCACCAAAAATATAAAGTTTTTCAATAAACAAATTTTGCGCCAAAATAGTTTTTTTTCTATAGTATAAAAAAATTGATACATATCAAAATTTTGATAATAACAAAGTCAAAACAAAAAACAAAAAAATGAATTAGTCGAAGAAAAATATAAAGTTTTTGTAGTTGTAGTCTATTATTAAAATCCAAGGTGTAAGCAACAATAAATTTTTCTATTTGAAATCAAAAAGATTAGTTGGTTTTTATTTTGGACAAAATAAAATTAAAAATATAATACATAGTAAATAATAGAATTTAGCAAAAGTTTAAATGTTAACCATTTGTATTATTATTGTACTTATATACGATAGCATAAATAGTTTTATTTTATATACATAGATTATATTTGTTTGTGTACATTCAAATGCAAATCTCAAAATCTTATAATTTGGCTTTTCAAACTGGTAAACGAGGCAAATAGCATATTGGGGGTCAAAACAATGGCATTTTTTCGAAACTATTGTATACCCCCAAATTCATTCACCTTTTTTTATAATGATTCGAACCATAGCATCAAACTCAATTTTATTTATTGTTGCACGTGTGCCAAGTTTTTATGATTTCGTCATATTAAAAAATAAAATGCCATCTTTTTTGTCTAGAAATATACTTCCGAATTAAATTGTTTAAATAGAAAAGACTCTTTGGAATGTGAAAATTAGTTCAGAAAAAAAATTAAATACATTTTTAACACGTACTAAAGATACATTTTTTTTTATTAATTTTTCACTAAGCCGCAATAATTTTACACATTTATTTTTAAGTTGATTAAAAATAGTTTTGCTTTTTCGCTATTGTTATTTAAATTTAGGAATTTATAAAATAATATTTATTGTTTTTTTTAATACAATGGAAATAATTCGTGGTCTACATACTTACCATAACTAAATGTGCTATAATTTTTGTTTTTCGTAAGCAGTTTTGCATCAAGAAACTGATTTTTCAATAAAATTTCCTGTTATCATGGATGACTGGCCCCATCTTGTAATATGGAAGCCATTCCCAGAGTAAAACAAATACTGTGAAAGCAATATCAAAAAAGTTTAAAGAACTTTTAGCTTTGTTCATACACGAGTTGACATACTATAGATGTTAAAATTTAATTTTGAGTCCATGGTCACACCCAAATCAACAAATACCTTGACAGACACAGGTTGTCTCCTTGTAAATGTCATAAACTTACATTTATCAAGATTCAGCAACATTAAGTTTAATCGGTACTATTTTGAAAAATGATCACAGATTTTAGTTGGATTATAAAGTTGTAAGATAAGAGCAAATTTACATTATCGGCATACAGTATAATTTTTCGATTTCGAATAACAAACAGAAAATCATTAATAAACAGAAGATATAACAAAGGTCCAAGATGGCTCCCTTGAGCAATGCCGGAAGTAACAACAATGCTTTTCGGAAGATCATCTTTTGTTTTCTGCTAGTGATATATCACTCTATCCATTTCAAAGCAAGGGCGGAAATCCAATCAAACCTAGCTTTCTTATCAGAAGACCATGATTTACTTTATCAAATGTTTTGCTAAAATCAGTGTATATACATATAAAGGGTGTTTTTTTTTAGAAGTGTGGTTTTCAATCTGTCAATACTTTTATTGGAGTTGGTCTTTTTGACAGCTGTCACTTGATTTATGCTCAGTTTGGTTTGCCATTTCATAATGAATAGACCCACTCCTGAACAACGGTTGCAAACCATGCCATTACCATTTATTACCAAAATAATGGTCCATGGATCGGTTTCACACCACGTTTACTCTAGTGGATAATGCGCATCGTTAGAGACGTACAGTGCGAACCGAAGACGCTATTGCTGTTGTGGAGCAGAGTATCGAAGAAGACCCGAATGAGTCGATCCGCCATCGCGTGCAACAATTGGAGCTGTGCCCATCCACTTTATGGAAGATTTTGCGGAAGGATCTTGGTTTGCTATTTTACAAAATCCAACTCGTGCAAGAATTGAAGCCGAACGAACATCAAGCGCGTCGCACGTTCGGTGAATGGGCCCAAAACGATATGGTCACCGATCCCGATTTTCACAAGAAAATTTTATTTAGCGATTAAGCTCACTTTTGGTTGAATGGGTACGTTAATAAGCTAAATAGTAGCATTTGGAGTGATCATAATCCACAATCCATTGTTGAAACGCTCTATGGGCAGAGGAAATCATTGGTCCATATTTCTTCAAAGATGAAGCCGGTCATAATGTTACAGTCAATGGGGAACGCTATAGAGCCATGATTAATGACTTTTTCGTGCCTGAATTGTGAATTGGAGGATGTTGATGTGTATGACCTTTGGTTCCAACAAAGGATGTTGAAGGCAACTTTTGGTGATTATTATACGCAGTATCTCGCGTCGTGTGTCTGTTGCGTGGTCTCCAAGATCGTGCGATTTAACACCGCTGGACTATTTTTTGTGGGGTTATGTGAAGTCGCTTGTCTACGCAGATAAGCCCGAGACGGTTGACGCCGTGGAAGATAATATTCGGCGCGTTGTTACTGACTTTGCTGCAAAAAGTGTTCGAAAATTGGGTCTCTCGGCTGGAATTTATTCGAACCAGCCACTTGCCTGAAATCGTTTTTAATACATAATGGCAAATCCTTATATTTATAATAAAGCTAAATTCCTGTCCATAACATTAAATTATATGCGTTTTATTTCTTCTTGAAAACCACACTTCTAAAAAAAACACCCTGTATAAGATCATTAATTAATCCATTTATTACACATGTAGTGATTTCCAAAAGGTTTCTCGTTATAGATCTCCCCATAAGGAACCCAGGTTGCGATGTGTGTAATCAATTTTGTAACGGTGTGCATAATTTAAGTACTGGTAGTACTCGATTCTATAAAGTGTCGATTTTGTGTACTTAAAAGTACTTAGTACTTGAAAATATTTAGTACTCAAAAGACTCGAATCGTTAAATGTACTCAGTACTGATTGACTAGCAATAATATGGCTAGTTTACAAACTAAAGTATATAAAATGTGATCACTGTGGTTTAGTTGGTAGTGCGTTGGCCTGCTGCCAGGGTTCCAGGGTTTAAATCTCGGCCTAGGCCCTCCATGGGCTGTTGTGCCATTAAAAGAAGAAAGATGTATATAAAGTATTGCAGCTATGATCATATTTAGTAATTAGGCGATTGGCGTTTCTTCTTTGGTTAGCTATCTGGCCTGTATGCAGGAAAATTCTTTCGGTTTGCACTCAAGTTGAAGAAACCCAATGAAAATTTAGTATAAAAGTGAAAAATTATTTTTGTGTATTTTCCAAAACTACATCGGATTTCGAAATCTTTTGGCATAAGGTGTGTCACAAATTTTTCCGATTCATCCAAATCAATTAAAGATGAAATTCTTCTAGAAATCAATAATTAACTCTCTCCACTATCCAGCCATTTTGTGTTTAGTAAAGTGCTTTCCCCTCGCACTTTTGCATCCGTTCGCGCTACTGTAGAATGATCCGGGTCATTCTACTACGACAACCGACACGTAGTTGGGAGCGCCCCTCGGTCGGCTGGGTGGAAGGTGGTCGTGGGATTCGTCCAAATTCCGATTCTTAAAAGTGTCGATACCGAAGTACTCGATACTCAAAAGTATTTCGCATCACTAATCAATATCAACGAAGATTTGTATTAAGAGTTACGCCAATTATTGAGGGCGCTTGCTTTACAGTATTGCCACTTTGAAAACATTACTACTTAAGTTAAATGCTTTCTCAAATTTAAATGCTACTCAATTTTTTGTCAGAGAAATGAGCATGTGAATCAGTGTTGATATTATAGGTACAATTTGCCTGACTTTTTCGGCTTCATCTTTGTTCTTCAAGATTACTTTAGGCATTATCGAAGCAATTTAGGAACAATTTGGAATCATTTCGATGAATGTAATTGTTCTTAGTCGCCACTTACATACAGATAAATTTCTTGTCGGCAAGTCGACTACGTGATCGACGGGCAAATCTGTACCCGTCCCTTTTCATCGTTTCTCTTTCGACCACGAATGTGAAAATATGTATGTTCCTATGTTCCTATGTCCGACCAAATATGTATGGGGCAATATTGATATAAAGAACATTTAGTTTTCTACACACACTCATTCATAATTTAATTAGCACACATAACACATAATCACATTCTCATAATCAAATTTTTATTTTCAGATTGTGTCCTAACTTTAAGAGCATGTGTTGTAGAATTAAAACCGATCTTTCTTATTTTATGATTAAAATGATTTATGATTTTTCCTTGTTTTGAGATTGCTCCGGTTTAATTTTAAAAGCGAAATTTTGATCTTAGTCCGAAAGTTTAAAAAAGATTTTCTGTTCTTAAACCAAGAATACTGCTTTTAATTCAATAACTCCAGTCTGGATTTAGGGAAATCTTTATTAATTGGGGATTTTTCGGTATTGAACCAAATAAGAACAGAATATGTTACAAATACATAAGCAATTTAGATTTTAAAAAGCTAGGTCAAAATTGGTTTTGAAATTTTTATGGGAAACCTCATAATTGTTGAGTATATATTTTTTTCTGGGCTCTTATTTGGAGTAAGTAACCTTAAGAAAAATACAATAACTATACAAAAGACCAACCAATCTTGTTTACAAGATTAATTTATTATTAATTATTAGCGGACCCCACGCACGTTTCACTGTGCATAATTAAAAAAGTAATTCAAAGCAGTTTAAATTTAAAATTTAAGTCAAATTACCGGCATTGGAGCCACCTCCAGAACCATTACGCTCATTGGTTTTAGGTGGTGCACCTGAATCGAAACATTTTTTGTCAAACATTCAATCTTACAATTCATGTTTCCAAATGACTTCATTCGGTGCAACGAATATTATTCGTGACAATTTTGTGACCACATTCAAGGTAATTTGCATGAACAACATGCTATTGATTATGCAAATGATTTTCACAACAACGTTTTTCCCGCTTCTGATTGTTTTTTTTTTCCTAGATCCAAGGACAAATATATCACAGCTTGGGTTCTTCATTGCCCTTTTCTGATACAGAGTATCAGTTTTTACATATTTATTTCCTTGGTAATTCAGATCAGCAAGTTGATCGTCGATGTTCTTACTTTACTTACTTTTAGTGGCACAACAGCTCATGGAGGGCCTAGGGCGAGCTTTTTCGCATCCACTCATGTTGTGCGTTTTATATTTGTACATGAATGGAAGGGACCTACAGTTTAATGCCGAATCCGAACGGCGAAGTGAAAAGCTTTTCATAGGCAATTTTTACTCTTGTAGGTTTGCCATTGCCTGCCAAGAGGTGGTGCCGTGTAGAAAAATTATTTTTTTCTATTTTTTGATTTTGCCTGTGCCGAGATTCGAACCCCGGACATTCTGCGTAGCAGCCCAACACACTACCACTACGACCCATCGAAACCATACGTGCCGCTATAGTCCAATGATGGCCTGGTCGTCTAAAGGCGTGCATTAAAGCGAGAGGCGACCATTTTGAATAAGATGTTGATTTTCAGAAACACTATAATTTAGTAACAAAATTAAAATTACAACACATTAAAAAAACTAGTTTCTTTAATTTTTACACTATATTCAAACTGTAACAGATCTTATGGCAGGACTAGGTATATAGATTTACGAGAGGTTATGTTATGTCAAAATATGAAAAATATTTTAAAAAGATGATTTTTAAAACAATTTACCAATCATAATGAGCTTAGTTTATTTAAATTAGTACATTGAAAGATTATCATAACTCTTCTAGTTATAATTGGCCTAATATAGATAGATACAATTTCCACATAATTTAGGTACTTTCTAAAAATTCCGAGTATCAAACAATTATCGTCGCTCTCTCATTTTCTGGAAAGAAAAGTACAGTGTGAGAAAAGTACAGTGTGAGAAAAGTACAGAGTGACTGACTATATTATTAGTAACTGAAATTAATTTTTCCGAAAGGTGATAAAACTCATTAATTATTGGAAGATATTTTAATATTTTACGCTAAGTAAGTTTAAGAAAAAAGCCCAAAATAAACATGTATGTATGAGTGGTTAATGAATTGATATTCAATTGAAATAAGCATGGAGCTCCGTTTTGCCATCGTTGTTCTTCACTGGCTGCCCAAATGTTAGTATACCAAATTAACACTTACTACTGTGGGCAAAAGTTAGTAAGACTTTGTTCATAATTTCAAATTTTTTTATTCATTCTTCCAAATATATTTCGTCCCCTTCAAAGTAATCCCCCCTGGCCCCAATACACTTGTGCCAACGTTTTTTCCAATTCTCGAAACAGTTGTTAAAGTCAATTTCCGGAATAGCCTTCAATGCGCTTAGCGATTCATGTTTAATGTCTTCAATTGACTCAAAACGGTGTCCACGAAGCGGTTTTTTGAGTTTAGAAAATAGCCAAAAGTCACACGGTGCTAAGTCAGGCGAATAGGGTGGTTGCGGAACGATATCAGTCGAATTTTTGGCAAAATGGTCTTGTAAAACCAATGCAGTGATTTTGGAACCAATCGTGCATTCACTCTTCTTAGGCCCAAATGATGTTTTAAAATGGTTTTCACTGATCCTTCCGATATTCGAACGATGCCAGCAAGGTCTCTGACTGTTAATCGTCGATTCTCGAGCACCAATTCCTTGATTTTATTGACGTGTTGATCATCAGTTGATGTTGATGGCCGTCCTGGACGTGGTTCGTCGTCAACGCGTTCTCGACCATCTTTGAACAATTTGTACCAATCAAAAACACTTGCTCGCGACATACAATTATCACCGAAGGCCTTTTGCAACATTCTGAACGTTTCGGCACCAGAAATTTGATTCCGCACACAAAATTTAATGGAACTTCTTTGTTGAATAATTTCACTCATTGTGAAAATCGCCGAATGCACTTTTTGTACTTCAGAAAGACAAGCGTACACTAAACACTAATGATTATTTTGATGTGACATTTGGCACAGATGTCACTGACAGTCATACCAACCTTAAAAAAAATAATATTTTGATGAATGGGTTTCCGCGCGAAATTTAAATTACAAAGTCTTACTAACTTTTGCCCACAGTAGTACATATATAAATACAAAATGTTCATAATTATTTCTTCTATTCGTGTGATATGTGATCATACCATAAGTTACAACAATAAACTAACGAGAATACAAAAAGATAAGTAATGAAGCCTTCAACCACAAAGACAACGATTTAGAAGAACAGCAACAAAAAGTTGATATAATTAGCGCTCGTGTGCTATAAATCCGTGTGTGTGAACCCAATTAAACCTTAACGGATGAATTCCATCAGAAACATATTACAACAATAGAAACAAAATCCATCGAACATAATTATATGTAAGTATGTAAGTAGTTACTTACCATATAAAAATATCATCTACAGATTGTTCAATTTGAAAAAGAGAAAAATCACAATAAAATAGAATAAAAAATGATTTGTGGCTACTGCCATTGTTGTTTTCAAGTTTATCGCGTGCATAATTATTTGACGTATATCAGCTCATTATTTTCTAGAGTTTATTTTTAAATAAACTGTTTTATATAGTATAAATTTGTTTGTTTGCTATTTTAAAATTTTTTTATTAAATTTGTGTGAGTACATTGTTTTGGTTAAAAAATACTACTACTTGTTGCTGGCGAAGACGCCGACGACTACGGCGGCGACGTTCATGATGATGATGCTGAGTAGCTGCGGCATGCTAAGTGCTCTTCAGTGGTATGATAAGTGGTCTGACTTGTTGAATTATTTTAATTACTACCTTTTATTAATTTTGTATCTAATTTACTTTTATTACATTTTATTTTTCATTTGATTTCAAAAACATATCGTGTTGGTTGGTGGCTGATGTTGAAAATAAAAGTTTATTTATTTGCAAATGTGTATGGGTTTCAGGAAATAAATTCACTGTAGAGAGAATACACTGTAAAAAGTTAGTAGTTATGTTTCTAGTTTTCATTGCTTTGTGTGTAATTTGAACGAAAACATTTTGGGTTAAGGTTCAAAAAATTTCTCTTCTCTCTTCCTATCTTCATGACCCTTTTTGTACATCTTGTGATGTACTAAAAATGTGCCGTTGATCTTTTTTTGATATTTATTTTTGGCAATAGCTACTAAAGGTAAGCATACTTTTAGGCTAGCCATATTAAATTGCTATCTTTATGTATAATAAATAATATTTTATTTCTCTTTTATATGAAATGGTGGTATCTATGTATATATAAATATGTATATTGTTTAAAGAGATTTGAGAGACAAAAGGCGGTGTAAAGGGGCAGTTTTTAGAGCTCTGGAGCTCGTTCATTTGGCTGCGCAAAGTATGTAATAAAGAAAATGACTTCAAAGCTTATCCAAATTACTATGATTAAAATTGCATTATGCAGTCAAGGAATCCATTGATGTACAAATATAATACGCACAAGACTGGATGCGAAAGTAAGTTAAGGAATCCATCTAAGGAGTGCGTCGAATCAAATTGTCTGGTATAAAAATGATGAAATCTTTTGAACCAGTAGTCCGATTTTTTTAAACTAAAGTATTTTATTGTGCAAATTATTTTTAGATTAAAAAAATTGAAACAAGAAACCACAAATTATTAGTTTTTAATAAAAAGTTTTAATTTTTCCGGAACCCCTTCCATTAATGTGTTTATGGTAGAGTCCGACAGCCTCACAGCTGCTGCAGACCACTTTCTTTTGAAATCTTGAAGGTCTTTGGCCACTTTTTTTGTTACCTTCATCTCCCTTTTTACTAAAGCCCAGTACCTCTCAATCGGCCTTAGTTCTGGACAGTTTGGTGGATTGGCTTCTCTAGGCACCAAAATCACTTCATTCCGTTGGAACCACTCTAAGGCCGTTTTGCTGTAGTGACATGAAGCGAGGTCAGGCCAAAAAAACGTGGACACTTCATGTTGGCGTAAAAATGGAAGCAATCTCTTTTGCAAGCATTCCTTCAAATATATTTCGCCGTTGCTCCTTTTGCCACAACTACAAATCGCCTGCCAAACAAGGAATGGTTTTAGGGTTAGCCCCTACCTTTTTGGCAATTTTTGTGAATGACCAGTGAGGTTGCTTTTGTAAAATTTTAATAATATTTTCTCGCACTTCCATTTCGTTTGCCATTTTGGCGGTAAGTAAATTTTTATTGTCTTTAACTGACACATAATATTTTCTGACATTTAATTCAAAGCTACTAAAATACAAATTTTTGATTTTGAATCTTTCAATAGTACAGTATGGGAAGAAATGTAACGGACAATTTTATTCGACGCAGTCCTTAGAACTCAACTTACTGAGACGTATGAGGGTACTTAGATCAATAAGAAGCCGTGTTTGAAGTTAGGTGGTGTTGCTGAGGGAAGTTGGCATTACCGTCGTGTACTGCCGTCTGTCACAGGACACCACACTCACTTTCAAACTGATTCATAGGTTAGTTTTAATTTGGCAGCCATTAGTATCACACGTGTTTCGTGTTTCGCGATAAAATGGAAGAAGAACAATATCGATCCGTAATTCGCTTTTTATTTTTGGATGGAAAAACATGCGAAGAAATAAAAGCGAAGTTGGACGCTGTCTATGGGGACCCTTCACCATCTATGACAATCGTAAGATATTGGTTCAACGAATCTAAACGTGGTCGTACATCTGTTTTTGATTAGGAGCGCCCAGTCCGCCCGGCAGACGTGGTTACCGAGGAAATCGTTAAAAAAGTCCGGGACATGATTCTCGCTGATCGCCGAATGAAAGTGCGCGAAGTAGCAGAGGCCGTAGGAGTGTCGTACGGAACGGTAATTAATATTTTACATGATAGGTTAAGCATGAGAAAGTTGTCGGCCCGATGGGTGCAGCGATTGCTTACGGTGGACAACAAGCGGATACGGTTGTCAATGTCGAAGCAGTGTTTGAGCCTCTTTAAGCGAAATTCGCAGGAGTTTTTGCATCGAGTCGTCATCATTGATGAAATCTGGATCCATTATTATACGCCTGAGACCAAGCGACAGTCCAAACAATGGATTTTTCGGGGTGAATCTGCTCCGAAGAAGACAATTTAATTTAATTTATTTGATTTAATTTTTATTTATTCATTTATTTATATAGCTTAGTACAAGCGACAAAATTCCTTAAAATTACTTCAATCTATACTTAATTTAGGGGGAGGGATTTTTTAATTTTTTGGGATTCCAAGGGAATAATCCTCATGAATATTTTGCAAAAAGGAAGAATGGTCACGGGGCAGTACTGCAGTGAATTATTGGACCGATTCGTTACAAAATTGAAGGAGACACGGCCCCATTTGTCTAAGAAGAAGGGCTGTTTCACCACGATAACGCACCAGCACGAACTACGAATTGCTGCTGCACCCAACATACTCACCCGACTTGGCTCCCTGCGACTTCTTTCTGTTCCCCAACATGAAAACGTGGCTGGGGGGGGGGGGGGGGGGGGGGAAATACAGCTCACACCAGGAGGTTATCGTCGAGAAAGAAGCGTATTTTGAAGAGTTTGACAAATCGTATTTTTTGGAGGGGTTAAAGAAATGGCAGAAACGTTGGGAAAAGTGTATTGTACTAAAATATGATTACGTTGAAAAATAAAAAAAAAAAAAAACTTTTTTAAAAACTTGCCTCTTAATTCCTAACACGGGTACTTATTAATCTACCCTCGTATTTATTGTATATACGAGTATATAGAATCTGAATAAAGGCTGGAGAAATGTGATTCTTGTACAGACTAATGCAGACTTTGATATAGAAATATAGTGGTTTTTAATAACAGAAAGATCTTGTTGCTCATGTCTCGTCTTCCTTAAAGATTCAGCAGTCGATAAAGCTTTTTTTCATCTAATTTTTAATTTCATATATTAAGTACAAATTCTGAGCACTAGAAACCAACTTTGCTTGACTCTCCCGAAAGAATCTCCTTACTTCACATGTTTTGCGTCCAATGTGTGCCATCGCTACTTAATTAAATTTGATTTAAATTTTCAATAATAAATTAAATTTTAAATTAAAAAAGCAAACTATTTATTTATGTCTTTAAAAAATAAAACAAATTGTTTGTTTAAAGAATTAATGAAAATTTACATACGTATGCATAATATGCATTTTTTTATGCAAATATTTACAAATTGTCTTTATGCATTTATTCGTGTCGCGTTGTGTATTTGTATTAATTTATTTTATTTGCATAGGCAAGGAAATGAACTGTTAAATTAATTAAATTAACATTGAGTTTAAAGTAAATAAATAAAAACAATTATCATTTTAATTCTATGGTATAACCAACAACCAACTGCAGTAATCTATGAAAATTGTGAAATTATTCGCAGGAACTTTATGTCGTTTAGTTTGAATTCGAATGGCATAAGTTGTGCCCATGTACGAGGTATGATCAAAAACTAACCGTTATATTCAAAAAGTATTTCTTTATTCATCAACAACTATCTTGTCCCCTTCAAAGTAATCCCCCTCAGATATAATACACTTATGCCAGCGTTTTTTCCAATCCTCGAAACACTTCTGAAACGCGCTGCTGGTATCGCCAACAGCTCCTGTTCCGATTTTTCTTTTATCTCCTCAATCGTAGCAAAACGCTTTCCTTTCATCGGTGTCTTCAGTTTTGCGAAGAGGAAAAAGTCAGCGGGGACCAAGTCCGGTTGAGGCATGATAACGGTTTTGTTTTTGGCCAAAAACTTACGCACAAGCGACATTGTTTTTGCTCAAAATTTAGCAATTTTGGAACAATCTTCGCTGCCGGTTGTTGACGTGCTCGGGCGACCAGGACGAGCATCGTCATTGACATCTTCTCGGCCTTCCTTAAACCGGTTATACCACAATTGAACTTGTGTTCTGCTCATAGTAGACTCGCCAAAGGCCAAAGGCCACAGTCAACATTTCAAATGTCCTTGCGCATTTAATTTCATTTTTTACACAAAACTGAATACAGTTTCTTTGATGCATTTTTTCGAATAGTAAAAAATCGAAGAGCACGCCAAAACACGACTAACCTTTTTATCTGTCAAAAACAAACTGACAATCCAAAATGGTTGGTTTTGCCAACATATATAACAGACATGTGTACCAACATAACTCACGAAATTTGAAAATAACGTTTTTTTTTTTATCACATCTCGTACTTAGTTTTATTGCCTGCTTTTGATACCAGTTATGATTTGATTATTGGTCGGAATTTGGTATGAATTTTTGGTCTGCCCTTTAGTTGGCTTTCTGGTATGTATAATTTTTTGACTGAATTTAGTTTTGAAATTCTGTGCGAAATTTTGTCTTAGAAGAAAGAATGAATGAGAGAAATGAATCAAAAACTACAACCAGTTGTGATGTATAGTTCGTGAATAGAATTTCAGCTCTGAACTCTTAGCTACAATTGTGCCAAAGAAAGAGTTAAAAAAAACTGGAATAGTTCATGAGATATGATCAAAAAACCGCATTGGTAAATTTAAGAAAAATCTGACGGAGCAGACAAAATTCGAATGAGCGTTACTTTGAATTCGGATCTAATATCGCAAGAAGGAGCCTGACGAACTCTGGGTTGAATGATATGGGTCGAATTGGATCCATTTTTCATCACCTTGAAATTGGAAAACTTCAATGGTAAAAAATATCGCTTAACTTTGAGCTAGGGTATTGATCCTGTATATGGTATGTACCCTTTGCAGGCCTGAAAAATAGTGACGGACAGTGTAAGTAATATGCTTTATTAAGCTCTTTTTGAAAAAAACGATTAAAGTACGTTGTAATTTTTCACATTTCTGATAAGGAAAATGTAAGGGACTTTTTACCATTTCCCTCTTCTTTTTCTTAACTGAGTAATTTTCTGTAATTCTGTTTTATTTTGATAATTTCCTCCTTTGTATAGAAAATCTTAGCTTCGAGAAAATCAAATTCACCCATTAAGTTTTCGAATGGAGAGGGTAACGTGAGGGGGAAGGAGATGCAAGGGGAGAGGAAAGGATGTAAGGATGCAAGACGAATGCATTTCATTAGTAAGTCTGAGTAATAAGTTCATAGTTCATGCACGCATCCCTAACCTGAAACCATCAGGGCCAACCATCATTTTATTTTGGACTGCCACAAGCACTTGAATTAAATTTACCCTCATTGATTTTTAAGTTTTTGTTAATGTTTAATATTTATTTCAAGAATTTGTGTATCTGTTTTTTTCGTGTTTCGATTTCACGTTAAAATACACTGAATAAACTAAGCCAGTTCATGTGCTTGCCTCTTTCTCTGTCTGTATGCCCCAAATGCAATATATTCACTAAATGATACGCATTCATTTTGACCATTTAAATATTTCATTGTAATTGTGCCTTTAATTATTTTCCCAACCACTATAATTATTTATTTCTAACTTTCCTTTCCTTTCCTTTCGTTTCATTTCTTTATTTCTTCCTATTGCCGTTTTTCTTCCTCCTTTACTTTAGCAGGGCGATTGCTTTAATTTGCGATTATTTTCATCGTGGTTGTGGTAAGTGTCTGCCCCTGTGTTTGTATGTGTGTGTGTGTGCGGTGTTCGTGTGTGTGGTCCGCATTCCAAAAAGTCATTAAAGTACCATCTAAATAAGAAGCAAAAAGAGCAAAAGAAGAAACTAAAAATGATACGAACGACAAACAAACATTTTCTTCTTAGGCTCACAAAATATCTTCCCGTTTAAGCCACATTCTTTTAATTGCTATATCCCAAATAAAAAACGATAACACAAAAAAAGAATGCACATTAATGCTGAAGCAAAAACTTTTCGTTCTTCAGTTTTACTTACGTGTGCATTTATATATTTGAAATATTATGCTTAAAATTTACAATCGTATTTGACTGCCATTAATGTTAGTGCTTTACAAAATACACATTCAAATGTTTTTTCAGGCTTTTAGTTTTTTTTATATCATCAAAATTTTAATACAAAATTTTCAGCCAAACCTTAATCAAAGATAACTTTAAGTCACAAGAATAATAAATTATTTGAAATATGTGAAAATAGGAAATTTTTGAAAAACTTTGATAACTTTTACATAATTACAAAAACGTTTTTTAATGTGAGTAATCAGTGGCAAAACTATGATTCGAGTGGCTGAGGAGCCAGGTACGAACACAAGCCTTTGAAATGTTTCTTTAGCTATTAGAGAGTTTTTTGGTCGGATTTATTGATGTTACTTGCTTTGCCTTCGTCAGCAAGGTCTTCGATTTTGTACTATTCGAAAAAATGGATCAAAGAAACTGTATTCAGTTTTGTGTAAAAACTGAAATTAAATGCGCAAGGACATTTGAAATGTTGACTGTGGCCTTTGGCGAGCAGAACACAAGTTCAATTGTGGTATAACCGGTTTAAGGAAGGCCGAGAAGATGTCAATGACGATGCTCGTCCTGGTCGCCCGAGCACGTCAACAACCGATGAAAACATTGACGCAGTGAAGAAAATGAATTTGGTCAATCGTCGAATCACTATCAGAGAGGTTACTGATGATGTTGTCGTTCGGCTCATGCCAAGCAATTTTTACGGATGTTTTAGGCATGAAACGTGCGGCAGCGAAGATTGTTCCAAAATTGCTAAATTTTGAGCAAAAACAACGTCGCTTGTGCGTAAGTTTTTGGCCAAAAACAAAACCGTTATCATGCCTCAACCACCGTATTCAACGGACTTGGCCCCCGCTGACTCTTTCCTCTTCGCAAAACTGAAGACACCGATGAAAGGAAAGCGTTTTGCTACGATTGAGGAGATAAAAGAAAAATCGAAACACGAGCTGTTGGCGATACCAAAAAGCGCGTTTCAGAAGTGTTTCGAGGATTGGAAAAAACGCTGGCATAAGTGTATTATATCTGAGGGGGATTACTTTGAAGGGGACAAGATAGTTGTTGATGAATAAATAAATACTTTTTGAAAATAACGGTTATTTTTTGATCATACCTCGTACATAGTATTTACACTTCCCTACATGCTCATTAACAATAGCATATCATTTTAGATTCACAGTTTTTTTTTCTATTTTATTATTTCCTGCAAAAACTTTCTGCAGCTAATTTCTAATTTAAATTCACGTTTATGTTATAGAAAATCTGGAAATCTAAAAATCTTTTACCGTGCTGCTATCTCTCTGCTCCCCATTTCGCCTCTCATGTACTTAAAACTTTATATGCAGATATTTTAAATATAAAACAAATGAAAAGCTGAACTCTCAACACCTTTATACGTACGTACGTAGCCACGTGAAATAATAATTACGCGCTGATGTGCTGTATTTAATTACAACTCATTATGCACAAACACAAGCAACACACACACACACTCGCACACTCGCTTCCCATGCTTGAGGAGCGAGCGTGAGAGAGAGCGAGAGAGAGAGAGAGATAGAGAGAGATAGATCAGCTCAAACAAACATGCGTGCTTATTTGCGTTTCGCATTTCGCATTTCGCATACGTGCACGGGCAGAATAGCGCAGAGTATGTTGATGATGATGAGAAATCTCATTAAAATCACACCTAAAACTGAAAATTGAAATAGGCAACAATGGAAAAAATAAAGGCAGCAGTGGCAGCAGATTAAGGTTAAAAGCAAGCTACAGAGGTAGGAGACTATGAATATGACACTGAAATGCACATGGGTAGGTGTGTGTGTGTGTGCGTGCTTGCTGTGATACCAGTGTCATTATAGCAACATTAACATAGCACCGCCGAGCACCAGGCAGCAGGTAATAGCAGCAGGTCGCAGCAGCACCTCGCGCCATCAACCCAATGCAATTAAATTTATTCAAATCACGATGAGGTACGCTTACGCTTAACGTTTCCGATACATATCACTTACGGAAACTTGCACATGAGTGTTGGTACTCGCATGTTTGTATGCATATATGTGAGCGTGTCTGTCTGTTTGCGGCAACATATGTGTGTGTTTGTAATTTGAAATAAGCGCCACGGACATGTTAGACTTTTATCATTGTGTGGGTTTCAATTTAATTGACAAAAAAAAAAAAAAGTAAAAAAATTTAATCGTTTTTTTTTTTTTTTTAATTCAAACACAAAAAAGTTTCCAACTGCATATGCTAACGGCCATTTATATGTGTGTGCATGTGCATGTATGTTTGTGTATATCCATAATAATTGCTAATATGTAAATACGATTATTTATATGCCCTACGTGTCGTATGAGTAATTTTTGATTATTTAATTTTTTTTTGCCAATTTTTTTTTAAATGCTAATTAAATGTAATTTTTAATAATTGCTTCACGTCATTTATCTGTTTGTTAAAAATATTCGATTATGATACTTTTTTAAGTGAAAACAAATGTCTTGTACAATGGTAAATGCGACTATCTGGATACTACAGCTATGCACTAAGGTGATGAAATCTGTGGTCACAAAGAACTTAGCTGTCGTTCCTTCGACTTAGGAAATATATAAATGTATTGCATATTTTTCATTATAAATCGCAAAATGTTGAGTGTTCTTGAAAAATGTTTCCAATTTAGTTAGCAATTATCATAGTTTTTTATTAATTAGACTCAAATAATTATTTAAGAACTTTCAATATTTTGGATTGAAAAATATACAATAAGTTCTTATTTTTCCTAAGCCGACTTTAGCTGTTATTCATTGTGGCCACATAAATATACAATCACCCTTATAGCGAATACGACATTCGCCCGGAATGTTTCACTTTTCCCTTATTGTGAATGCCGGGCGGAAAATTTTCCCTTTATTGGCAACACTTTTTTCACACGGAATATTTTGAATTTTTCACCTTTATTCCTCACTTCACTTTTGGAAGCGAAAACATCGGAAAAATGTAAGTTTTGCATTGTTAAAACAAGGAAAAGTGAGATAAATAATTTTTGTGTGTTTTTCAGGATTAAAACAATAAATAAGGTTCAAAGCGAGGTTCTACTCAATAGAATGCTGGAGAAAACTGATATTGCCAGAGGTTTTGTCAGGGAAAATCGTGGAAAAGTGTTGCAATTTTGGAAGGAATTAACATTGGGGTTGAATAGCTCAGGCCCACCAGTGAAGGCCGTAACTAAATGGAAAAAGGTATGAATTTAATTGATTACATAAGCCTTTAGCTAATAGAATCCTTTTTGATTAGGTTTGGTCCTTGAATAAAATTTATGAGAGAGGAATAGGAGGTGGACCTAACAAGACCCAAAAACTTTCACCTGCAGAAGAGTCCATTTTCAGCTAATTGCAATGAAGGAGGCTGTAGAAGGTGTTGGAAATTCAAAGGCTTTTGGATTACTTCCGGCTGAGCAGGAAAAAGGGTTAAGCACAGAAGCAGAAACATTTCTCGAAAATGAAATGTTGGGGGAATGTGGGGAAACCAGCATAGATCAGCCATTAGTTGAAGCCCAGAGTTCATCGTCTGATCCTCTTATCCCAAGTCAAGCTGTTGTTAATCAAGAAAGATTAAACTCCAAAGGAAAATCCTGTATGATGACAACTAACGAAGTAGTCGTAAAAGAGCTGGAAATGCAGCAAGGTTTGTGCGCCAAAGTGTTTCTTTATGTTTCGAATAGATTATATGTTAAGTTCTCTGTGCCAATTTCAAATTAATAACAGAAACATTACCCAAAATCTTTAACTGCACATCTAGCTACACTTGAAAATAATTATATCGATTTCTCCAAAAACCTGCTTACATGGATTTAAATATATGTATGTATGTATGTAAAATATTTACTTCATATTTATATAATTTATATTTCAATTGATACCTTAATATTTTGCATACGAAAAGTTGCAACCGTATGTATTATTAGCAAATGCTCAATCTGAAAAGTAATCATAAAATGTACTTACCCACACACACACACACACACACACACACACTTACATGTGTACATAAACTGGAATACATGCCAGTATTTTCGTATAGTTCGCACTTAAATACCAAAAAGAAACATGGCACCCTCTCATGGAAAGATAAATATGTATGTACAATATATTTTTCTTCTATATTAGATTTTTCATGTGTAATATCAATATATTTAGTATACCACACGCACACTTCAGTATTACATTCACAGGCACACATATATAATATATATAGCCTGTAACAATCTAATATGGTACATCGTTTGTATTATATACTATATACACTTTAAGCGTCTTAATGTCCATTTAAGCAGTAGAATCCTATTATATTAATATTTTTATCATATTTACTTTATTGTAAAGAAATAACAAAAAAATTCACAGTGTTCCTGCAGCCACTGAGAAACGTAGAGCAGTACAAGACCCAGTGGAAAGCATTTGAGGTACTACAGCCAAATCGAAACTTAAATGAGTTTTAATTCAATGTGTTGCCATGCTAAAACTATTTTGATTGTCTTCGCCAATAACTGTTTATCAGTATTTCTACCCATTATAAGAGGTGTTCCTCAAGGTTCTGTCTTGGGTCCCGTTTTTTTTTTCGATGTACATAAATGACCTACCTAGTGTTTTGAAAAACTGTAAGATCCATATGTAAGCAGATGACGTCCAGTTGTACGTCAACTGTAAGCGTGAGAACCCCTATGACTGCATCAACAATCTGAATAGTGTTCTTGAAAACGGCTTAAGCCTTAATCCAGCAAAGTCAAAATGCTTGGTAATTGCGAAGAAAATCATTGACATTTCCACTGCCCGTAACCTTTCATTAAACGGAAGCAATATTGAATACGTAGACTCTAGGGGTAACCTTCAACAGAACTCTAACTTGGAATAACCACATAAGTAACAAGGTTGGGAAAGTCTACAGCATGCTTCGTGTTCTTTCGACGACGCAGTACTTTACTCCTCTTCATATACGAATGCTACTTGCTAAAGCATATCGCATACCAACAATGCTATATGGCTGCGAAATATTTGCAAATTGTGATAGTCTAAGTAAAAATAAATTAAATATTCTTTTCAATAACATTGTTCGTTATGTGTTTGGACTAAAAAGAAGAGATCATGTTTCCCAGTATGCTAAAAGAATCCATGGCTTGACCTTTGATAACTTACTGAACTATCGAGCGCTTTTATTGTTGCATAAAATTATATGTAATGCAGAACCCAGTTATTTGTTTTCGAGATTAAACTTTCTATATCCAATCGAACTAATATTATTAACTGTTTACGTGTTTCTTGTTTAACGTCTGAAAGGCAGTTTTTTGTACACTCTGTTCGTCTTTGGAATGCACTTCCTAATAGTTTAAGATCTGGTAATAATGCTGTGCAATTCAAAAATAAACTAGCTTTATTCCTTTCTTCACTGTAATAGGAAATAATGAAATATACTATATCATGTTATTAAAATGTTTACGAATAGATGAATAGATGTTTAATGTTTAATTTTAAAGTAAAGTTTAAATTTGTATGTCATGCAATTTATTATAATTCGTATTTAATCTTGTTTACTCTACATGCTGCCGGTACTGCTAATAAGGTTTTAAACTTTGTTGTGCCGGTTTTCGAAAAATAAATAAAAATAAAATTTAAAAAAAGAAATTATCTTCAATTCCATTTAAATTACCTACATTCATAACTCCATTATATTTTCCTAATTTTCGTTCGTTCCTGTTAGGTGGAACTTCAGTTTTCATCCTTGAGGGCAACTGAACGCTATTGTTCTTTACATTAATTTTGTCGCCATTGGACATCCTACAAATGATCTCTCCAGTTCTCTCTTCCACCCTTAAAACATTGGAATTGAAAGAGAATAACTTTTGACTTTGACAAGTTCGTCTGTGCTGCTGGAGAAAATCGAACCTTCTTTATGTTTGAAGCGGTCTCTGTGTGTTTGCGCTGTGCCTGTTTCGTTAATTAAGGAATTAGGTTAAATATGTAGCGACGCCTTCCCAGCTGCTTCCAGGGTGCACAGCCTTACTTTACTTTTAATGGCACAACAGCCCATGGAGGGCCTAGGCCGAGCCTTTCGCTTTTCGCATCCACTCATGTTGTGCGTGTTATATTTGTACATGAATGGAAGGGACCTACAGTTTAATGCCGAATCCGAACGGCGAAGTGAAAAGATTTTCTTTTCATAGGCAATTTTTACTCTTGTAGGTTTGCCATTGCCTGCCAAGAGGTGTAGCCGTGTAGAAAAATTATTTTTTCTACTTTTTGATTTTGCCTGTGCCGAGATTCGAACCCCGGACACTCTGCGTAGCAGTCCAACGCACTACCACTACACCACAGCGACCACTTCACAGCCGCTCTTCCTTTTTATGTACGTCCGGCTACCTTTCGCCTATATAACTATGAAGAGACTTTGCTTGCTAGTAAATGGGAAGCTTTTGTTTTTGTTTTAAACAAAAACTGTTTTTAAAAGAGCCATATACTATATTGGAATATTTTATTTACCACTGGGACGATGTCTTGCTAGTATTGCCAGTATAGTAAATAACTATATCAATGTAAATTATATATATATATATGATTTTATATATGGTTTTTGGTATGCGAATATTTACAATAGCTAACAAAATAATTCATCTCTTGTTGGGTAGAAAGATAAAAATTGAAAGGGGAAATGAAAAAAACAAAATTTTAAAATAAAACGAAGCAAAGAAGAAAAGTTAGAAATATTATTAAAAAATATGTATGCAAATAAATGTTGTATTTAAATTTTTCTTATCCTACATAAGTTACATGATTAAGGCTTTAAACTGAGAACAGGGATATGACGATATTGTTTTCTACTGAAAATATAAAAAGTTGACCTATATGTATAAATTGCATGAGTCTTCATCATAATCAAAAGCTTTTCACAATTCACATTTGGATGAAGGATTTTTACTTTTCGTAAGCAAATGCCAAAACTTTTCTTCAACACTTCTTCTCTCCATTTTCTTTTCGATTATGAGTGAAAGTAAGAAAAGCTAATTTTGACTTACCTTCATTTCAAATTAGCTATGTGCTCCCCTAAATCTAAGATGAAATGAAACAAAACACAGAAAATAAGAAAACTTTCTCGGCTGCAACGAAAGAGAATAAAGCCGTATTGTAATAATTCCAAGGATATACTATAGAATAAACTTGTATTGTGACAATGGCGAGAGCGAGAGCGTTGGCGGCACATTTCTTGTGCGCACTTCATCACCAGCATATCACTGTCAAGTATAATTCTAATAAGTTTTCCCACGTTACGCAGTAACATAACTATAACAAACGCTGCTGTATTTTACTCCCATCTATATACATACAGTGAAACCTGTATACGTTGAACGACCTACATAGTTGAAAGCATTCACTGTCTAAAGGAAGCAGGTGAAGAAAGTGTTTCATGTAATGAACTATCATCCAACATTGAAGGGTGTCCAGCTACATAGGTTTTACTGTATATACATGCATTGCTCAGCAGTGGCTGGAAGTGCAAATCAAAACGCATTATAGTTAGTGAACACAATTAAATTGAATGCTTTGCCAAGCCAACCTTTTGTGACTGCGTGGCTGTGACTGAATGACTGCCTGAATATTTTTTGCTCAAACTTGATATTGTACAGTCTGCAGAAATATACTTATTTATAATTTGTGGCATAATAGTGCTAGTTTTGGAGATATAGCCTCGAAAATGGCATCAAGATAAAAGTGATGTAAGTTAAGCTCAAAGATTATATGGGAACTAGAAGAAGACTTGTATTATCGGTAAACGAATAAGCTTAGAATTCAGCTTTGATATATTTTCAATTACAGAAATAAAATGAAATCGGAGGATAGTGCAGCAGCATGACAGTATGACGTAATTATGAGCAGAGGATGTTCTAGCACCAATTAATGGTATGACAGTGGCAGCATGGCAGATTGCAAGCCATATAGATTATTACCGAAAGTCGTGTGTCGGCATAGCAGGGCGAGAGCAAGTTATAAAGGGTGTTTTTTTAGAAGTGTGGTTTTCAATCTGGCAATACCTTTTTCGGAGTTGGTCTTTTTGACAGCTGTCACTTGATTTATGCTCAGTTTGGTTTGCCATTTCATAATGAATAGACTTACTCCTGAACAACGTTTGCGAATCGTTCGGTGAATGGGGCCAAAACAAGATGGCCACCGATCCCGATTTTCACAAGAAAATTTTATTCAGCGATGAAGCTCAGTTTTGGTTGAATGGGTACGTTAATAAGCAAAATAGTAGCATTTGGAGTGATCAGAGTCCCCAAGCCATTGTTGAGTGTTGAGACGCCGTTACATCCTCAAAACGTCACTGTTTGGTGTGCTCTATGAGCAGAGGGAATCATTGGTCTATATTTCTTCAAAGATGAAGCCGGTCATAATGTTACAGTCAATGGGGGACGCTATAGAGCCATGATTAATGACATTTTCGTGCCTGAATTGTAGTATGTTGATGTGGACGACCTTTGGTTCCAACAAGTCCGCCGTCTACATGCCATACAGCCAACGAAACAATAACTTTACTGAAGAAAACTTTTATTGAGCGCATTATCTCGCGTCGTGTGTCTGTGGCGTAGCCTCCAAGATCGTGCGATTTAATACCGCTGGACTTATTTTTGTGGGGTTATGTGAAGTCGATTGTCTACGCAGATAAACCCGACACAATTGACGCCTTGGAGGAGAATATTCGTCGCGTTATTACTGGCATACGGGCCCAATTGCTGCAAAAAGTGGTCCAAAATTGGGCCTTTTGGCTGGAATTTATTCGAACCAGCCGCGGCGGCCACTTGCCCGAAATCGTTTTGGAAACATAATGGCAAATCCTTATCTTTATAATTATGCTAAATTCTTGGCCATACTTACTTTTACTTTTAATGGCACAACAGCCCATGGAGGGCCTAGGCCGAGCTTTTTCGCATCCACTCATGTTGTGCGTGTTATATTTGTACATGAATGGAAGGGACCTACAGTTTAATGCCGAATCCGAACGGCGAAGTGAAAAGCTTTTCATAGCAATTTTTACTCTTGTAGGTTTGCCATTGCCTGCCAAGAGGTGTAGCCGTGTAGAAAAATTATTTTTTCTATTTTTTTTTTTTTTTTTTGATTTTGCCTGTGCCGAGATTCGAACCCCGGACATTCTGCGTAGCAGCCCAACACACTACCACTACGCCACAGCGACCATTCTTGGCCATAACATTGAATTATATGCGTTTTATTTCTTCTTGAAAACCACATTTCTAAAAAAACACCCTGTATTATAATCAAATATCGGGTGTCGGCATGGCTGTGAGAGAACCCAATATCACCGAAGCATAAGCGTGAACATAGAGTGTAAAAAATAATGAATAAAATGATATTAATTTTATTAATTGTAAATGAGTTTAATAAAAGTGCACACCCAACTTCAATAGCTTCCTAGATATGGAGGCAGTAGTCATCAGGTGTAGTCTGACAGACTGGAAGAGCAAAGGAATTAAATTCTCCAGCATATCGAGTTAATAATTGTAAACATTTTATTAAGAAATTATGCAATTATATCAACTGTGCCTTCAAGTAAAATAAATTCAACTGAAATATAAGAAATTTTATTTATGTGAGATGGATGCTGTGTTGATATAATACGACGCAAGGAACTAAAAGCTGAAACACTTGAAGGGACCGCCTTAAATTTTCTATAGCATAGCAAGCAATGAACGCACTATAGGAAGCGTTAATTCTATGTAGGAGTGTGTGTGTGTGTGTGTGTGTGCACTTCCGTTATACTATTTTCGTCTTACGCAAAATTGGCTGATGCATTGTAAGAATAATTTTGCTCCTACTGCTGCTGCAATGTGAGAAGCTCTCATAGTTTCTAATTAACTTTTCCGCTTACAGAAATTATACGTGGCAGTAGTCAGTCTGACTGACTGGCAGACTGTCGTCCTGCCTGAGAGCTGTCTTAGGTGCCTTTGTGTTGAACACCAACTAGGTAAAGCTACTTGCTGTAAGACGAAGATCGTTGAGTGTTGAGCAAAATAAACTAACTAAATAATTGTGGATGTGGATGTGGAAGTGGAACTGAGTTAGCGTAGTTCAGCATGAAGAAAATGTAAATTAGTGAATTATTGTGCGCACAAAGTCTTTTGTTGAATAATTTACTTTGAAATGATGCCAAGTAGCTGCAACATAAGAAGCAAAGAAGTTGTAATTAAATCGAAACTGAAGCCAATTGAATTGGCACTATTACGTGTGCACCTACAATAAGGTGAGGAAAAAATGTTGCATACTTTTAGGTAAATAAAATTAATTTAAGTTAATTGTAACGGTAAATACATTATTTGTGCAGAAAATTGCACTTGAAGTGGCTGTAAAGGCTTCATGTGAACGATTGATTGATTTGAAGCGACGAAAATGTTGCTGCCATTTCTTTGCACAACGCTTGAGGTAAACGGCACTCGTATACTTTTGTATTATGCGAATGATTACGTAAAATTGATTTGCGTACTCGAACATCACCTTGAGTTGTTTACATTCTTACATTCAAGTCATTTTTTTCGCAAAAAAAAGGTATACAAAATGATGCGGTTGAACATATTTGTTACCTTCAATTGTAACTTGTTGGCATCTTGTTGAACTGAATTGTATTGAATTCAATTTGTATCGAGTGCAAAGCTAGGAGTAGATAGTAACTGGGTTGAATTGAGAGAAGAAAGTGCGAAAGGGAAGATAAAGTTAAGAAAGAAAAGGATTTGAATGCAATTGTATTAAGTAATTAATATTGATTTACTTTACTCTGAACTTGAATCAGATGTCGTTATTCCATTCATATAAACTTTCTCAATAGAAATTTTACCTGTCGCATCACGATGCCTTTCGTGAATTTATTTCCTAAGATGTAAATAAGCTAGCGCAAGCCTGCTGGAAAATATGAACTTTGAAGTGAATCAGTTACTACAGTTTTGCTTCAGCTGTTTTGTTGGTGTGCCAGCGGTTCCGTTTCGGATGCATTCCTCTGCATTCTACGCTCTTTCCGTAGTTTATCTACGCACACAACGTTGTTATCTCATCCACGGAGCAGTGGTGAGAGAGTGTGCATGTGTTAGTAGCGACACAACAGCATAGATCAACTGATCGATTAAACCCAATAAGAGACTTTACGAGCGCCCGAAACCGCATATTTTATTTGAATGTCGGAACACCTGGAAAGCCTGACAGAGACAGTAGAGCAGAGCAGGATGTCAACAACAAACTGAACAATGCGAGAGCTGATTTTGAAGGATTACAGCCAGTTGGAGAAAAAACAAAAATCAATATTCAATGTATGTATAAAGTCAAGGTTCATATACTTACGAGATATGATAAAAAAATAACCGTTATTTTAAATTTTTTCAAAAAGTAATTATCTATTCATCAACAACTATCTTGTCCCCTTCAAAGTAATCCCCCTCAGATGTAATACACTTATGCCAGCGTTTTTTCCAATCCTCGAAACAATTCTGAAACGCGCTTTTTGGTATTGCCAACAGCTCCTGTTTCGATTCTTCTTTTATCTCCTCAATCGTAGCAAAACGCTACGCTTTCCTTTCATCGGTGTCTTCAGTTTTGGGAAGAGGAAAAAGTCAGCCGGTGAATACGATGGTTGAGGCATGATAACGGTTTTGTTTTTGGCCAAAAACTTACGCACAAGCGACGTTGTTTTTGCTCAAAATTTAGCAATTTTGGAACAATCTTCGCTGCCGCACGTTTCATGCCTAAAACATCCGTAAAAATTGCTTGGCATGAGCCGAACGATATGCCAACATCATCAGCAACCTCTCTGATAGTGATTCGACGATTATCCAAATTCATTTTCTTCACTGCGTCAATGTTTTCATCGGTTGTTGACGTGCCTGGGCGACCAGGACGAGCATCGTCATTGACATCTTCTCGGCCTTCCTTAAACCGGTTATACCACAATTGAACTTGTGTTCTGCTCATAGTAGACTCGCCAAAGGCCAAAGGCCACAGTCAACATTTCAAATGTCCTTGCGTATTTAATTTAATTTTTTACACAAAACTGAATACAGTTTCTTTGATCCATTTTTTCGAATAGTAAAAAATCGAAGAGCACACCAAAACACGACTAACCTTTTTATCTGTCAAAAACAAACTGACAATCCAAAAAATCCAACATATATAACAGACATGTGTACCAACATAACACAAAAAAAATGCGAAAATCAAACTCACGAAATTTGAAAATAACGGTTATTTTTTGATCACACCTCGTATATTTAAACGAACGAATCCCAACGGACCCTCCTACCGCCCAACACGACCTAGGGGCGCATTCACATAACGTATGGATCGGTGACCGGCGCAACCGCTTTACACGAAAATATGTAATAAGCCGCGTATATCCAAATGGGCATTCTTTACAACTACAGATATGAAATCATCAGCTGTTTATTGATTTAATATGATAAGTAAGTTGGTTTTGATGTGTTCCAGAGAATCGGAAATGCTGAATAAATTATAATGTTCATTAAAATCTCTACATATTCCACGAAAAGGATCATTTTGAGCATATATGAAAGTAAAATTTGGTTAATTTCACATAACATCACCAGAAATAACAAGAATTTATTACGAAATATCTGCGGATGACATGAAGACTAGTCTGGCCAAATTAATGCAATGCAGAGCCCAGTTATTTGTTTTCGAGATTAAACTTTTCTATATCCAATCGAACTAATATTATTAACTGTTTACGTGTTTCTTGTTTAACGTCTGAAAGGCATTTTTTGTGCACTCTGTTCGACTTTGGAATGCACTTTCTAACAGTTTAAGATCTGGTAATAATGCTGTGCAATTCAAAAATAAACTAGCTTTATTCCTTTCTTCGCTGTAATAGGAAATAATGAAATATATCATGTTATTAAAATTTTTACGAATAGATGAATAGATGTTTAATGTTTAATTTTAAAGTAAAGCTTAAATTTGTATGTCATGCAATATATATTATAATTCGTATTTAATCTTGTTTACGCTGCATGCTGCTGGTACTGCTAATAAGGTTTTAATATTTGTAGTGCCGGTTTTCGAAAAAAAAAAAAAAATAAATAAATAATGACTGGAGCATTGTGTGAGCGAAGAACCAGTAACAACTAAGATAGAGACCAAAATGTTGGTGGATAGGGCATACTCTAAGAAAGCCAACTAACCGAATCTCGCGAATGGTGTTTCACTGGATCATCCAAAATTAGAAATTATCTTTTCTATTACAACAGGTGAGAGCACCATGTGTTTTTTGTGAAAATCAATTTGGCAATCTGTTCGTCGTTATAGGCTTTATCATTGAAAATGAATGCCACTGAAGTTGAAAAAAGAGATACGATCGAAAATCCGTCAATTTCCATGCTAGTTTTGTGGTATAGGCAAAGCCATTTTCAAGCTTTGCATACAAATTGACAAATTACAATAAATGCAACCAACACTTCATACTACACTTTATGCACCCACCCGCTTCTCAGAGTGTATGTGTGCGTCCAAGGCTTCCTTTTCACAGCCATGTAACAAATTGAACGCAAGATTATGAAAATTCCAATAGAAAATTTTCACACAACCTTTAAATTTTCTTCTTTTTTTTTGAAGCTTACTCCCTACTGCTGGGTACAGTTGAACCGACACACAACATGGGTTTGCATCATTTTCAATATAGGAAATTTGACTTTGTGCAATACATTTATATGCTGAGCTTGTGATGAATAGTTGAAGAAGATAGCAATACGGCCGTGCAACAGACTGGCAGCACTGAGTGGCTGAGACCAGAAACATTGAAGCGGCTTGACTCACAACATCTCCGTAGTAACGAAAATAAAATGAACTTGGCGCCAACAACTTTGAATATCCGGTTTACGTTGTAGCAGTGTATGTAAGTGCTACATGTGCAAAGTTAAAAGTTTGCGAAAAATATGTGTTTAAATTTGTTGCAAATTTGGGGGCTGGAAATCGGTTAAAAGGCTGTAAGCAGAATACCCTAACACACACATGCATGCACAGATGTGTTTCAATACGACAACGTGCTAGGGTGTGTGTGTGTGTGACAGCGTTCAAAATGGAAACATTGTTGGCAATTGACCTCGTGTTCTGTGTAGGAGCGCCCTGGTGTTGATATCTAACGAAATTGTGCGATTTGTCAATTGAATGTGTTTGCATGTGAGTGCGTCAGAAGACGTCACCATGAGGGTACATTCATACCTACTCGTTGTTATTAGAATTTTGTGGGTGCTGACTCCAATTTTTGTTATTTACTGCAATTGCATTCAAACCAACGTAAACACAAAATTGAACTGTTATTATCACAATAAATAAGGCTGGAAAAAAAAAATAAAAGAAACCAAAAAACAAATAAAAACAACTAATCCAATAAGCAGCAACAAAATTGTATGAGCTACGGGTCAATGGCTATGGCGGCACAGATCACAACTCACCATTATTATGAAACCTTCTTGTATTCGTTGCATGTGTCTTCCGGGCTTTGATTCATCTTCAACGCCAGCACCAGCTATAAATATTACCAACACAAACACCATTCACCATACATTGCTGTTGTTGTTGTTGGTGTTGTTGCTGCTGCTGCTCTGGCTGTTGACATTCAATATTGCTTTGATGTACCAACAAATAGTTCATTGTCGTGTATGCGCTTTCAAACTTATTTGCAACCACCACCCAAAGGAGACGCATCAATAATCGGAAATTCTCTATCAACGTCAGTGCATAACTCTTTGACTCTCTATCCTTCTCGTTTTGTCCCTCTTTGTCTTCCTTGGTTGTCTTTCTATTGAAATCGTATTTGACTTCGTTCAAAAAATAACAAAACTGTAGCTTTAGCTATTGTGTTGTAAGAAGTAAATGCAATCACAATCGTCCGGTGTAGCGCCGACCAAACCATACCAGATCAGCGCCGAAAATCCGCAAGCAAGGGCAAGTAGAGCATCCAATAGTATAAAAGCGACAGTAGTACACTTAAAGTCATAGGCGGCGTTTATCGAAGGTATCGCACAAGGGAAATACTTCGTGAACTTAATTATACTTAAAATCTTTTGAAGATATTAACCATTAGATATTATTTAGCTTACCTCGCTTCACTACTCACAGTTTTCGTAGATTTTACTCACAGTTTTCGTGGAAGTTTGTAATGTTCGAAGAATGCGTTGGATTTAAGTTCGTCCAGCGTTCGAAAAGAAAATTTTCCTTTGCAACCTCTTCCTAGTACCGATGAGACACATACAATACAAGCTTCTTCATTAAATTCATATTACTTAGCAGAAGAAACTTTCTCCTCAGTACGGAGAAATTCGACACATTACAGAAATTAAAGCAAGGAATGATCTAACTGATATCAAAAACTTTTATACCCTGGCTAGAGCTAGGCTTGTGCTTTTTGTATGGTTGTAATACCGGAATCTATGACATTGCGTCAGGTGACTCTGGCGGAACTGGCAAATCCACACTAGTATTTTCGATAATGTTTACACCACCCTAGCAAGTATCATTGCATGTAAGTGACTTTCAGCGCCACTCCTTTGGCGAAAACTTTATGAGCTGAGTTAATGTCCCCTCTCACTAAGTGCGTAGGAGGAGCCCATGAGCACAGTGCTGTCATAGTCAGCCCACCAACTGAACTGCATATTATCCTTACACAGATATACAAGATACCGGTTTGTTGTTGTGTCCTATGCTCGCTTTAATTTTATTTGCATCTCTGCTTACTTGCGTGCATGTATTTGATTTGATTTTGGTATAAATGGTGGAGGAACAAGAGCAAACAATAATAGCAACAACAACAACAACGAGAAGAAGAAAAAGACCCCGATGACACAAACTGCTGCTGTGAAATTGGCAGCAGTAATAACGTGCTAGCCTAGCAATAGCAACAGCAGCATCAACAGCAATATTTTGTAAAATTTTTTGACTTTCCTACATACTTATTTCTGAGAGCCGCAAGGCGTCCATTCATCGTTCATCGATTATAATGCGTTGCATTTGTTGTTGCAGCAAAGGAGGGTAAATGCAATGCGGTAATATTGTCCGCTGTCGGTTGTTCGTTGCTGGTTGTTGCTACTACCTACTCTGCTTGCCTTGCTCTGCTGGCTTCTACTTCTTGTTCTTCATTTTTAACTGCATTGCCATTGACCGACCGACACAGCGATGTACTCAAGTTGAAAATTGAAAGGGCCTATATCCGACCACACACACACATAGACACACCCACACACATACTTACATGAACGGAGCAACTATACACACACATACTTACATAGTTAGCTTCCAAATCAGTTCCAAATCCTTTTTATGGTTTTGGCTGCACCGACAATATCCTGCTTTGGTCGCTTCTTTCCTGTATGTCAGACGGTGTGTGTGTGTGTGTGTGTGAACAGGAGGAAGAATCATGTTAACACTGTGCAACAGCTTCTCCAATAAACTTCTACGGCATACTTGTTTTTCTCTCATTTTGTAGTTTATGTACTTCGTGTTTGTAGCTAGTTTTTTCTAACATTCACTAGAGCATATCCTTTCCGATTACATGCTTGTCAATGGATGTGTGTATTTGTGTCAGTTAGAAAATGTCAAAAATATTGTATACACAAATATTTTTGTACTACTTACTTCACTCTGTAGTTGAATTTACGTTTTATTTTTATATTTTTTTTTGGTTTTTTCACAACTCAAGTTGATTTTTATTGACTTTTAACACTTTGCTTATTGTTGCATTGAAAATGGTCAATTGAACTTAAAAGTAGTTAAGCTAAAATTAGGAAAGATGATCTCAACATCAGTATCAAGTTTTCATGTGATTTCATTTTCTTGCTTTCGATAAAAACCGAAATTGAGTCCTTGTGATTAGGTGCATGACACTTTAGGTAAATATTCTGCATAAATTGTCTTCATCAATGAAGTATCCTCTTCTATTTGATTTTGTTTGATATATTATTTCGGTGATTAGAAGTTGAAGCTGATAAATCAATGGAAATTTTTTAAATGATTTGAACTTAAGTGTGTTTCATTTAGTGGTATTCCAGCTCAATGAGTTGTAGAATAAGGGATATGCTTTGAGATGGCAGCAAATAGCACTTGCTTGGAGGCTAAAATGATTCCTACCAACGGTCTCATTGCTGTTGGTCTTCAAGGCCTTTTAGCTGTCAGTCTCCTAGTTGACGGACTCTTAGGAAATATACGGGATTTTACTCCCGAAATAAATTTTATCTATATTTTTTTGTTTGTTTTGTTTTTTACTAACGAATCCCAACGGACCCTCCTTATGATGGCTATGCATATTAATACTAATGCGGCCTCGTTACGTTAGGCTTACATCGGACTTGGTTAGCATCAAACTTAACAAGCTATCAAGAAGGAAGAATCGAGGTTTTCATCAGAACTGGTGAAAGAGTATTTGAAATTGTAGATATTCACTTTGTCTACCCATACGAAAGAGTAATAACTCGGTTGGGTGCCTGGTGGCCTCTGTGTCATTACGGTTTGCAGGGCAGCCAAAGGAAATAGATCGAAAGGGTTAAATGGTTGAATCGAAACAATATCTCGATTACTGGAACTTTATGCCATACTTAAGATTAGATAAAGAGCTTCTCGTTCTCTTCACCTCCAATTAATCCATCTTCTACACAAAAAGATCCGATTTGGGGCATTTGTATCCGTGGAATTGTGTGTTCAAATGTCACCGAAATAAATTAGATCTGTCCAATGATCCATCTATGAAAGGGTGAGACTAAAACTGAAATTCTCGGCGAATGTCCAGCAGTGTCCAAACGAAAGTAATTTTTTGGCGGAACTAGAAGTTTACCCCTCCTCCTATCTTCAGTTACAGTTGAAGCTAAGACATTTGTTTTTTTAATAAAAACTTTGGCCAAAACTTCCGAAAAATCCTTTTAGGCCAAGTATTCGGAGATTTCTTTATTTACTTTACTTTTAATGGCACAACAGCCCATGGAGGGCCTAGGCCGAGCTTTTCGCTTTTTGCAACCACTAATGTTGTGCGTATTATAGTTGTACATGAATGGAAGGGACCTACAGCTTAATGCCGAACGGCGAAGTGAAAAGCTTTTCTTTTCATAGGCAATTTTTACTCTTGTAGGCTTGCCTTTGCCTGCCAAGAGGTGTAGTCGTGTAGAAAAATTATTTTTTCCCCTTTTTTGATTTTGCCTATTCCGAGATTCGAACCCCGGACACTCTGCGAAGCAGTCCAACGCACTGCCACTACACCACAGCGACCACAAGAGATTTCTAGCCCAGGCTATTACAACGATGCTTTAACATACTAGTTTACAAAAGCTATTCCAGCCTTCGCCCTACTATCGAGCTCTTCTGTCCTAAATAAAGGATAGTCTCAGTTTCTGACAGTTTGGTTCTTCACACCTTATTCCATAACAAACAAAAATTGATAATTCATTATTTAAGTATTTTTAAATAAAAGTGAAATCCCTGGATATTTCTTGTCGAAGCCAAAGGCACTTTTCATATTGAATAGCCGAAGAGCTGAAGCCAAATACTTCATAAATTTTGGGCGTAAAATAAATCAGAAAAGCTCCATTAATACTACTTAGATTAAATATTCAAGCCATATTATATGTAATAATACTGTATTTTGTAATGAATGTTCTTAAGCACAAGTGAATCCGTAGCTCCATCCGAATAAAAACCTAACAATTTCACACACAATTACATTTCCAACTATGCCGGCTAACGTAAGCAAAAACCATGAGCGCGTTTGACCATAAATAATCAAGTACATTCATTCAGTCATTCATTCATTTAGTCATTCATTCACTGATTTAGTCAGCCTCCTATGAATAGCAAAGAAACAGAAAAAGGGTTTCGATTTTTGAGGGTATCAGCAGGAGAATAGCTGATGAATATTGAATTACAAATCCATCAAGTCTAATGAAATACCAGCAGCAACAACAGAAAAGAAAGGATTTTGATTTACTACTTACACAAGAACTTACACTTGTAAAGCAAGGAATAAAGTTGAATAAATAAATGCAAGGTCGGTAGAAATATTTTTGTTGAATACTTAAGAGGTAAGCGTGGCGAGTGAGCAGGAAATTATGCTGAAATTTCAATATGTTATTGGTTGAAGTATAAAATAATGTGATTAACGATTGAATGCCAGAGGAAAATGAGGAAAATGTGACAGCTCCCTGGCATTTGCAGGCATAAAAATAAAGTTTTTATATCTTCGATTATATCCAACAATTAGTGTCAAACTTAATTTATTTCAATATACAAAATACTAAGTAATACTTACTAATAAAATAATAATAACAATGCATAACAAAATGAAACGAGTAGTGTGGGCATTGAATTCTAAGCATATGTATGCCAAGCAATCCATTCTGTAAGTAGTAAATAGCAGCTCAGAGGCGATTAAATTAATGCAGTTTGCGTGCCATGGCCAAAGTTAATTAAAAATCCAAACAATAAGCAGCCAAAACGTAGCAGCACTCAAGTGTGTGCGTGTGTGCGGGCGTGTATGTGTGTGAGAGAGCCAGTAGAAAAATTATTTTTATAATCGATGCTTTGACGTTGCCGTTTTTATGTCTTCTAGGCCCAGCCTTTGACCAGCGTGCAAAATCAAATTCAAAGCGGTTATTATCGATGGACGGGGGACGGGGGACGGGAAGAAAAGAATAAGAAGAAGAAGAAGCAGTGAACCGATGAACATGTTTCAACCATAACAATCGGAAATGTGCTGTAAGACTCAAAAATAGAAATAAATTGTCCGCTGACACTTGGCGCTTTTCGTTATTGAGTTGTGTGTTTTTTTTTGTTTTTTTTTATGTTTTAGCAACATTTACCATATATTGATAGGCATTCCACTGTCAACAACAATCCACCACCAAATCCACCATTGCCACCCGTGCGTTGGTCGTGTACATAGATTACTGCAGTTGTATGTCACTCATGAGATTTTTCATGGCAGTTTCTGTGCCCAGATTTTTGGTGTTCGTTGGTTTGACTTGGCTTGGAAAAGCGGAAGAAGTTAATCATAAAGTCACGTTTGCCATAAATAATAAAGGAATGTCATAAAAATATACATGCAGTGAAATGCAGACGCACACACACGCACATTCACTCACATATTGTTTTATGTTTTGTTGTTGTTTTCTTTTTCCATTGGGTTTTTGGGCCTGCTGCGCACACGCTATTATCCTCTGTTTGTGTTGAACCAACTCACACACATGTTTATGAATTGTGTGAATTGTGCATTTGACGCGTGCTTAAGATCTTTGTTTGTGTGTTGGCATTTTTCAAAAATAAATTTTAATGCCAACCTGTTTTATGGCGTCGAAATTTACGAGATTCATCGCCGGTGTAGTCAGACACTGTGAGTCTTCACTCCAAGTTCATGTAATTGAATTGAAAACAAAACAAAATGCTGTTGGTCTGAAAATAAACCGATTTTATAGAGCACGCACTCGGGTTGTTATTAAAGCTAGAGCTGTTAAGATGAAACTTTTTCACTGTTTTGATACGTGCATTTAAAGAAAGGCGATTCAGGATTCAGGCACTGCACCGCAGATATTGTTTTACCTTTAATTTTTTATTTTTTGAAAGGGCTGATCTTATAAAATAATTATTAGACCCATATGTAATTTGGTCCAAATTCAAATATAAAATTATATTAAAAACTAGACCTGGACCTTATCAAAACCGCCATTTCCAAATTCGTACTAAACTTTTCAAATCAAAATTCAGAACAAAGACCAAATTCTGCCGAAAACTGATAGCCCAGATCAGATTGAAAGGGAACCGAAGTCAACCCCAAATTCCGAAATGGAAATGGAAAAAATTTTTACCATAACTGAGACCGAGAATCAAATTATAAGGAAACCAATGTCAGACAAAACTTCAGATCAAAACTAATATATCAGGTAAGAAAACTAAAAACTGACCAAAACGGATACTAAAATTCAGACCAAATGAAATTCAAAGTCAGGCTACAATTCAGATCAGAGCTCAGATCAAAAAGAAACTAAATTTTTACAAAAACTCAGATTGAAATTTGGATCAAAAGAAATTAAAAGTTAGAGTGAAGGAGGCGGCCAAGACCGATCATCGGTTGTAGCGCCAGCTAAGTAAGTAAGTAAGAAAAAACGTTTAAAATCCTGGTCTAAACTCTAATAAAAAGAAAATTAATTCTGACCGAAATTGAGACAAAAATTCAGATCAAAGGGAAACCAAACTCAGACCAACATTCATATTAAAAGTAGATCAACTTCTGAACAAAACTTTACTTACTTTACTTACTTTTAATGACACAACAACCCATGGAGGGCCTAGGCCGAACTTTTCGCATCCACTCATGTTGTGCGTGTTATATTTGTACATGAATGGAAGGGGACTACAGTTTAATGCCGAAACCGAACGGCGAAGTGAAAAGCTTTTCATAGCAATTTTTACTCTTGTAGGTTTGCCATTGCCTGCCAAGAGGTGAGGTGGTGCCGTGTAGAAAAATTATTTATTCTACTTTTTGATTTTTGATTTTGCTTGTGCCGAGATTCGAACCCCGGACACTCTGCGTAGCAGTCCAACGCACTACCACTACACCACAGCGACCACCAGCAAACAAAACTTAAACCGAAAATCAACTCAAAAGAAAACCAAATTTAGACTAATACTCAGATCAAAAGAGGAGTTGAATTCTGAGTTCAAAATTCAATTCATAAGGGTGACCAACTTCTGACTAAAACAGAAAACGAAATTCAGATTAAAAGGCAACAAAAGTCAGACCAAAATTCAGATAAAAAGAAGAACAGAATTACTACCCAAAACTCAGATCAAAAATCAGACTAAAAAATAATTATATATGTACGTCTTCAAAAGAAACTTAATTCTGACCAAAATTTAGGTCAGAATTTTTGATTGAAAGGAATCCAAAGTCAGATCAAAAGAAGAAAAAACGACCAATTGAGACCAAATTTCAAAACAAATGGAAATTAAAAACGGACCAAAATTCAGACATTAATTAAGATTAAAATTAATCTCAAATGAATACCAAATGAAGAAACACTAAAATGAAGAAAGAATTTAAAAAAAAATTGGAAAAATGTTTTCATTGAAACTCTGACCACAAATTGGACTAAAATCACATCAAACTTAAACCATAAATCTGAACGATATTTAGACCTAATTTCGAGACAAAACGATATTAATATTCATTCCGAATTTCAGACTATAAAGAAAACCTCAACCCTGAATAAAATAGGATAGACTTAGAACAAAAATCGCCTCTAAACTCTGTTAAAAAGTCAGGCTATTTGTATATTTGAGGGTGATGCAGCTCCCTCCACGTACCCTCGATCATAATGATTGTTTATTCCTATTTAAAGGATACTTTTAAGGAAGGAAAGGACTTAAAACTTTTTAACCCATAACAGTTCCACAACCTCTGCATCCGGTCGTATTTTCCTTTATATACATATTCTTTTTGAAAAATGACTATATAGAAATAGTAATGCCGTGGGTAACTAGTGTCTTTTGGGCCCCTTACATCTTCTTTCCCTTTCAAAAACGTAAATATGGGACTTATTTTATAGTAAGATTAAAATTTAAATCAAAAGAAGACCAAGTTCCGACTAAAACTCAAGCCAAAATTTAGAACAAAAGGAAAGCCAATTGGTATTGCGTTGGACTGCTACGCAGAGTGTCCGGGGTTCGAATCTCGGCACAAGCAAATTCAAAAAAAAAAAAAAAATAATAAAAAAGAAAGGAGAAAAATAATTTTTCTACACTGCACCACCTCTTGGCAGGCAATGGCAAACCTACAAGAGTAAAAATTGCCTATGAAAAGAAAATCTTTTCACTTCGCCGTTCGGATTCGGCATTAAACCATTCATGTACAAATATAACACGCACAACATGAGTGGATGCGAAAAGCGAAAAGCTCGGCCTAGGCCCTTCGTGGGCTGTTGTGCCATTAAAAGTAAAGTAAAGGAAAGCCAAGTTTGAAAAATGTTTAGACCGTAATAGAGACAACATATTGCGCCAAAATCACATCAATCATAAACCACAAATCTATTTAAGTTCAGATAAGAGGAAAGCTTTATTCAAGTGAGAGAAAACGAGGTGGTAAATAGAGCTAACTAAAGCCTTAATTTTTGTGTTTTCGCAGATTACTTAGCTACACGAACTCACGAACATTCGGAAGTTTTAGTACCAAGAAAGTAGATATGAGTTTCTATTATCCAAATAAAAAACAGGCATTAATTTTTATTCAACTTCACTTACATACATACATAATTTTCCTTAATCAATTTCTAATTTTTATATTTATATATATATATTGCCGATATCTTGACGGGGTGAGTGAGTGAGTGGAGTGGCCATGTTGCATGTAGATTCCTTATACTGCTGTATCTTAATACTACTTATGCATTACCATATGTGGCTAAAAATGAATATCGCATTTTCTCTCCATAGCATACTTTTAGGTGCTTTCTAATCCTATTTTGGCTGGTTTTTTTTTTGTTTGTTTGCTTTTTCTTCCTTGTGTAACTATTATGCTGCTGCAAGCGCATGATAAACGATTTTTTTTTTGTGTTTGTGAGTTCACAGTCACTGCGACCAGGTTAATTCAAGCACAAAACAAATGGGGGAAAGAAAAAAAAAGAACGAAAGAACGAACCAACAAAATAAATACAAAACCCACGGGAAAGAAAAAAACGAAAAATCAAAGAAAAGTCTGTAAAAATTTAACTTTGAAAAATTGCACAGACGAGTGAGCAGTGCAAAGAAACAAGCAGCGAAAGGCAACGAACAGTAGCAGACCATATCTGGTCGCACAGTCCAACGACCAATAAGTGAAATTTTCGATTTTCATAAACTTCAATAGACTCTTTACTTTCTTTTCTTGCTTACTCTTACTGGTGCTCTCTTAGCCGATTTTTTTTTTCATTGCATTCTTTAAGGCGTATAATTTATATGCAATGTGTAATAAGAAGTGCACACTATGATCATGATGATGCCTGGCATTTTTGTTTTTTCCTCAATGTTTAGGTTGGGATTTTTCTCGACACATACATTGAATTTCCAGAAAACCAATGAAGTGCAAATACACCATTGAACCACTTTCGTTGATTTGATTCGGTTTTACGTTTCGATTTTATTTCATCTTACTTGCTTGCTTGCTTTTTTGCTTTCTTTTAATATGAGTGGTAAATTCTTTGACATGTAGTATCGAATTTTCTTTCAAGATTCTACCCAAGTGAAATCCTTCAATGTTTAGATTTTACAGCTGATGCAGCTGTTGCTACTAACTACCTACTATTTTTGTTGCTACTGGTGATGCTATTGCTATTGTTGTTGTTGCTGTTGCTGTTGCTGTTGCCTAGCTTAAAGTAAACGAAGTGAAATTGAAAACCATTTGTCGATAATTGTGTGGTCAAGTTGAAGAATAGTTTTCATTGGAAATTCTGAATGACTGACTCACTGACTGCTGACTAGTAGTGGGTGGATCAGCGTGTGGAGATCATGGGAAACTAGTGTGAATTTGATGAGGTGGTGGGGGTGAAAGGGAATATGAGGGCTGGATATCATTCAAGTAGTTGTTTGCTGGTTGCGTAGGGATGGTGTTTATGAGATGCTGCGTGATTACTTGCTGCTGATTTGATGAAATCATGCGGTGACTTTACAAATTGCACACTAACCTAGTTTTGATATTTCTGTTCTGCATGTGTGTGTGTGTGAGAAAGGAAATGCTTCTAAATTTTTGTTGTCTGTTTGTTTAGCGTAATCTCCTAGTCTAGGAAAAATTATAGTTTGAAGCTTGAAAGCGTAAAAACTCTAAACTACTTACTATGTACCTAGACTTCTCGTGAATATTGTTACAACTTTGAACTGAAACATACTGAATGAATTCATTTGGGTTTTAGGATGGACAAGAAAATCTTATCGTGTAAGTGAAATGAGGAGACTTCTTTCGCATCCCACACAAATATTGAATCACTGAAGCGTCAACTTTTAAGAGATGCGTCAAGGCTGGTGTTTAATTTACAGAAAACTCTTCCAAATTTTCTATTTTTAAATATTCGATTGTTTTAATTTTGCAGCTAATACACGCATTAACCCTTTCAGATCCAAGACAATAAAAACAAGAAAGTGAAGTTATTCGATTTGCTTGAAAGGCAGAGACATTTAAATTTCAGCAATTCGCACTTAGTTTTATTTGCATTTAATTTTGATTGAATAGAAACCAAAGGCATTTAAATATTTTCCTTTTCAGCTAACAAACTGTGCCAGCTGGTTCTGAAAGGGTTAGAGGACTAGGTATTTACCTATATTATTTTCTTCATATTTTAAGGATCCGTACCCCATGTAGGTATTGACATAAACTGCCGCTAGTCTACTCTTGCTTGTTTCTTTATTTTTTGCAGCATAGTTGTAGGTGCTCCTTAGAAATACATATTTAAAATTGGATGGAACTTCCATCTGATTTTAATTATCTTGGATGGATGGATGGATGCGAAGAGGGCTGACAACCTGACCTACGAGTGCAGGGCAGTTCCTCAAGCACTCAGGCTATGTAGACCAGTGTACTTAAGGCCTAGGAAAAGAATAATGGGTGACAGCAAGTAAGGGGTTAGAAATAAGAGGGGAAAAGTCGAAAAAGGGGTTATAGGGGTACTACATTCTCTTCCGCAAATTTTCCGTCCTCTGGTTTTTCTATATTTTCCCTGGGAAGAGAAGGGGCAATCTTTTTTATGAGCTCATTTCAATTTAAGCGTGAGCAAAGCTGAGTGCAGCAATAGCTCATATCATAAAATAAAGTTAAGAAAAAACTTTAAGTACAAGGGAATGGTAAGGAAAACTGTTAAGCAGAAACGTGCCACCACTAACCAAACCTTTTCGAAGCCATACAACATATGTAATATGTTTTTATGTGTGTTTTAAAATGATAGTTTATATGCCAGGAACATGGAACATGTTATTTGTAGATATACTTTACTATTTATTTAAATTTCCCGAAATCTAAATCTCTACATTCACTGCTCCTGATGAAATTGATGCCAAAAGAGAAAATAAAATGGCAACGATTCCAGTTAAGAAATAAATTGCTAAGAAATTTTGTGTAGGAACGTGTCTCATTGCAATTCCAATTAATTTTCCCACTTACACACAAACTCGCACATGAGCGAGCCACATGTGAGTATATTTTATGCCGCTACTGACACTTCAGGCAGCTGTTATTTACCTTACTCTCTTGCCATTTCAAGCTTCTGCCACTACAACTTCTTCTGCAGCTTTAGGTTGACACAGCTTCCTCTGCATATATTAGCAGTAATTCTCAAGGGAATACGATTTTGATTAACTTGAAAAAGTAATAGCAAGCAGCCAAAGAAACACATATACAACAAATCTATGCATATGTATGTATTTACACGATTCGTACACACACACACACACACACACACACACATGTTTCCCACGTATTACCATTACCGAGCATATGTGCATACATTCCGTCGAACAGTGTACACATGTGTATGGAAGTATTTGTGCATATTTAAGTTTCGAAATGGCGGTTTATAGCCTAAAATATGATTTCCATGTCCGATTGCAATAAATTTGTGTACGTCCTCCACTCAAACTCGCCCTCACACACAGGCACGCATGCATAGGCAGTTTATCAGTGTACATGTGCGGTAGTAGTGGCAGTCATTCATTCACGCATTCATCTTCCCCCTCCCCCAATCCCTTCCTCTTGTTAAGTGGCTTCGTCCAACACTCATAAGTTTCATGAAAGTGGCAAGTACTTATTTTTACTTTTAATGGCACAACAGCCCATGGAGGGCCTAGGCCGAGCTTTTCGCTTTTCGCATCCACTCATGTTGTGCGTGGTATATTTGTTCATGAATGGAAGGGATCTACAGTTTAATGCCGAATCCGAATGGCGAAATGAAAATCTTTTTATAAGCAATTTTTACTCTTGTAGGTTTGCCATTGCCTGTCAAGAATTGCCGCCGTTTAGAAAATAATTTTTTCTACTTTTTGATTTTGCCTGTGCCGAGATTCGAACCCCGGACACTCTGCGTAGCAGTCCAACGCACTACCACTACGCCACAGCAAAAGTGGCAAGTAGAAGAGAAATATCTTTAGATGTGTTTGTTTGTTTGCTTGTTTTCTATAGCATAGTTTTAGGTGCTGCAAGTAAACAGAGATTTAAATGTTGGAAGAAAGCAACTTTTTCATGGTGTAAATTTCATTATTATTATCGTATCATGTGATGCTTTTCCTTTATTTTTTTATGAAAGGAGGTGGTATAGTGAGTACTTTCCAAATGAAATTTACATATTTTAAAAAGGCAAATTTTTCAATATTTTCGTGCTCATTATGGAAGCTGCCTTTTGATTAAGTTAGTTACTTGATGGGCAAACTCAAATTCTGGTCTTTTTTAAGATTGAATTTGAAGTAGAATTGGTTATTCTGTAATAAATTTTTAATAAAAGGTGGAGTATTTTGAGCAGGGTTTCAAGCAAGAAGCAATTGTGTTTCAGGTTTGGTTTCAGGTTTGGATTCAAGTTCTGGTTTGGGTTCAATAAATGATAAAGCCAAAGAGAAAAGTAGTTTGTAAAAAATTTTATGCAATCAAACTGGGTTAATATTTTCTAAGAAGATAAATCTCTTAGAATTTTCTTAGTGGTTCCTAAAGACACGATTCATCTCAAATGTACTTAGTTATATTATTTAAATGAATTTTTAAATAAAATATGGAATTTAAAATCAAGCGTAAAAAAATTGTGAAATGATAAAGATTGGAGTTGGGGCTTTGCCATTGAGGTTAAACACTTTCATCTGAGATAGGTTGGATTTTCTCCCTAAACCCTAACTCGAACATTGTTGCAAGGTATAATTGAGTGTGATTTTGAGCATGCCCAGAGAGAGAGAATATTTCAATTGACCAATAAAACTTATTCGATTCCATTGAGCGCACTTAAATTTCTCTTAGCAAATAATTTCACTTAAAAATTATCTAGAGCAGGGTTTAATAAATTTTAAAATCATTTCAGCAGTCCTTTACTTGCATTAATCCTTGACAGAAATTTTTAAATAATTACGAGATCCTGTATATATTTTGGTTAGGACTGATTTTATATATTTCTGCCGTACTTATTAAAAATTCATTAAGGCTCAAAATATGAAAAGCTAATGCCAAAACTCACACACGCCCTACCTACCCGCATGATTTCACAAATTGCTATAAACAAACAAATAATTCCCAGCCTAATTTATTTTTGTTATTGTTTTTGGCTGTATTTCCCAAAAGAGATTATCTAATTTTGGAACAAATATTATATTTTTCATATATAAATTGCACCGGAAAAGAAGAAACAAAAAACAAAGCAACAAAAGGTGTAAAGGCAAAAGCAACACACAGCAATACACAACAATGTACAAAAAAAAAGCTGACACAAGCTGCCACCAACATTATGCCACAGGTGATTTTTTCAGTCAGAAAAGCCAAAAAAAAGTAGTTGAGTTTGCCAAAAGTGGCAGTAGCAGCAACAACAAATTCGCAAATGAAAAAATAAGTAAACAAGCAAGCAACGAAAAAAAGTCAGATAAAAACTTAAAATACATAACAAAAAGCTAAAAATGCTGTCAGAAATTGCTGCGTGCGCCTTCCCGCTCCCCACCCTCCCCCCCCACACTTTTTCTGAATGTTACGATACTCGTACTTTTGGGAATGATAGAGCAACAACAACCACAAATCACTAGCTGAATGTAAACACGTGAATTCTATGCTGCTAGAATCAGAGAATTCACTCACGCTGTTCAACGAACTGGAATTACAAACACAGTTACACTATGGAGCCAGCCAGGCAGTCATTTCTTTTTGTTCTTTTCTACAATTTCATTGTCAGTTTTTGACGCACAACTCACAGAACTCACAAAAATTGAAGAAAACTGAGACGTACTCACTCATATATGAATAAAAAAGTGTTGAAGAGAAATTTTTTGAATGACACCTTGCGGGTTGTGTCATAATATGGTGAATATGATAGGATGTACATACTCAGGTTTACCATACAAGAGAAGGCCGTGCGTGCAATCAAAACGTGATAAGTGGCAATTTTTAAATTTTAATGGGGAAACTTTTTAAGAGAAACTTACGTAACCGAGATTTTCGAAAAAAGTAAATTATTTTAAAGTAAATTATTTAACATTTTAGTAATATAGAAACGACTAAATGTCGTCCTCTTTTCGGGGAACAAGAAATATAGTAAAAACACATTTCGAAAAAAAAAAATTCCAAGATTTAATACTTTTCAAATGTTTTCATTTTTCTTTTAGAATTGTATGTTGGTTGAATATTTGCTTACATCTCTTCTCTATGGACACTATGTTCACTTTTCTGACGCCAATTGCATTCAATTGGAAATAGCGCGCACGTGAGAACCAGAATCCTCTGCATTGAGAATAACGCTCAGTTGAGAATCTGTAGTAGTTGGAATTAGAGCAAAATTTGATCGATCAGCTCTCCTGAATTTGAATGAAATCGAATTTAAAGACAGTTAAATTCGAATTTAAAGAGAGTTTAATTAGATTTTGAAGTTTTTATGCTCGCGTCGCAATAAATTTTACTCAAAGAGCATTCAAGCGTACACAGCCTTAGAAATTAGTTGTTTCAGACTTTTTCTTTGTTTTTCTTTGGATTTAGCAGAAATACGAAATGGTTATAATTTGAGGAGGCGAAAAGGTAAAGTAGTGATCATGTGAGGGGAGGAGTTGAAGAAGTGAGGAATTAAAGAAGTGACTTGTTGAGTAGGTGCTTAGTCTTGGTGCTGAGAAGGCATGCAGTAGAGGAGGTGGGAGAGAAAGAATCTGCTGATAAGGTGAAAAGAAAGTGATGTGCGGTTTTGATGAGCTTAAAGTTGATGAGGTGAGGAGTTGAAAAGCTGGAGAGGGAGAGATAGGGAAGGTATAAAATGAGGAAATGTTACAATGAGCGCAGTTGGGTAAGTAAGTGAGTAAGTAAGGAAGAGTAAATGGATAAAAATGCAGTAGGTTAGAGGTTAGAAGTTGTGGGAAAGATATGGCGAAACTGACTGACCTCCATTAATTTTTCTACAAATATGTACTTACTCTTCATCTCCAACCCTTAAGGAGGCTCCCGTACAAAATAATTCTTTATGTAAATGGGCTCTCCCCGTGATCCTAAAGTGATCTCATATAGAGGGGTAAAATATAAGACCGACACACATTCCCATCCTCCAACATTTTCTTTGAACGTCCTTATACGAATCTCCAACAATTCAGGGGCTCCAGTTGCCAATTATTTTTCAGGTGGTCAGGTTCAGGTGGTATTTTTCTCGAATCCTAAAACAATTCTATACTAAGAATGTAAGTTCTAGACTTTTATGAAACGTAATTTTTCGATCGTTCCCCTCCTACCTAATCCCTTTTCAACATTTACACATTGCTTTGCTTGAGTAGGGGACATCCCCTGTGTATTGTTGTTAGTTAAAAGAAAACGGGAGTTCAGAGTGCATCCTCTTTTCGATGAATATCTCATTCAAAATTCAAATTTACTCAAGTTTTCGTATCCACAATTACATGCACCAATCAGTATATGAATAAAAAAAAATAACTACCACTTTTCAAATCGAAATGTTATTTTCATACGCGGATAATATATTTTTTTTTCTATGCACTATTATAAGTATATGAAAGTAGAACAGCAGAAGAAAGAGTCAAAGTATTCCATAAAAATCTCTCAGGCTTAAAATGCAAAAATGCTTGAGTTGCCTTCCTTCCTTGCGCCCACCCCTCAACAAATAGACAACAACATGCATGCATTATACATGCTGCAACATGAAAAGTTTGTAGGTAACTAACCGAAGTTATTCACTCTCTGCTGCTCGCTATCTGTATTGTTTTGTATTGCATACTTACTAGATACGAGATATGTGTGTACCATATGTAAATATCGATGATTTCCATTGTAGCCTGCTTGCATTTCGATGCTATTTTACAGGTAACTAGAGCTGCAAGCTTTACTCGATCTCTCAAGTGATTTTCCCGGAATGTGTAAGCAGAAAAGAAAAGAATTTACATTTTCCATTTTTTATTTTTTTCCAAGCACTTAAATTTTACTTTTTTAAATTTACATATCACAGAAGAGAATCGTGAATCGAACAGAACAACGAAACTGAAAATCTTGTTGTTAACAATGCTGAAAATGTGAAAATATTTGCGAAAAGTTGCCAACTTGTTTTCATGCAGCCACATACTTAGATCTCATGTATGATTTTTGTTATTACATATTATTATGTATGTACATATGTATGTGTGATGAAAATGCTTAAATGCTAAAAGCAGTTTCACTTATAACTACTAATATAAGCAATAAACAGCTACTTAAACTTGAATATGAAGGAGGGAAAAAATCGCCTTCATCTTATGGAAATCAATTTTAGCAAACTCATTTTTATTGCCACACCTGTGTTCCTGGCACTGCTGCTACTTCTATCACTGCTGCCACCTCTCTGAGCTCTTCTTCTTTTCTACTATTACATGCCCATGCATGTTTATGGCATATTATTTGTATAACAAACAAAAACAAAAATAACAAAAAAAATAAATAATAATAAAAAAGAGAAAACCGAAGACACTTTCCTCGTTCTCATTGTGAGAAACTATGCATGTGTAGAAAAATGTAGCCTGGTTGTAGGCATCACAAAAATATAAAAAGAGAATGAAAAAAGGTGAAAATTATGCCAAAGTGAAAATCAATATTCAATTTATTTTTCCATCTTCTATCTGCAACTTATACTCAAATTATATTTCTATATAGAGTATTAAAAATTGGTAGCTGTGTCCTGTTTGGATGTGAGCATGTGTGTGTGTGTCATATTTGTAGCACGCTGATATATATGCTATAGTTTATAGTAAAGTTATCCTACTACATATGTATGTATAATGATAATTTTGCATGACAATATACCTATAATAAAATCAAAAATTCAATATGTTTTATCTGCATGAAAGTGATGAAGAAGCATAAAGAAGGTCTCCTCTACTCCTTAGTGAGGTGAAGTGTTGATGAAGGTACTCAGCTAGCTATGTAGATTTTAATCTTACGAGCAATAGTAATCATAAAAGTAAAAGAAAATAATAGATAAAATTTATGTGTTATGTTACATATGTATGAAGCAGGGCAGCTTGTACAGGTCGGTCTCTTTAAGTCTATGCGAAAATCTATTCAATTTGAGAGAAAAAATGTGGATGTTCAATTGACATATATTTGCAGATTATTACAACAACAAAAAAGTTATAAAAAAAAAAATTAACAAACAAAAAACTGGGCAAAATTGGAAATACGCAATGTCCTTGTTAAAAAAAAAAAACAAAAAAAAAAACAAAACGGAAAAAATTTAAATAACATATTTTGCTTTCAGTTTCATCGATGTCATACATGTTTGGCAAAAAAGTAATAAAACTTTGTCATACATATGCATTTCCATATCTCTCTCACACACACCACACACACACATACATGCTCGTTGAATCCTTTTTCCACACTTCCTTTTTTTAGTTATGCATGTAAAAGTTAACCTAAAAACCAAAAATTGATTGGTGGTCGCGACCAAAAAAGTTGCTCGTCTGCTTGGGTTTTTTTCCTCCATTGAATTGGATTTACCTAATATTCTCATTTTTTCTCTTATTTTCATTGGTGGGCTTTTGATTTAGGCTCCATATTGCAACTGCATGTGTCAGTTCGCCTCCTAAAACTTCCATACATTTTTTTCTACTAGTTTTTTGCAATTTCAATTACCATAGCAAAATAATCCTGATGTATTTTTTTTTCACTTTTGCAGTTTGCCTCAGTGAAAATTCATAAACCTTAAAATAAAGCTAAAGTAAAAAACCTACCGTGATATGCTATTCTAAAATAATTAAAACAAAAAAAAAAAATTTTGCGTAAAACTGAAAACATTTTATATCTATCAGGCCTAGCGAAAGTTAAGGTTTGCCATGGAGAGAATAACAACAATGTACTCGTATATATGGAAAAGGCTGGTCAGACAGTGATCTTGGTGGTAGTTCTTTGCACTTCAATAACCCACATAAGCTACTCGTATTTGAAATTGTAACCGATAAATACTAAGTATTACAAAAAATTGTATTTGATTATCAATAAAATAAGAAAGATTTACAGAAGAAAGCGTTAATTCTTTTAATTTTTGTATATGTTTTTTTTTTATGTATGTTATTTGATGTTAATCAATAGTTTTATTGAAAAAAAGTAGAAGGGATTGAAGGGATAAATACTAGATAAAATTTTATTAAAAATCAAAAAAAATAAGCTTCTAATAAATGTATACTATGATGGGAATCATGGCTGGTTCCGAAACGATCGTCTGATCTGCCTGTGCTATAAACATTGTTGTTATTCTCTCTATGGCAAAACTGTTCATAGAAGTCCGAAGACAGTACCTAAAAGGATATAGTCTTCTTATAGCATTTGCAACCTCTTGTTTCATTGACACATTTAGTGCACTCCAACCGATCCTGCCCAACACAACGGTGCGTTGTGAAAAGGAACTACTCGAAAACCTTGTATAAGTATGTATAGGAACTGGAGTGAATGGAGCACATGCTTTTGTGATGTAGAGAAGACAACTTCACCAACAAGCTTTGACACAATTTTTCCAAATATTTCATTGTAGTATCGATGTACTTTGGCACTTCAAATTCTGCAAAAAAGTACAATTGAACCAACAAATCATAGCTGCCCTACATATATTAAAGGTTTATGTATTAGTTGTGCCATAATGTTTTGAGACAATATTTTATAAATGAATATGTATTATTTATAAAATGTTTCTTTATTACTACTGTGGGCAAAAAGTAGTAAGACTTTTTAATTTAAATTTCGCGCGGAAACCCATTCATCAAAATATTATTTTTTTAAGGTTGGTATGACTGTCGGTGACATCTGTGCCAAATGTCACATCAAAATAATCATTAGTGTTTAGTATACGCTTGTCTTTCTGAAGTACAAAAAGTGCCTTCGGCGATTTTCACAATGAGTGAAATTATTCAACAAAGAAGTTCCATTAAATTTTGTGTGCGGAATCAAATTTCTGGTGCCGAAACGTTCAGAATGTTGCAAAAGGCCTTCGGTGATAATTGTATGTCGCGAGCAAGTGTTTTTGATTGGTACAAATTGTTCAAAGATGGTCGAGAACGCGTTGACGACGAACCACGTCCAGGACGGCCATCAACATCAACTGATGATCAACACGTCAATAAAATCAAGGAATTGGTTCTCGAGAATCGACGATTAACAACAGATTAACCTTACTGGCATCGTTGGAATATCGGAAGGATCAGTGAAAACCATTTTAAAACATCATTTGGGCCTAAGAAGAGTGAATGCACGATTGGTTCCAAAATCACTGCATTGGTTTTACGAGACCATTTTGCCAAAAATTCGACTGATATCGTTCTGCAACCACCCTATTCGCCTGACTTAGCACCGTGTGCCGTGTGACTTTTGGCTATTTTCTAAACTCAAAAAACCGCTTCGTGGACACCGTTTTGAGTCAATTGAAGACATTAAACATGAATCGCTAAGCGCATTGAAGGCTATTCCGGAAATTGACTTTAACAACTGTTTCGAGAATTGGAAAAAACGTTGGCACAAGTGTATTGGGGCCGGGGGGGATTACTTTGAAGGAGACGAAATAGATTTGGAAGAATGAATAAAAAAGTTTGAAATTATGAACAAAGTCTTACTAACTTTTGCCCACAGTAGTATATTACACATTCGAATGAATTGAAAGAGTGAATCTTTCAATGCTCCTCGCCTATCTCCAGTATATATCATGAGCAGGTTAGCGCTAACGAAGGGAGAACTATTCGGAAAATGTTAAGATATTGGAATTGAATTTTGTTTTAAACGTTATTGTCTTTGAGCGTTTTAAAGGCAAAAGCAATTATTTAGTTAAAAATGCTCTTCTTTTGAAAGGTGCATGTCATACGTGCAAGTATGTACAATACTGATGTACATTACTTATTACTGATTACTTTACTGATTACTTTACAAAATGCTCATGCAACATTTGGTGCCACAAAACAAATTAGAATTAACTAGTGATGTATGGTGGTGTGCAAAAAAATAAGCTATGAAATTTCATCTAATTAAACTTAAGCTACTCTACTCTACACTACACAAAAACCAAAGCAACAAAACACAGCAGGATACTTGTCGCCTCTTATAAATTCCTTCATATATGTCGTTGCTGCTGCGCAGCCAATGAAAGAAGCCAAACCAAGCCCAACCAAGTCAAGCCAAGCAAAGGAAAGCAAAGCAAAAGGGCCTATTTTGCCAACAATTAACGAAAAATTCATAATTATGACAGCGAGTACATAGTTACATAGTTGGTGTCGCATGCAAAAGTATATGGCTGAAGTGGCAACATATGTGCTGCTTACAACAGAAATAAGTAGAAAAAAATACAAAGTACGAAAAATTAAAAGCCAAGTTAATATTAAACAGCATAAAAGCATAAGCGACAAATGTCGCACTTACAAAGTATATTTCCTTTGTTGTTGTTGTTGTTGTTTGCTTTACTAAGTATATTATAAATGGTGTCATACAAATACACCACACACAGCCGCACACAGTCTTATACTTTAGCTACACATTAGTTCAGTTGTCATCGTGTGTGTATTAAGTGCGCTTTGTAACAATTTCCGCTTTGGCTGCTGCTGCTTCTTGTTGTACTGTATATACGAGTATGTACATATGAATGTTGTTGTTGTTGTTGTTGTTGTTGTCCCTCTGCTACTTCGTTTAGTTGTTGTTTGTTGTTGTTGTTGCTATCACATTTTGTTGACTTTTACTTCTTGTGTTGAGTTTGAGCTTTAGTGAGAGACACACAGAACGAGAGATGAGATGAAGAGAACGAGCTGCGAGAGAGTGTAACGGCATTTCCTTCTGGTTCTGCTTCTGCATATACGCTAACACAATTAAAACACTTCCTGGCGCTATTTTGACTGGATTAAGTTGATTTAGTGTGACAAATCCGGTGATTTGTGTCTATGTTTAAGTGTGCGAATATGTGTATGCTTGTATAAGTATTGCAATTTTTTTATGTTTTTAAGGAAATTAAGAAAGTAACTCAGAAACCATCAACAGCTTAAATATTAGGAATAAATGCTCAAGTTTGTGAGTTAAAGTTTCGCTTTAAGCATTTGATTTTTAATGATTTTAGATTTGTATTATGGGAATATGGAGTAATTGATATTGGGTGTTTGAATACAACTACTTATGTTACTTAACTTCTCTCTCACTTAAACCTCACCCCTTACTCTCTTATATCAACTTGAGCAAGAGAGTATGAGCATCGTATTCCCGTGCATTTGTGTCTCTTATTGTGTATATGAGAATTAGTCTTTGCCTGATGCCACAGTATTCGCTTGTGATCTTTGGATGATGGTCTCTACTTCCTTGCTTGCTCGCTTGAGTGTGGGTGTAAAAGCGTTTACTTATATACTTGCCCCAACGACATTGTCAGCCTTTATTGTTGAAAATGTTGTCAGAAAAACATTTCCTCATCACTTCGCATTAGTACTTTTTTCTATTTCTGTTGTTCTTATTTTTGAAACACAAACTTTCATTAACTGACTTTAGGTAGCCTCAGCAGCTCTCAAATACACTAACTAACTATCAACTTCACATGGATACGTGCAATGTACTATGTACCTCCTACATTCGATCGATCCACGTCCGTCCAATGTGTACGTGAGTCGTTCATCAGCTCTGGCAACTTTTAGTCACAGTCATTTGAGCATAAAAAAGCCAGCAAAGCCAAAAGGTTGATAAAACAACAAAATAAGCAAAGGAAATTTGTCTTAATTTCAGTATTTTATTAGTTTTTCACTCAACATTTTTCTCTCATCCTAAATAAAAAAATAAAAAAAATAAAAATAGAAGAAAGGTACATGTAGTTATGTGTTTTTATTTCAGAAGGCAGAACTTCTACATGCAAATAGTTGACATGACATTCTTGACTACTGCTGCTGCTGCTAACTTATTTCTACATAGCTGCTACTTTACTCAGTCAGGCATGTGACATGTTGCTTACAAATAAAACAGCAGCTAGCCAGCAAAACTAAAATGACTATCACAGTTTTACTCCTTCTGTTCTAGGCAAATTTCTTTTGTTTTTGCAGGCATCTATATTTATACTTTTTTGTCCTTTAACTTCACATACATTGTCTCAAGTCTCCTTTTTCAGCATCTTACCTCAACTCTCAACACAAAAAGTCAAAGTCATACTTACTTACTCATACTTAAGCTTAAGTTTTAAACAATTTAGTGTGATGGGGTCATTTTGTGAAATTTTTGTTTGCACATAGTTCAGGTGGAACGAAGAAAGAATAGCCAAGCGATGTATGTCTGTAGTTTCTTTTTAACTCCTCCTAGAAAGTTTAAAGTGTGATGGAAAAAAAGGAATGTAAAAATGTTTTTGTCATTTAATCAAAGTTGCATGTTGCAAGCAATTAACCTTTTCTTCTCCTTCTTAAATATGCAATTTGTTGATGTGGGTCTTAGTAATAGATTTTGTTCCTTTTTTTTTTTTTTTGAAGGAAACTCAAAGTGATACTCTCCTTCAAAGAAGTTAACAAGTTTTTTGGATGTCTGGGAATTAATTGAATTGACTTCCTTCTACTTTTCTACTGTGCTGGTTTTATTGAACATGTACCTACCTACATATTTAATAATATGCAGATAATGTTTAATTTGCATTTGTTTTACGGAAGACTACACCATTGAAGCTATCATACATCATGTTGCATCAACCATCCTCCAATAACAATATGATTTCATTAATGTTCGTTATGCTATGTTGTATCAAATCAGATAGAATATGTTTTTTCTTAAGATTTATTGGTTTTAATAGATGTTATATGAGAAAGAGATATGAGACAGGTATAACTAGAACTACGTGGGGTAAGTTTACATCTCAAATGAGTAACATAAGGTAAGCATAGATTTACCTGAGAAAAGTTTCAAACTACAGTTCAAAAGAGGAAATTGTTTATGTCGGTAATGTTAGAGAACAGTTTCTTATTTTTCTAAAATAAAAACAGGAAAATACGACATGTACACCAGATAGAAAACGCGTGTGATAACGCGTGTTCAAGTCAAATGAACACATAAAATTAGCATTATTCTGAAAATAACAACAATAACAAAATAGCACATGCATATTAGATCGATATAGGAGTGCATGTGGTGAGTTTCTCAACTCAAAAGAAATTTTTTTCTCTGTACATAATATTACAACAACAAAATTATACATACAGTACTTTTCGCTTAAAGCGAACTTCAAGGGACTGTGCAAAATGGTTCGTTTTAATCGAAATTCGCTTTAAATAAGCGAAAAAAATTTCTTGATTTATTAGAAATAAAGCGGGTACTTTTGAAATTAGTTCGTTTTGGGCGGAAGTTCGTCTTAAACGGGTTCGTTTTAAGCGAAAAGTACTGTATATGTAAATAAATAAAGTTATGGACTCGCTGTCATCTCAACGTTCCTCTCTTAAGGTAGTGGGTGATCTTTAACTAAACGAAACTATGTAAATTAATGATATCCATTAATTTTTCCAAATATCTATCAATTTAGGAAGTATTCTTCTACAATTCCATTGATTTGGCAATAATATCGTACGTAAATATTTGCCATTTTATGTTGTTTCTAATCACTTGCCATAAATAATGAAATTATCAACACTGAAAGTTAAAAAAACCCACTCACGTCATACCAAAAATTAGCCTAATTTTTATTTAAAAGCATATAAATTTATACAAATATGTATGTACTATATACATGTACTATACATACAAAGTCTTTACAGGCAAACCAAAAAACAAACCAACAAAACAATAGAAAACAAAACAAAAACTAAAAACCATAGAAATAATAACCGCAACAAATAATGTGCACAAATTAAGCCAGACATGTTTATTAACAACAGTTTGCTTGTTGCTAGTATATCAAATTGACCAAAATGTTGAATGCTGAACAGTCAGCTAGCCAGCCAGCCAGCTCGCCAGCAAAAATGGCAGCTAAACACGCGCACATGAACAACAATTAAAGGAGGAAAAGTGGAGGGAGTTGAAAAACAACTATCAACGTAGTATAGCTACAACTACTACGAATACAGTGACTACCCCGACTACCTCCTGCTGAAATGGCTAAAATGTGACAATTTATTAAGCCATGTTTAGTTGGACATTTATGGTAGTAGAGGTTTGAGTTTTGAATGTTGTTGTTGTTGCATAACCACCGCCACCATCATAACGTAGCTCAGGAAATTACATTTGAAGAGCGTTCACTTCATTAACACACTTCACACATACACACATACATGCTCAAAAATGCACTCTCTCCGCTTCGCTCTTTGACGTCTTCTCTCTCACTCACTCTCTCTACACGCTCAATTTACCTACTTTTTTCTACTTTCCACCCACATTATGTATGTATTTGCTTAGATTTGATATCGCCTGACATCTCGTATATGACATAATTACAACATAAGCCTCGTTAAATGCCTACGAAAGGCAAACGCTAACATACTATATCTTTCTTTTCGGTTATGGTTTTTGGGCCAAATGCCAACCAACAAACAATTGACACCGTGACACTGTTTTTCGTGTATTTATGTAATTTAATGCAAAGTATTTTTCCACCCCCACCCACCATTTTTCCACACACCACCTTCCTTTGCTCACAGTTTTTCAGCATTTTCATGTTGAACAAGCATAATTTTAGGCATTTTAGTCGAGCATTTAAACGCGTTCACTATTAAGTAGTTAAGTGAGTAGAGTGTAGTATATATTTAGACGCAACGCACACCACACCACAAACATATACAAACAATCTTTATCGGAAATGACCATCACAGCGTGCTGTTATTTTTGGGAGGAAGGAGATTTGGACAGGACACACTTTTGTTGTTGTGTTACTATCAGTTACACAAAGCCATCAACCTCAGTTTGTTATTTGTAGCTTATGAAGCAGTTTTTCTTACTACTTCTTCTCTTCTTCTACTTCTTCTACTTCTACTTTTTTGCCACATAAAGGTAAATTTTATGGAATTATGCTGAGGTAAGTATATGCATGTAGCTACGTAGTATGTTACAAAGTATGTGGGCGTGGGCGTTTTTGGGAAATTAGCACAACATTAAATTACAAGATTTGTCATAGAGATAACTTTTAATATTTGTTTACGTAGCTAAGTAAAGTAAACCTGCCTGTAAAGAAAGGGAGAGGAAGAAAGTGTCATGACATGACATGATATGAATTATGATTAGAATAGTAGGGGTCGCGTGGTAGAAGCAGGTATTAGCAACATTACCGTTACACTCACACTCACACTCACACTTACTAATGTGTGAAAATGTGTTAATTTAAGAAATTCCATTTGTAGTGTATTGATAATGATTTATTTTAATTATTTAATAGACTTTTGCTTTAATTGAAATTTTTTGTTGGAACCGAAAAACACTTCTGAAATAAGAAAATGTTTGTAAATTTGGCCTTTATGTTAAATTTATGTCGAAATCCCTTCAATATAGGCTAAAGAAGATAGATAGTGAAATTTTATTGGGTTAGTTACGATGAGCCCCCAGTAAAAAGAAAATTATGGATAGTCAGAAATGGCGATGAATCTTTGTTATGGTTTCTCCTTTCCTCCTTTATGATGTCGAAACTATCTGGCCTGTAGTGCCAGAGATATAGTTTTTCCTCTGCGGTTTAGTGCCTCGCGATGATGGAGGATGGCTCTTAATTGAACTTCGCATCATATCTCCGAAACCATTTAAAGTACAAAGCCGAGATTGGTATCAAAAATAGTTTTTAGTGAAAAAAAAAACAAAATTATGAAATCCATCATTCATTCAATAAAATTTAAGGCAGAACATTTTATAGCAGGTGTTTCTTTAGAAGTGTAGTTTTCGAGAAGAAATAAAACGCATATACTTTAATGTTATGGATTTGATATTATGTTTTAAAAACGATTTCGGGCAAGTGGCTGCCGTGGCTGGTTCGAATAAATTCCAGCCAAGAGGCACAATTTTCGACCACTTTTTGCAGCAATTGGGGCCGTATGTCAGTAATAACGCGCCGAATATTCTCTTCCAAGGCGTCAATCGTCTCGGGCTTTTCTGCGTAGACAAGCGACTTCACATAACCCCACAAAAAATAGTTCAGCGGTGTTGAATCGCACGATCTTGGAGGCCACGCCACAGGCCTATGACGCGACATAATGCGCTCACCAAAAGTTTCCTTCAATAAATTGATTGTTTCGTTGGCTGTATGGCACGTCTTGGCTGTATGTACGGTCGTCTTGTTGGAACCAATGGTCGTCACACATCAACATCCTCCAATTCCGGCACGAAAAAGTTATTAATCATAGCTCTATAGCGTTCACCATTGACTGTAACATTATGACTGGCTTCATCTTTGAAGAAATATGGACCAATGATTCCCTCTGCCCATAGAGCACACCAAGCAGTGACTTTTTGAGGATGTAACGGCGTCTCAACAATGGTTTGTGGTTTATGATCACTCCAAATGCGACAATTTTACTTATTAACGTACCCATTCAACCAAAAGTGAGCTTCATCGCTGGACAATATTTTCTAGTGAAAATCGGGATCGGTGGCCACCTCGTTTTGGTAATAAATTTGAACGATTTGCAAACGTTGTTCAGGAGTAAATCTATTCATTATGAAATGGCAAGCCAAACTGAGCTGCCAAGTGACAGCTGTCAAAAAGACCAAGTCCAAAGAAAGTATTGCCAGATTGAAAACCACACTTCTTAAACAAAACACCCTTTATAAAGGCGTAACAGCGAATGCCAGAATTTGTAATTAAAGGCCGTTGTAGCGCAGGCCAGACTTTTTTCTAGTAAACTATAGCTGCCAACTCGTTTAACATGTTCGAACAAAGCGATCAGGCGGTTAAATCACTTATTCTTTGTATTGTTATTCACAACTAAACTGCACAATAGTACTGGCAACTGAAGGTGGTATTTTTTCTTAAATTTACTAAACATTATTCCATTTCATTACATATCACATTGTATGTAGAAACTAGGAATGTTTAGCAACAGATATTGTATATGCGATATCTCTAAGCATTTTTGTTGTTTATCCCTGCTAGTTAATACGTTTTTATTTTATATCAAATTAATTTTTATATTTTAGTTTGAACTGTTGTTTTTTATCTGCTAACGAGCTGAAAAAAAAAAATTATTTTCTGGAAATCTTCCAATTTTTTATTAAATTTGTTGTATACTTTATGTTAATTAGTATACCATAAAAAATTAGTATGCCCGGAGTAACCAAAAAGTAAACCGAATGATGCCATTCACAATCTAAATAAGTTTTAAGCAGTTGGCAAAAAATAAAAGCTACAATAAAAGCAAAGAAAAAATGTATATCAATTCAAATTGATTAAAAAAGTTTCGTATGATGGAGGAGAAAAAAATGTACGCGGAGTTTTCGTCAATGGATTCATTATCTCCTACAATTGAAAAACTGAAATTGTGTTGGGTGTAGAGAAAGAGAGCGAAAAACAGAACAAAGTGAAAGAGAGGAAAATGAAGATATAATAGCAGTAAGTATGAAGTAGCAGACCAGTAGCAGCTTTGGGTCACCCAAACTAGACTGACTAATTTGCATATTTCACTTTAAGCAATTTTAATTTGATTTGAATTTTTGCATTGCGCTTCCGGTATTTTTCATTTTTTTACTGCCCAACTCTAGTTTGGATAACAATTAATTTAAGCATAAGTGTACCGCAGCAAACAAGAGTTTTGATAAGCAATTTTTAGCAATTTTAAATGTGTTTCCAAATCATTATAGAGTGAATTTTAATGCTGCATGCAGAAACTGAAAAAAATTAGAAAAATTTAATCTTTTTCCTCGCCTTCCATTTTATGTTTTGGCTCAGAGTATTTTTAATCAGTTTAATCTGTTTTTTTGTTTGTTTAAATGCTGGCAGCTTAATTTTTCAAATCTGTGTGTGACAGAAGAAGATATGACATGCAAGCATTCATATGCACATTCCATATATCAAAACATCCATCCATCCATCCATGCAGTCATCAATAACTCGTCCAAGCAATTTGTATTGCTGTGTTTCCACCAGACTCGACTTAAAAGGTCGAGCAGTATGTGTGGCGAGAGCGCGTTGTAACCTTCGCTCTGCCATTTCAAAAGCATCTTCAAAAGCATAAATCACTTAAATGTTTTCCCTGCATTTTTTCCGGTGTTTGTTGCCATATTTGTACCTACATACATTTGTTTTCAGTTTTTGTGCATTCAATTCAATTTATATTTCGTTTGTGACAAAGCTGAAGTCAACAATGTGTGGGGTATCTGTGGCATATATAGAATTTACTAAAAAGCATATGGAGAAAAAACTGGTCAAAAGCAAACAACAAAATTGCTTAAACTGATTCTTCTCTGGTTGTTGTTTTCTGCCGCAGCGCCAAATAGCACACAACACACAAACACACACACACACACACACACCCACACTACCAACATAAATAGTAAATTGGCAAAAAGATTTTGCTATCACGAAATTGGCCTAAAGACAAAATGGAGCTAGAAATCTGTTGAATTATGGTTTGTATTGCTTTGACGGAGGGAGAGAGAGGGCACATATTTCTAGCCACTCTACTTGGTACATATTCTCAAAAGGACAATTTTCAGGTAGAAGTACAGAAAATAGACTAAGTAATACAAGTTCAATTGTGATTTATTGCCTGAAACTCTGTGTTTGTAGGTGTAGGTGTAAAGAAAAAATGTTAGCGGTATTCACTATTTGGAGTAAATGGTGTTGTATTCTGTATTTTTATTAAATTTGACATTTGTATGTCGTAAATTAGATATGTATACAAATCTCAAATACTACAAATAACAAAAATACAACAGCGAGAACTTATTGTATTTTGCGTATAGTTTTCGTAAATTTGCCAAGCAATTGACACCTTAATTTAAATTATACGAGGTGTGATCAAAAAATAACCGTTATTTTCAAATTTCGTGAGTTACGTATGTTCGATTTTTCTGTTATGTTGGTACACATGTCTATTATATATGTTGGCAATACCAACCATTTTGGATTGTCAGTTTGTTTTTGACAAATAAAAAGGTTAGTCGTGTTTTGGTGTGCTCTTCGATTTTTTACTATTCGAAAAAATGGATCAAAGAAACTGTATTCAGTTTTGTGTAAAAGATGAAATTAAATGCGCAAGGACATTTGAAATGTTGACTGTGGCCTTTGGCCTTTGGCGAGTCTACTATGAGCAGAATACAAGTTCAATTGTGGTATAACCGGTTTAAGGAAGGCCGAGAAGATGTCAATGACGATGCTCGTCCTGGTCGCCCGAGCTCGTCAACAACCGATGAAAACATTGACGCAGTGAAGAAAATGATTTTGAATAATCGTCGAATCACTATCAGAGAGGTTGCTGATGATGTTGGCATATCGTTCGGCTCATGCCGAATTGACAATTTGTACGGATGTTTTAGGCATGAAACGTGCGTCAGCGAAGATTGTTCCAAAATTGTTAAATTTGAGCAAAAACAAGGTCGCTTGTGCGTAAGTTTTTGCCCAAAAACAAAACTGTTATCATTCCTCAACCACCGTATTCACCGGACTTGGCCCCCGCTCTTCTCCTCCTCCGCTCTCTTCCTCTTCCCAAAACTGAAGACACCGATGAGAGGGAAGCGTTTTGCTACGATTGAGGAGATAAAAGAAAAATCGAAACAGGAGCTGTTGGCGATACCAAAAAGCGCGTTTCAGAAGTGTTTCGAGGATTGGAAAAAACGCTGGCATAAGTGTATTATATCTGAGGGGAATTACTTTGAAGGGGACAAGATAGTTGTTGATGAATAAATAAATAAATAATGAAACAAAAATAACGGTTATTTTTGGATCATACCTCGTATACTTAGTTTAATTTATGATACTCGTAGATTTGGAAGATTTTTATCATTTGGCAAGTAACACTGCGTTCTTCTTTAAAATTGATTAATATTGATCTATTTTTACACATATCTAGCAAAAAGTTTTTTAGCTAAAAAAATATTTATTAAAATTGTGTGAAATTATTATGATTATTATGTTATTATTATTATATTATTATGTTATGATTCTAGTTGCATTGTAACTTATTTATATTCTTCTTCTGCAGAATCATACAACAAATACCAAAATTCGCAATAAAAGCGTTTAAAATCTGTGGTAAAAATTTAAAATTTTTGAGGAAAATACTACAAATACTCCAAATCGTGAATACCGCTATTGTATATACGGAAATGTGTTAGAAAAAATCAATTTCTTTAAAAATTGATTGATTGTAAAAGTGGCATTGATGTACTCTCGTTAGTGTAGGCATATATGTAGAGCGGAGAGTGAGAGAGTCACAAATAAAATTTGTATAAGCCTCTCCCTATAAAAACATGCGTGTTTGTAGGCGATTGTGAGACCAATCTGTTGCAGAGAGAAGGGAGAAGAGAAGTGCAGGTATAATAAGTAAATAGTATAGACTCCTCTCTTTTAAAGTATGTTTGAATGAGATGTGTTTCTATGTAATAGTGAGACGGAGGAGGTGCAGAAGAAGCTAAAAAAGTTGAAGAGAAAGTACAAGAATGAATTACTTAAAGACATGTCAATTCTTTAGTGTGTAGCGGTTACATGTTTTTGTTGTTTCCATTAAGCAACTAGTAACTTATATTTTTCTTGAGCACTATCATATATTCTTCATTATACTCTTTTTCGTTTCAGCTGCGTTTCGTAATGCACGTAATGCAAGTGCAAATTTGGCTTTCTTTACAGCAAAAAAGTTTAAAACCATTACGATTTTAATTTTGGGCTGATGAACGAAATCTAAATAATTATAAAAATTCCTCACACAGGGGAAGACGTTAAGTTCTGAAGTGGGCAAAATCGGTCAAGTCGGCGTGGCGTGGTACATCCCGATCAAGTGAAATTTTCAAAAACTAATATTAAAGGAATTTCTACAAAAAATTCATTCAAATTCGGTATACTTTTTTGAAATATCTTTTATAGCAACTGTTGTAAAAAGTTAAAATATTGGGCGGGTGCCACACCTCCCTCCACAACAAGTATATGGTATACTTATTGTTTCAAATACAACCAAATTTAGTATGATGGTTATTTAGGCTAAAAACATAAATATTTCGAGCAAAAACCATACAAACTGGGCCTATCACTGAATGCAAAGAGGTGTTTGGGGTATAAAAATTCTGCCGCGTCTGAACTCAGCTTTCGAGATTTTTAATACAATGTTTTTTCACTCTCAATGAAAAACAAAAAAATTGCGATTTCTGAAGCATTAATAAAATTTACGCAAGCATCGGAAGTATACTTGCATATGTACATTCATATCGTTACTTGATGTAGAAAGGCCCTAACTAATATTTTTTCACTGTCGGGCTTGTGGCATAAGTATTCTGATGAAATTGAGCCTTTCTACATTAAGGTAACGATACATTGTAGTGAGCAACGCAAGGATGGATACGGCAGATTTCATTTGTATATGAAGAAAACTCCTCGAAAAAGTTAAATCAAATAATACAATTTTAATATGTAAAGTAATGAAAATATCCTGAGGAAAACATTAAAACTTCAACATGGCAATGATTGCACTCATATTACGCAATGAAATCGACAACAACGCCGGAGGCAATGAATGACTGAGGCTCCTGACGATGATACTTGGTATCGTTGACGTTTGACATGTCGTTGAAATAAATCCATTACAAAGTAATTTATCACAATTAAACAGCAACTGAAGCTTAAAACAAACAACAAAAAAAAAAAAAAAAACAGAATAACAACATTAACAAAAATCGATGTTCGTCATTAAACATGATTTCAGTTTGATACTCAAAAAAGTAAAAATAAAATTAATAAAAATAATAATGAAAATAAAATTAAAATAAAAATGATAGTCGAATTCTTTTTTAACATTTATACGTACGTAGTAATTTGCATGTTATTAACAGAATGTTAATTAATAAATTTAAAAAACTTTACATATGTACATACATATGTATGTTATGTATGTGTGTATGCATGTGTGTGTGTGTGTGTGCGTGTATTTACTTTCTCGCCACATGTATGAGGATATGTCAAGTGTCAATTTCAACAACAATCTGTCATTTGTGTAAATGAGTGAGAGGCGGAAGTTGTACGCACTTACTCGTACACACACACACACACACACACACACACACACTCACACACAAATACATGCATATCTATTTATTCATGTATGTCTGTAGGTGTTTGTATGCGATGTGGCTCATGTGTCGTCTATGTCACAACGCGCTCAAATAAACGCCTGACTCTCTTACAAATCCAAAAAAGGAATCAACAGCAGCCGCTGTCTTGTCGTCGTAACTGTCATCAATGACATTTCCATATACATATATATATATACATATTTATGTACTTATGTATATGTATGTTGTTTGCAAGTACATACCATACATACTCTTAAGCATATACAATTTTTCATTAATTGAATATATCCACGTACTTTTTGTTGTTGGAAAAATTATAAATATTTTTTAAAATATGCTCATGCTGTTGTTGAAATTATTTTCATTACCACCACAAAATTGCCATTGAACACAACAACAATATGCGTTGAGGCGGTCGTGTCGCTGCCATTGCTGTTGCTTGCCAATACTCGTACATAAAGTAAAAGACTCAAGTAGCAATTGGAGTTAATACTTTATTCTTTGTTTATTGTTATTTTGTGATTTTTTTTTTATCTTAATGCTGCATACACACAGCATGAGATTTATTAAATTAATAGCTTAATATGCAAACACACATACACACACAAAAGGGGTATTAATACGCTTATGACTCCATTTAGTTCAGGCCCTGCGGCCATCCACTCTCGACCCCTTTGGCTTGCGTTTCATTATTCATTGTAATTAATTGTGGTTTTACGATAATGGAGTATGAAAATACTTGCGCGCGAAAAGTATGCACATACAAATTATATACTCAGGCATGCAGTACATGCATATATGTACTACTTATTTATAGTCTGTACATATATGGTGAAAGTTTCTGAATGAAGTTAAAGCAGTTGCTAATTACACTAGTAAGTTATTCTTGAAAAACTTGAAATAAATGTATTAAAATCAATGCGATTGATCAGGACCTTTCAGCCAAGAGAGAGCAGGAGAGATGGAAATTGTGAAGGAGACGAGTCAGCACTTGCAATAATAACACGATTAACAAAGGCCACTCTATTGAAGTCAACTACTCGTATTTATAAAAGTGCTCGGGTGAAATGAAACTGGTCGATTCATCAGAAATCTAAAGAAGTTTACTCTAGTCGGTTTATTCCCTATGGACGAAGATTTTAATAAACTATAGCCGATCACTTGGTGTGTTGACACATACCTTGTGCCAACAAACAAAGAGTCACTGCGTCTTGGACAAAATGTCACTGTTGACAACTACGCTTTTGAAGTCGTCAAGGAATTCGTATATCTAGGATCCAGCATAAACACCAACAATAATGTCAGCCTTGAGATCAAGCGGAGACTAACTCTTGCCAACAGGTGTTACTATGAGTTCAGTAGGCAATTGAGAAGTAGAGCCCTCTCTCGACCGAAGAAAATAACGCTCTATAAGTTCCTCATCCTTCCCGTCCTAATGTATGGCGCAGAGACGTGGACATTGACCATCAATGATAAGAGGCTGTTAGGAGCGTTCGAGAGGAAGATACTCCGTAAGATCTATGGTCCAGCACGCGTGGACGACGTGTATCGGTATCGAATAAGATGGAACGATGAGCTGTATGAGCTGTACACCGACACTGCGTATATAAATGCAGCAGCTTCGCTGGCTGCGTCATGTTGAGCGAATGGAAGAAAGCGCTCCGGCTAGAATGGTGTTTTATTCGAACCAAGGTGGAGGAACACGCAGAAGGGGACGTCCTAATCTCCGTTGGAAAGACCAGGTGCAGGGCAACCTGACTGCACTTGGCCTTATCAACTGGCGCCAGCGCGCGCATAGCAGAAGTGACTGGCGGAGCTTTGTGGAGGCGGCCAAGACCGATCATCGGCTGTAGTGCCAGTTAAGTAAGTAAGTAATAGCCGATCACTATAATGCACTTGAGACAATTAGGGCTGCATAAACAAGTCATATGAGTAGAGTTTCTTCTTATATATTTTTTTTTTCCAAGGTCAATTCGAAACTAGAAATCATATGTATCTGTAATTTGAGGTCCTTCAGGGAGAGGCAAGTACTTTCACCTCGTAAAGTTCCCCGATTTGAAGGATTTTATTTAGTAGTTCTGAAGAAATGTGATAGCTCTGCAGTTGTTTAAGCAAACGATGCAACCTTGGTATTTTCCGACAAATCTCCAAACACATTTTCGCACAATTTAAGCAACGCTAAAACCGAATAAGTTTTATTTACTAATAACTATTGTATTGTAGCCGAAATATCAGGGACTTATCCGAAATATTAAATCAAGCTGGAAATCTAACACCCTGTTCAGTGTTGAAAAGGCCACTAAGTCCTTTATCTTATGAAAGAAAGAAGTTGCCACAAAATTAAGTAGGGAGTAATGAATTGCTCTCATTCTTCCTACGCTTTTCTCATTTAAATTACTTCGACAATTTGTTCAAGCTGCAAGCTGCATCATTTTTTCCGCGATATCGGTTGCAGGCGCTCACGTGGATGAAATTTATACTAATATCGTCTGCAACAGGAAAAACGTAATCAATTGAACATTCAACGTCGTCACTAAGACAAATTATTTACACCTTGCAACTTTGAAATTTTCCCAATACCATTTAAAAAATACAATACGATTGCTGAAATAATGTTTCACAACTGAGAAGTACTATATTTACTGTCCATTTACATTTTCAATTCTAAGTAGGATAATAACATTTTCACATGAAAAATGTAAAATGTAACAAGAACATGTTTAATGTAACTTTAACATTACAATTTGATATTACAATGTTGAAAAACATATAAGTAATTATCAATTTGATAGTTTTAATGTAAATTTAACATAACACAAGTCAGTCTGATATTTTTAACCATAAAAGCAACGTTTTTATTTTACATTGACAATGTAATTACAAAAACAAATATTTTTCATTGTAAGGAGTGCGTCGAATAAAATTGTCTGGTACAAAAATGATGAAATCTTTTGAACCAGTAGTCCGATTTTTTCAAATTAAAGTATTTTATTTTGCAAATTGTTTTTAGATTAAAAAAATAAAAGCAAGAAACCACAAATTATTAGTTTTTAATAAAAAGTTTTAATTTTTCAGGAACCCCTTCCATTAATGTGTTTATGATAGAGACCGACAGCCTCACAGCTGCTGCAGACCACTTTCTTTTGAAATCTTGAAGGTCTTTGGCCACTTTTTTTTGTTACCTTCATCTCCCTTTTTACTAAAGCCCAGTACCTCTCAATCGGCCTTAGTTCTGGACAGTTTGGTGGATTGGCTTCTCTAGGCACCAAAATCACTTCATTCCGTTGGAACCACTCTAAGGCCGTTTTGCTGTAGTGACATGAAGCGAGGTCAGGCCAAAAAAACGTGGACACTTCATGTTGGCGTAAAATGGAAGCAATCTCTTTTGCAAGCATTCCTTCAAATATATTTCGCCGTTGATTGTACCCGATTATGCAGCATTAAAATTTCTTGACAAAATCTCGGCGCAGCATTTTCGCTCGTTGTTTTGCGGTTTCATTCTTCACGGCGTTTCTATCCGGAAATTTTCGAACTTTGTACGTCCTCAGCCCAGCTCCCTTCTTAGTCCTGCGCACGAAAGATTCTGAGCAATCAGCCTTGCCCGCCAATTTCCTTCCCGAAATGTTTGGATCTCTCTTTAAAATGGTCACAACGTTCTTCGCCATCTCACAGTCATGTGGCCCCTTCTTTTTACCAGAACTTTTCTTCCGATCAACACGCAGTTCTTCCTTAAAACGTTTAATAACGCGAGAAATAGTTTTAGGGTTAGCCCCTACCTCTTTGGCAATTTTTTTGAATGACCAGTGTTGCTTTTGAAAAATTTTAATAATATTTTCTCGCACTTCCACTTCGTTTGCCATTTTCGTGTTAAATAAATTTTGATTGTCTTTAACTGACACATAATATTTTCTGACATTTAATTCAAAGCTACTAAGATACAAATTTTTGATTTTTTTGTGGAATTTGAATCTTTTAATAGCACAGTATGGGAAGAAATGTAACGGATAATTTTATTCGACGCAGTCCTTACTTTTTCCATTGAGTGTAGGATTAAGTTTATTCGTTCGTCTGCCTGGTGACAGTAGCGCCATTCAGGATAGGGTTATGACTATACGGGCTGCAGCGAACTATATGATATGCAAATTCAAGCCTCTAGACTGAATTAGCCCTTAAATAAATTTAAAAAGAAGCAGAAAAAATAGGAGGAGACTTCCAACTCTCATTACCCATGCTTTGACCAGCCTTGGCTATCTGAGGGTAAAACATTCTCGGTCAATACCTTCTGAATGTCCTATCTTACTTGAGGTCAGTTGAACTATTAAAATAAACAACAACAATGAAATTAAATGAAATGGTCCGGCAATTTTAAGAGGATATGTGTTTTTTAATTTTACAAATTATGGTATAATATTTTTGTCGGAAATAGTAAAGTACTTAATTATAAAAGAGTACTCGAGCTTAAATATGTCAAGGTTGGTCTTTGGTCTAAATTAATTCAAATATGAAGATAGATTTTTCGGCGTGGTACTGTAATTTTTTCATTTAAGTTTGTGTATGTGTTTGAGTGCAAATGAATTGAAGGTGGATTTTTCAGTTTAACTTTTCTACAACTGCCGTCGCTCTTGTCGATATTCGCTCGCGATGTCCAAAAATGCATACTCGTAATCCCACTCCAACTCTCCGTGTGCATGTGTGTTAGTATGTCGTTAAATGTATTTGTATTTGTATATCCGTGTATTTATGTATACCATTTCCGGTGATTCACTTGTTTTGCACTCGCCCGCACATCCACTTTTGAAAAAGGAAACGTGTCTAAGCTTTTTGCCAATTAATTTTCAGTTGTAAAGGATTTTGCGAGGATTTACGTTTTGCGGAGAGAAAAAGTAAGCGTGTGCATTTGCAAATTTGCATTGAAACTCCGTCATCAAGAGAGTGTGAGAGAGAGTAAGGATAGGTGTGTGCCATTCTCGGTGGCAGTGGCATAGTTAGGAAATTAGTTAGGAGTGCATTTCAACATTTGCAGTAGAAAATCACAACTAAGTAGAACAAGTACAAGAAGAAAGAGCGTTGCGGAAGAGAGTGAGAGTGAAAGGAAGTAGCTGCTACACACGTTCCGGCGGTTGTTAGATTATAAAAAAAAAATAAAGTAATTTATTTTAGTACGATTTTTTCTATATGTATTCAAAAAATTATAAATATTAAATCCTTTTTGTGGCTGCAAAATTAGACTAGAACCCTTTCAGATTTGTTGTTCTAATCAAACTTAAATCAAATTTTTACACTTTTGTTTTGCCATTTCAATTTTGTTCTTGTTGTTTTTTATTCACACTCTGATTTGGTTGGGTTTTGCTTTGAATTTAATCAGCGTTGCCACAAACAAAAAAAAAGAAGGGAAAGTTGAAAAACGAATAGAAAAAGTGGAAAAATAACATCGAATTTATATGGAATATATATAAAAAAAAATAATTCATTTTTGGCAAACGGAGCTATCCTTTTATTATGCTGTTGTTGTTGTGTGCTTTAGCGCATATATCCTGCCGCATTTCATTTCAAGTTTCTGCTTTTCACTTATTTGCTATCTTGCTTATATTTTTTTCTGTATTTTGTTTGTTTGTTTGCTTGTGTTATTTACTTTTTGCTCTTCTCCGAAAGGTGGCACTCATGCTCTCACACACACCACATACACCACACAGACACTCACATAAATATATAAAACGTTTGATATTTTCAGTTGTTGCTTTTCATAGTCCTTTTTATCCTTTAATTTATGCCAAGCTTGTTGCATATATATTTTTTAGATTACTGACACACACACACACACACACACACACAAAAGAACAATAGCTGCTGCTACTCTTGCAACAAAATAAAAAATGAAAAAAAAAGATTCTCTAGGATATAAACTTGATAAAAAAAATATCATGGGATAATAATAAAAATAAAATAAATAAGTAGACAAAGTGTGAAGAAATTTAATAATCGGATTTTCATGAATAACAAAATACAAAGTAAATTAAAGTAAAGAGAATGAAAACATTGAATAGAAAAAAACGCTTAAAGATTTGGCAACTGTGTTTGTGTTTTTCTTTTATGAAATTTTCAAATTCAATTATTTTTTTTTCTTCTTTTTTGTTATTTGTCTTTGGCCTTTTGTGCCTTTTTGTTGTGCCTTGTTTAGGAAATTACCGGAAATAAGCAGGCATCTTTTTAGGCTCTGTAGCATTGAATGTTCAATATTTACTTGGGCTTAGTAGACTTGGTAGAATCTTGTGTGGGTTGCAGTTTGCCAAGGCGTGCCTTGACGTTAAGTTTTTTATTTATTCTTTATAAAAAGAAGAAGGGAAAGAGGAAGTAATTTCAAGAGCAGATTTGAATAATTTGGGTTATACAGAAAACACTTATGTAGTTATCGAGAGTGGATCAACTATCACGCAATCCTTACAAGATATGGCATATCCGTAGCAGAGCCATCGATTCTCGATATAAGAAGTGAAGGGAATCTGCTCAAGACGGGAAAAAGCGGAAAAGGTATGAAGATACCCGTGCGTTCCTGACGTATGATTTTCTAGAAAAGAGACCGTACAGGGGTTAGCATAGAGCTGGTTAGAATGATACTTTCAACAAGAATTGGCGTAATAAACTCTTGTAACTCTGTTTGTCAGTAAGTCTGTTCTCATAGTGTAAAAATATGAATCAGCTGGAAGAGCTTGTCTTCTTATTTGTGTTTATGTTGATGAAAATTTGGAAAAGTTCACCACAATGATGTGATTTAACGATTTGGTAGACTAACTAGGGCCTAACATGGGGCTGATTTTCCGCTTATGTACTTTAAATAGCGTAAGAATCTGTAGGACCTAGGCTTAAGATCAATTATTTTTTATACTCAACAAAGTATGATTATAGGCAAACATATCCTATGTCTACCTGAAATGGTGTGGAGTTTGTTTAGCATGATTTGATGTTTTTTTATTCATTGGCTTGCACCAGAAGCTTTAAAACATTGTTTTATAGAACAAAATTTTACTAAGTTTTTGCTGAGCACGTCTAACGTGGAGTCAAGTTGTGTGCTCAGTTTTAACGTTCATTGCATCAGAAATTCTAAAAGTCTAGTTAACAGAGAATACTTGCCTTTATTTGAAGGTGGGAAAAATTATCTAACATTTTTGGTTGAGCGTCCAACAAGTAAAATTTCTAATAATAATTTCCAATGCTAGCGCCCATTATGGGGTCACGTCATAAGTTCAATGTATTTTCACTGCTTTGCTCATTCAATTCAATATAGGAAAGTAACATTGCATTGAAATTGAATCGTAGATCAGACATAAGCTGCTATAAATGGAAGCATAATTTTTTTCTCAATATATATCTTCTTTTTTACACATTTTCAATTCATGCGAGACACCTTCAACCTTCTACGAGTACCACACAATAGTTACTCTAAGTTGCTCTTTACAAGTAGGAAAGCATAGAAAATTATAAGAATAAACAAACTCTTTGTTGCATACAAGTAAACTACCAGTACCAGTGCAACTTTTCTTACAGTTTTCTTGCTACTAGATTTTTTGTTTGTTGGCATGCAACTAACAATAACTATTCTACCCTTGCACTCTGGTAAAATCTTGTTTAAAGGCAGCAAGCAAAATTGTTCTTAATTGGCTTGTTCACCTGCTGCTGTTGATGGTTTGAGCAGCAACATCAAAAAATAAAGTAACTAAACAAGTTGTAACAACAATATTTAATCAAAAAAAAAAACGGAAAAGGAATGAAATGAAAAACTTACAAAAATTATACATGCTCGTGCTAGAAGCAACAACATCACCTCAAGGCAATCGCATGGGAGAAAATAAACAAGTAGCAGGACTACCAATAACAACAGCAACTAATTGTTGCATTGTTGGTAACACTTATTTTGCGTTGCTATTTTAACAAGTTTTTTGATAACTTAATCCACCGAGCAATAGCAATATGGAAAGTATAGAAAATCAATTAAAAGAAATAGTCAGATAAAATTAAGAAAACCACAAAGAGCCTATGAAAATCGGTTATATTTTGGTGGACAGGCAACAGTAGAAGGTTTCTGATTGCACCATTCTAAATGATTTTTGAGAATGCTGGTGAATTTTCGACTAGTTGGAGTAAAATTGAGCTGAACTAAAATTTTCGAAAAAATAAGGGTACAAACATAAACTGTATTGCCTTTGCAGTAGCAACAACTACTATGAGATCGTTGAATACCCTCAACAATTGGGTGGTCAATTGGCAAAAACCACAATAAAAGAAGAAACGTTGGTTAGCAGGCAGGTAGGCAGGCAGACAGACAGGCAGGCAGACAGACAGACAGACAGCCGTTAAAATCTTTTACATATTAAAAAGTTCACACAAAATTGATGAAGAAGAAACGGCAAAATTTAGAAATATGTAACTCATAACTCTAGAAGGGTGAAGAAGAAGCAGAAGCAGAAAAGTAGTTGCCTACTTGAGAATTGCAACAGCAGCAACAGCACAGAGTGTATGTGTGTGTGTGTAGAGCAAGTGCTACACAGCAATTTACGTTGTTGCTGCAAGTGGTTGTGAGTCCGTGTGTGTGTGTTGCATGAAGTCATGCAATAAATATTAAAATGTTACAAGCAATAGTATGCAATAAAAACAATAACAACAATGAAAGCAATTGCAACCAGCAATAATATTTTTGTTGCTGTTGTTGCTTTTGCTACACACTTCTTTCTCACTCAGCGCCGCCTGTATACAATTGTTTGTTTAAATTTCGATCAGTTCACATGCAACACCAGCATGCAGCATGTTGAAGTATTTGTGTGCTGTTTCTTTGGGTGTCTCCTTGTATTTCGATCGCTCTCTGGTATGAGCAAGCATAAGTTGCTGCTGCCGCTGCTGTTGTTCAGGTTCTTCCGTAACGTAACATTTGCATGAAAGTGCAATTGAGGTTGTGTGGCAGGCAACAACGCAACAACACATTTTGGTCATGTCGAACAAATGTAAAAGACGTGCAGGTGATTTGTTGAAGTTTTTTGTTTTTTTTATAACAAAATCCAGGGGAAGAGCAGCAGCAGCAGCAACTATGGAAATTTGAGGTGGAGTAGTAGTAAATTTTAGCTCTGAACACACAAATAAAAAGCAAAAAAGAATTGCGTATGTGAAAAAATATTGAATGAGTAGAAAACTGAAGGAAATATGCATTTTTATTTATTTTTTTGTTGTTTTATGAATACACTTTCAACAAAAAGGGTTAGGAACCGAAAGATAAATACACTTTTAGATTTCTGCAGAACAAAGCCAGAATTTTGATTTTTTGATGTAAGTAGCTATTCTTTCTATTGCGGAATTTCAATTATAGGCAGAGCCCAATTTTGATATCACATTTTCATTTAGGCAATACTTGCTCTACTTATTGCATGTAGAGCCAACCCGCCGTATTAAGAAGTTTGGCGAAGAAGCTGGAAATCTAGGTTGCATACAATATGTTGTGACTTAATAGCTCAGATTCTGAATCTTAAAGCGCAGGGATTAAAATATAATACATAAATTTTTGTCTAGTCATGCCAAGAGGCGGGGCTAAAAGAATTGGCAATGGACTTAGAAAGACAGTCCCCTTCTTCCAGCTTATGGTCACCTATTTATTGTCAGGAGTTTCATCAGTACTACATAGAGTCAGGCTACCTCCGGCCGTGTGTGACCAAGTAAGTATCTGGGTCTGACTAATTGATATCAAAAAAAAAAAAAAAACAAAACGGAGGTATGTGGGCCAAAGATTCGATTCTATAAACCCCAAGGGTTTATACACTACTTAGCATCTATCAAGTAGAGATATAAGCAATTTATAGCGCAACTACATGAGTTAAAAATTGCGATCATGTCCCAGAGTCTAGCGACTATTAAAACACTCAAATCTCACCAGGTTATCCCAAATCTCAAACTTTACTTAGTAATGTAGTGCTTTAATGAACTCAATACGTTTGGCTTCCATAACTGCATATGGATTTTGTGTGTTCGAGGGTGTACTGGAATTGCTGATGTAGTAGCGAAGAAAGGAACATCAACTTCTTTCGTTTGTCCAGAGCCATTCTGCAGGATGAAAAGTAAATCTTTGTACTTTCCATCAGGAAAATAGAAGAGCAGCAAAGGAAGTTATACTGGAAACATCGTGGTTGGAACATTCGCAAAAAACTTATTGGAATATATAAGAGTTATTACATTTATGACTATGACAAACAGTAACCAAAGAAGTATTATGGGAATATTCTTTTTAATGCTTCATTTTGGTTTTGTAGAGGAGATGAGGAATCTGTGAAGCACATACTAGGCAGTGTCCTGCACCTACACGCATATACTCGTAGGAAGCATCTGGATAACAAATTAAATAACAGAACCCACTTAAGTTTTCTATCGGAGGTTGGATTTATGGAAATGCTGTAGATCCAAATAGAGGCACCCTTACTTCTACTTACTTAGTTGCTTAGTTGGCAGTACAACTGGTGATCGGTTTTGACCGCCTCGATAAAACTTCGCCAGTCATCTTTGCTTTGCGCGCGCTGGCAAGTGCAGACCGGTTACCCTGTACCTGGTCTCGCCACCGGAGATTAGGACGTCCTCTTCTCCGTGTTCCTCCGGAGCCGCGGCGCCTTCTTCCATTCGCTCAACATGACCCATGCGCTTGACTATACCATATAGGGACACAATATGTAGATCCTTAACGCAGCAGTGCGCTCCCCAACCACAATAATATTAATAATAACTACCTACTTTGGTTAACTTATTTGGAGCATCTTAAGTATGGAGCATATTACGTTTGAATCTTGTGATTTAAAAGTACATAGTTTGAATTCAAACTGCATAGCTAAATACTTTTTCTGATTGCCAGAAGTTTGACTTGGAAAACCGTCGCTTCGTCAGGAAGTCGAAAAGCGATTCGGCAATATTGAGGTGTTCTCACAAGATTCCTGTATCGAGCCAGCAGTCCCTGTAAAATCTGTCCATTTATAGTCCACCCAAATGAATCCCTTGTCCATTTTCATTTTTTTCAAATATGGAAAATTCTCACATTTAAATTCAATTAAGTTACATTTAATTTTATAATTAGATAGAAGTAAAGCTTTTCTATATTTGATAAAGCTACTGCTGCTCCAAACTTAAGATGCTACAAATAAGTGAAGTGCCCTTCATCAAATCAATTTTATACAACATTTATTTATTTATTTTTGTTATATTCTTTTTACTTAATTTCAGTTGAAAATATTTATGTACATTTCAGTTTGCAAATAAAAGCAAAATAATTAAAGAATTTCCAGCAAAATGCCATTAATAAATACAATTAAAATAGACGCACACGTAAGCTTACGTTGAATAATTTTCATGTTGTATTTTCCGTTGCTTTAGATATGCTGCTCTCTTCAAATATCCTTTTATTTATTTATCTAGAGCTTATCCTTTAGATGTACGAGTATGCGTGTGTGTTTGTGTGGCTAGTGCGCCACTTTCGAAAAAAATGTTGTAACTTTTCAAATAAAAACTTGACCGTAGAAAAAATAAATAAAATTAAATAAAAAAAAGAAAAGAAAAGAAAAGCAACCCAAGTCATCGCTCTTACTTAACATAGAGTTGAAGTCTTGTAGTTCTGGAGCTAACTGCACTGCTACCTACCTACCTCCATAGCTGCTGCTAGTCTTCTCTAAGGCTGTTATACTTATGCAGTATTGTAGAATAGAAGTTTTCCCTTTTTGTGTGTCTTGTTATTTATTTTTCTTAATTACATATTTATATCATGTGTTCTCAAATTGCACGAAAAACTATGGGCCCCGTACTGGTATAATTGTGTTGCTACAATTTTTTTGTTTTATAGGTAAAAATTTTAAGCTAATAATAATGGGTTCCATTGTTCATTTAATACTAAGTAATACCAAAGTAATGCAATGAAAGGCTTAACTACTATACCTACCATATTGTAGGTATAGTAGAGGTTATTGCAGTAGTAGAATTCGAGATTAATTTGATAAAGTAATTCATTCCAATTCGATACAATCGAATCGAATCACAACCTTTTTTCCCCCGAATAACCAAAGTAAAGACCAAGTTGATTTCCAGAATATCCTCCAAAGCGCTCAGTGATTCGCGTTGTATCTCCTCAATGGACCCGAAACGTTGTCGCAGGAGCAGTCTTTTCAATCGATACTGTGGCTGGGGAATAATATGCGTTGATTTTTTAACGAAGTAGTTTCGAAGGAATTTGGTGTTTTTGGAAGTATTTAATCGAGATTTAAAACATCAGAGGCAGAAATTTTTTCTTACTTTACTTTTAATGGCACACCAGCCCATGGAGGGCCTAGGCCGAGCTTTTCGCTTTTCGCATCCACTCATGTTGTGCGTGTTATATTTGTACATGAATGGAAGGGACCTACAGCTTAATGCCGAATCCGAACGGCGAAGTGAAAAGATTTTCTTTTCATAGGTAATTTTTACTCTTGTAGGTTTGCCATTGCCGTGAAGAAAAATTATTATTTTTACTTTTTGCCTGTGCCGAGATTCGAATCCCGGACACTCTGTCCAACGCACTACCACTACGCCACAGCGACCAAAGGCATAACACATCTTTTGAAATAGTACCGAATAATCCTTCTGAAAGTACAACCAAATTGCTTGGTCTGTTTCTCATTAATTGACGGCGATGATCGTTTGGGCCGGTTTTTGCCCTCTACGTGTTCCCTTCCTTCCCTTTTTTTGAGCTGTTTATACAAATCAAAAACTCTTACATATATTGGCTATCTATGTCGTTTTTGCACATTTTATAGATAAATGTTTGTGTTTTCTCGAAATATCATGCGGCAAGCAAAATTTAATGCAAACTGTTTGCTTAATAAAATTAGACATTATGAATTGCACCGAATGCACTTTTTTATGCTGGAAAAACTAGCGCAACCCAAAAACTAATAAAGTAATTGCCAATGAGATTAAGTGCAAATACCAAAGACAAAAACTGATTCCAATCTACAGAAAATGGTGATAATTGATGTGGTTTCTGCAATCAGACACTTTGGAATTTACTAGGCTTTTACTCTTACTTTTTCCATTTAGTTTTAGTTTTTCTTTTTTCCTTTACTCCCTTCTCTGTTTTCTTTCTTTTACCTTCGTATTCCAATTCCTATTTTTATTAACTTATTCCTATTCTTGTTCCTTTTTCTATTCGTCTTTCATTTCGTCTTCCTGGTCTTGGTCCTGTTCCTGTTCTCGTTTCTATCCATCTTCCTGTTCCAATTTCCGTTTCGATTTCTGTTCCTATTCCTTTCGCTCTTCAGTGATCCGATGGGACTTTTGCGGATATTACTGTCTTTAGACGTGAATGGAAATTTGTAGGTATATATATCCTATATAAAAATTCGATTTAGCTTATGTTGGAATGGTTATCTGTGTTTGTTATGTTTCCCCTCTCTCTCTACTCACATTTGTCCCTAACCATTTTTTAACTCTCTTTCTCTCTCTCTCTCTCTCCCTCTCTCTCTCTCCCTCTCTCTCTCTCGCTCTCTGTCTCTTTCCTTTCCTTTTTCTTATCCCCTATCATCCTTCAACCTCCCTCCCTTTACCATCTTTTCCGTCTTGCCACAAAGTCCATTATAGAGGATAGAGGATACAAGAAGTGATTGATTTTTTGGTTTGGGAACCACTGTTTTATAAATGGCTTCTCAGCACTTAAATTTAACGAAATATTCTCAGAAAGAAGACGAGTCTCGAGTCTCTGTGTGCAGTTGAATTTTAATTCAATTTTATCTGTCAGGTGAATTTTGCCGTCTGGCAGCCAAGCGCCAAAGAAAATTCAAGCGCTTATTTGTTGAAAACTCATTTGTGTGTGTTTAGTTTTCCAAAGCAACCTTATCCTTTTCCCTTTTTTTTCTTTGTTTGTTTGTTTTCCTCTGTCGACAATTAACGACAGGCGGCTTTCATTTAAATGTTGTAACAAATTTGCAAATAATAAATGCAAGCTATTTTATTTATTTGTAACATTCTTAAGCGCTTTCAACGCGCTCTTTGTCTTTCTCAGTATTTCTCCATCTCCCTCTTTCCTTTTCTAACATATACCTATGAGTATATAAGTATATATATGTACTTCCAACTTTATTGCTCCTCTTATACCTGAACTTACTTTACTCATTTACCGTGCCTTGTTCATTTTATGTTTAGAGTAGAAAATGAAAAATTAACTTCATGTTGAAATTATTTCTATTTAAGTTTATTTATTTAAGTTTTTTTGGTTGGTTTTTGTTTATTTATGTTTCTGTTGCATCTGCATTTGCTGTGTATTCGTTGAAGTACATAGCCTGACGGAGTAGTACATCGTAATAATAACGAAAAAGCAATTTTCACGAAAAACATTATAAAATTTAATTACCCCAACGTTAATGCACAGCGTAATTGCTCACAAAGGACGAAGGCAGCGGGCGCAACTGATAGCGACCAAGCGTAAATGGTAGAGAGGACGACTAGGAGACCTCTACGGTGAACACGTTTATAAAACGCGAACGCTCGCTGTGCATCCTACGCTACACGCTGCGTGTTCCTGCTGCTCTGCTCCTATTGCACATTCTATGCTGTGGTTTCGTGCAATTTGCGGCAAAGGCAAAAATTACTTTGTGTCTGCGTGTACTTGCTTTGTGTTTTCATAATAAATTAAACAGCCCTTTGAATATTATTTGTTTCGCTTTCTCTTCATTTTTGGAGTAAAAGTAACTAAATATCTTCTCTTCTCTTATTCATTGTAAACTAATTGTGACGCAATTTTTGTTTTGTTTCATTTGATGAATGAATGTAATTAAATATTTAAAATTTTTTTTTTTTTTTTTGTCAATTTGAAAGAGGAAAAATTCCTCAAAATCAAAATCACATTACATTCTTTTAGTTTACATGTACCACGTTGCGTATGTGTAATATTATTTCCGGTGGTAAGCTTTTATCAAAGATACGTCTGCAAATTTGTTTAAATTGTAAATGCGATCAAATACATTTGTTTTTGAGAATGAAAAAAAAAAGAGAACAGCTACCAAAAATCAAATACCAAAGTCAAAGCATTTTTCCCCCAAGACTAGATACATACATACTTACATAAATATTTAGTATGTACATACATATATGCCGTAGGTTGGTACTCGTACATATTTCTACTTAATGCATTTCACATCATGTAGAAAATTGTAAAAATTTACCTCTTTCACTGCTGCACGCTGCACGTTGCACACCACAACAACAAGATCAACAACAAACAAACAAAGTGACATTTTTCCTATCGTAAACTTAAATAAAGTCTATACCGAGGAGAATTTTCGTGTGTACAAAAGCATAGAAATTTTTGTGTGTTGAAGCACTTTTCTACATAAAACATTTTCATATACATACATACTTATATACCCACATGTTGATTGGATGCACATCCAGTCCAAAAAGCAAAAATAAAAATTTAAAAATGAGTTTCTTCAAATAGATAGAAAATAGTATTTCAACAATAAATTGAGTTTACTACTATACTGAATATTTTTAGATACAGATAAATACTCGTACTGGTAGTTGCTTTGACAAGGCTAGAAAATCGTATTTTCATTCAGTTGATTTTTTTTTGATTTTTATTTTACATTGAAAATCTTTTTCTAAGTTGATATAGTACATATAGTACATTCTCGATATTCTTAAAAGAAAAAATCATAGGAAAGGAGTTTTAAAAGTAGGTGCATACGAGTACATGTGTATAGGCATGTATGTAGTGATGGCAATACATCGTTAAATTTGCTGAGCTACAGTGGCAAAATGTTGCATTTTCTGAGCAACTTTTGTAGTAAGTATTCAGTTCACATTTTGCTTTTACTCCACAAGTTTGCATGGCAGTCTTAGAAATTTCTATTCTTGGTTCCCGGTAACTTTAAATAATTTTCTAGCTATTTATAATAATACATAGCATGCTCTTTAGAGATATTGATATTTTTTCCACCCATTTCCGATTCAAATAGAAACGGAAAAAACTTTCCGACAGCAGCTTGTAGCACATTTCGTCCAGATGTGAATTTCGCGTTACGATTCCCAGTTTCTTAGGTTGTCTTAAACTTTCGAAGTGATCGTGAATTCCATTTCCAGATTTGCTGCATTTGTGTGAACTAAGTAGTACCATTCATGACCTTCCATTCATGTACAAATATAGCACGCACAACATGAGTGGATGCGAAAGGCTCGGCCTAGGCCCTCCATGGGCTGTTGTGCCATTAAAAGTAAGTAAGTAAGTAGTTGTGAGAAGTGTTAAAACCAATTCGCAAGCTTTACCCATATGAACGCAGAATATAGTGCTGGTTGGAAGGAAGATTGACAGTTGAGAGGAAGAAGGCGGGAGAATGAGAGTGGGTGGGAATGCAATCCCAAACGCAGGAGAAAGTGTGTAGGCCCACGGGGTAGTATCCAAATCAATTTAAATATTGTTTTAAGATAAATGTTAAAGACAAGTTCGAGCTGTTGTATGTCAATATGTGGCAGACGTTTGAACATATTAACACTAATTTGTGGTCTCTGACATTGATTTTGATCGTCATGTGCTGGCCTGCTACGCAGAGTGACTGGGGTTCAAATCTTGATACAAGCTAAAATCAAATAGTAGGAAAACAGTTTTTTAAACATGGCACCATCTCTTGGAAAACAACCAAAGGTTAAATGCACCCAACGCTAAGGAAAGTGAGACGATCGGCCTAGGCCCTTTATGGGCTGTTATGCCACTAAAAGAAGATGAAGAAGAAAGACATATCTGTGGTTGTTAATGACTCCTAAATATGAATACAGTGAATCAAATTATATATTTATTTCCATAGCATTGGACCAATTTATATAATTCTGTGAGCATATTTAAGCCTTTCATATTCTCCCCCTTTCTCATTAGCTCCTCTTACGACCTTCTAAAAGGCTCTGCGTAGTAGTAGTTTCATTAATTGGGCTGTTATGCCACTAAAAGAAGAAGAAGAAAAAGAAGAAAGACATGTCTGAGGTTGTTAATGACTCCTAAATATGAATACAGTGAATCAAATTATATATTTATTTCCATAGCATTGGACCATTTTATATAATTCTGTGAGCATATTTAAGCCTTTCATATTCTCCCCCTTACCATTAGCTCCTCTTAGGAGCTTCTAAAAGGCTCTGCGTAGTAGTAGTTTCATTAATTGTATCTTTTTCTCTTCTGTAAAGGAGATTGACCTACGAGCTTCTATTGCTTTCTGTAGGTATATGGGGTATTTTGTCACACTGTGCCTATTTAAGAAATCTACAAAAAACTGCTCCTTCAATCCAATAATGTCGAAACTTCAAATGCTTCTTCAATATAAAACAGTTTGCCCACCGTACAAAGTTTTTGAAGGCATTTACATCATAGGTAACACATTCATGTACAAATATAACACGCACAACATGAGTGGATGCGAGAAGCTCGGTCTAGGCCCTCCATGGGCTGTTGTGCCATTAAAAGTAAGTAAGTAACACATGGTTTACTGAAAAGTTGCAAAGTTGGAGTTAAGCCGTTTTGCATTACACATGAAAACTGTAATATTTATACATTGGAATAAATATCATTGATATTACTAGTTAATGATTAAGCCTAAAGTGATGCAGAAGTTCCATTTATTTTTCATAGTGATATTTACAATATTCTTATTATAGAAGGTAATTTAAAAAAAAAGAAGACAATAATGTAAAGAAATGATGAATTTGTTTTTGTTTAATAATAGCATGCAAAATTTGTTTTTGTTATATGCTGGCAATGTATCAACACATCAACAGCAACGCAGCGAGGGTAGCCAAGTCTTATCCGGCGGGCACAGGGAAGCAGTCAGGCAAGCAGTAAGTCAACAGGCAACATGTTTTTATGACTTCAATTTATCCTCCACCCCCACAAAATTTCCCCGTTACACTCAAATATTATTAAAGCCTGCAAGAGAAATTACTTCATCACTTACGTAAATTATAAAAATCTTTACTTTTGTGTCAACAAATCACTTACGCTGACTTACTACTCCATAGAACAATGTAAGCCGGTGAGCAAGAACCAAACGTCAAGAATTGCGTGCGATTTACATTGAGGATATGAAAAGAGAGAGAGAATAAAACCGGAAAAAAAAACTGTTGGCTTATAATGTAAAATTCTGCAAAATGAGAATGTGTCGGTGGAACATTTTTGTGCTATTTGTTATTTTGGCATATGACAAATTTTCCCAGCGAATCATGCTATAAATTAAAGAAATTCGTTACTCTCGAGCTATAAACATGCCTTGTGTGCTATTTAGAGCAATGAGCTTTATTCTTCATGAAAATATATGTAATAAAGTATGTATGTATAATAAATTAGGAGATCTATAACTGAATATTTAATGTGTAATGTAAGTAAGTGATGAAGTACAAGTAGAACATTTGACATTGCTTATTTCGCTGATTTTTATTTTATAGCAAAATAAATTTCGTAAATTTTTTTCTTTGCGTTGATGCTAATCTAAATCATTTCCTGGTATTAATTTTGTATTTTCTTTACAACATACAACAAACACAATTCATATTTCTGTGCTAAAGAAAATTACCTAATTTCACAAATAAATTACTTTTCCTTTTATTTTCTGTTGGTTTTTTTTTTTAACTTGAAAGAGAGAGAACGACACCAAGGCATCTTCAGATTCAGCATGGAACGCCGCATGTAAAAGAAAAATGAAAATCAAATACAAATATTACACAAATTGAGACAAGGCGCGAAAGCAATAATGTAAAAATATTACGCAGCACTCTTTCAGGCGATATACAACGACTGCTGAGAGAGCTTCATTAAATGAGTTTTAAATAAAGATTGAGTTCTTGATTTGGATAGAAATTACAGAGTAGGACTTTGAATTCAATTAACTTTGAACTAAGCCAAAACCATTTTGTTGGTTATGGTGATAGCTTAACAAGTTTCAGAGCTGATAAATGGGGGAAAAAAAGAACTTTCCACTAACAAATAAATTTAACATAAAGCCAAAGAGTGTAGCGATTTTAAACGTTTTTCACAACAACAAAATCAACAAAATCAAATTTAATTTTTATATAGTATGATATAATTTTCGCAATTTTGCACTCATTTTTATACTCTAGACTTGGGACTGTTGCGAACTAACTCCACACCACAATCCTGTGTACAATGACATACTTTTAATGAGTAGAGTACACAGAGTGAACAGAGTACACACTTAAACTGAAAGTCGGCATCATCACCAGATTTCATTATCCTTGGAGCCAGAGACTTCAGCAGCGTCAACCAGCCAAACCAGCAGCAGTAAGAGCAATTGCTAGCTGTATTGTTGCAGCAGTTGGTAGCACTCATTGGCAAATTCAATCATTTTCCCATTACAAGCAAACATTATTGTTTTGCACACCGACTAGTAGAGCATAGTAGTAGATCGGAAAGAATGACTGACTGAATGAATGAAGGTGCTCTGGCGATGACAAGGCACGTAAACAATTCATGCCCGCAAGCTAAAAACTGAATGGAAGGGAAGCCTACCATAACGTTCCTCTATTACGTCTATACATGGTAGTTTCAGCTCTCTGAGTAACACACACACAAACAAAAGCGCCTACTATTGAAAAAGCAACGCGTAAAGCGTGTATAGCGTGTATAGCGTGAATGAGAAGCGAAAAGAAGCTTGAGGCGCCTGTAAGTATGCATGCATGTTTGTAGGTATGTACAAATGTTGGCGTGTGCGTGTGTGTTTGTAGCTATTGTCGCGCATACAGCGCGTTAAAGGAGGAACACAATTGATTGTCGGTGATTTGTAGAATGCCAAAATTTAATTTCACAGCTTCAAGCTTCAGAGAATTGGTGTACTTTGTGCGTGGTGAGGTGATGTTGTGCGCTTGTTCTGTTTGACTGACTGGCTGCTTGCCTTGGTGCCTTTACGTTTCTCGGTTTTTTTTGTTGGGGTTGAAAACAAATATTGAGTGTAGAATGGCGTAAGGTGAAAGGCGTGTTGAAATGAAGTTGAGATGAATGCGTTGATTTTTCAAAAAGACAAAAACATTGTTGTTTTCTTTAAATAAATGAAAAAGTGGGTGCGAAATTTATGCTTTATGTGTGTGTGTGTATGTATTTTTCCTTATAAGCTTATAATGTTAGGCTTATGCCACTACACCAATATGCAATTTGTCTTTTTGTTGTTGTTGTTTTTTTGTTTGTTTGTTTGTTACTTGCTGCTTCGGAAGAGGCAAGGGGTGAGGAGATTCATGGCGTATAAACGAAAATCAGGTGAGCAAATCTGTGCAGCAAGAGTTTTTGTGGAAATGAGTGTAATTTACAAAAATTTTTGTTTTTTTTCTTTAAACTCATATGTCATATGCAGTTGTTTGCTTTTTGCTTTGTCGCTTGTTGGAAAAAGGAAATTGCTAAAAATTTTTTCTCATTTTGCTTGAAATTTGTTATTTTCTTTATACTATTTTTCGTTTCACAAATGTATACCATATTTTTAATAAGGTAAATGAAAATATATTATATTTATATTTCGCATTTAATAAGATATAAATTTCAGTTATTTTGAAAATTTCGGTTTGTCAAACAAAAGAAAAAAAAGTTTAATAATTTGACCCAAAATTGCAATTTTTAAGTATGCCTAATTTGCTGCCAAAAAGATTATCTACTTTATTTTGTATTACTTTAATATTCTCTAGTTTCTAATTAAATAAATTTAACCGCCAAATGCGTTAAATATGGTAGCTGAAAAAGAAAGTTTTAAGAAATGAAAGAAGGAAGGTTCCCACTAATCTCCAATTTGGTGGTAATATCGATTAAATTTGCTCAGATGCCTTAAATTCTTGAGGTACATAGGTACGTGTTAACCTTAACCTTAACCCATTAACAACTGGTATCAGTAGCTGTAATCCAATTTTGAAAATACAAATTCCTTCAATATGCTTTCAATTAGTACTCAAAAATATTTAGAAGAAACATTTTTGGGGATTGTGTGAACCTATTCGAAGAAAGTAGGATCACAAAATGTGTAACAATCACTTTAATTGCTCATATGCAACAACATGAAGGAACAAAAGTTCTCTGGAATCAAATAATACCAAGATTTAGACATGAATTTAGTAGTCACTAAAAGGCAGCGTAGTCGCTGCGGCGTAGTGGTAGTGTGTGGCACTGCTACGAACCCCGGATACTGAGTCTCCGGGGTTCGAATCTCGGCACAGCCAAAATCAAAAAGTAGAAAAAATTATTTTTCTACACGGCATCACCTCACCTCTTGGCAGGCAATGTCAAACCTACAAGAGTAAAAATTGCTATGAAAAGCTTTTCACTTCGCCGTTCGGATTCGCCATTAAAACTGTAGGTCCCTTCCATTCATGTACAAATAAAACACGCTTAACATGAGGGGATGCGAAAAGTTCGGCCTAGGCCCTCCATGGACTGTTGTGCCATTAAAAGTAAAGTAAAGTAAAATAAGGCAGCGAAATGTGAACGTTTTTTTAATGGAAATTTCCTAGTTTTCCAATTGTTTATTTTTTCGAGAAAGTAGAATTGGCTCGAGTCTCGGAAAAATATATGGGTATCTGTGAAATTATCAACTACATCTACATCAAGTTTATAGTTTTTCCAAGTGAATATATATTATATAACGTACTTGAATTTTGACTACTTTTTGTTGATTTTTAAAACCACCTTCAAAATTTAAAGTTCATACATTAGCTGTCGTTCCAGTCAAGTAGCTTTTCGTATCGTTTCTTCTTTAAACGAATTTCATGCGTAAAAATGGAGCCAGCTGAAATCTAATAACTTAAAATTATTAAAATGCATTTTTGTAAGTATATGTAGAAATTGTAAGCAGTGATTACTTTTCCTACAGTACTTTCTCAAAATGGCACAATTGCAATGGTCGTAAATGGGTTAAAGAGTTAGGTAAATATATTCTTTTGGGTGTACTTGGTGTACTTTGATAATGCGTTCAAATTCTCTGCTCATAATGGAATTCAATCAATTTTCATTTACTTCGAATACTAATTTCGCACTTACATTACATACAATCAAGATAAAGAGGGAAAGAGTGGGATATTATAATAATAATAAGAAATGGAGCGATAGAAAGAGAAAGAGAAAGGTAGGTTATGCACAAGCCTCATGGGGGTTTTGGTAGTAGTTGATTTGCTTCGTAGCTGCGTTTGCTACTTACAGGGTAATGCAATTAGGGAGTTGTGGAAGTAGTGAATGATATCACACTCACACTCACACTCAAAACCAGTTGGGGACTAACAGAAATCTATTAATTGTCTGGGGATGATAGCAAGCAGCACACGCGCAGAAGAGAGAACGAGTCCAAGAAGAAGGTAATAGAAAAAAAGTTAAAATATAATAATTTGACTTTGGCTAATGGTTATTACTTATACTATGCAGTGTAGCTAGAGTAAGATAAATGACCTTTTTTTCGTTTGCGAATGTTACCATAAAATTGGAATTTAATCGTAGTGGTTGCCGGCAAAATAAGGAATAAAGAAATTAATGAAAAAATTTATGTCATGACATTTGTGCCAAAACACTTTGGCTTTTCGCATATGTGCTTATATCGTGTTTAACAAAATGTTGCATGCGATTTTTCTTTGTGGGATATTCTCTTTCGTTCTTACTCTTTTCGCCGCTAATGCTTTTGTTGTTGCATTTGAAAGCTTCCAAGTTTTTAAACTATTTTTGTTTACTCTCAAGTATGCAAAACTTTTTTTTAAATCCGCAAAATTATTATTATTAATATTTAATCTTTTGTTTTTAATATTTCGTTTCTTTGTAATGCGGATGATTTTCTCTGCAGGCATACATTTTTCCTTCTCTTGCATATGGAATTCATATAACTGCAACGCGAACTATTTCGTTTGTTTTATGTTTGTTTGTCTGACGGTTTCTTTTGTGTTTGTTCGTTGCAATAAGGAAGAACGCTTACATTTGCCAATTTCTGCGATTCGTAATGAATTTTTAGATTTGAACTTAAATAAAAGAAAATAGAAATTTGGCTTTTGTAAATAATACTGGAGGAAGTTTTAATGCGCTCGTTGAACAGCGAGTTATGTTTTCCATATTAAAGAAATACTGAAAATCTTTAGGAGCTATTCTCTAGAACTAGAGTCATATAGTTTAGGGATTAAGTCCTTTCTGGTTGTAAGTTCCCGTATTCCAGCTTCATTGAATCAATGCAAACATCTTCATTCGAAAAGGAAAATATTTAGTAATAAGTAATTTTTTATTTTTACTTTTTGATTGCAGTTTGTCGGTAATAAATTATTTCATTTGCATCTAGACAGCTAGACAAAAATTTCTACATTTATCAATAACAATAAAGTTGCGCAGTTATGCAGTAAATTCAATTCCGAAAATGCAATCCTCATTCGAGACGTCGGCGGCGGCGCGTGCAATAGAACGTGCCACTAGCTGCGCTTAATAGTTGGAAGTTGGAAAGAAATGAAAAGCTTCCACTTGAAAAACAAAAACAGCGAAACTCTTGCAAAAGTTTAGAAAACTAATGCTTCACACAAGCCACCAAGCAAGCAACCAACCAACCAACAAACACATTGGCAGGCAACAGCAGCCACAGCAGCAGCAGGAGCAACAACTTCCTATTTGGGGAAAGAATTCCAATTTCCACAAACTTGAAATTGCAAATAAATATTTCAATAATGTTGCACATTCGAGTGTGAACAACTAACGACGACGACGGCCTCGGCAGCGGCTGGCTGCTACTGTTGCTGTTGAGGAAAAATTGTTGAAAATCCTTTAGCGAGAAAATTTATTATTGAACTGCAATAAATCGGTGTGGCTGCGCGCGGCTTAGTGAGAAGAGAGAACAGCAGCACGGGGCCTGCTTCAATTCCTGCAATTCTGCAAACACACGAAACATTATTCGAATCAAATGAGATCTTCCTGCTTTGGCGAGAACGGATGTGCAAAAGTTTTAATTACCCATAAAGATGCTTTCGCAAGCAGGCATGTACACAGTAACAGGCAGCAGCAGCAGCGCCCAGTATTGAGGCAGTAAAAGTAACAACCTGCTACAAAAAAAAAAAAACAGTAAAAATACCAAACAGGAAACAAACTAACAAAGCAGCGACTACCAGCAAATGGTGTTGTTGTTGTTGTAGTTGTTGCTGCCTTTGTTTTTATTGTGTTGGTGGAGGTAGTACTGCAGATACATACTGATATCGTACATTAAGATAAAACAACAACAACAACAACAACAACAGAACAACAACTGCAGCGGCAGTAAACACTAAAGAAACCCAAAAGACAATAATCAACAACAACAAATACTAAAGTGTAATCAGCACGAAAACGTTTTGCAACAAACGAGAGAGTAAAGAAATCCACACCATTATCAGCATAGCCATCATTGCCCATCGCCATCACCATCGCCATCGCCATCGCTATCATCATCGGCATCCTCACTATGAAATGTGATTATTTCGGTCATTTGCCTTTAGGGTATTTGGTTCCTATATAAAGGAAGCATTATCCATAAACGCTCAATACACTCGGTGGGAAAAAATCATTGTACATACTAAGTTTACCGTTAAATTTCAGAACATTTTTCAAATGAATTATTTATCAGAGTTGCATTCGGGAGAGGTACCATTTATTCTGGTGAGTGTGTTTTCCATTCATCAATTTTATTCCTGTGTTCATAGTAGCTGCATTCATCAGAGTTAATTCGATCAAAATTAATTTTGTCAGAGTTGTATTCAGCAGAATTGCATTCAATCGGAGTGGTAATCCTCAAAGTAATAAGTATTCACCAGAGTTGCTTTCATCCGAGTTAATCTCGTCAAAGTTGCATTCATCAGCGTTACATCCACTCATCAGAGTAGTAATCATAAGATTTGCATTTTTCGAAATTTTATCTGCATTTATCAGAATTACACTCATTAGAATTGTTATTAGAATTGCATTCATTATACCTATAGTTAGATTCTAGGGAGATTCTTTAAGTCTTTAAGTGGAGTAGTAACAGAATTGCCAAACTTTTACTTCCTTACAACGAAGAAACAGCAAAACATTTTGCTACTTAGAGAATCCCTCTTTTCATTAGAGAAGCTTTTCAGAATTAATATGAACAGAGTGTATCCAATCAAAGTTACATTTATCAGAGTTGCATTAATCATAGTTTTCCCTCCAGGCTTAATCTCAGCAGAATAAATCTTGCCAGAAATATATTTATCAGACTTAAATTCATCCGAGCTAATCTCACCAGAATTATTCTTATCATAATCAATCAGAGTTGCATTTGTCAAAGTTCTACTCAACAGAGTTGCATTCATCAGAGTTACACTTTAGCTTCTCAAATCTCCCCTCTCAAAGGACAATGGGGAGGGGAAAATGTATGTTCTCCCAGATTCAGCAAAATTTGGTGATTTTCTTCGGTCTTCACCGTGGCGTAGTTGGTAGTATACTGGACTGTTCTGTGGTGCAACCGGGTACAAATCTCGGCATACCAAAAAAATTGACGTAGAACAAACAAAAATTTCCAGGCAATGGCAAGCCTTTAAGAAAGATTTTCAATTCACCGGTCGCATTCGGCATAAAACTTTAGATCCCTTCCGTTCATATAGAAATATTATATAACTCGCAAAACAGAAATGGATGCGAAAAACCCAGCCACACGGTGTTGTGGTATTGAGGAAGAAGTTTCATCATTAGATATAGAATTCTCTTCCGCAAATTTGTATAATTTCACAACATTTTCTGCATAGTCACTTACTAATGCATAATTGTTGAAAGGATGAAAAATCTTGAAAAAGTTTGAGCTTGCAGAAGACAATGATTATATTTTCTTATTTTCGAGAGTAAAATTTTCCTAGTCTCTGACCATGCTAAAGTGAGCTTTGAGCAGAGAGTACGGATTTCGTCGGGTTTAGTGGAATAGCGGAAATATCCTTGCTTACAAGTGGAATCGTAAACTCTTCCTCAGGCCTAGAACTTTTGTTTGAAAATATTCTCATTGTAGCCAGTAAAAGTGAAGTTCGTGAATAACTCGTTTTGCTAAACTGCACCAACTATTTTCACTTAGTGCAATCAACTGCTGGCTGTTCCGTCAGCACCCGCAAGTAACTGTTTACGTGCTCCCACTCTATCTCTCCCTTTCTCTCATTAGTTCCGTCTCTCTTAATGTATTACAACATTTTTATTTCCTACTAAAGCTATTGCTATTGTTGTTGATGTTTTTGTAACTATTCAACAGCGCCTAAATGTAATGGTTTTAACAAAATGCTCTTATTATTGCTCAAGCATGCAGGCATGTAGCCAGCGAGCAATCGAAAGAAAAGCAGTCAAGTGTTGCCGCCTCACGTCAGGTGATTCTTCTCGTCGAAAATGTAGCAAAATGAAATTGCTAGCAGAAATAGTTTTATAGATGGAACAAAAAAAAAAAAAAAAAGCAAGAAAACAATGAAACAGCAAATGAGAAAAGCCAACAGGGTAGAAAAGTGTAGAAAAATATCTCCATGGACAGCTTTGCGCTGGTGGTGGCTGTTGTTGTTTCTTTTTTGGAATTTATTGTATTGCCATTTCCGATAGCTTAAAATACACAATCGCCGAGTATTTTTATACAACGAAAAGAAGTAATTTGAAATTTGGTATTGTGTGGGTAATACGAGCCAATACTGGGCACATATATACTCGTATATATCTTTATTGTTGTTGTAAATATTGCTAATTGGCAGGAGTTATTCGATATTTCGTTGCACACACATACGCGCTTCCAACATGCGGGAATTTGTTATTTTCTATAGTTGCGCTCTTGGGCGCTTTGCTTCAATTAATTTTGTATGAATGTGTGTGTGTGTGTTTCGCAATAATGGAATTTTCATTAAAAGTTTTTATACATGAAAATTCTTTTTACATGCCAAGGGGATTTATGACGAGATACCAAAGCTTGGATAGGAGAAACTCATACAATAACTGAGTATCATTAATTTGTAATGCTTTACGCCGCGTTAGAGCCTTTTGAAACCGGTTAACTAACCGGTTAATGGGCTTAGTGCTTGGGCTCACCTTGAAATCTGAAATGCTCGGGAATTATATAAGTTAATCCTACATTTCAGGAGGGACAATTCTTAACATACAATCGCACCTGCGGCAGACGAGTATGCATTGCGGTAAATCAAATATGAATACTTATATGGTATTAATAAATTTAAGTACAAGTAACCCTCCTACAATGGACTGCTACGCAGAATGTCCGGGGTTCGAATCTCGGCACAGGCAAAATCATAAAGTAGAAAAATTAATTTTTCTACACGGCACCACCTCTTGGCAGGCAATGGCAAACCTACAAGAGTAAAAATTGCCTATGAAAAGCTTTTCACTTCACTATGCCGTTCGGATTCGGCATTAAACTGTAGGTCCTTTCCATTCATGTACAAATATAACACGCACAATATGAGTGGATGCGAAAAGCTCGGCCTAGGCCCTCCATGGGCTGTTGTGCCATTAAAAGTAAGTAAGTAACCCTCCTACAACGCGGGGAATAGGTTCCCAAAAAAATGCCGCGTTGTATGGGATATGAACTCCATACAAAAATCAGAGTTTGGTTCCAAACTAAAAATAATAAATTTTTAATAAAAAATTGGATTATATTAAAATTTGATTGATAAGACTTATTTTATTTGAACAAAAACAAAATAAAATAAAATTTCAATTCAAGTTGAAATAAATTAAAGCAAATATAGAACCATAACTTTCTATTCCTCCTCACCACTTAGTATGATTTGTATCGATCGTTTTATTCGTACTAGTTCAAAATCTGAGCTTGATCCACTAGCAGATTCGGGCATCCTTTCGACGATTGTTGGTTTGAAAAAATCTTCTAATGAAGTTTGTTTGCTCTTATTTCGTAAATCTTTATAAATTTCTTGATAGGGAGTTAAGCTGTTTTAAAGATTTCGTTTAAATATTTCTGCTCTAACCCTTTAAGGAACGTTCTCCAAAATGGATTCTTCCAACTGCTTTGCCATATTTAACACTTTCTCAATACTTTTTAGTGAAAAGTTTTTATTTTTTACATCGGAAAGATCGTCAGAGCTATCGCTAATCGATTCTTCACTTGTCATTGCCACTATATCTGCTTCGTTTATTTCGTCGTCCGCAATTAATTCTTGAATATCATCCATTGTTATTTCATCAAATCCATCGCCTTCTGCTGCATGTGCCAATCTCACTATGTTCCTATATTCATCTTCTATTGGTGTAGCAACTGTTTCCTGAACGTCTATTTCCGGTAATAAGTAGTGCTTTCCAACAAGCTTTTAGTGTTGAACGACGAATTTCTTTAAGTGACGTATCAACAATTTCAACGCAATTTAAAATTGAGAATTGTTTCCAGACTTCTTTGACAGAAATATAGTATTTGCTGACTCCAACTTCTCTAATATTAACTCAAAGGATTTGCGCCCTGATCTAAAGGCTGTAATAGCGATGTGGTGTTGGGCGGTAAAAATGCGATTTGAAGTATGTACATATTGCAGAATAAGGAATTTTATTTAGGGAAGAAACCCTTTTTTAAATTAAAAATGATAAACATTATATTATTATAATATTAATTAGTAAATTTTTATTTGAAAAAAATTGCGTTACATAGAAAGTTTTCGTAAAAATCGCGTTGTGGGAGTAGCGTTGTAAGAAAATTTCCGCATTTGGGAACCGCGTTGTAGCGAAAACGCGTTATAGAAACCCGCAATTTAGGAGGGTTACCTGTAAATATGCATTCCAGTGGTGGAACGAACCAGAGGAGGGGTTATGGGGTTAAAATCTTTCTACAAAGTAACTGTTTAATGTACAACAATAAATCTGCAAATCATTATGCCTGATTTTAAGACGTTGACATGATCTTTGGCCAGAATTAAATTTGAGTTTCGTTCAGCGTTTCCGTGTGGTTTTTCTTCGAATTTCGGTCTGAATTTTTTCAAATTTTAAACCGAGTTTTTTTTGTGCAGAATATTAGGTAAAAATTTGTACTGTATTTTTCTCTTTAATTTGTTTTGAATTTTGGTTTTATATCCAGTTTATGTTTGGGTTTGGAATTTTGGTCAGAACTTTCATGCACAATTTTTGTTCCAATTTATTTCTGGAATCCGGTTTGAGATTGATTTGAATTTTGGTTCGAAGTTGGTTTGAATTATGGCCGGATTTCTGGATTGGTTTAAATATGACTTTGGGTACGGAGTTTGGTCTGAATTTTTGGGTAGGTTTGGCTTGAAGTTTTCGTAGAATTTAGATGGAATTTTAGTCTCAATTTTTAAGTCTGAGCTTTGGCTAAATTTAGGATGTAAATTTTCATCTGATTTTGGTATCAGAGTAAAATTCTGAACTTGTTCTGAACTTTGATCTGATTTTTTATATGATTTTTGGTCTTAATTTGGATTGACCTTGATCTAAATTTGGTCTGAACTTGATGTGAATATTGATCCGAATTTATTCTTAATGTTGGTTTGATTTTGCGTCAGAGCTTTTCAGACTTTTCATCTGCAATTGGTCTGAATTTCGTTAAAATTTTTAAATCTTTTTTTCTTGTTTTTGGAATGAAATTTAGTCTAAGTTTAGATTCGAATTTTGGTCTGAGTCTTGGTTGGATTTTGGACGAGAACTTGGTTTTAAATTCGGTTTTTATTTCGATTTGCCTTCTGGTCCGACTTTGTTTTGGTGATTTTGACCCTAATTTTGCTCCAGTTGCTAGTCTGGGACTTATCCTATATTATCTCCTAGAGTAAAAATTTATGATCCGCCTTTGAATCTACTATTTATGTATGTATGTATGAAATTATGTATCTAGTAGCAATTGCATTCTGCGGATAGAAAATACCACTGCTTCTACATTTTTGTTTTGTGGGCTTCCTGTTTCATGGTCAATATCATAAATGCTATAAATGCACACATACATACACAAATCAATTCCTCTCTACTATTTTCCTAACTCTATGGGTATACCATATCCTATACAATATTTCAGCTACTTCCTTACATACTTTCAAATTGTTCTTGTTCTTGCTGCTGCTTTTCATCCATTGTCGGCAAGCAACATAGCATCGAGCATAGAGAATTTCCTTAACTTTTGCTTTATCGAATTGTGCTTCCACTCTTGACGAGGAGATGGAAATGGACGAGGACGAAGACGAGGACGAGTATGAGGACTACGGAGTTATAATAATAATCTTGATTTTGTGGTCAATTGAATTCTCAACATGACTTGAGGGCGGACATGAAGTAATTTCACTTCAATATTACAACTACAACTGCTGCATTGTACTATACTAACGATAAAGCACAATTTTATTTCCTCGTGCTCCCTTGCTATACTTCAGCCCCTCGTCAAGTAACGACCACCGCAACCACCATCACACCACCACCACACACTTTGCTGCCCCATTTAATTTTGTTTTTTTTTTTATTTATTTTTGTACATTTTTTGCTCGTAGTTGCTCATAACTTAAGATGTTCGCAACAACCAGAGGCGAATCATGCAGGAGGGAATTGTACTATGGTTTTGTTAAATTCTACTAAGAAAAGGGTGGAAAGTTTGAAGCTCTTTCTTTACTACGTCTCTGGTTACCCCTGAATGTTGGAGTAGCATTGTTATTAGTGTGGATGTAAGCAGTTGTTGCTGTAAGTGGCAAACAACATTTTCGCCAATATAATAATTTAGTTCAATACGAATTATGTTGTAAAATTACCAGAAAATTGCCATTGTTTGTGACGCTGCATGTACGTAAGCAGCTTCTTTTTTTAGGTTTTGGAAACTCATGGTTTCATTCATAGATAGATGTTTGTGCAATTGGCTTTTACCATACATATTATTGCCAATCATTTTGTGTTCAATTATTTCTTGAGTTTTTGACTTTGTGGTTGAAATTTGAGGGGTGGAAAAGCAAACAGAAAGTTTAAGTTTCAAAATATATGCAACCAACTTCAAATGCTATCTGTTGAAGATGCAAAAATGACGAGAGCACAGAATGAGTGTGAAGGAGGGAGATATGATTTTAATGAATTTCATCTTCTGTTCAAGTGGTCAATCGACAATACAAATACTAATATTTTTAGTTGAAATAAAATATTGATGGGAAATCAACATAGCTTTATTTAATAGGATAATTATGTAATATTCTTTTTGCTTTTTATTTGTTATATCTCACATATTCGTTTTATTTCAGAATATATCTATACACTGACAGTGATAGTGAAAACCTCGGGAAGTACTTTAAAAAAAATAAGATATGAACTGAAGTACACTTAGCCTGATAGTTTAAGGGAACCGATTTGATGTGTAAGACATTCATATTTTTTTTATTTATTAATTCAACACACAGGGTGTACCCCTATGAATGCAGAGCATTGTGTTGAATGGAAGGAATATTGATAGGTGGGAGGAAGATTGAGAGAGGGAATGCAATCACATAGGACACCTTTACCACAATGAACTTCAGTTTATAAGTGTCGTCTATGACCGCATGTAGCGCCAAAGGCCAATATTTTTATGTAGAAATCAAGATTAGGCATAGCACATTTTGAATTTTGTTTTTGGCTACTTCATACCCCACCTTTGTTTACATTTTGCTTAGCAGAATGCTCTCTGTTCTCTCTCCTCATCAAGTGAAAACGTACACAAACATCTGTCAACATACTACTACTGTGGGCAAAAAGTAGTAAGACTTTTTAATTTAAATTTCGCGCGGAAACCCATTCATCAAAATATTATTTTTTTATGGTATGGTTGGTATGACTGTCGGTGACATCTGTGCCAAATGTCACATCAAAATAATCATTAGTGTTTAGTATACGCTTGTCTTTCTGAAGTACAAAAAGTGCATTCGGCGATTTTCACAATGAGTGAAATTGTTCAACAAAGAAGTTCCATTAAATTTTGTGGGTGGAATCAAATTTCTGGTGCCGAAACGTTCAGAATGTTGCAAAAGGCCTTCGGTGATAATTGTATGCCGCGAGCAAGTGTTTTTGATTGGTACAAATTGTTCAAAGATGGTCGAGAACGCGTTGACGACGAACCACGTCCAGGACGGCCATCAACATCAACTGATGATCAACACGTCAATAAAATCAAGGAATTGGTGCTCGAGAATCGACGATTACCAGTCAGAGACCTTACTGGCATCGTTGGAATATCGGAAGGATCAGTGAAAACCATTCGAAAACATCATTTGGGCCTAAGAAGAGTGAATGCACGATTGGTTCCAAAATCACTGCATTGGTTTTACGAGACCATTTTGCCGAAAATTCGACTAATATCGTTCCGCAACCACCCTATTTTCTAAACTCAAAAAACCGCTTCGTTCACACCGTTTTGAGTCAATTGAAGACATTAAACATGAATCGCTAAGCGCATTGAAGGCTATTCCGGAAATTGACTTTAACAATTGTTTCGAGAATTGGAAAAAATGTTGGCACAAGTGTATTTGGGCTGGGGGGGATTACTTTGAAGGGGACGAAATAGATTTGGAAGAATGAATAAAAAAATTTGAAATTATGAACAAAGTCTTACTAACTTTTGCCCACAGTAGTATAGCCAATCATGACGTAGCATAGGGTCTGGTACAACGTACATGCGCAGTAGATTTATTTTTGATCAAATAAATGAGCAATCTGTTTTCTATCATTCTTAGGTATACCCTAATTCTGGTGTGATGATCAATTGTTCATGTTATATTAATGACGAAATTCATGATATTTTTATTTGTAGTATGCCGTCATTGAGCTTGGTGGTGAAAAGACTAGTGACAAGAAAACGAAATTTATATGCTCTCAACAAATTATTAAACTCTTTTAAACTCTCATTAGGCTCTTTCCGCATTCCAGTTTCGGTTTCTTATAACCACACTGTCCTCTCATTGGATTCTTTATATCCTTTTTTTTTTGCGGTTTTTCGGATTTTGATAGCTCGATCACTTTCATGGGAGAAAATTATCTCAGCGCATTGTTTCATGCTCATTATATGCACTCATTATGAGTGTAAACCCTTAGAAATAAGAGTCATAGATGAGTACTATATTTTCGGACTTAAGTTATTTGCTGGGGATTGTGACTCGAACTAGGTGCAGAAAAAGCGCAGGTATTTGATTCACTTCTTTAATGCCTCGCGAATACATGTTTTACTTTTTAAATACTGCTTCGGTGAACTTAGGGGTAATATCTGCAATTGATTGGCCGACTTGGAAGTTATTTTTATTGCTCCAGTTATGAAAGCTAAAACATTGCTCAATTTGGGATCAGCAACGACATGAGCACGTGAGCATCTTTGGATGAATGAATTCTTTCTTCCATTTACTTTTGGCTATGGTTACTTTTTGAAGCTGTGAAGTTAACATTCCAATCACTCAGCTATGGACATAATGGACATAATGGACATAAAAGCATCAATCAATTGGCATTACAAATATCCAATTAAGACATGGAAGAAGCCCCTTTCAATTCTACTAGAATTTATGTAATTTTAAATACTCCCACCAATTTATCAATCCAAAGAAGTGTACAAAAAAAAAAAAAAAAGATGCTCACATTGCTCAAAAATTAAGCAGACACTTTTCTGAAAGTGTTAACCGAAACCGAAACGCTACAAGGAGAAAATCGGCAGCTAAAAAAGCAGCTGCCAAATCATTTAAAGAGGTCATAATGCAGTAAGACAGCAAGTATAGCAACAACAGCCAGTAGTTGCACGGTAGAAGCAGCAAATTCAAGAAGTTACGTACCAACCAACGCCAGCTCAAGAAATTAAAGAGGCCAAAAAGAAAATCACCACATGTACTAAGTTAATTTGGTTAGTGAGCGCACGCGTAGTACTCGTAGTACCGCAATACATATAAAATGCACTAAACAGCAACAGGCAGCATGCAACAGCGCCAACCACAAGAGCAACTGCAGCAGCGTTAAAAAGAATTATGATAATGATGTTGAAGATGCAAAACTAATTTCGCAAGCAATTTAATTTTTGAATTTTTTGCTACAATCAAGGAGATACAACAACAAATGTTGCTGTGAAGCATCCATCACAAATACTTGCTCACTCAGAATTTCTTCAAGGTATCCGGCAACCACACAAAATTAGCGTAAAATGTTGCTCGAACCTTTTTAGTTTTTGTATGCGCTGCTTGGAGCATTTTAAAGGCGCATTAGGCCATCAAAAAAAAAGAAAAACGGCAACGGCAATGGCAACCGGCAACAGGCAACAATTACATATGCATTTATGCAGCGGCAGCAACAGCAACAGCAACAGCATTCAATGAATTGCATGTTTTTGTTGTTGTATTGTTGGTGATTTTAGCATTTTGTTTCTTGTAGCCGTATTCAACTATTTAGGCATGCATGCAACATGCATGGAAAGCGGCATCAATGTGAAGAGTTTTCTGTTTTTTAGCTGGTTGTTTTTGTTACTGCTGCTACATGAAAACCCTAAAGGCGCAACACATTATTTTTTTCTTTTTCATTTTTTCTACTGTATCTGAAATTGAAGTTTTATTCCTTAGCTAAATGTAGCCAAAGGCGTTTTTGCCTGTTTCATAAATCCGAAAATAAAGATGCACATATTTAAATAAGCTGCAGCGCAACTTCTTCGTTCTGTTTCTGCTGCTGCTGCTAATTTTGAGCTTTAAATTAAGACATTAGGCATGCAATTTATAGTTTTTGTTGCAACAACAGCCGCAACTAGAACGCATCACCGAGAGTCCGTTTCTGGCATATAAACACATACATACATACATACATTCAATCCATGTAAAGTTTGTTGTTGTTTCTGTGGCGAAGAAAATAATGAAGGCGTCAAATTTGCTTAACTTGGCAATAAAGTTTTGAGCTTCCCCTTGTGAGCATTAATGAGAAAGGGGTGCAATCATTTCGATGTGTAGTTTTTATAAATCTTATTGCCAACATTTTACTTTATCTTCTTTTAACCCATGGAGGGCCTAGGCCGAGCTTTCGCATCCACTCATTTTGTGCGTTTTATATTTGTACATGAATGGAATCATGTATCATGTAATGTAACATTCCGAATCCGAATGGCGAAGTGAAAAGCTTTTCATAGGCAATTTTTACTCGGGTAGATTTGCCATTGCCTACCGTGTGGTGGTGCCGTGTAGAAAAAAAGTTTTTTTCTACTCTTTGATTTTGCCTGTGTCGAGATTTTACTGCTAGGAGCGTTCGAGAGGATAATACTCCGTAAGATTTGATGGTCTAATATGCGTGGAAGATGTGTATCGGATAAAATAGAACTATGAGCTGTATAAGCTGTAAGCCGGCACTGACACAGTCAAGCGCGTACAATGGGAGAAGGCTCCCGGCCAGAAGGGTGTTTTATTCGAGCCACGGTGGAGGAGCACGCAGAAGAGGATGTCATAATATCTTTTGCAAAGACCAGGTACAGGGGAACCTGATTGCACTTGGTCTTACCAACTGCCGCCAACGAACGCACAGCATTGGCAACTGGCGCAGCTTTATCGAGGCGGCAAAGTGAGTAAGTAAGTAAATGGAAAATTCAACCCAAAACCTAGGCTGAGATTCAGACTAAAAGCACTCAGCTGAAAAGCGGCATCAAAATTCGGACAAAAATTTTAAGCTATATTCAAGCCAGAATTTGGAGTGAGACCAAAAGTAGAGCAAAAGTCAAATCGAGTCAATCGAAGCTGAACAATAATTTGGCCAAACTTCAGACCAAATCTTAGACCGTAAATTAGACCAAAATACGGGCAAAAGCAGCCAAAATGCAGACTACTAAAATCAAACCGAAATCCACTCTAAATTTTCACCATAAAACTCAAACCGATATTTTGTCAATTTTGGGTCCGGCTGGGACCAAAGTCAGACACAAAAATCAGTTCAAGCTATCTACCATATCCAAAACAAAGTCAATCTAACCTACATAAGACCAAAATTCAGACCGAAATTTGGATATAAAATCGGATTCCAAGTCAGACCTAAGACAGAGCAAAAATCAAATCGAAATTAAAATGGTATTCAAATCGAAAGTGAGAAGAAAATACAAACAATAATCGGAGAGTCAGAGAAAATTGAAGTCAAAAGTGAGAGTTCAAGCAACAGAGCGGAAGTCGGACAAAGTTCTGACTTAAAATTAGTCCAAACTGCAAATCTACAAACCTATAATGGGACAAAAATCTAATCAAAACTCAGATCAAGACCACAGATCAACAATCGAATAAAGTGGCAATCATAACTCAGATCAACATTAAAAATCACACAGAAATTTAGATCAAAAATCTAGCGCAGACCAGAAAAGGTAAGAAATCAAGCCGAAATTTAAAACAATAATCGTAACAGATGTAAGCCAAAACTCGAAGTGATTAAGTATAATGAAAAGTTAGCTGTATAACATTTTGAAACTCCTTAAGCATTCACAGTTTTGGGAGCAGTTGCAGCCACCATCTTCCCCCTCTGGATCGGCCACTCTGATCGTTCCCCATAGAAAAAAAAGCAACTTATTGCAAGAGAGAAACTTTAACAATTTCAAAAATTCAAAGCTGCCTTTTCAGTAAATTAGCAGAAAATGCACAAAGTAGGTAAAGTAAATAAAGTGCAAAGTGGAAGTTAAAGTTAGAGTTAAGGAAATGCACCTTGCCAATTCACTTTGCAGGCAACACCGCCAAGCAGTTGTTGGCCATCAACAAAAGTTAGGACGGCAAGCACACACACAAAGAAACACGCCAAACTTTCTGTTTCAGCAGTTAGCGCGAAAATAATAAGTAAGTAAAGGAAATCAAAGATTGAGATTGGAAAAGTTTATTTAATTTCGAAAACAAACAAACAAATAAAAAAATCTTAATTCCTTTGCCAACTCAAAATTATAAAGTCAATGAATGAATGAATTTCAGCTTTTTTTCTTGGTTTTGAAATAATGAATTCGTTTGTTGCCACCGTTTGGTATTTAAATTTTTTTTTTTTTTATAGTTTGCTAGGTAGATTTTTACCGGTAGATATGACGCCACTCAATTCCATTGATAGCAACGAAAGAAATATACATAACTACAAAATAAATTTAAAATTAGCTTAAAAATATGAAATAATATAAAAATTTGAGAAAAATTATACTTTATTGTACTTTGCAATAAAAGAGTGATCTCTGATTTCGAGTTATAAAGCCTGAAAATTTGCTGGAGGCTAATTTTCCTCCAGAAAGTGCATGACAAACTTTTTGGCTTGATAGTTTGAAACGCAGACGTACTAGGTTGCATGCTTTCTCTCAAGATTACGGAATTGACAGGGATTTGTTTTGATGTATCAAAAGAATTAAAATATCTCATGAAGGATCGTGGCGGATTCGGAAACAGTCGCCTGTGCTTCAGCTACTACTATTGTGGTAGAACTGCTCAAGCAGTACATTGGTCCTGGACCCTTTCTAGGAATCGGAACACACACTAATATAACCGTATTGAGAGGCTAGAACACGCTATTTGCAACTAAGTATCCGTGTCATTTGATACCAAACGATGTTTCAGACAAGGCGATTGCCTATCGCGCTAATTCTTCAAACTTATGCTCGAGAAAATCATTCAAGCTGCAAACATCAATATCTCTGGCACTATCTTGTAAAAGAGTTGCATGCTCCTAGCATACGCTGACAATGTGGACATTATTGACCTCGACGCGCTAACAGTCAGTTTAACAGTTTATTGAGGCGGCCAAGATCTAACTAAAAGAGGTACCAGAATAAGCAGGCAGTCTTTGAGAAATAAATAGTTTTGATACTTCGAAGCAATCTTTTTATATACATAGAATGTATGCTGTTCTTATACGAGGTGTGATCAAAAAAGCTCGGCGAAAAAGCTCGGCCTAGGCCCTCCATGGGCTGTTGTGCCATTCAAAGTAAGTAAAGTAAAGATAAAAAAATAACCGTTATTTTAGATTTTCGCATTTTTTTTTCTGTTATGTTGGTACACATGTCTGTTATATATGTTGGCAATACCAACCATTTTGAATAGTCAGTTTGTTTTTGACAGATAAAAAGGTTAGTCGTGTTTTGCTGTGCTCTTCGATTTTTTACTATTCGAAAAAATGGATCAAAGAAACTGTATTCAGTTTTGTGTAAAAAATGAAATTAAATGCGAAAGGACATTTGAAATGTTGACTGTGGCCTTTGGCGAGTCTACTATGAGCAGAACACAAGTTCAATTGTGGTATAACCGGTTTAAGGAAGGCCGAGAAGATGTCAATGACGATGCTCGTCCTGGTCGCCCGAGCACGTCAACAACCGATGAAAACATTGACGCAGTGAAGAAAATTAATTTGGATAATCGTCGAATCACTATCAGAGAGGTTGCTGATGATGTTGGCATATCGTTCGGCTCATGCCGAATTGGCAATTTTTACGGATGTTTTAGGCATGAAACGTGCGGCAGCGAAGATTGTTCCAAAATTGCTAAATTTTGAGCAAAAACAACGTCGCTTGTGCGTAAGTTTTTGGCCAAAAACAAAAACAAAACCGTTATCATGCCTCAACCACCGTATTCACCGACTGACTTTTTCCTCTTCCCAAAACTGAAGACACCGATGAAAGGAAAGCGTTTTGCTACGATTAAGGAGATAAAAGAAAAATCGAAACAGGAGCTGTTGGCGATACCGAAAAGCGCGTTTCAGAAGTGTTTCGAGGATTGGAACAAACGCTGGCATAAGTGTATTATATCTGAGGGGGACTACTTTTTGAAAAAATTTAAAATAACGGTTATTTTTGTATCATACCTCGTATAGTGGGTTCCCTCCTTTAGGATCCATCAATGATACATCAGGACAACTGTAGGACAAGAAATCTTTTTCACAGGAAAACTTTCTGATCTCAATTCGGTTAATAACATTGCTAAGCTAATTTTTTACACAATAAAGATATTTTCTGGAAATATTCCCTTCTCCGAATAAAGCAAATCCCTGAAAGATTTCGCTCCCAAACCGGACTTGGCTCGCCCCTGCGGCAACTGAAGCTAAAATCTGAGGGTGTAGCAATGCCAGCAAAACGGTTTTAATATTTTTAAGTAGGTGTGGGTATTTATTTATTAGTTTTGTGGCAATGATATTGAACTTGCAACAGTGGATACAACAAACTTATGCCACTTATGCAACTTGTGCAGTTTTTGTATAAAAAAAATAAAATAAAAGATAATTAAAAAGAAAAAGAAAAGTTAACTTGAAATCAAAACAAATTTGCTTATAAAAATGCAGCGTGAATCTTTTCGTAAAAACCTAAAAAAAAAAAAATTATAAATATGCGCATACAATCAACGGCGGAACTTCGTTGTTGTTTTTGGAGTAGCCTGCGGTAAAGGTGTGGCTTAAAAAAAAACAGATAAACAGAAATAAGCGAAAAACGAGAAAACAAAGGAGTAATTTATTTGTTGCCAAGAAATATTTTGGCAAAAATCAATGCGATACCACAAAATCAGACAACAGAGAGAGCAACAACTCAATTGATTTGGCTTCTCCGAATTCGAATTCACACACTCACACATACCAACTAAGCGGAGTCGGAGTCTGAGGCTGTGACTGTGACTGTGAGGAGTTTGTGAAGTTAGGCAGCAGGAAACAAGTGAATTGAAAATTATTTCCAATTCGTTTGCTTTTCTCATTATAATTGCGCGCGCCTGCAATTCGAATTGAGATTTACGATATTTTTGTGATTGTTTTTGGGTATTTTCATTGCATCCTTTACATTTACCTACAAATATTTACTTTTAAAGTTAAAGATAGTATTTCACATTTATTCTGCGGCTGAGCAGATTTTAAAGGGCGTTACAAATTTATGCAATTGTTTAAACAAGTTTCGGTTTTATCACTACATGTCGTAAGTTTAATGTAAAGGTGCGATTTATATTCAAGTCGCTCAAAACAAACAAGCTTGCATAATAATAAAAAACAAGTAAAATGCACATGCTGCATGCTGCATATTCAACGCAACTAGCAACCGAATGAAGTGGGGTGTGTACATATGTTGCTAGCATTTGCCCTCAAGCAAAATTGCACGCAAAATCCATTCATGTGCAGCAGTTGCAAGCGAAAAATTGCTTCTAGCTGCTGGCTGGTTGGTTGCATATAATTCATACCATTGCCGTTGCTGCCACACTCACTGCATCCCTTTTGGTGTATTGAAGCAAAAAGTCCAAACTGCAATCTTTTGTTGCTTACATACATTGCATACATTCTTCATCATTCACTTTAGTTTAGTAAATATGTACATACTTTGTATGTATGTATGTATGTATGTATGTATGTAAAATGATGAGGAGATGAGATGAGCTGATGTTGTTTGTTGCATTGCTGATTTGCCTGGCAGGTAATTAACTTTTTCAGCGCCAATTGAGCCATCAATAAGTTAAAATTATTTACACGCATTGCTATAAAATGTGGCTAGCTGTCAGCAGTTTAAATCCTTTTAATTTCGTTGTTTGCGGTGCGCCCTTTTGAGTGACCTACGCTTGAAAGATACTACCTTAGGTTTTTGTTTGCAGAAAAAGTAAGCAATTTGTAGAAAAACCCTTCAACTAATTTTCCATACACTTGGGCTGTGCCTGCGTGTGAGTGTGTGGGTATGTTGCAATCAATTTGCAGCAATTATGTTTACAAAACTTTGTTTAACTCGGTTTTTGTTTGTTGTTGTTTGTGCGTGTCTACTTGACGTTTCAATCAATACTTGTTCATATCCTTGATGTATTCTTTTTTTTCTGTTTTTTTGCATTAATTTTAATGATGCGTTGAAATTTCATTGAGGCACAAATGCGTATAATCTTTACTTCTTCTAATTAAGTGTTATGTTTAATGTGAAGAAAAATAAATGTAGGACTAAAAAATGTAGGCAAAGTAGAAAATTCGAACAATTAGCATCAATTTTTGTGAAAAACTCGGCCTAGGCCCTCCATGGGCTGTTGTGCCATTAAAAGTAAAGTAAAGTAAGCATCAATTTCATCAGCTTAACTATTAAACGAGATAATTGCAAGGATATTGAAAGTATTTTTGTATGAAATAAATGTCATGGAATAAATGTCATTGACCATCAATGATGAGAGGTTGTTAGGAGCGTTCGAGAGGAAGATACTCCGTAAGATCTACGGTCCAGTGGACGACATGCGTGGACGACGTGTATCGAATAAGATGGAACGATGAGCTGTATGAGCTGTAGGCCGACACTGACATAGTCAAGCGTATAAAAAGGCAGCGGCTTCGCTGGCTGGGTCATGTTGAGCGAATGGAAGAAAGCGCTCCAGCTAGAAGGGTGTTTTATTCGAACCACGGTGGAGGAACACGCAGAAGGGGACGTCCTAAACTCCGTTGGAATGACCAGGTGCTGGGCAACCAGTGCTGACTGCACTTGCACCTTATCAACTGGGGCCAGCGCGCGCATAGCAGAGGTGACTGGCGAAGCTTTGTAGAGGCGGCCAAGACCGATCACCGGTTGTAGTGCCAGCTAAGTAAGTAAGTAAATGTCATGGCGCTAGTTATTTTTCAGGTCAGACGAGGGGCTGGATTTTTGGAAGGTGCCCGAGCTTCAGAGCCTCCGCAAGCTGAATGTGTTAAAGGTTTTAAATTAGCTTTTGTTGAAGTTTCCTTATTTTACCCTAAGCTTAGCACAAAATTTTCGTCAGCTATAGCCGTTTAAAAATACATACTATATGTGAAAATCTGAGAGGTTATAATTTCTATAGCGTGAGTGTAACTTTATCTACATTAATTTTTTATTAGAAATCATTAACATAACCTTTGAACGGTCTCCCTAATGTGCAACAGTATCGCATCTGCCGCAATAATTACTGCGACTACATTACCGTAAACCATTTAACTTCGCCGCTTTGCTGAATGCCCAAAAATTCCAAGCACCGTAGTTTTAGCAGGCAACTCCAAATTTGACGCACTCGGGATATTTCTTCATTGGAGACCTCCAGAATATCATTCAGTCTCTTTGCTACTGCTACCAACGCAAACCCTTAGCAGCGTTGTAACTGTAGGAATGTCCACCTTGACAACGTCCCAATGTTGATCCCTATACGGAATCCATTGGTACGCCAGCTGTTACCATATACTTCTTGATCCCGTCGTGCAAGTCAGATAAGAGCAGCCTGCTGCTAAAGTAGCTACCGACAATGCAATGAAATCACAATGGCACATTGAAGCTCTGCAGTGTCCCCATGATCTACATGATCGGTTAAAGAAGACGAAAGCTATCGATAAATGAACTTATTTAACGAAATTAGCACACGTAAGACTGCACGCCAAACTCATGGCTCCTGGTAACACCGTAGCAGAAAAATGTATTATTTTTCATCTTAACTCCGAGATTGTTTCTATTTGACATCGAATTCATTACACGCGTAAGACTGCACGCCAAACTCATAGCTCCTGGTAACACCGTAGCAGAAAAATTTATTATTTTTCATCTTAACGCCGAGATTGTTTCTATTTGACATAGAATTCATAACACGCGTAAGACTGCACGCCAAACTTAGTTAGCCGAGTTCAATACGTTGGATTATTATTTCAATTAAGTGGGAGAGATTCTTTTGCAGCTCGGCCCTGAATGACCAACTACAGCGGCAGCAGGTAAAATATCTCGTTGTGCCCCTCTGAAGGCGCATTAAGGACCACTCATGACATTACCAAGTGATTCTATTTTAACTTTTGTTCCTATTTGACAGCGAATTCATTACCGCAAGAAGTTTCCTTAAAATTTTGAATGCTAGTGTGATTCTCAGTTCTCAAGGCCTGTTTACTATTTTATTTCGAATAAAAAATCTTTTTTCATTGTTCGTTTGACCAACCCAAGTAAACGTAAACGTATTAATGTCAAAAAATGACATGTTCTCTTATAATTTAAACTGTAATTAGTTAAATCTTTTTTTTTTTGGTTAAACAAGGAGAGAAAGCATTTTACTTTTACTTTATTCATTAATTAAGTATACAAACATATTTACATACAATTATATCTCACCAAGCTTTTCTGTTTTTGCTCTCTTTTTGGTGTTGTTCTACTAACATAGCATTTATCTTACCTTTAGCTAAACTGAGCTGAGCTACGCTGAGCAGTAGCTCTACCTATAAAGCTGCCTGGTAAAATGCTCGTATTAAACAATTAATCAAGGATAATTATACTCTCCTCTTCCGTGTGCTTGATGCACAACAACAAGAAGATTCTTACTACATACATACAACAACACATATCACAGTTGGTACTAAGAAGACAGCTGCAAGCTTCTTCTTCTTCTTCATGTTCTTCTTCTTGTGTTGTATGCTTTTAGGGAGTAAGATAGAGTGAGAGAGAGAGAGAGAGAGAGGGAGAGGAGCTTAGCACCTCACGCATACACACGCACCACTCACATTACCAGACACACGGAAGATAATATAGCATTAATCACTTGATATGCGTACATTTTTCTCTCTCTTGGCAACGTTCGTTTACATGAAAGTCTCGCCATCTAGCGATTACACCTTTTGGCTGTTGTTGTTCTTCGTAGCGATAGGCTGCCAGCGTTAAAGCGCGTTTTCCGCTTAACGCTTTAGTTTTTCTTGTTGTATACCTACATACCTACTTATTTATTTATTTATTTATTTGTATGCTGCTGTTTTATATTCATTATAAATCTAATAATAATTTCAAATGCATTTAATGGCCATTAAAACGTCTTGCTCTCTCATCTATTGAAACAAGAATGAACGATTTCTCTAACTATTACCGCAACGCTTTCAATTCCAAGTGGGGAAAAATTAATTTCTTGACCTTATTTTAGGGATTTGGTCATTAAAATGAAATTAATTACCTGCATACAAGTAACAAGAATTGGAGCACATTCTTCTTCTTTCATTTCATAAAATTCTTGGCTTCTTTCTTGGAGTTTTTTTTTTTTTTTATTGCTACGAGTATTTATTGTTTGATATCCAAAGCGTTGGCTTTCGTCGGCGTTTCAGTTTTTATGTAATTGAAAATCGTAAATCGGTTGGCTCAAAATAAGAAAAATATTTGTTTTATCCACTGGGATTTATCATGTTGGTCGAATTACTTGCCTTCTTTAATAGAACAATATAAATTTTGTTACGATTTTAATGGCGTCATCATCGTAAAATCGTGTCGCTTGAACCTTGAAAATTAATGGTAACACAATGATTTGGCAGATGGATTGATTTTTGTTGTTGTTGTTGTTGTTGTTGTTGTTTTGTTTAATTTCTGATCGCAGTTAACACTCAGTCAACCCAAAGCATGTTTTGAATCTCATAGGAAACTAAAGAAGCTGTGTGTGCATTTATTAATTTCATTTACAAATTTTAATTAATTTTTGAATATACCATACTCATGTTTAATGCTTCAAATATGTACGGGGTTTGCTTTATTGGTTTTTATTATTTTTGGGATATTTGTTAAGGGCCTCTCCAAATTCTGCATTCTGAATTCGTTGTTCCTTTAACTTCAACAAGTCAGCAATTATTTTTCAACTTTTTAATTTTAACCCTACTCTGATGACTGCAGTAAGAGTTTCCTTTCCTGTAAATGAGATCAATTTAAGAAGTAAATGTCAAAAGGCTCTGTAAAATCACTGTAATAGGCAATTTTGACTCGTTCACCTTTGCTTTCGGAGCTCGTCAGGAAGAAATCATCGCTGAAAAATTACCCAAAAATCGTGATCGAGGCCTGAAATTCTACTTAGATTCAGTTGCGCGAGTAATACCTAATACCCATTCAGTGAAGTCTTTTCTTCAGCAGTCTTTGGCATTGATATAAGTTCATAGTGAAATATCGATTCCTTCTCTTTCTCGTCGGGACAACTTTTTCATAGGCAGCTCGTTGGAATATGCCAGTGCTGGAACATTGAAGCAATCGGACAGTGCCCCGTAATGACTCCACTAAGCACTAGTACTGGCTGAATTTTAGGCGTGCTCTTATTCTCCTCCTGACTAACCTTGGCCATAAGGCCGTTGAAACTGCATTGTCGGTCCGAGAAGTCAACGACCAGTTTGTCGCTGCGATATTACATATGTTCATCATTTATCCTTAATAATTCACCCATCGGGTTTGTAGCGTGGCGTCGGCTTAACTGACCCCTTTCTGGCCATCTCGTCTGCCACATCGTTTCTTTTGATATTACTTTATCTGGAAACTCAGCAAGGACAGACAGTTTGAGATCTTATAGTCATGGGCAAAGCATGGACAAAGCATGGACAAAGCAAGGACAAAGCATGGACAAAGCATGGACAAAGCATGGACACAATCTTTGGCGTAACTATTTTGGTAGTTACATTCGAGGACTGAATTGCACTAAATACTTATTTTGTATAAGTTTTGCTACTTCAACAATTGCGAAGATCTCCGATTGAAAGACACTGCATTTATCAGGCGACCGAGGACTTAGCTGCAAGGCTTCTGAGTAGAGACTCGGTCCGGTTCGACCATATCTCATGAACCAGCGGTATAACTATGTAATAACATTTGTGTTACGCAACACCGACAACTGTAAAGTTGGCTTTCTTGCCATAGTGGCCCAGAATAGCTGCCGTCTCACCCATAGTTAGCCGAGTTCAATACGTTGGATTATCGAAGTGGGAGAGATTCTTCTGTAGCTCGGCCCTGAATGACCACCTACAGCGGCAGCAGGTGAAATATCATGTTGTGCCCGTCAGAAGGTGCACTAAGGACCACTCCTGACATTACCAATTGATTCCATTTTTAACTTTAATCGTTTTCTAATATCAAGAAAATACAACTTTAACCTTTAGCTACTATATTTTTAGCTCCATTAGTTCTTAAATGTTTAACTAAAAACCCAATTTTTGTTTAGATAAGTATGTATATCACCTCACACACAGTTGCATACATGTACACATGCAACATTACAGCAACAGCATCGTCAGCATACTCATCAGTTACCAGTATCCACTAGCTACTTGCGGTTGGGTTTTAGTTTTTTGTTGTTTTAACTACTTTTAACTACTGCCCGCATGCAACTATTTACAACATTCCACTGCCATTTCCGTTTCCGCAACCATTTCCGTTTTCGTTGTTTTTAAATGTTTGCTGTTTGTTTTTCCCCCTTCTTTTTTCGGATTTGTTGTTAGTTTTATAGCTTTCCTTCGTTTTTTTTTTGTGATTTTTTTAGTTTGGATTTTTGGTAGAAGATACTTTCCCAAGCGGGGAAAAATGCTCAGTTCACCAATTTCAATTGTTGTTTCGCATTTTAAGTTTTCCTGTTTTTGGTTAACTTATTTAAAGGATTTAGTTGCTATGTTGTTATAATGAGCAGCAGCAGTTTTTCTTAGCCACCACTAAAGAGTAGGTAGTTAGCTGCTCCGACGTTCAGTATAAAGGATTTTTTCCGACTTTGAAAGAAAAAGAAATTATAGCAATAGAAAGTAGTAATCGGAGTGCAAGTTGAAGAAGTTGAGGGGAAGTCGATACTATTTAGGTGGTGCAAGAAACTGACGATTGCGTTGGCTATACAGGGACTGGTTGTTGTTGCAACACTGTATTGAGAAAAAACAAAAACAAAAGCAAAAACAAAAACAAAATAACTCAATGCAAAAGTTGCACTTGAATAAAATTGTACAAGTTTAGCGTGAAATGTAAGAAAGTTTCCATTCGCAAACAAAAACAGAAAAAAAGATTTCTAAAGTACTTTATCTTTTTTTTTTCTTCTTGCTCTTGCTTTATATTTTCCTTCCAATTTTTGCGAACAATAAAATTCAATTGAAAATATGAATGCAATAATGAGTAGGATTTTACTTGAATTTTTTCTGCGAGTTTTTGTTTTTCTTTTGTAGTGCATTCCCATTGTGGCGGCATATAATGAAAGCAGAAATCGCTTTGCATTTCAATTTTCAATTCAGCTGCTGTGCAACTTTTCGCTGGTGCCTCTTGCTCAGTCATCGCTTTCTCTATTTATCATTAACAACAATTTTTAATTAGCACAGTTTCTTCCAAGTACTTGTTCTTCTTATTTTTCTTTTTTCTTTAGCAGTTGATGTTGCTTCTAGTTTTTGTTGTTGTTGTTAATTGGAAAAACTTACCATCATCATCATCATCATCATCATCATCATCATCTCATCCTTGCCATACGAAAAACGCTTTGCTTCAAAGTAAAACATGAACCTCGCACTCACTTCCTCGCGCTTCTCGAGCATTATTGAGCAGCAACTTTGAGCGTATGTTGCACAAAATCCCTTATCAAAAAAAAAAAAAAAATAAATTTAACAAAAACTGAAAATTGTTTTCCTAGCATTTTCCTATTTTCTTTTAAGTGAAACAGTTTTTTTTCAATGTTGTAATTTTATTTTGTTATGCTTTCTTGTTTTCTCTTTCTAGTACCAGTTAAGTGCAACTTTGGCAAGTACTTATGCCTTTCAAAACTGTGGTTAGCTCTGTAGTTGCTGTTGCTGGTTGTTTTTCTCTTTGTTTCCTTGAACATTGCATTGCGCTGGCTTAAGTCCAGCGCAGGACTTTAGTCTATGGGTATGGACAAGAAACTTAGAGAAATATGGCCCGCTATAAACTCCCACCTAATCGTAGATCCCTTCAGTCCCCTCTGTGAAGCTTAGGCCACAAGGCTTACAAGCTTAATATCTCTTTCATGAATCGGAGATTTTAATTGGCTTATAAATTTTGACTTCCTGGGGGAGCATTATGTGTGTGAATTCAAGCGTCTTCGCCTAGTAACGTTTAACGTTAGAATTTAAAACTCCTTTCCCTTTATTTTTGCTAGTCATTAATGAATTAAGAACATATAGTATATATGTTCCAGGTTCGAACAGATGTCTTGGTTGATAGAAAGGGGGGGAAATATAGAGAGATATTTTAAATTGGTGTGAGAGATTTTAGAGGTGGGGGCTGAAGATACACTTACTGAAGGTACACAAAGGCGTGAAGGAAACTTTCGATATAGAATTAAGCGCTCCTCACCCTTTGATGACGAGACTTTACTCTGTGGACCGATTTCAAAATATGTTGATGTTCGTGATTAGAGACTGCTGAAATTAGTTCGGTTCCATAAATTTAAGTATCACCAATACCGGAGCCCACTTTCACCGCCCATCCAAATTGACTCAGAGCAAGATAAATTCAACTCATTTGGCGGCCGTCCGGAACCAAGTACAAATATATAGCTCGCTATACTTTTGTAGGCCCGCGCATAGATCTTGCTATACTAAATAAAAAATAAAATATAATTTCTCGATCATGAATTTAAGTAATTAAGGGGAGTTAGATGCATGGCCCCACCCCTTGGCAGGCAATGACAAACCACCAGAGTAGAATCTGCCTATGAAAAGCTTTTCACTTCGCCGTTCGAATTCGGCATAAAATTGTTGGTCCCTTCCATTCATGTACAAAAATATAACACGCACAACATGAGTGGCTGTGAAAAGCTCCTAAACATTTGTAGCTAAGCATTTCTTTGAAAATGTTGCTAAGAAATCACGCATTTGAACATGTTGCTGTTAAATATTTGTTGCTAAGCATTTGTTTCAAGTGGAATGCATTTACCTAACACTTGGCATCTGGTTCATGCAACATGTTCTTAAACGCTTTTCGCTTTTCATTTTTTTCAATTTATATTTGCTCGTGTATTCATTTCTCTCCTCTTTGGCTGAATGAATCCAAAATTCATTTGACCAATACGTTTATCGCTCTTGGTTCATCTTTGGGAATTCATTCTCGAATTTTTCACACACACGAAACACTCGAATTCAGTTTATTTTTCAAAGTTGTATTGTTGGGTTGCTGTTGCAGAATTTGTGCGCTTTTGTTTTTATTTTTTTTGTGGGTGATTTCGCTCTTTTGTTGGTAGTTTCGGTTTTTATTGTTGTATTGTGTTGGGCTATCATAGCTTGTTCCATGTTTACTTCTGTGGTGTTTACATTTTGGGTTAATTTTTATTTTTTTTTAATTTTTTCAATTTTATTTCTCCATTTATTTTAACATGTGTTCTTGTTGTTGTTAATACATATCCTACAGTGTTGAAATGGGTTATTGTTGTATGTATATGGCGTTATATGGAGTCATATGGCAGTATGTTTTAGTGATGTTGTTGTTATTGTGTTTGATTCAGATTTAGTTTTTTAATAATGATACAATTTGTTGTTATTGTTGTTATTGATTATTGAGCTGATATTATTAATAAAGTGTTAATATTAATTGAAAATTCTTAATAACAATTTGTTTCATTTTGTCGCCATTATTTTTTTATTGTTGTTGTATTAACTTCCACATTTGGAACGAAAACTAAATAAGAATTTTGGGTTCCTGTTAAAGAGTGGCAGCATTTTATGAAATCTTAGGTTTTGGTATCCTCATGTTCCTAAACTTGGGTCTACTATAAAGTGGCTTAGTATTACGAAATGATTTTAGATTTTCACCCACCACAGATATCAAGGAATCTATTGCTACTTATATCTTCATGCCGCTATCGTAGTTGTTGTAGTAAAATTACGTGTGGGCCTATTTTGGGCACTATGTAGAAAACACTGAAGATTATTGCCCTATCACACAAAATTCACTTATAATTCTGATATTAATCGAGAAGCAAGGTAATTGTAACATAATAATAAATGATTTATGTGGTAAGTCGAGAAACATCAGCAATCCTCTAAAATATAGAAGTGTGCAAAAAAGAGATGAAGGACATGGCAAAAGTCTTTGAACTCAGGAAGCTATATGCAATGTGATGCTAGCCTGTTATGCTAGAATCTAATGTTGCGAAACTAAAATGAGAGGAATGAGAATGTTGGTTGTTTCGTTCGATGATCTCAGGTTAGGTTAGGTTAAGGGGTTGCCCGCCAGATCACATTAAAGTCAAAATGAACGTTGTGTTTCCACGTGTGTGTTTCATCATCATTCAGTACTCATTTAAAAATACCTGATTATTGGAACTTTTTGGATATTATTATAATTTTTAGTATGGTTTTCGTAAATAATCTCAAAACTATCTTCTAGATCTAAGATTTGAGCTTGGAACACAATGCGGTAAAAATTCGAAGGAACATACTTAATAGAAATGTGCGATACTAAAGAAATACGTAGGTAATTCACAAATTTCAGGAAAAGGAAAGGTGTTAAGTGGCTCAGGTGATATTTGCAGAGTCTTTGGAGGAAACTAACCACATGGAATTGTAGTGGAAATTACTAATGATCTCTAAACCAAAGATTGATCTTGGCGCTCAGCTGGTTGTAGCGGTGCTCAGCAAGCTGTCGTAGTCCTCAGCAGAATGTATGTACCTTCGTAGAGCTTTAGAGAGTTTGAATGAGATATGATGTACCACTGATTGGGGCTACAAGAAAGCTAACTTAACCTCTGATCCCAAATATCTTGATTTATCATGTTTATATATATTTTTCAGAGAGTGCAAAAGCAACCGAAAAAGTTTAGGTAATAAATTCGTTTAAAATGGAACTTAAACATTTAATATTAGTATTATACTTTAACTTCTCTTCCTATGGAGAGTACCTGGGTATTCTCACTTGACGTCAATATAAAGTAAGTATTTGAAACGTTTCTCTAAACAATTGAAATGAAAGTAGAACTACGTGAATGCTACTGGTAGTAGCATTAATGTTGTTAAAATTTTATCAGCGCCATTTCATCTACCACAAAAAAGTAAGAAAATCAATAAATTCTTCGATATATAGACTCTTGTTATTGTTGTACCAATGTCAGCTAAATCGTTGGGAATGAATCATGTATTTTAAAGGTAACGTCTACCCAACAATATTTCAACTCGAAAATATCATTCTCCCTTGCAGTATTCCAGGGAGATTTTAGCACTTCACTTTTCGGCTTTCCGCGAATCCATTCGCATAAACTCAGTTTATCTAGTGTAAATTTTTAAAATACTTATTTTGTAAATGAGGATTCATTTAAAAATATGACGTATTAATTTTAAATTTTGTACAAATATGAATAATGTTTTTGACAACATTCTAGTTCAAGTTATCTGGGCAGTTAAGGTAGGTCAGCGTGTTAGACTTTAATATGAGGGGTCCCGGATTCAGTTGCTGGTAAAGGTAAGGCCGTATGATTTTCTTAAATAATCATTTTAAAAACTTTCAACTACCAGCATTAACCCAAAAATGAAGGACTTCCACACGAATGAGAATTTTTTCGATGTTTATTTATTTAGAGCTTATTACAATTATCTTTCGTAAACCATCTACATTTCCGATTCGTATAACAGCACTGGTTTTATATTGCAATTAAAACTGCACACATTTACTTAGTTGGTTGAAGGTTGTTCTGCTTTTTTTATTCGGGCCGTAACGTCAGTTACGGCCCCAATATATTTGCAAACTCGGCTGTCAAGATAGCAGAACTCTTCAACGTCTTCCACACGAATCAACACGCTCCCATCGCTACTCATAGCAAGTGGAAGCTGGATTGATATTTCCAGTCCCATCTGTTTGGTCTTCGTCATATGTATCGATCTTTAGACTGAATCCCAAAACGTTTTCTATGAGGCGAGACAATTTATGTTTCGCTCCTTGCAAAGTGTGTATAATATAGCAAATGTCACGTGCGTCGTCTAGATTACTTAGTTTCTGGTGCTGTCGCCATTGCAAGCCGACGGTGATTTCAGTTTGTGTTTTCTTTAGAACGCAGTCCAGTACCGCTATGAAGAGCTAAGGCGAGAGAATACATTCGGGCCTCACAACGGTCGGTATCGAGAATTTTACGGTCTATATACGCTACACTTTGTATCAGTGTAGGGATCTTGTAAGATCTGGACTATAAGTACGATAAGTAGGCAACAGCCACGAAGTGCGTCTCAGATTGCGGCTCTTTCGATCGAGTCAAAAGCCCGCTCCAACCCTACGAATAGTAATTATAGAGGAGACCTTGACGCTGCCGACTGCTCGATGATGATTCAAAGGATGTTAATGAGCTCAGTCAAAAGCGGAATGGTCTGAAACCGCAAGGAACGTTCCTTCCTGAAACAACAAACGCTCTCAAAAGCTATTTAATTAATTTAATTTAGTCTAAGTAGACTTTAAAATTGAAGAGTCTTGTCTGTTTCTAATAGACCGGTGAGTGTCGCTTCTTTATTTCACGTTTTACTAGTTCCAGAAGCCGAACTTTCTTTTGCGGTATATGCAAGCGGGCAATGAGAATTTAAGCTCGGTTCTTACAGCGCAGCGCTTCTTCACCGAATGATAATCACAAAATTAAACTTCTTCGATGAATTTCTCTATTTGAAATTAATTAATTTCCTACTTAAACTAATGAGTCTACTAAGTATATCGCTCCCATTTAGTAGCTACAACACTCCAATGCGTTAACGTTTCGTGGGCTATTCAACTTTTCAAAGTTATGCCAAGTTATGCCAACATAAATGAAGTGCCAATTTCAATATTGTTCAAAAAAGAAAGAAAAAATTAAAGAAATTTACTTACACAGGCAACGATATCAAATCTCAAAGATTGACAACAGATTCGCTGCTTTAAATCTATTCATTGTCAATGGCAGTGACAATAACGAACAACAACCACAACAACAACAACAACAGCATCAACTACTAAATGTTAAGATGTATTGCTGCCAATGCCATTGTCAGCAAACAAAATAAATACGAAGTAAGGAGTAGCTACTGTTGCTGCTAGTGCTGGAGAGCAACAGCAGCAACTGAAAAGGAAGTAACAGTGAAATGCAAATTGCAATAAAAATTGCGCGCAATTTGTGAGCGCTAACAGATTGGAGCTGGTAAGGAGTTGTATGTGTCTGTGTGCGTTCGTGCGTGTGTGTGTGTGTGTGTGTGTGCATTGTGGTGTCTACAGCTATGTGTTGTTGTTGCTGAAATTGCTATAGATGCATGTTTGTGTGTTTGTATGAGTGTGCTTTCCATCACACATAAGTAGTCAATTGACAATAGTTTGTTGCTGTTCGTTGAGGTGACAATGAGACATACTCGCACTTTTCTATACTTACATACATACATACATACATATTTATGTATATACTAGCTATACAGAGTAAGTACCTAGTACTAGGTATATCTACTTTACTAGGGTGTGTGTGTGTGTGTGTCAACACAATATCAACAAAGAACCTTGCAAATTTCAATAGTCTCGTGTTTGAGACTGTGTGTGTGTGTGGGTGTGTGCGTGTGCGTGTGTGTGTATGTGTGTGTGTGTGTGTGTGTGCATGTGTGTGTGTATGTGTATGCTTGGCTTTGTCAATGGCTGCATGGAATAGAAGTAGCTTCATTAAATTTGCTTATTGCAAATAACTTGCAATCAAGTTGCTGTTACTGCTACTGCACTCGCAGTGCCATTGGCAAAAGACTTGCTTCCTTTATTTCTAAGTACACACCACTACAATTGCATACTATAAAAGTAGCAATTGGAGTCGCAGTGACGGCACGAAATTGCAGTCTCTGTAGGAGTTCATGAGTCTGTGTGTGTGTGTTGCAGAGATTCTCATTTCTTTTATATGCTAAATATCAATTTAAATTTAGTCTTTTGTTTTCCGGTATGCCGCCACCATTACTAAAAACTAAACTTCCTCGCATTGTGTGGCAAAATACTTCAGAAATGGGTAAAAAAACAATTATACACCCTTGTAGACCCTGGACACATTCAAATAATTCTCTAGTAGACAGAAGACGTGGTGGCTGTGGCGTAGTGGTAGTGCGTTGGACTGCTACGCAGAGAGTCCGGGGTTCGAATCTCGGCACAGGAAAAATCAAAAAGTATAAAAAATTATTTTTCTACACGGCACCACCTCTTGGCAGCCAATGGCAAACCTACAAGAATAAAAATTGCCTATGAAAAGCTTTTCACTTCGCCGTTTGGATTCGGCATTAAGCTGGGACCTATATTTGTTCCATTCATGTACAAGTATAACACGCACAACATGAGTGGATGCGAAAATCGAAAGGCTCGGTCTAGGCCCTCCATGGGCTGTTGTGCGATTAAAAGTAAAGTAAAAGACAGAAGACCGATTAGTGAATTAAAGCACACACAATTGTTGCTGGTAGTTTTAAAAGTTAAAGATATATGATATGAGTAAAAATTTGAATAAAAATTTTGTATAGTAAAATAAAAAAACCCCCTTTTAACATCATGTTCAATTTTTCCACGCGAAAAATTGAAAATCTTTTCCAAACTTATAAGTAGAACCTTTGAAATGTGTGCTGCTTTGACGATTTTTTTTAATTAGAGAAGATATTATATTTATCACTTTTGTGGCTATTGAGCTATTACTTACTTACTTAGCTGGCACTACAACCGATGATCGGTCTTGGCCGCCTCTATAAAGCTTCGCCAGCCGCCCCTGCTATGAGCGCGCTGGCGCCATAGCAGAGGCGGCATTTCCAACGGAGATTAGGACGTGCTCTTCTACGTGTTCCTTCAACGTGGCTCGAATAAAACATCCTCCTAGCCGGAACGTTTTCTTCCATCCGCTGAACATGACCCAGCCAAGGAAGCCGCTGGAGTTTTATACGCTTGACTATGTTAGTGTCGGCGTACAGCTCATCATCGTTCCATCTTATTCGATACACGTCGTCCACGCATACTGGACCGTAGATCTTATGGAGTATCTTCCTCTCGAACGTTCCTAACCGCCTCTCATCATTGGTGGTCAAAGTCCACGTCTCGGTGCCATATATTAGGACGAGCTACTGAGTTTTGTAGAATTTTTCCCATATTTTCTCCATTTTCCTAAACTTTTTGTAGAATTTTGGCATCCATTCAAATCATTTGATTAATTTTCAAAATTTTGCTTAATTTTTCACGAATTTAAAGAATTTTATTCATTTACCAAAATTTTGTTAATTTTTAAAAACTTTGCCCAGAATTGTTACAGAATTTTGTACATTTCATAGAACTTGTCCATACTTATCTCTAGTATTTTGCCAGATTTCAGCTCGTAGGAGTTTAAGTTAAAAATTTCTATTTTTGTCCATATCCATTGTCCATATTCCCGAAATTATCCAATTTTCAAGAATGTTCGTTCATTTGAAATTAACAATATATCAATTTAGCAGAATTTTGTCCATTCATTTGTTTTTGTTTGTTTTTTATTTTTTTTTTATTGATACATTCAACACTTAGGGTGTGCCCCTGTGAATGGAGAGCATTGTGTTGAATGGAAGGAAGATTGATAGGTGGGAGAAAGAAGGAGGGAGAATCAGAGCGGGAATGCAGTCACAAAGGACACCGATAAAGACATAGGCAGCCATTGTGGCAAGTGTTATGCCTTCACCACAATGGACTTCAATTTATCAGTGTCGACTATGACCACATGTAGCCAAGCTTTTCGCATCCACTCATGTTGTGCGTGTTATATTTGTACGTGAATGGATGTTTGTACTCTTCCCACCAATTGTTTCTATTTTAAAGAAGTTTCACTCCACTCTGAAAGAATATTGTTAATTTTATAATCTTTACCCAGTTTGCAAGACTTTTCCCATTTGCCAGAATTGAATTAATTTTCTGGAATTTAAAAGAGTTTGGTCGATATCGCCGGATTTTACCCATTTAACAGACATTTGTCCGTTTGAAGGAATTTGATGGATTTCAAAAAATGTTATTCGATTTAAAGATTTCTTTTAAATTATATAAAATTTTTCGATTTTTAAAACTTCTCCCACTTCGCTGATATACTACTATATGTACTCATATATTTTACATATGCGTAGAATTTTTTGTATTTTCCAGAAATGGTTCACATTTCTTTGATTTTGGAAATTTGTCGGAACTTGGTCCATTTGCAAGAACATTGTCAATTTCAAAAGAGTACTATTTGCCCATTCCCCGAAAGGTTTCGCCACACTGTGCAGTGCACACTCTACACTTGAGTGAAGAAAGAGATAACGATAAAACGTTGACGTTGACGTTGACAATAACGCTGTCGTCATCCAAAGAATACAAACGCGGTGTTGAAGATCAACGTACGCCACTTCCTTCACATTTCGCTGAGCAGCACTTCTTCATGCACATCCTGTTGAGGAATTTTTATGAGCTGTGCCGCCATTGTTGCACTTTCCTCAAGTTGATTCTCCTTTTTTATTTTTATTTTCTTATTTTTTCGTTGTAACTTATGGCAAGCATTTGATGGAACTTCTGCAGAGTATTTCTCCTTATTCTAGTTTTATTGCTGCAGCAACTTTAACTATGACCATGTATTGCAAAAATAATAATGTCCTTGCTAACCTTGGTAAATGAACGAGTTTAAGCAGAAAGAGAGAGAGAGAGAGAGAGAGAGTTGCTGGTGAAGTGGTGTGTGCTCTGCAAAGTGGAGTGGCAGAAGAAGTACTAGAAGCATGCCGCGTAACGGAATGGTGCCTGAAATTGTAGATAAGTTGGTCGTTTTTTGTTAATATTTCACCTTGATTGATATTGAGAAAATTTTCCGAGTAACTACAAGAAAAGGAATTTTCATTAAAATGGATGAAGGAGCGCACCTTACGGAAATGTGCGCGCGAATAATGTGGAACTCCTTTTTATTAGATTTACATTCGTGCGATTAGTTACGGAAAGTATGGAAAATTCGTAGGATGGCAACGGTGCCTGCATGGAAAATTATGGGAAAGTCTAGAATTGAGTATATTTTCAAAAGTTCCGGAAGTATTAGTGCAAAATGTATTTCAATTTGTTTCAAAAAGCGGTGGGCGGGTGGAAAAATGGTTAAATATATAATAGGCAGAACTGTTTTGAGTCGCTTTCATTTTTCCCCTGTATCGAAAGATTTCACCAACTGAAAATTTGCTTCATATTTTGAATACTTTCGCAGAGGTTTTAATCGCCTAGTCGAGTGTATAGCAATAACAACAATAACAACCAACAAAAGAAAACAGAAAACATAAGAGAGGGAAGCCCAGTGAATTTCCGCCTGAGGTTGACTCGAACTGAGAAAAGATGTAAGGGTTAATTAAAATATAAAGAAGATGGTGACTTATTGAAGAGAAATAACTGCCAAAAAGAGGGGAAAAAAGAAGAAAATCTGACTTTGTTAAAAATTAATAAGAATTAAATGTCGTTGCAATTACCAACTAATCAAAATCCGTCCGGTAACCCACTAAGAACAGCTGTAAGCTTTCCTAGCGGGCACACACACATATACAGACTTATATGTAGTACCTGCATATGTGTGTGTATGTATCTAAGTATATTTATTTCCATGACAAGTGAAACGAATTCCCATTTTGTATTCATGCAAAACTTTGCCTCGTGCTATTTTTTGCATTCAAATCAACACCTCCAATACAAACAACGCATCACGCGATAGTTCAACACTACACGGAATATCTCGAAAACCGCAAAACTGCATACTAGCCCACAGTCGGAGCCTGCACATTCAGACACACACACACACTCACGAACACACACCTTGGCACCTTCATTTAACCACACGACAGGGCCAGCGACTACACTCGCTGTCACTAGTGACATCAAATGTGATAACCGCAATTCGCTTGTTCGCCGCGGACGGCGCTCTCAGCTCACTGGCGTCGAAACAAGAATTTTCATATTAGCGGTTGTTTTCATCTCCGTTTGTTTAATAGCGTCATAGCTGGATAATAATTGGAGGGGGAAAGGCCGGGGGGGGGGAGGGGGGAGGGGTTAGGATTTTAATAGTATACCCAAAAGCAAATAATCAGTAGCAAAACAAAATCCAAATCGCATCTCACACGAAGCCAAAAGAAAGTATCACAGGTTCGAAGGTGGTAGCGGCGGCGTTGGCGTTGGCGTTTGCGTTGGCGATGACTATGACGATGGCGGTGTCATTGTCGGCGTCTGTCATTGTGGTGTGTTGTGATGGCGCGTTGCGTTGCTGGTAAACAAGCTGACGTTTTGTTGTGTTTTTTTTAACTTTTCCTCCTTTTTTTTTTGTTTGTTCGAAAAGTTTATTTGCAGTTTGGGAATATTAAAGGAAATTAGTATTGTTGGTTGTTGGTTGTTGGTTGCTGGTTGTCATTGTCCTCTGCGTTGAGGAGTAGCAGTGGGAGTTGAAACTACGAAGAGCGGGGATGAAGAGATGAATTTAATTTTGAAGCTTGCTCACTCTTCGTATTTTGTATGGGTTTTTCTTTTATTCGAACGATTGCCTAGCTCCTGGTTTAAATATAAATAAAAAAGAAATTTGAAATTTTAATTTGGTTGCTATTACAGAGAGGATTTTCTTTTTATGAACGAACAAATGAAAAACAAAAGTGTTCTATTTAAAAACTTGTTACAGGTAGAATAGAATGGAGATTGGAATTGAAGAAATTGGTTTGTCTTCGATACAAGAGAGTCTAACTGCTATTTTCTTAGGAACTAGAGAAGAAAACCTTTTTCTTGTAGTCGAGGTTTGAGGCACAACGTTGAATCCTCATATTTTGACCCAAGATCCAGTTCTACTACTCATTGAAATGTTGGTCATTGCGTAAGGTCTATAATGGTAGAGTAGGTTTAATTACAGACATAGTTAATCCTTCTGGAGGTAGTGATTGAAACAACTACGCTGAACTACTGCGATAATTTGACATAGGTAGAGTAAAAAAATGGGAGATTTCAACGCAACAACCTTTACTTTATTATGAATTTAGGAAAGAGTGCAATAAATGTGGAAGTGCGAATTTGTCAACACCAAAATTTTCCGTGCAGTTGTGGTAAAAAATGTGGTAGTGAAAATTTTATAACATCAAAATTTTCCTGAAGACATTATGAACCCTTATATTTTGACTCAAGATTCAGTGTCACCACTCTCCGAAATGCTGGTTGTAGCGCTATGTGGCCGTAACAACAACTCTTATCTTCGTTCTTCGGGTGGATTAATAGGGCAGATATCGACACAAGGGTGGCTATCAACGTTACTTCACTTACTACTCTACTTTGGTTACAGAAACAACGTTGCACTTCTAGATTGTGATGCCAGGCTCAATGCTACCATTAGCTTAGCTGAATTGTTGGTCCATAAAATGACGATATTGGCAGATATAACTTGTCACAAGATCGTAGATGAAACGAAAATCGTCCAAATTATCAACTCGAGAAGTGTGTAAAAAAATTATGGAGTGGAAGACTTGACAATAGCAACAAATGGCGATATGGCTTGCCGGTTGCAGTTGTGATTCTGTGAGCGATATTTATTGTTTTTGTTTGTATCAGTCTACGGTTCGCTGCACTTATATTCTGATCTTCACTTTCTGGACAAAGTATTAGCCAAGGATGGATTTATGGGAAGAGAGAATTAAGATCCACAGAACCAGGAAAAGTACACAGTTACTTCCTCAAAAACACAGGACAGATATTAGAAAGGGCTACGTTGGAATATATTCAGTGTTTCACCTTAGCTGAAAACTATGCAGAGTACACGGACATCATGACAATCTGAATATTGGTACTTTTTGTGTATTTTTCAAAACCTGTGAAATACCCTACCTTTACAGAGGAATACCCTATCTGATTCTTCATCACCATAAGTATAACTAAGTAGAGCCATCATAGCCAAACCGCTACTCCAGCGAAAGGTAGCTACCCTCGTCAATTATCTAACCCTACCCTAAACAAAAATGTCGAGCTTTGTGTTGATTTGATTCGAGCATTAGAATAAAGCATTTAGAATAATACAGGGTGTTTTTTTTAGAAGTGTGGTTTTCAAGAAGAAACAAAACGCATATAGTTTAATGTTATTGCCACGAATTTAGTTTTTTTTTATAAAGATAAGGATTTGCCATTATGTTTTAAAAGGATTTCGGACAAGTGATCGCCGCGGCGGCTGGTTCGAATAAATTCCAGCCGAGAGGCCCCATTTTCGAACACTTTTTGCAGCAATTGGGGCCGTATGTCAGTAATAACGCACCGAATATTCTCTTCCAAGGTGTCAATCGTCTCGGGCTTATCTGCGTAGACAAGTGACTTCACATAACCCCACAAAAAATAGTACAGCGGTGATAAATCGCACGATCTTGGAGGTTACGCCTCATGCCCAAGAAGCGAGATAATACGCTCACCTTCAAATGCGCTCTTCCTTCAATAAATTGATTGTTTCGTTGGCTGTATGGCATGTAGACGGCGGTGTTGTTGGAACCAAAGGTCGTCCACATCAACATCCTCCAATTCACAATTTAGGCACGAAAAAGTCATTAATCATGGCTCTATAGCGTTCCCCATTGACTGTAACATTATGACCGGTTTCATCTTTGAAGAAATATGGACCACTGACCCTCTGCACACCAAACAGTGACTTTTTGAGGATGTAACGGCGTCTCAACAATGACTTGTGGTTTATGATCACTTCAAATGCGACAATTTAGCTTATTAACGTATCCATTCAACCAAAAGTGAGCTTCATCGCTTAACAAAATTTTTTTTGGAAAATCGGGATCGGTGGCCATCTCGTTGTTTTGGGCCCATTTACCGAACGTTGTTGAGCAGTTAGTCTATTCATTATGACATGGCAAACCAAACTGAGCATAGATCAAGTGACAGCTGTCAAAAAAAAACTCCGAAAACAGTATTGCCAGATTGAATACCATACTTCTAAAAAAAACACCCTTTATATGAAGATGACTCGTTCAGTCTAACTGCATATTATTTCAAGCTTCAGCTTTAAAATTAACATAAAATCATAAAGAAGAAATCCTTACAATTTCCAAAACTAATATAATCTGAGCTGAATTTCATATTAAAATAAATTTTAATAATTCACTCAAACTACCGAAAAGTTCTCGTTTATTATTTTTGCATACAGCTCAAATTTTAGCACTTAATCAAAAAAGGAAAAAACAGAAAAACAAAAAAAACAGAAAAACAAAAAAACAGAAAAACGAAATGAAATTATCCTTCTCCACGCGGCAACAACTGTCAGAGAAGGAAATTTGCATAATTTTCATGAAAATCCTTTTATGAATGCGTCAGTCGTGATCGCCTAATAAGAAGATATGCAGCATGCAGCAACTGCACACAATCTGGCAACCACATCTGGCGCACATAAGCACATGCACTGCACTACAGCGCAAAAGCTGCAAGCGTGTTATTGCTGTTGATACTCAACCATAAATGAGAGGATAGCTGCAAGCAGCATGAACAAGGGAATTCCCAGCTACTCCCGGTATGTGTGTTTTTGTTTTGATAGTACAACAACGACAAAAACAACAACAACAACAGCAGCATATAATTTCATAAAATTATGCTTAAATCTAATTAGCATAATTTAGCGACAACTGCACATAAAGACAAAAGAGAGAAAGCACAATCCAAAGAGAGCGACAGAAAGACAAATAGACATAGTTAGCATGGGATAGAAAGTGTGGTGCATAGACAAATACAAGCAGACAGACAGACATACAGACAGACAGACATACACTCGTATACAGTCAGTTAGACAAATGAAACAATAATACTGGCAGATTTGTGTAAGTATGTGTAAACAATCACAGAGACAAACAGAGACAAACTCGGCAGTGAGACAAGTTCAGAAATATTCCTATTGTTTCGATGGAGTGATAACTTTTAGTTTTGGGGGATAGAGATCACTGGTGGATTTAGGATTTAGGTATAGGGAGGAATAATTTTTATAAATTACAGATTTATAATTGTACCAAAATCCATAATTAGGAACAAAAACTAGACTTAGCAACTAATCAAAAGAGCTGTACAAAAATTCACACCAAAATTCTGAACCAAATTTCGGACCATAAGTTGGACCAAAGTCTTTAGCAAAAGTTGAAATAAACTTGAATGAAATTCAAATCACAACTAAAACCAAAATGATATGGTATAACATTTCAATTGGAATTTTAATCAAAACACAAAACAAAAGGAAAAAAGCAAATTCATATAAAAACGGAGACCGAAGCTTAGATCAGAAGGAAATCAATGTTAGATAATTTTGATCAGAATTCAGAACAAAAAGAAGTTAAACAAAAAGAAGAACAAATTTGTACTTAATTTCTGTCCAAAACTGAACAAAAAAAAAACAAAACAAAACAATCAAGATCAAAAATGGACAAAATTCAGACAATAACTGAAACCTCAATTTCGATCGAAAGGATGCTGAATTTGAAACAAAAGCCTAAAGAAAGGTTGGACGAAAAGTTGAGCTAGATTAGGGCAAAAAATCAGACTAAATTCCAATCAAAATTCAGCCAGAATTTCACATCATTAATTAAACTGCAGCATAGATCGAGAGGGGATCAAATTTTGGTCAAGAATCAGGTGATACACTCAGACGAAAAATAAACTAAAAACAGACCCAAACTAATTTCGAAATGAAATACAAAAAGTTTGAGTAAAAGCAGTTTAGCAGTTTTAATTAAACTAAAAGTAACTAAAATTTAGATCATACATAAATAAGTTAAATCAGAACCCCGAATAAAAAAAGAACAAATTCTAGTCAAAACTGAAGCTAAATTAGGACCAAAAGGAGACCAAAGTCGATCAAAAATTCAGACCAATCGTCACAACCGCGGCCAAAAAGTTGGTCCAGGTCAAAACTGAAACATAGATTGGCAGCAGAAAGTGCTGTAAATTCCGTTCTAAATGGTACAAAATTCAGCAGGAAATAAGATCATAAATCAAACTACAGCCCCGAGCGAAAGGAAACCAAATTCAAACGAAAAATCGGGCCATATCGGCTGAATTAGTGAACAAATGTAGGTAGGCCTTCCTGATAGATAGGCTTGGTATTGCCATAATCTCTGTACCAGGTTAATTGTGCACCGAATCAGAGCACCGATGATTTGGCGAGGCAAGACTTGGCAGATACTAGAAGGAAAGGGAAGGACTTTGTCACCGCCTTATGACCTATAAAGGGTTAGAGAATGACGTCAAGAAAAAGATCTCTGAAAAGGAAAATTTTTTTTTAAATTCAATGATAACTTATAACCTCACTGAAAGTTCAGATCGCGTAAACTGCAACATCTTCCAAATGCATCAAAGTAGCTGCAGCGCTTCAACTTTTACCACAGTGCAATAGTTAGTCAAAATGAAATTGAAACACATCAGCTATAGTACTTACACATACAATAACAAAAACTACTCTCCCAGCACCACTCAACAACAATTAAGTCATCGTTGTTGCCAACAAAGAACAAACAAAAACTACCCACCAAATTCGCTGCTTTCCATTTTATTATATCCTTATTTTATGTTTGAGCGAGAAAAAAAGTTACTTTATCCTTGTTGGTTTTGTTGTGCTGCTGTTGCATTTGTATATTTCTATTGTTGTTAACGTTATTTTAATTATGATTATGAGAATATGTTTTTCTTTTTAGTTGATTTTGTTGTTTCTGTTGTCGTCGTCGTCGTCGTCGTCGTCGTCATCGTCGTCGTCGTCATCGTCATCCTTCTACATATTAAAATATTTCATCCTTTTTTTGCCAAAAAATTAAATTGAAATTATTTTTGGCGCGTTTTTTATTTCGGTTTTTGTTGTGTTTTCATTCGCTTTTGCTGCTGCGGAATATTGTCGAAATTAATTTTGACTTTTACATATTTAAATGCAAAATTTGTATGCTTTGTGCTGCAGATAATGTCTGGCAGCAGTCACAACAAAACCCTCACACACAAACACACACACACACACACCCACAATGCTTTCACATACACTGAAAGAAAACAATTTATACATACAAAAACTGGGAACTTTATGGTATACTGTGGAAGTGCCCTTGAACTGAATGAATCTCTCTGAATCGATTTAGTTGTTTTTAATTTTGTGTTGCACCGAGAAATATTTAATATTTAAATATTTAACGAAGAATCTTAAAGTTTTTACAATTTAATAAATCGTTTGAGAATTTTACGTGTAACATTTCGCAACTTTGTTTCACTTTATCTCGCTAACTCTGGAAGATGATGTTTACCCTTCAGAATATATGTTAACGATGGTTCAAATATAGGCGCAAAACCGGTAAAACCTTGCAGGTAAGGAGCCACATCCTTTACCCGATGATTGGCGGGTATATTTTCGCTAACGAAAAAGCGGCACAATTCGGTCATTTAATTTACCACAAACTGAAGATTTCTAGAATTTTCATTGTGCCTCCAGAAAATCATTCTAAAGGGTGTTTTTTTTCTAGAAGTGTGGTTTTCAATCTGGCAATACTTTTTTCGGAGTTGGTCTTTTTGACAGCTGTCACTTGATTTATGCTCAGTTTGGTTTGCCATTTCATAATGAATAGACTTACGCCTGAACAATGTTTGCAAATTATTAAAATTTATTATCAAAATTCATGCGCTGTGAAAAAAGTTTTTCGCAAGCTACGTCCATTTAGCGACGAGGCTCATTTTTGTCTCAATGGATACGTGAATAAGCAGAATTGCCGTATTTGGAGTGAAGACCAGCCAGAGGCAATTCAGCAGCTACCAATGCATCCCGAAAAATGCACTTTTTGGTGCGGTTTATAGGCAGGCGGCATCATTGGGCCGTACTTCTTCAAAGACGATGAAGCATGAATGTCGCAACGTTACGGTCAATGGAGAAAGTTACTGTTCGATGAAAACAGACTTTTTTTTGCCGAAAATGCAAGATATGGACTCGGCCGACATGTGGTTCCAACAGGAGGATGCCACATGTCACACTACACGCGAAACCATGCATCAATTGAGAGGCGAATTTGGTGAGAAGTTAATCTCACGTTTTGGTGTAGTCAATTGGCCACCAAGATCGTGTGATTTGACCCCGTTAGACTATTTTTTGTGGAGCTATGTTAAGTCTCTTGTCTATAGGGACCAGCCAAACACGATTTGTGCTTTGGAAGCCAACATTGAACGCGTCGCGTCATTTGTGAGATTCCAGCCGAAATGTGTCAAAAATGTGCCAAAATTGTACCTTCAGAATGGACCACTTGAAGTGTAGCCGCTGGCAACATTTAAGTGAAATTATGTTTAAAAAGTAAATGGCAGGAATTGATTTATCGATCCCAATAAAGATTTCATTCACTTTTGTAAAATGTCTGTGTTTTTTTTTTCATTTTCAAAATCTAAACTCTTATAAAAATCACCCTTTATTTATTTCCACATACTACATAAGTATCCGACATTATTTTATTTACACATACTTCAGTCATTAGCATTAAACGGTGGAACAAAAAGAAAAGCAAAAACAAAACCTTTACTGCTGCATTCACAGGAGCGATGACGCTGAAATCTGAAAAATGAAAACAGTTGCATGCCTGCGTCGTCGTCGTCGTCGTCGTCGTTGTCATCATCGTTGTTGTCTGTCGATTGTCTGCTGCATTGTCGCATACATATCCTTGATTTTAGCATAATACACGCCTTGCATATAATTATTACAATATAGTAGAGGATAAACAATGAGCAGCGGTAGTAGTAGTAGAAGTAGTAGTAGTGGTAGTAGTAGTAGTAGTAGTAGTAGTAGTAGTAGTAGTAGTAGTAGTAGTAGTAGTAGTAGTATTAGTAGTAGTAGTAGTAGTAGTAGTAGTTGTTGTTGTTGTTGTTATTATTAAATGAGTACGAGCAATGTGATGAATTTTTGTGGGCGGCAATGGCACGCCTATCTCATCGTGATGACGTTGCTCATTATCAACAGCGCCATCGTCAACGTCATCATGTAAGCAAGCGAGCAGAGTGTAAAGCAAAAATCGCGCCCAACCTCTGTCACAATTTGCATACATACAATGCAATCATATTACATTCAAACATATACTTACTTGCATGTATGTGTGTATGTATGTATGTATGTATGTATGTATGTATGTATGAAAAACATATGTATGTATGTATGTATATGCTTGTATGTCTGTGTATTTGAGCAGAATGCTCTTACTACACGCACGTATGGCATATCATAAAATGGATAACAATATAATCAGCTTAATGAGTGGATTTTAAGTCAACTTTTTCTCTGCGACCCCATCCCATCCCAATCCCACCCCAATCCTACACCAATCCGCTATATTTTCCGCTTACATAGTGTTCAGCTCATGTGGCATATTAGTGAAGTTGGTGCTTGTGGTGCTTGTGGTGCTACTGCCGCTGCTGGGGGTTAGCTCCACCACTTGTCTGCATGTCTGTCTGTCTGTCTGTCTGTATGTTTGTCTGCCTGCATATGCTACGCGTTTGTTTTTGCATGCTAAGCGTTTGTAAACGCTTTGCAATGATTTACACACAGTACAGGTTTTTGTGCTTGTTTTGGTTTTTAGGAAAATGCAAAGTACGAGTATGATTTAAATAAATAAAACACGTGACGTGAGATTTGCTATTGTTCTTGTTCTTATTCTTGTTGTTGCGGCATATACTCACATACAAACACGAACAGCATGACGCTGTCATTACCATGGATTAGCAGTAGAGTCATGGATAGCAGCAGAGACTGTCTCTAGTGTTCCAGCATCCAAGCACCTGTGTATGTGTGTAAGTAAGTATGTGAAACAGATGCTTTTTATTGTTCCAAAATGGGACATTAAAGATTAGGAAAGTATTCTGGTCCTTTTGCTTCGTGAATCCATTAAAGAAAATTCTCATTTATGGAATGGGTTTGATTTCTAAAGCAATGGGGTCGAAGTCAAAATTCAAATACATTGAAGTTTACTACAGCACAATTATTACTGTACTGTGGACTCTTCCAGCAGTGGCTATATGCCAATATGATTGGTTAATAAAGGCTTGGGATATAAGCAAAATATTTTCATAAAGAAAAATATGGGGATATATTACTGACTATACCATTTCCCTTCCAAATAATAAATGTGCATTTTTGTATTTTCTATCATTTTAATGCACATTAAAACTTGAAAAAACTTCAACTTATTGTCTTTGACATAGAATTTGGCTTTGAATTCAAAAAGATAATGTGCTACTGTGTAATTCTGCATTCATACATTTTCAAGGTTAGCAAAGTTAAGGACTTTTTTGATTTAAAATTTTCGTCCTGGGACAGAGTTTGAAAGTATTAAATAGTAATAAGAAACATACAAATTATAACTGATTGGCAATAAAGAGTGAATTTTCAAAAGAATATATATGTTCTATATGTAGAAGAAGAAATTCATAGAATGCTAGAACTGTCATTCTCACTTTTTAATCTAAGTAAGGATTCAGCATTTAATTTATGATGTTCAAGATATCTGGCCAGTGGAAACTCAGATATATCTCTTTCATGCGTTTAACTACCTCGCAGTTTAGAAGAATGTGCTTTAACATCTCATTCCTTTTCTGACACAAACTATGACTAGTATTTTAAAATGTTCACTTAGTCAATTTGTATTTATTCTGAGTTTGTTTCTATTTAGTTAACTTGAGACATAACGCAAGCCTCTTTGAGTAAAACGCCCCAATTAACTAGTTGCTTTCAGAATAGCAGTTTAGAGATCTGAGCACAATAATATGGCATACCGTTTTCTTCCTCCCTTCTTAGTTCGTCGTTCTTAGTATCTAGTTGTTCCTATGTACTTGCACCTAGAAGGGGGTCGAGAGGCCAATTTAGTTCTTGGCGACCAAAAGTAACCAGGAGGCTCGAATTTTCAAAGAAACTTTTCATGTACCCCATTTCATAGGGATTAACATCTTCTTGTCTATAACGGAAGCCTGTGCTAACTGTAAGCTTATGTTTTACTCGAGTTATCGTAGCTATAGACGGTGTTATTACACTGAGAGAGCCAAGTGAGCAAGAACAATTTTCAAAGCGCAAATACTTTTATAAATTTTCTTATTGCACTTTAAATGTTACAATTACGTTCTAATATTATTACAAAGTAGGCTTATAGTAATAATGGCGAGCAGTGACGCATTTACTTTTCCACTTCTAAACAGTTTTAGCATCCATGTGAACAAGGGTGGCAGCTTAACATTTCGGGTTTTTCTCTTTTGCCCCTTACACTTCTTTCAAAAATTGCTTTTTCACTTGGTCTCAGTGACTTTAAGGTTTTATATTTCGACTGAGCATTTTTATTTCCCAAGACGCACATCAAACCGGAGACAAGCAGACAGAAGGACAGGCAGACAGACAGACAGACAGACGGGCGGACAGGCATAAAGTTAAAATAAGCGACAAAAGGGAAGGGACTGACTCTAGAAAAAACAAGTAAAAGCAAAAAGGGTGCTTCTCTTCTTATTGTCTTAACTACATATTAGTATGATTTTTGCGCTAGATGACTTGAATACTTGAATTTGCCGTAAACTCAAAGTGAGGAAAACAAAACAAAACAAAACAATAAAAATAAAAATAAAAAATTAAAATAACCCTAAAAAAAAGAAGGAAATTCCACCTTCATTTAAAATCAGCATATCCGGAAGTAACCCTGCTATTTTTCGCCCTATTTGCAATAGATGCTACCACCAAAATAACAACAACAAAAAAAAAAAAAAGAAAGGAAATAACAAGTAGTAAAAGAATCTTGTAGTCTGTGATTTATGAGGGTAAGTATGGCTTTGAATATTAACTTAAAAAATTAACCCTCCCCCCCAACAGTAAGAGCACTGCATTAAATAAAGCGACATACTGCAATTGCCATAGAGAGTGAAAGTGTGTGCGAGAGAGAGAGCGAGCGGGTGGGAAAAGAGTGAGAACCGCTTGAAAGGTCGAAGGTTGTTGCAGCACACCGGTCGTGGTTTTTTTTGTTGCGATTTTCCTTACAGCTTACGTCATAAAATAAGATGTTGCTATGGTGACAGATTTCGCTTTTTAATTAAAAATTTCTGTGATTTACAGCTTCGCTTGCCGCGGCTTCTCCTTCTTCCTTGACTTCGTCTTCGTTTTATTTATTTTGTGCTAACGTAAGCGCAAATTTCCTGGTTGAAAAGTGTTGGTAATCAGGTTGTTGTTTTTTCTTTTTCCCAAATGTATTCGTCGATTTGTTGTAAAATAGACCCTGAGCGACAAATCATAATTTTCGGTATACATTCGAGTTTATTTGATGCTCAATTTTGTTATAGAATTATATATTCTAGGCATTACTGGGGTGGCCAGGTGTATGTGTATGTGCATGTACTTAACTTCATTAATGTTATTTTATTTTATATTTATTGAAAATGAGTGGTAATAAAATCTACTTCCTTCTCAGCTTTGTACTTCTTTTGAGTAATTTTGTTATGGAGTTCTTAAATCATGCATTACTACGTTTGTCAGATGTACTGTTTAACGAAGTATGTGTACTTTATTTTTATATTTTTGCACTGGTGAAGAAAATAATTTAAGGAAGAATGTCTTTTTAGCTTTTAACTTCTTTTGTTGACCTTTGCCTTATGTCAAATGGAGCGTGATCGACAGATCATAGATTTTGTATAAATATTATACATTCGGGTACAGGGTGTTTTTTTTAGAAGTGTGGTTTTCAAGAAGAAATAAAACGCATATAATTTAATGTTATGGCCAAGAATTTAGCTTTATTATAAAGATAAGGATTTGCTATTATATTTTAAAAACGAGTTCGGGTAAGTGGCCGCCGCGGCTGCTTCGAATAAATTCCAGCCGAGAGGCCCAATTTTCGAACACTTTTTGCAGTAATTGTATGCAGTATGTCAGTAATAACGCGCCGAATATTCTCTTCCAAGGTGTCAATCGTCTCGGGCTTATCTGCGTAGACAAGCGACTTCACATAACCCCACAAAAAACAAAAAATAGTTCAGCGGTGTTGAATCGCACGATCTTGGAAGCCACGCCACAGGCCCACGACGCGAGATAATGCGCTCACCTTCAAATGCGCTCTTCCTTCAATAAATTGATTGTTTCGTTGGCTGTATGGCATGTAGACGGCGGTGTTGTTGAAACCAAAGGTCGTCCACATCAACATCCTCCAATTCACAATTCAGGCACGAAAAAGTCATAACGTACCTATTCAACCAAAAGTGAGCTTCATCACTGAACAAAATTTTCTTGTGAAAATCGGGATCGGTGGCCATCTCGTTTTGGTATTAAATTTGTACGATTTGCAAACGTTACTCAGGAGTAAGTCTATTCATAACGAAATGGCAAACAAAACTGAGCATAAATCAAGTGACAGCTGTCAAAAAGACCAACTCCGAAAAAAGTATTGCCAGATTGAAAACCACACTTCTAAAAAAACACGCTTTATTATATTATTATTTTTATATGACTATTATTATCTGGAGTTAGACGAGATTATATATTTGGTGATTAATTTTGTTTAAGAATTACTATTTCAAGCATTACTAGGGTTGTTAAATGTACTACTAAGGAAGTATTTGCACTTCATTTTATTTTTGTACTTTCTTTTAAATGAATCAGAATATTCTTCTATACATAGAAGCTGTGTTTTAATTGCCTAAAAATACAACTCGGCTTTGAAATGGTTGTGATGGTTGGGTTTATGCTGAAATTAACGTTAACGTTTAAATTGGAACTTTCAATGAAGATTGATAATTGCGTTAAGCAATTGTGTTGAGAAACTTAAAAATTGGTTTCATTCACTAACAGTCTTCTTTGGACTCTAGACTTCTGAATTCAACCAGCATGAAAAGTAGGATTTAATTTTTAGTTTATGTATGTATAAGTTATGATATTCATTTTCCATTCAATCACCTTTTTGTGTACTCCTTTTCCTAAAAACGTACTCCTTTTTCGCTGTTACCGTCTCAAAGTACTTCTGTTTCCCTAAGGCTGTGGTTATATTCAAATTTTATTCGGCGAACACCAGGCAATTGTTGTTGCCCGAGCACGAAAAAAGAGGTTTTACTCACTCTCACAGCGAACACGATATGATGAATGGTGAATTGCACATAACAGGCAAGATTTCTGAAACAGTGAATGATCATTCTGAGGGTAACCACATTTATTTGTGTGCCAATCATAGTGAAAATACGCACGTGCATACTCCCATATGCACTTCAGTATATTCACATAGGTATGTGCCTATGTATGCATTTCTTCTGCACACTTACATACACACACACACACTTCGCTTATTAAACACAATACCGCAATAAATTTGTGAAAATTACTTTCAGAATCAAAGAGAATAGAGAAAGGGAAGCAAGAAGCCGCAACAAATGACAAAAAATTGTCATACAAGTACCGGGATTCAAAGTGCATGCATGAGGGATGCTGCAACATGTCATATACATACTTAATATCTAACTTTTTAATACTCCCTCTAAATTGCATAAACACATTCATTTACTTTATCTTTTAGTTCTGTTCGCTTTACCTTTGTGCGATAGTAAGTAGAAAAGGGTAACGAAATGCAATAAAATAATGAAAATATTGCATCTATGCACGCCGCTGAAATATGACCGTTTTGTATTTCTGTATTGATCAAGTGACGCGTGTCATGAGCCAATAAGGATTAACATTCAGTGGACGTATCAGTTTTATATATGGCATATATTTGCATTACATTAGAGCAAATGAAAAGGGAAAAGATGGCGCATTCATTTCCGCTTCAATGCATAATTTATCAATTGTTGTCGGCAGTGCATGTGTGCATTTCTCGTTAATTTGCGCATTCTCAAATTGTTTTTGATGTAATCGAATATGTTCACTATGGCAACTGACTGAAAAAGTGACCTGGAGGAGTGTTGCAATAGCAATTAGTGTACTGCATATGCAGCTCCATGTGGCTCTGTCTGTCTGTGCCCGCAAATCTTGTATCCAAGTCTACACATTTTTCATTAGTTGAGTAATCTGACTATATCGAAAACCCCATTTAAAAAGAAACAAAGAATTTAATAAAATACACAAATTAAAATTCATTGTCTCGACGATAAATTGATGATTTTTTTTTAAAGAGAACATTGCATTGGTTAACCGCTCCGAAGGAATATACTTAAAGACTGCTAAGTCATAATTTTCAATAATTTTCAAGATTATGAGGAATACAAGACCGCTTAGGTGAGCTGATTGAAATCGGTGACGAAATCTGATTCTAAGTTTATGACATTTGCAAGGAGACAACTTATGTCTGCTAAATATTCTTTACACGATCAGACTCTGAGTCATGTATTGATATTTGTTGATTTGGGTGTGACAATGGACTCCAAATTAAGTTTCAACTTACATATCAACTCGAGTGTGAACAAAGCTAAAAGTTCGTTAGGATTTATTAAACGCTGGTCAAAGGAGTTTAACGACCCTTGTACAACAAAAACGCTATTCACTTCACTTGTTAGACCCATCCTTGAGTATGCATCTCCTGTCTGGAATCCTCAATATAATTGCTACATAAGTAAAATTGAGTAGGTTCAGAAACAATTTCTTATTTTTGCACTGAGAATTTTTTTTTTATGGAATACTCTATTGAAGCTTCCGCCGTATGAACATCGACTAAAACTTATTAATCTACCGACATTGATAAGCAGAAGAAAAATGCTGAATAGAACATTTCATGTAAAGCTTTTGAATCGCATTTTATCATCTTCGTATTTACTAAACGAAATAAACTTTAATATAAGTACCCTGTAGAAGCTCACGTTATTTTATTCCTATTAAACTTAGCATATGCAAAAGAAATTATGCTCAAAATGATCCTTTTCGTCGAATATGTAGAGATTTTAATGAACATTATAATTTATTCAGCATTTCCGATTCTCTGGAACACATCAAAACAAACTTTGTTTAATGTCACAACAGCCCATAGAGGGCCTAGGCCGAGCTATTTTCGCATCCACTCATGTTGTGCTTACTTATCATATTAAGTCAATAAACAGCTGATGATTTCATATCTGTAGTTGTAAAGAATGCCCATTTGGATATACGCAGCTCATTACATATTTTCGTGTAAAGCGGTTGAACCGGTCACCGATCCCTACGTTATGTGGATCCGCCCCTCGGTGGTGTTGGGCGGGAGGAGGGTCCGTTGGGATTCGTTCGTAAAAAACAAAAGTCTTAACGTCTAAAGAAAAGTTCCTCGGTATGGATGAAAGTTAAATAATTTTTTTTTACAACAATTCTCCGAGGATATCTTTGGAACCTTTCCATAATTTTCGGTATAACTTATAAGAACTCAATATATTCATAATGTTACTTAATTATTTGGAACAATATGTACTATTTGTAATCCTTTTTCTGAATTAAAGGAGCTGCTCAAGCCCCAAAACTACCTCCTGACTCTTTACTTTTAATGGCACAACAGCCCATGGAGGGCCTAGGCCGAGCTTTTCGCATCCACTCATGTTGTGCGTGTTATATTTGTACATGAATGAAAGGGACCTAAAGTTTTATGCCGAATCCGAACGTCGAAGTGAAAAGCTTATCATAGCAATTTTTACTCTTGTAGGTTTGCCATTGCCTCCCAAGAGGTGGTGCCGTGTAGAATAATAATTTTTTCTACTTTTTGATTTTGCCTGCTTGCCGAGATTTGAACCCCGGACACTCTGCGTAGCAGTCCAACGCACTACCACTACGCCACAGCGACCACCTCCTGACCCACTTAATTGAAAACTCTTTGATTTGTATCAAAAATCTCTGTATACAGTGGTGTAGAGAGGAGCTAGAAGATTTGTGCAAAATAAAAGTTAAATTTTTCAAAATGATGATGTAGCAGTATAAATTAGATTTGGGAGAAATAGATCACATCAGTGTCCTCGTTCTCAAAACGTATCTATTCAACGTGGCCGCAAATAATTTGTTGTGCCGAAAATGAGTTAAAATTACTTCTTAACTATTAACAGTAATCAATTGAAAGTTGTTTTAGTTCATGATTTTCTGCATAAGTTTCTGTAATCAATGAGTTTTGACGATTTTTCTAAAATTTTATCCATTCTCAAAGAATTTTGTCCATTTTGTCCATATTTAAATTGAATGCTACTAAGTCATAAAAATTTGTGGACCGCAAGTCTTCCTCATATCTTGCAGCGGTTCGTTTAGCACTGCCATTCTCGCAACTCAGTTCTAAAACCACACTCAAATAAATACTATCTACATGGCAACCACAAGCTAAAGATGAGACATATGCGAATGCGCTTAGGGCCAATCCACAATGGCAATAGTTGAATGGCTGCCAAGGGCACAAAGGTTCTTCTGTGTTCTACTTACTTTAATTTTGGTGTTAATCGGCATATCGGATATAATTGTACCAAAAAGAAAGTACAATTGTACCAAGCAAAGTACAATTAATTGTACTAACAATATTGTCATGCAGTATTTCACAGTCGTACCACAGAAACAAATTTGTACAATTGGACCAAAAACATTGTCAAATGTATTTGTTGTGTGTTGTCAGTGTGAAATACCTCAGTGAAAACTCCTTTAGCCTTACTTTACTTTACTTTTAATGGTACAACAGCCCATGGAGGGCCTAGGCCTAGCTTTTCGCCTTTCCCATCCACTCATGTTGTGCGTGTTATATTTGTACATGAATGGAAGGGACCTACAGTTTAATGCCGAATCCGAACGGCGAAGTGAAAAGCTTTTCATAAGCAATTTTTACTCTTGTAGGTTTGCCATTGCCTGCCAAGAGGTGGTCCCGTGCCGTGTAGAAAACTTATTTTTTCTACTTTTTGTTTTGATTTGGCCTGTGCCGAGACTCGAACCCCGGACACTCTGCGTAGCAGTCCAACGCACTACCACTACACCACAGCGATCCTTTAGCCTACCCACACACATCAGCAGTTGTGAGAGCGTGTGTGTTACGAAGGATGGGGAGTAACACATGCGTTTTTAATGCGTGCAATTTTGATTTGAAAAATATCTTCTTCTTCGTTTTTGATGGATTTCAAATTTTGAAATGACGACGTTATCGTCAACTAACAAAGCGTGGACTTTTGTAAGATGCCTTTTCTGTGCCGTAACTTCCTTGCAACACGTTGCCATTTTGTTCGTGGGTAGCACATACATATGTACATAAATTTCAATCGAATTGTTTAATTAAATTCATATTTGCCCGCATGCAGTGCAGTTGCCATTGTTTTTGATTTATGCGCTTGAACGTCGTCGAAGGTGATTTGAAACAGACGTAAGCGCGCGTGCAACCTTTAGCTGAATGTCTGAATATGGTGTGTAGCTAGGCAGTGATACTCGGTTGTGGGTTGGTTGCATGCCTGTCACTATAGAGTGTCATGTTAACGTCATGTTTTCCCTTCCCTTTATCCTGTTCTTACCCTCTCACAGACTCTCTCTCTTCAGTTGCACCGCCGTAAAGCATGAAAATTCAATTGTTTAATTATTGTTTTGCCAATTTAATTAAATCTATTTTCGATTACGCGATTACAATGGGCGGTCATAAATTTTTGAAATTTTACTAATTTCATTTGCCAAATTGACAAATATGTCAACTGTTGTATAATAACTAAGTACTTGGGTTCCATTCAAAGCGTGTTAATGAAATATTTGTTAAAAGTGTAAATATTTCTTCAGATGTATGCAGTTTAAATATAAAAAAAATTGTATTAATTTGCAACACTCTTTTCTGTAAGGAAAACTTTCGTTGACAAACTTTAGTTTGCTATTAGTTGCTGGAGTTTAGTGAACTTTTCTTTTGCAAACTTTAGTTGTGCACATTTGCTGACTGGCTGGTCGCAGTCACTCAGTTCTACGTTCTATGTAGTAGTTCTATTTCCAATTGTTTTCTTTTATTCTATGTTATTAGACTTTTTTCAAAACGAGTTTGCCTCACGTTGCACTCCTTCACACTTTCAGCTATCAGCTATCGTGTTGACAAATACAACAAAAAAGGAGGGTATGAAAATTTTGAAGTTAAAACTTTTCTCCTAGTTTAGAGTTTTGTATTTTGCTGGGACGTTAATTTGACATTTGAATTTATTTTATACACATACATTTATTATTGTGTCTGTATGTATTTGTGTGTCTATGTAAATATGTATGTATAGTACATAGGATTTGTTTTTTCTGTATAAAATGTCATGCAATATTTTATGCTTTTTGTTTTCAATGTTTATTATGTGTGTGTTGACAAGATATTAGTAGTTGCTGCTCTCGTTACTCATGATGGAAAAAAAACTGCCACTAAAACTTTTAATGAAGTTAAAAACTTTAACATATTTCTCACATAAAATAGACAATCGGATTTGATTTGGTTTTTTCCTTTTTTGTTGCTTATTATTTTACTTTTGGCAGTTAGTAGTGACCCAACATAATGAGATGCTAAATGCAAATTCCCTTAAAAGTTGGTCTCGGTACATTTGATTCGGTGCAGAGATATAAATTGTGCTTTTCAATTTGAAAGTAAGCAAAAGTATAACTGCAACAACTGCAAAAACCAGATCCCAAGGAACAGCTAAATTCATCGAATAAAAGAGTATTTGAATTGTAGGGTTAAAAAAATACAAATAAAAAGAATTGTGGAGGTTTCTTTACTTTACTTTACTTTGCTTTTAATGTCACAACAGCCCATGGAGGGCCTAGGCCGAGCTATTTACGCATCCACTCATGTTGTGCGTGTTATATTTGTACATGAATGGAAGGGACCTACAGTTTAATGCCGAATCCGAACAGCGAAGTGAAAAGGTTTTCATAGGCAATTTTTACTCTTGTAGGTTTGCTCTTGCCATTGCCTGCCAAGAGGTAAGGTGGTGCCGTGTAAAAAAATTATTTTTTCTACTTTTTGTTTTGATTTGGCCTGTGCCGAGATTCGAACCCCACACAGTCTGCGTAGCGGTCCAACGCAATACCACTGCGCCTCAGCGACCACTGTGGAGGTTTCTGCAACACAAATTTCCTTAAATTTCAATTTCACTTGCAGTCACATGATCAAAAATGGGCAATAATAACCATCCAACTTTTGCATACTCTTTCCCTTAATAATACATTACATGGGAAAAATGCGATTGCGAAAATGAAAGACCTTTGTTCTGTATTCTTTTTTAATTTTGGTGTGAATCGACGACTCGAGTTATGCTTAAACTGCTCCTGTTACCAGTCGCAATGCCAGTTATTCCATGTCGGACACGTACGTCATGCAACTCCAGCGAACTGATTGAAAAATCGTTAAAAAGAATTATAACATTGAAAAGAGTATTCTGTAATTCTATTTCTTATTCTGTATGGGTGAGATTTGATTTTACATAGTCGATCATTGTATTTTGTAATTTTTTAAAAACTGAAAGATCGCCTTAATGCTGAAGAAAAGCAATACACTCTTCAATTGCTGCTTGCTCTGAGATATTAAAAGAGAATGTTAAGGCATAGTATCTGCTGTTTTCGTTTTATCGATACTTTTTTTATTTGTGATTGCAATCAGCTGGTCAGCATTCAACATTTTGTTTTCCTAAACCTGTGAAGATTGAATGAAGGAAAAGAATGAACTAAGACTGGTTTGCAAGAAAAGTGAGTATCCTTATTAGCTCAATCAACCGATCGGTTGAAGTACGAGGTATGATCAAAAAAATAACGGTTATTTTCAATTTTCGTGAGTTACGTATGTTCGATTTTCTGTATATATATGTTGGCAATACCAACCATTTTGGATTGTCAGTTTGTTTTTGACAGATAAAAATGTTAGTCGTGTTTTGGTGTGCTCTTCGATTTTTTACTATTCTAAAAAATGAATCAAAGAAACTGTATTCAGTTTTGTGTAAAAAATGAAATTAAATGCTCAAGGACATTTGAAATGTTGACTGTGGCCTTTGGCGAGTCTACTGTGAGCAGAACACAAGTTCAATTGTGGTATAATCGGTTTAAGGAAGGCCGAGAAGATGTCAATGACGATGCTCGTCCTGGTCGCCCGAGTACGTCAACAACCGATGAAAACATTGACGCAGTGAAGAAAATGATGTTGGATAATCGTCGAATCACTATCAGAGAGGTTGCTGATGATGTTGTCGTATCGTTCGGCTCATGCCAAGCAATTTTTACGGATGTTTTAGGCATGAAACGTGCGGCAGCGAAGATTGTTCCAAAATTATAAATTTTGAGCAAAAACAACGTCGCTTGTGCCTAAGTTTTTGGCCAAAAAGAAAACCGTTATCATGCCTCAACCACCGTATTCACCGGACCCCCCGCTTGGTCCCCGCTGACTTTTTCCTCTTCCCAAAACTGAAGACACCGATGAAAGGAAAGCGTTTTGCTACGATTGAGGAGATAAAAGAAAAATCGAAACAGGAGCTGTTGGCGATACCAAAAAGCGCGTTTCAGAAGTGTTTCGAGGATTGGAAAAAACGCTGGCATAAGTGTATTATATCTGAGGGGGATTACTTTGAAGGGGACAAGATAGTTGTTGATGAATAAATAAATACTTTTTGAAAAAATTTTGAAAATAACGGTTATTTTTTGATCATACCTGGTATACAAAGTACATATGCAAGTACTCGTGTTCCAATCATTTTTATAAAACAAGCGCAACATCATCTCTCTCTCTCCCTGTTCTTTCAGTACTATCCCAGCATATGTGTATGTGCCACTCATTTACATTGACGGTTATAACAAAAAATCTCCTGCGTATCTTGTACGCAGGAGATTATGTGATCACTGTGGTGTAGTGGTAGTGCGTTGGACTGCTACGCAGAGTGTCCGGGGTTCCAATCTCGACACAGGTAAAATCAGAAAGTAGAAAAAATAATTTTTCTACGCGGCCTGCACCTCTTGGCAGGCAATGGGAAACCTACATGAGTAAAAATTACTATGAACAGCTTTTCACTTCGCCGTTCGGATTCGGCATTAAACTGTAGGTCTCTTCCATTCATGTACAAATATAACACGTACAACATGAGTGGATGCGAAAAGCGAAAAGCTCGGCCTAGGCCCTCCATGGGCTGTTGTGCCATTAAAAGTAAAAGTAAAGTAAGTATCTTGTACGCATCTACTATTATTTTTTTTTTTAAATGCAATTGTTTTTAGTTCGATATCACCGCACTTTAACTATAAAATTCAATATTTCTTTAAATTTATTAATATTTTTTTTTACTGACAGTGCAACAACATAATTTCAAGCCCGAGCAAAAATTGTTATCATCGTAGACGTCATTTTTCTTGTTTGTTATCGCCACATACATAGCAATGACCTTGCCACATAACCACATACTGTCCTTGACATCATGTTAATATTTATATAATGGCAAATGTGATTTCAATATCTGACCACACCGGCAATAAACAACTAACAAACTGCATCATCAATCATCTATGAGTTTACGAAACACCGAGAGAAAGATGAATTCGAATTTGTGATAATTTTCCAATATTAATAAAAATAAAAGCACTTGTTTACTGCTAAACGAAATATTTGGACATAGATACATGCATGTGTATTAATACTAAATGTTTATGCATTTAGCAAGTTAATTAAATTTTAATCGATCAATTTATAAACCAACCATCCAACAAACAACAATATAGCAGAGACAGTTGCAACATGCAACTGTGAGTGGAAGCAGCAATATTAACAACAACAGCAATATTGATGACAACCGATTACTGCATAATACATACATTCTCACAAATGTACACATATACACACACACACACACACGCGTTTACCTACTAGCGATGATTGCTCTAGTAAACTACAATATTATTATTATTGACACAAATGTGAAAGCAGCAGCAACCACTCGAGAGAGAGGGTGTGAGAAAGCGTGGGAGTGTGTGAGAAAAAGTCAACCAAATCGAAAATGTAAAATGCCACAGAACAAAAACTACAATAATGTCGAGTGTGTGTTCAATTCAAAAGTTTTCAGCTAAAACTTTTAGTGGTAAATCTAAAATTGTATTGTAGTTTCTACTGCTTCCCCCCTACAATTCGTACTATGCACTAACAACGCTGAGAAAGAGAAGTGAGCGTCAGAGTTAAAGAAGAAACCCGCTCACATAAAAATCATCACATAAAAGTTTCGTCTCGTCTCGTCCCGTTTCGTTTCGTTTCGGTTTGCAATATTTGTATTTTTTTCTTGCTCTTCAAAGTATGCTACAGTAAACGTAGTAAAAATATGAAAAATCAGCGCAAAACTTACTACCATACACTCTGGCATCACGAACTATGTTTGTGTGTTAGTCTTGTATACCATACATAAGTGCTTCAAGTATTGGCAAAAGTGTTGCTGCTGGTTTTTGTGTTGTTGTTGTTGTTGTTGTTGTTGCCGTTGGTGTTACTGTTACTTCACTACTGCTGGTACTGGTACTGGTGCTTTTGACATTAAATGTATATTTATGCTATCTGACAGCAATTGTCTTTATGTCATTGTGAAAATTTGTGTCAAATTGAGTTTTTGTGCTTTTTCTTCTTCTTATTTATGTTTTTCTTTTTGTTGCAAACATTTTTCTGATTGCGCTGTTAAAGCATGTAATGAATTGTTACTTTATATTTTACTGACTGCTGACTGCTGACTGCATTGCATTTCCACTCTCTCTGCACAACTCAGCAAAATCTACTCTGCAAATAAAATAAAAAAGTATTTATTTTGATATGATTTTAAACGGATGTTGTTATCTTTGTGTGTGTATGTAAGTATGTGTGTGTATGTGTGTGTGTGTGTGTGTGTAGTGTGTGTGCAGTAAAAAAATATTTTCCGATCGTAAAGTTCATACAATAGTTTAAGAATCAAATAAACTTTTTGAGTACCAATGTATGTAGTACCTACAATTTCCCAACTGATTGTATTCCGTTCCAGGAGAGGAACGTTAATAGTGTTTGCTAGTTATTTCCTCTTGGCCAGGCCCTGAGAACGAATAAATTGTGGGCGGGTTCGAGTTAAAAGAATGCACGCTCAAAGAGTGGAGTAGCCAATTAAAACTCATAAGTGTCTTTCCTTCATAATTACATACATACGTAGTACATGTATTTTAAGATAAATGGAATTAAGCAGGCCCAGATTTTCACTAGATTCATACTCATCGAATATCAAAGATTTTAATTAGTCAATTGAAAACACAGTCAGAGATAATTTCTCTACTTGAACAAGTTCTCTCTAGCAACTCTCAGTTTAACTTAATCTCAATCAATAACACTGATTGCTCAATTGTAAGTCAGTCACTGTGTGATTTATTTTCTCCATTTGAAAAAAAACTATACTGAAACTGAATTAGCTCTCTAGCGCAATTTATTTTTGCCGATCATATCACATACATATTCTTAAAGTAATTTACTTGCAATATTAACCCATAAACTACTTATGTATGATGTAATTTATGCGCTTGACTGTTAGCATGTGGGCATTAGGGCGTATAAAGAAACTTATGACTCACAATCAATTATGAGACCGAACGCTATAAGAAGATATGCTTTCTATATGTGAAACTTACTTATTCTTTTTTACAATCAAATCATACCAAAAACTACATTAAAATAAAGTTATAAAGCATCTATGTAAGATATATAAATACATTACTGGCAAGTAGCTGCAAGTCATATTAAAATAAATGATTTGCATAGCACAATAATGCATTAGAAGTGTTAGCGTAAGTACGAACAGGGTACAGGAGTGGACAGAAAAATATGCATTGGGGTAAATGTTATAGAAACATTTTTTTTTAGAAAGTTTAAGGTAAGTGAAATTTTTAATGGTTTAATAGAAACTTTACTTCTAGTGATCTTAAAATAGAAAGGCGCCCTCTAGTAGAGGGATTTCATAACTCACACATATTGTGAAAGAAACAATCAGAACGGCCTAGAAATCAACACTGCTAAGCCCGAGTTAGTACTGCTCACAAGGAAATGTGTAATTTCCTTGTGACAATTTTCCCTGCCGAAATAACTTTAAGCCTTACACAAGTTATCATGACGCAACTGCGCCAATGCTCCAACACCGGCAAATTCTAACAAGCGGTCTCAGTCGATGTCATGACGAGGAAGAGGGGGAATCGATATTTAGTCCATGACTGCAGAAAAAAAGACTTCACTGCATAGGGTCGAGATTGCAAACGTTTTTTACGAATGGTCTAAAGTTGAGTGATTTCCAAAAATTCCCCAAAATTGGTAGCTCCAAGTACTTGTCTAAGATATACCGGCATTGGTGGTAGTTGTGCTTCTGTTCTTATGGCAAAGGCTAAAATTTTATTGAAATCGAATAAGTAAAAGTTAGAATCAATTACCTAAACGTTTTCCAATCTACTTTTTCCGGCCACTTCTGTGCAGTAGTAGAAAAAATGCAGTACATATTTGAAATAAGATTTGCACGCAATGAATTTGCGAAAATATAAAACCAACTTACAGCTTCTAAAAGGAATGCAAATATGTGCATGAAAGTGTGTGTGTATATGTGTATGTGAGTGCGTTCCTTTTCTGTGTATGTATTTGCGGTGAATAAGACAAATGAATTTTTCCCAGTTATCAGTGATGTTTCATTTTTAATGGTGCACTCGAAGCAAACTAGGTTAAGAATTTAATATATTATTTACGAGCATATGATGTGTTCTTACAGCATTTGCAAGTGCCACACCCACACCCACACCCACATCGCCTATTGCCCTACAACTAACTTGCATTTACAGTTATGCATTGAATGCAACAAAAAATGATTATTACCTTAATGTAAAGCAACGAAACTATGCTGTAGATGTGTGATGAGTTTGTTGCAGCTTGAGTTGAGCACGAACCAAATTCTCGACCATTTTTCAAAAATAAAAAAAAGAAATAAAAGAAATGTATATAAAATAAAACACAACAACGTCTCATGCAGCAATATCTGAACTGAACAGGTGAAGCTATTTGGGTTTATTCTTCGTTTTTGGTGTTTTAGTGTGAAAGCTGAAAGTTTCTTTTACTGTTTAATATGCGAAACATGAGAGTGAAAAAGTTGTTGCAACATACTTTGCTGCTGCTGCTCTCTTCTTTTTTGGGTAAAGCATGGAAGTTGTATCAAGTTACTTTAAGTAATGATGACCATGACTAGATTGCAAAGCAGGAAAAGGAAAAGTATGGGAGGTGATGTACGCAAATACTTTAAAGCATATGTTACAACTTGCTCACCACACTCCCGCTTGCTTGTAAGGTCAAATAAATGCAGGCTGCATTTATAAATACACGGCACCAGAAGCAGCAGCAGCTGGAGGTAACATAAATGCGTGAACACACCCACACACACACACACACACACACACGCACGCACGCACACACACACACACACGCACACACACACACACACGCACACACACCTGCAAATACTACATAAATAAAACCAACTTTGTATATGAATGTAAACAAACACGAACAACACAGTTTATGCGTAACTATGTAAAAAACAAACAAAAACTACTTCTTGATGCTCTCTCACAAAAATTTTACTACATCATTTTTGCATGTTAAAATTGAAGGCGGATGATGTTGTATATTTCAAGGCGATTGCTACTGTGCGAGAGAGGAAACACATGACACACGTTTCTTAGCTGTCGTAAAAATGCTTTTAGATCTAAATTTAGCTTATTGTTGCTGCATATGTACTCGTACTACTCGTATATGAATATTGTTGGGACAACATGAGGTATGAGTAACATTATTTAGTATATGTACTATAACTGTGTCGTATTTATTAGGGGAACAAACTTAGTTTCTTTGTGCAGTCTAGTATTTTTGAATGTGTTTGTGTTTGTGTTTTAGATTAGAAACAATAATAGGGATCTATATAATTTAGTATTCTAAAATTTTAGGATTAGTGAGTGAGTGTTTCTTGAAATAAACTGGATTGTGTCTCAATATATTGTATATAATATATATAGTATTATATAAAGAAGGCGAACATTATTGTCATTAAAGACTTTGATGTGTTTAAAGGCTAATTTTAACTCCATTGTTCTTATAATAGGGCAATTATTATAGATGAACTGTACATAAACTGGAGAAAATTCAAATAAAAACTTTTTCTTTCAGTTTCTAGTGAACTTTTCCTGATTTATATCATATAATAAGAATTGAAAGGAGTGAGTTGTACATACTTCCTTGTATTGTATTAATATTGTATTTGTCAGTCTAGTTGTAAAACCAATGAATAAATTTAAGTGAGCGAATTTAAGTGAGTAGAATTATTTGGACAATGGCGCCTGAACAGAAATTTTTCTTTCGTTTTTTCTTCCACTTGTTTTAATTACACTTTTTGTTCAGTAAAATCTTTTGAGATGTAAAAAGTCTACATATCACTTTTTTCTTCCGACTCAAAATGAATTATTCTCACCATTCACGTGACTAAAACGGGAACTATCCCCACAATTTGATCTTCTTCGTTTACTTCTCCGCTCACTCAAAAGCCAAGCATATTTGTATTACTTCTTTGTTCTCTCTCTCTCTCACACTCTTTCTCTTGCTATCATTCTTTAGCTCTTTAAAAGTAAGTATTATTGCTTGACAACACTCTTAAAGCACTACACTATAGTCACAAGTACACACATCTACATACATACATACATACGTACAGTTTTATGCAAGTGACAAGGCAATTTAGCCTTAGGTAGAAGAAAAGGAGCAAAAAAAAAAATAAATAAATAAGATAAAAGCTCAATTTAAGTTGTAACATTATTGCTTCATCTTAAACAGAGGGTTAGAGAGCGGATAAAGGAAGGAAACGGGAGAACACGATACTCGACAATGGCATAATAAACATTGTGACTGGCATTTTCAAGTATTTGATCGAAATTGTAAAGGTTTTTCTTTTCATTCTAGGTACATTTCTGTATCTAACTCAGCGCAATAGTTGCTTTTTGACAAGCAGGTAAAATATCAAGCGAAGTTTAGAACTTATGACAAAATAATAGGACAAAAATCATCATCTCTTTTTGTAGTTCGGTAAAGTAGTAAAGAGTTACTGCACCAAAAATCTCAAGCTTAAATAATGGTAGAGCATTTGAGATTATAATGTGAGTGACACATGGACATAAAGCAAAGTACGATTATTTGGAAGAAGGTAAATGAATACTACGTATCTACTTTCACCTTCTTTATTTTATTATTAACTCAAATGCGCCACTTCACTTCAAGTTAACAAAAACTATACAGTAATCTTACTTGGAAAAACATTTTTGTGCTAGTGCTGCTAATATGTACGTTAATGGAACGTTATAATATACGCCCAATTACAAACCTTCTCACCCTCTTGCTTCTCCATCTCCTTTTTCTTCTTCAGCTTAATAGGAGCACAAAAACAAAAAAGCAATGTCAATAAGAAAGTTAATGATTCGGGTAGGTATCTGATTTGGTTTTTCCTTTTATCAAAGCTGAATGCTTAAGGGTATTTTTTGTGCCTTAACACCTTTATGGCAGTTTGATTCCAATTTACAGGTAAAGGCTATGAATAGATAGTCACTTTTACTTTTTTCCCTTTCCTTTTTTCTTTTTTTTGGTTTTCAACAACCTCACACATAAGCATCTTGAGTTTGTATGTATCTGGATGTGTGTGTTGTGTAGAATGAGTGGATAATGTAACTACTTTTTTATCCTTGATGCTCAAGGGTCAAGTGAAAAGGTAAAAAGCCATTGTAATAATTGAGCCTATTTTCTAAACGCTTAACAGCTGGATTTTCTCTATATGCATGTGTGTGTGTGTGTGTGTGTGTGTGTTTGTGTATCTTTTTCTTTTATGTTTTCTTTGACGTCGGGTGTTAAGGATTAACTTTTATCTTGCCGTATTTTTGCATTAGTTTCGTTAATTAAAAACAATAAATTACTTTCTCAAATTGGAAGCAGAGCACAGCAATTATTTTGTGTGTGCCTAATTTCCGACGAAATCATTCCAATATCTATACCCTTTCGCTGTATTCGTCTCTCTCTGGGTAACCCTTCAACCTAAGTCGTTTCTTGTATGTGTATTTGAGGTCTCTACCTGTAAAAAGCTATGGAGGGAAAAAGTGTATATAAAATAGTGATGAAAAAGGAAAACAGCTTAAAATATCCATTGCAGGCACAGTCCCGCTCACATTTACTATATATGTATGTATGTATGTACATATATATATTTTAAAATGTTTAAAAACTTTAACTAGCACGTGCTCTTCGCTACCTTACTTTACTTCCTTCGATTCAGTCTTGCAATGTCTCAGTTTTTTCCTTTTTTTTGGAGTTATTCTTTTTTTCACTTCAAACATTATTTAACCAATAAAATTTATAGCGTTTTAGTCATAAATTTTCATTTTTCTTTTCATACTTCTTTCTTTTTTCTTGTTTCTATGTTTGCTGTTTTGCTTCCTGTTTGTGTCAGAAAGCGAAGTGTTTATTGCCGCATTTTCGGGCGCAATACACTCAAATGAAAATTGTTGCTCTTTTTATGGAAAATTAAAATTAATGCAGTGAGTTTTCAGAATCCGAAATTTACGTTTCCCACGGCTCAGACTAATTTCCCTGTTGCACCACTCCGATTTCGGCTCGAAATTTTTTATCATTTATTCCGATTCACAACATTTACTCAAAATTCTGGTTCATAATTGATTTGTACCATAACTTTGATCTACGATTCTGATTTTTTATTTATTTTTATTCATATATTCAACACACAGGGTGTGCCCCTGTGAATGCAGAGCATTGTGTTGAATAGAAAGAAGATTGATTAGTGGGAGGAAGAAGGAGGGAGAATGAGAGAGTGAACGTGATCACACAGGACAACGATAAAGAGATAGGCAGCCATTGTGGCAAGTGTTATGCCTTCACCACAATGAACTTCAGTTTGTCAGTGTCGACTATGACCGCATGTAGCACCAAAAGCCAAGCTTTTCGCATCCACTCATGTTGTGCGTGTTAGATTTGTACATGAATGGAAGGGACCTACATGAATGGATGGGACCCGAATCCGAACGGCAAGTGAAGGCTTTTCATAGTGAAAGGCTTTTCATAGGCAATTTTTACTCTTGTAGGTTCGCCATTGCCTGCCAAGAGGTGGTGCCGTGTATGAATTTTGATGTTGTTCCTTTTTTTTGTTTTTTTTTTTATAATATTTTTTATTATTTTTATTTTTTTTTAATTTTTCCTGTGCCGAGATTTGAACCCAGGACATAAAAGTCCAACGTACTACCGCAACGCTACAGCGACCACGATCAGTTAGTGATTAGAATAATTTTGAGTAAAATTCTGCATTACATATGTAAAAATTTTATCTAAAATTCTGACTCGCGGTCCAGGTATATGATTTTAATCTGGTTCTGGTCACAATTTCGATGACTATTGACTTTGTCTAGGACCCTGATCTGCGACTTTGGAGCACAGCCCACTGTAAAGACTTGACAAAGATTCCACGATATGATTCATGACTCATATTTACTACTTTGATTCACATCCCTGATTTTGCGGCTAATCTCTATTAATCTAACTTCGTATCATTACATATATCTTCCAATCGACTTAACCACTATGATTCCAGTCTAGGATTTAGGACACCGAATCACTTGTTTGATTCATGACTGTGAGTGATGATTTATTTCAACGTTTCTTAACCACGACAATGATTCTAAAATCAAGTGTATAGTTCTACTTCATGATTTTTAAACTTTGATTCATGACTCAAGGTAATGACTCATGGTTGGAACTTCAAGTTTTACCTTTAACGAAATTGCATCCAACTTTCACATTTAAGGGTGCCCAACAATATAAGTTGACGTACAGTCATTTTATTTTGAACAATTATATTTCTTTGTGTGTGTTTCGTTTTTTCATATTCACATATGTCTCTAACTAACTAGTTGCTGGAATGTGTTTTTATTTCGTATTTTGCCCACCAACTTTAGCAGCATCTTTAATCCTCGTACAACACTCTACGAAATACTGTGAGCTGCTGTGGTGCACTTTAACTTCAAAAAATATTCACATGTATTCGTACTTACATATGGCTAACTTCTTTTTAATTCTTAGCCAAGTTTATGAAGTAAAGTCGTATGGTAGAATCGTCTAAACTTTTGGCTAAACTAACAGCAAAAATTACAAGGTGAGTTAAGAAATTATGGTACATGTGCTCTTGATAACTTTGCCTTTGTGCAGCTGATTGATTTTTCAATGCGTTCCCTTTAATTGATGTTGTTCCGACAGCGTAGTATTGTCCAGAGAGTCGATTAGAAGTCTAGCGCTGTTTGAAGTTAGTTATAGATTATTGCGGGGGCCTGGGGCGTAGGACGAGGACAAAACGAAATACCTTGTGTCAACAAACAAAGAGTCACGGCGTCTTGGACAAAATGTCACTGTTGACAACTACACTTTTGAAGTCGTTAAGAATTTCGTTTATCTAGAATCCCGCATAAACACCAACAATAATGTCAGCCTTGAGATCAAGCGGAGACTAACTCTTGCCAACAGGTGTTACTACGGGCTCAGTAGGCAATTGAGAAGTAGAGCCCTCTCTCGACCGACGAAAATAACGCTCTATAAGTCCCTCATCCTTTCCGTCCTAATGTATGGCGCAGAGACGTGGACATTGACCATCAATGATGAGAGGCTGTTAGGAGCGTTCGAGAGGAAGATACTCCGTAAGATCTACGGTCCAGTATGCGTGGACGACGTGTATCGAATAAGATGGAACGATGAGCTGTATGAGCTGTACGCCGACACTGACATAGTCAAGCGTATAAAACTCCAGCGGCTTCGCTGGCTGGGTCATGTTGAGCGAGTGGAAGAAAGCGCTCCGGCTAGAAGGGCGTTTTATTCGAACCACGGTGCGGGACCACGCAGAAAGGGACGTCCTAATCTCCGTTGGAAAGACCAGGTGCAGGGCAACCTGACTGCACTTGGCCTTATCAACTGGCGCCAGCGCGCGCATAGCAGAAGTGACTGGCGAAGCTTTGTGGAGGCGGCCAAGACCGATCATCGGTTGTAGCGCCAGCTAAGTAAGTAAGTAGTATAGATTATTGCAAAATATGCTTTTAGATTATGAAAGCATCAAATTCCTTATATACATACATAGTATATCACTTTAACTTGGTAGATAAGTGAAGAAACTGTCTCCATTTATGCGTCAATACTTGAATCTGAAGGTCATAGAGACAATTTCTGCATAATTTCCTTGTTACATTTTTAATCATTTTTAGTTTTTTGTATATTGCTTTCAAAAGTGTTTACAATACATGAGCAATAACACCGGAATTATGCCGAAACTTGAACCTAGTTCGGTTTATATTAATTTTGTGGGATTTTAATAATTTTATTTTAACGTTAACCACATTTTTATCCTAAGAGTTGCCATCCTGTATATGAAATTGTATTACCTAAACGATGACCTTTCCATACCACATTCAGCTCAGTGTCCAGCGCACGCATGAAACAATAATTTCGGTTTTAAAAACACTACCACATAAGAACAGACGACACAGAAGCGAGCACAGGACACTAAACCACACACACACACACACACACAGCAGCACTAGCGATAAATCTAAAAAAAAAACTTACATGAAAAATCACTTTAAAAATTACAAACTGCGACCAGCGAAAAAAGGTAAACAACTACATGTGCATACATTTGTGTGTGTGTGTGTGTGTGTGTGTGTGTGTGTGTGTGTGTGGGTGTACTTTGTGAAATATCAACCAAAAGTGTATGTATATGGCAACACTATGCCACAGGATTAACGTGGAAATGCGCGAAAAAAGTTAATGCCAGAAAAAAAAAGAAAAAATTTAACAATGAGAAACCAAACCAAAATTCAGTTTAACCAAATTGAAAATGAAACAAAAATATGAAAACCAGAAAACAGAAAACGCACATTTGGCAACCATGCAAATGAATGAATGAACTAAATAAAAGTTGCTGTTGTTGCTGCTGCGGTCGATATAGTGACATACCATAGGGTAGCGTATACTCGGGGCATATGCAGTCAGGCAGTAGGGTGCGTGTATGTGTGTATTTTTGTGAACCCGTAACAGTCAAGTACTATGGCAGGTACACTCAATGTCAGCATAGAAATAAATTTTCAATTTACAGCAGCGAGCAGTGTACACTAAGGAAAATTTATGACGCTTATATAATATTTTTCAGCTTAAACCGCGAAACAGCAGCAACAACAGCAACAACAGCAAAAGGTAGTACTGTAAAAAAAGAACTAACGAAAAAGGAAACAAAAAACTTAACGATGAATTTTCATGACATCATAAAAATTTATGCCACCAAAAATCTTTAAACTGAAGTTGATGGTAGCTTTAATCTGAGTTGAAATTAGTCGCTAGGAGCTAAGAGCGAACAAAGCGAAGGGAGAAGGAGCGGAAAACATATTCCTTAATAATTCAGCACACACAAACAAAATCTTTTATCAATTTAACTGTTCATTTAGTTCATGGTTGAGCTTGACAGCGTAGTAAATTTTGATGGCTTCGAAAGAAAGATGAGCGAGAGAGAGAGAAAGAAAAAAATAGAGCGGAAGAGAGCAGATTTAAAATGACACTGAGAAACTAAGAAATCCAACTTAATCTAAGAACTCCGAAATCCTATGCCAGTACTGAATGCAGTAAGCATTTGCTGTAGAGTCGAAACCACGCCGCCTTCAATATTTCATACTTAATCGTTTATTCATTTTATATTTTTTTTTTTAAATATGAATGTTCTTTCTTCGTGGCCTGTGGATTAAATTAAGTGCTGAGTGCCGAATATGAAAATATGAAATTGTATTTTTGTACACGACACCTGAACACATTCTTGTTGTAGTATGTCGAGGTGGCAGCAGCTAACCAAGGTGTTTCATAAAAATTTACCGAAATAATAAATGAACACAACCGGGAAGCAATTGTAATAAATTCAATGAGAATAAGAACAAGGCGATTATTTATCGTGAGAATTGTAAACAATGAAAATTACAAACAAATAAAAAGATATGGATTTCAGAGAACAATGAAGAAACAACCTAGTGGACCTTTGATATGCATTCATGAGAGAGAAAGACAGAGAGTGAGAGAGGGAGAGAGAGAAGAGAAAGAAGAGAAAGAAGAATAAGAAGAAAATAAACGCTATGGTCAAACAGAATACGAACACACGTGATGTAGTTGGAGAAGTTATTCTCACTGTACTCTACTCTGGACAGTGTACCTTAAACATTCAAGGAAGGGGGAAAAGCTAGATGACACTCAAACACCAACGCTGCAGAGAAGCACCAAAGACAACAAGTAATATAAAATAAAATTATTTTATTACCCAAGAGAAGTAATGGCAGGCGAGAGTATCAGGAGCAGCAGGTGTAAGCTTAATAACAAGAACAAGTAGCAGTAGCAGTAGCAGCACCAGGAGGAGAATGAAAAGCTGAAATAATAAGAAAACATTTCAATTAAAGCCTACAAAATATTTTACTTGGTATGTAGGTAGACACTTATTTTAAATGTAAGCTCGAAGTCTTCGCTTGTTTCTGTTGAATAATAAAAAAGCTATTCGGCTTTTACTGACCACTTATGAAGTATTGATGCCTCCAGGATTTTTGGAATATTTCACTAATTTCTATTATTATTATGTATATATAAGGATAAGTGTTTAAATAGATTCTATGTTTTGACCAGGTGTACTGGTTCGCTTCGCCCTGTTGAATAACGAAATTTTGTTCCTAGTTTAGTTAAGGTCATTGTTCTACCAAGGTACATCTTTATAGGAATTTACTCAATAATTGTCTTAACGAAACTCTCTGTTGATTATAATTCTACCTATAGTTTACCGCACATGTTGTTACCAAGACTAGATGAGTTGCATTTACACTCAGATTTCTTAAATACTGATCTCAGTTTGTTTTCTTGCGAGTTCTTAAAATTCGATTTACTGATGGTATATCCTATTTTTACTTTTCTTACTTTTAATGGCACAACAGCCCATGGAGGGCCTAGGCCGAGCTTTTCTCATCCACTCATGTTGTGCGTGTTATTAATGGCGAATCCGAACGGCGAAGTGAAAAGATTTTCTTTTCATAGGCAATTTTTACTCTTGTAGGTTTGCTATTGCCTGCCAAGAGGTGGTGCCGTGTAGAAAAAATATTTTTTTCTACTTTTTGATTTTGCCCTTGCCGAGAGTCGAACCCCGGACACTCTGCGTAGCAGTCCAACGCATTACCACTACGCCACAGCGACCAATATATATCCTATATGTCGAATCCTATAATGCTACATATGATCCGACCAGCAAGGTTCATAAGAGACCGTATAGTTCTTGGCCAGACCGCTCATTGGAGTATTCTCTAGAGTGGTCTGGGACCACTAATTACAAATTCTGGTGTGTTATAATTTCTAATTTATTACAAAGGATCATATCAGTACATCCTGTTCTCCATTTAACTCAGAGAATTAGAGAGAACGAGTGTGTAAAATTAAACTTTAAAATTATTCTCTTCCAGATTTAATAGAGAGCAAAATGAGATAATGCATCCTGCAGTAGTCTTGTTCTGCTGGGTTACTAGTTCACGGTTTAACTAGCAGCATAGGAGGTAGACACCTCCACTTATATGAGTATATAAATAAGTTTCCTGCAGACCAAAGGTGCGTATCTATTTCGTTCGTTTGTACATCCGTACTTATCTATGTTATTTTCATTTTAACAATTGTAACTTGGCCGCATATTTCATTATTATCACTGTGCAGAAGAAAAATAAATTTACTTTTGCACAAATTACAAAAATTACTTGCTGCTGCTCAAAGAAAATACTTACCTTAAACATTTTTACAAATCAACTTTACTTGCCTGCCTGGTAGCCTGACTTGCCTGTACTATATGCTGTACCAGTGCAGTAACACTGTGTGTGCGTGTCTCACTCATTTACTCTCTCTCTCTCTCTCTCTCTATCTCTGTCTCTCTGTCGGTGCACTTGTCATATATCAGTCTTTATTTGATGCTATTTCTTTCTTTTCTTCACCCATTCTCGTTATTTATTTCCACAAACTAGTGACTACATTGAAGCAATTCGGAAAGAAGAAAGTGCAAAACTTTGTCCAGATCTAATCAAAAATTCACTTAAAAAGTTTTCTCGCTTCACAATAGCTTTCCATTTGTGTGCCTTTTGAATAACTCACACACGTACACATAGACACAGAGAGAGTGAGTGAAAGAGAGAGAGAGAGAGAGAGAGTGAAAGATGTGAGAGCGAGTGTTCACTGTTGTGCACAGTCTGTCGTCTCAGTAACGGCATAGTCCATGTAGTTAGTGTATTAGTTTTTGAGCATGAGTTTGTTGAGTGTTGCTGTTTTTTTTATTTTTTTTATTTTTGTTTGAAGCAATATTGTTGGCGTTGACATTTTGTTGCAATTTCATTGCACATTTTTCACGGCAGTGAGCGCGAAATGAAATGGTATTTTTTACACTCTCTTCAGTTCTCTCTATCTCCCACTCTCTCTGTGCTTCCATTTGCTTTGTCGGGGCTTCATAGTTCGTTGCTTTGTGTTAGTACACCATACAGTTAAGCATTGCATACATTTGCTGTGCCAGACAGACTGAACATTATGGATGGATCCATTGCTGCATGACATTTCTGAAGTGTAGCAAGCCCCCTCTATCTCTCTCTACCTGGGCACCTCTTTTCCTTTTATAGAGCATCCTGTTACTTTGAATGCACTTTGTAGTCGTATATTTTAGTAGTTTTTAGTTTTCAGCTTTCAGTTTTCACCATTCTCATGACGTCGACGTTCTAGACCTAAAACAATTTCGTTAAAAAGTAAATAAACAATTGTTACAAAGTATTTTGTGAGCATTTTGGGAGTTGGTTGATTGAATAGTTTTCTTGAGTTTTTCTGTGCTGTGCGAAATTTACTGGAAAATATGGAATGAGAGGAAACGAGAGAGAGCACACTGTACAATGTTTCCCTTGTAAGTATAAGTACTAAGTCAAAAGTAGAAACTTAAATTAAATCTACTATATACTTATGTACGTGCATTGCCTTTTAAATCAAATTTACTTTTCATTTCATTATATTATTTGAATTTTTTGTGTTTTAAATAGTTTTGAAATTTTTCTTTATAATTAATCAAAGAAACTTGTACTCTTCTAAAACAATGAGAATAAAATTCATACTTTTTTCTTGCAACTTGTACCTCCCAAAGGTGTCTGCTAGAGATATGCTAACTATGTATGTTCTCGTATATGTGCATAGAAGGGTGTACTAAAAAACAGGAACCATTTCCTTCCAATCGGTAGATTGTAGAGCTGGAAGTTTCATGTGTTTGATTCCTTTGAAAAACAGAACATCCACGGGGCTCAAAAGATAGTCTATTTTGATGTACCTATACGTTATGATATCCTATACACGTACGAAAGAGACCGGCTTAAATCTACACATCCTGAATCACCTCAGTAGTTTTTGGTGAACTATGATCTATTGCCAGATGTTCCTCCAGGCCCTTCAGTTCTCAACATAGTATATCCCCTACGAAGCGGAGTAGATGGATCAGAAGATTAGGGCATTCACAGAGAAGGATGGAGATGGATCTTATCAGTTGCTTCTTAATTTTCACAGCTTCTACGGTAGTTAGGTGCAGCGACTTCTATCCTCAAAGCCTTTCTGCCTATGAGACTTTCACAAAAGCCTGTGAAGTACTCACACAGTAAGAATTCGAGATTGTCTCCTCTCCAGACAAAGGAATTTACGAACTCTTTTCTTATCAAGAATAAGCACATTAGCTTACAGTCGTTTTCTTCGCTTTCTGATCGAGACTTATTTTTGCTATTCCTATGGGTATTTAAATGATACCAGTTCAATTTCAGGGCCTATGGCCGCTCCCCTTCTTGCTAGTTCATCAGCTTTGTCGTTTCTTCTTTATTCGCACTGTGTCCTGGAATCCAACCGAGTTTTACTCTATAGGGGATCAATGTTCCTTGTAATAATACCTAGCTCAGTATTATTAACAGCGGCGAGATCCTCCTGGAAATCAGTGCAGTAATTTGGGAGTTTATAAGACTCTGTGATTTGTAGTGAATCGTAAATTAGTTTTAGACCCGTCAACGCAGAATTGAATATTGTCGCATTATCTAACGATTCCAGTCTGCTGGGTATTCTATTATCACTTGAGGAGTGATATTATAAAGCCTGTAGTTTTCTTACTTTCTGTTGTGCTATATTCGTTGGGGATTAATGTATGACCAAAAGTGTTATGCTTCCAAAACTGCGTTTTCCTTACTCGAATCAGTGTTCTAAATGCCCTTTTGATTTAAAACTGTCTACATAAATTGTATATGAAGTCATGACTAAACATAGCAAACGGATATTACTACTGTGTTGCTCATATCCAAATTAGATAAGTAGTGAATATCCTTCTCGCGATATCCACAACTACAACAGTGGAAAGGCTCTGGCCATTTTTTGTGAAGCTAAATTTTCTCTTGACAACTTTGTCATATGTTAGCATCTTCTGCATTGAATTTTGCCTCAGCCTAAATGAACTAAAGCAACTTAAGTGACCTCCTCGGTTATACTTGCTTACTTACTTTACTTTTAATGGCACAACAGCCCATGGAGGGCCTAGGCCGAGCATTTCGCATCCACTCATGTTGTGCGTGTTATATATTTTTACATGAATGGAACCTACTGGGACCTACAGTTTTATGCCGAACCTCGGTTATACTTACTACATGGAAATATCCAGACATTTTCATTTGATTTTTTTGCTTCACCCTAATTAGGACTCCTGGGAAAGTGAATGAACAAATGCATGAAAGCACTCATACCTGCCGACTGTACATGTTTGCATTGCCATGAACAACTTTAAAGATAACAGAAAACTTTGGAGACTCAACTTGACTTTTTTTTATTTTTGGTAAGCCGCACGAAGGATAATATTAAATTTTTACTCTACCTACCTTTCGGACTTCCTTGGGCGTTAGCTTGCGCTAAACTTGTTTAGGAAGAGTTGGCTGGGTAATTTTTTTTTCTTTTTCTATTTTGCAAAAGTAACACTGAAAATCTGCAAGTGCCTGTGAACTCATTTGAATTGTGCGCCAAAAATCGAAAGTCATGGGTAGCAATTTACGAGTTCATACGTTCAATTTTAGAGTCAATGTGCAGCAACGCCACCAACGACTTTCCTAGTCAACTTTTATATACTTATTGTCTGAGTATTAAACTCTGTAATAAATATATGAGATCGGCATGAAAACCATTAAAAAAAAGTTCAATGTTCCGGGAGAATAGAGAATTTCAAGTTGAAAATCGTCATTATGTGACGTGCAACTTGAGGAGCTTTTAAATATTTTATTTCGGTTATTTACATATATTTATGTTTGACAACAAATAATACATAAAAAAGTTTTTGTAACAGAAAAATTACTTTATTTTCGATTTACTTATTGTATTTTGTAGATTTTGGATGCTACGCTGAGCCAAGAGAGCCCAAATTTAATTGATATACTAATGAGGGGATTCGCCGAATCTGCTAGGAAAGGGATTTTAAATGCTTGAAAATCTAAAGAAGATACTTTTGTATTTAGTTAACAATAAGAACAACTGAGATCAGTGGCGTAGGTATGGGGGAAGCGAGGGGGCCACCCAAGAAATATAGAGTATATTTCTGAGCCAAATTTTTCTAAGTGATGAGTGATCATTTGCAATCATCAAAATTTCATCTGACATTTTGTTTAATTTACTTTACTTTACTTTACTTTTAATGACACAATAGCCCACGGAGGGCCTAGGCCGAGCTTTTCGCTTTTCGCATCCACTCATGTTGTGCGTGTTATATTTGTACATGAATGGAAGGGACCTACAGTTTAATGCCGAACCCGAACGGCGAAGTGAAAAGCTTTTCATAGGCAATTTTACTCTTGTAGGTTTGCCATTGCCTGCCAAGAGGTGGTGCCGTGTAAAAAACTAATTTTTTCTACTTTTTTTTTTGTTTTGATTTTGCTTGTGCCTAGAATCGAACTCGGATACTCTGCGTAGCAGTCCAACGCATTACCACTACGCAACAGCGACCGACATTTTGTTTACTGAATCAAATTTTCCATGGAATTCAGCCACGCCTACAAACAAGTGCGTATGCATAAATATTGTAAAAAAAATTTCTGACAGATTATTGCCTTTTTGAAAACAGTTTTGCTATAAAACCGTTTTCTTTCTTTTACGCACACATACACACACTCGTTTCAAATCAAACACTAGAAGAGTTTAAATTTATGGCTGCGTACTTGTGTGTGAGTGCGTTCAAATTTAAAGCGTGGTATTCAACACTTTATGTTCATCTTTCTGTTGTTGCTGTTCCTGCAAAAAAAAAAAAAAATAAAAAAAAAATGCTTTAAAATCAATACAAAAGATTTGCGTATTGTGAATGTGTGACAAATATTTGTTTTATTTTTTTTTTTTTTGAGGGTAGCATAAATAAAAATTCAAAAATCCTTAACAGTTTCTTTGTTTATTTACTTTTAGCAGCAGACAGAATTTCTGGATTTTTTATTTATTTCATTATTTGCTATTGAGTTGATTGTTTTTATTTATAGTCAGACACCAACAGCAGCAACTGCCTACATTTCTCTGATGCAGATGAACATGTGAATTTGCTGTTGTACTTTATCCGTTTTAGGTTTTCTGGTTGTTATTAGTTGCTATTCACCGTGATTTGTATCATTCTATTTGCAATTATTTTCATTTTTTCCCGCGCGCTTCTTTGTTATTCTAACAGCTTATGTACTTGTACGATTTTATGTGCGCTTGTTTTGTGCTTCCCACTGTAACTAGAATGTGTGTGTGTATATTTGGAGTTTTCCATTACTGTCTGTCGTTTGTTTTATTGACTACATATGACAGTTTTTCGCAAAACTCACCCTACTCGCATACACACACGTTATGATTTTTTTTCTTTTTGCTTTCTAGTATTCTGTTTAAAGAAATTTGCAACATTTGTTGCATGAAAGTGTTGCTTAATTTCTATTTTTATTTTCTTCATGTTTTGTTTGACATTATGGCAGAATTTGATTTAATTATACAATTGATTTGTTGGGAAAGGGTAGAAAGTAGTAGGGGTGGATGGAGAGAAAAGTAGAATAGAAAGTAAGTATCAGAAAAATCGGGTGAATGTTTAGAGCTGGCGTGCTACAAGGACTGATTTAACTTGAAGTGGCTACGAAGGCGAAGGAGAATAAGGAACATTGTTAAAGAAAATCACTTGATTCCCTCCTATTGGGATTGGTCGTTAGAGTACTGAACTTTATGAGACCCCCAATTAATAGCGAAAAGAACTTTGGAATATAAAGTATTTCCCGAGACATATTTTCTAGAATTTCGATTTTATAAATAGCTTATTACTTATTAGCATTTGTGCATCTTAAATGAGAATGAAGTACCCATTATTTCATGAACATTTCTTAATGTGGCAAAATTCATGAATGTGGGCTGCCAAATTTTGATATTGATTATATTTTAATTACTAAAAAAATACCTCAAACTGTGAATACCCCTAATATACGTAGCTATGTAAAATATTCACATGAACATATTAAATGTTATTGACACCTCATAATTGACAGCTGTCAATCACTCACTCACCTTGTTAAAATGCACTCTCTACTCTTGTTTATGGCAGCGCTCCATTGTAAGCAATTAGTATTTGTGTCAAAATATATGTTCGCGCTCTCTCTCTGTCTCTCTCTCTCTCTCTCTCTGTCGAGAGAGCTCTTTTTTCCTGCACTTTAATTGTATGTGCATAACGGTTCTTTTCAAAATAGTGAAATCATTTAACCACACACAAACATACATGCACATATCCTAATTAATTTTATTGACAAAATTATGTTCTGGTTCAACCCCTTTTCAATCGCTGCTGTTCACTTGCCATGGTTTTAGACTGTCTACAATGCCAATCAATATCTATCAATTTTCATATGACCGTGTGCGTATTCATGATTTAGAAAATTTCAAATGCTTTACATATTTTACTATATACCATCGACGCACATATGTGAGCAATTTACCAAAACAAATTTTTGAGATTTATGTATAGTTGGTGACTTGACAAATAAATACTGCCATTTCAATTACTGAAATAATTCGAAATCAGCTTTAAAGGTTGTAGGATTTCTAATTACTATGCGAAATGTTACTTTTGGAAACACAATAAAAATTATATCAAAACAGCAGGTGAAATATACCGAATAGGCCTCTCTCTTTCTGAAGAAGTGAGCATATATACATACATACTTTTGTTTGTATTGAGGTGCCTGTTAGTATTATAGAGCACATGAGGTGAAACTGAGAAAGCCGCTGTTGGGATCGAGCTTTTATCTTATGAAAAAATGTATGCAGATCGGCTACATACAGTGTCGGACAATCAAATAAGAACACCTTGCAAAAAACCTTGCATAAAACCTCCATTGATTTTTTTTTATCGAACTGCTTATGGTAAAAAATTTTTATAGAGAAGAAAATGGTATGGTATATACTTTATAAATTTTTAGGTGGCAACACTACATTGAAATATTTTTTGGGGATTCCCAAGCAAAAAAGTTGAAGCGAAGCATTTGAAGGCGGGCAATCAAAATAAGAACAGCAGACGAAAAAATTTATATTTTAAAAAGAAAACTTAAATTTGTTTATAATTTGTACTGGTAAGCATTTATGTAAATGGTAGCATTGAGTGTAATTCAACAAATTAAATGTAAACTATTCCGTAATGTCACAGCAAAATGGGTCGAGCAAAGCACTGCAGCAAGGAGGAGCGTGATTTGGTGAAAAAACTGCGAAATGAGGGACAAAGGGCTATTCTCCAAATAGCTAAAATTATTAGCAGATCCTCGACATTTGTCTACCAATCTTTATTACCTCAAAAACTCAAAAATGTCATTGCAAGAGAGTTAGGCCCCGCAAAACTACAAGTGCAGGTGACAATCGCATAAAAATGTTGGCGGCACGCGATCCATTTAAAGCAGCTGCCGCAATTACAGAGGAGACAGGGGTTCAAATTTGTGCTCGATCAGTAAGGAGATGTTCGGTGGGAAAAAAATGTATTGGAGAACAGCACGAAAAGTACCAATGTTGACACAAAGACATCGAAAGTGTCGCATAGAGTTCGCTGAAGCGCACATTGAGTGGGATGGTTCAATTAAGGCCTAACGTATTATGGACAGACGAAAGCAAGGTGAATATTGTTGTAAGTGATGGCAAACGTTGGGTTCGACGCCCGAAAAATGCAGAATTGAGTCCAAAATAGACTAGGAAGACGTTTAAGCACGGAGGTGGAAGCATCATGGTATGGGGTTGTTTCTCTTGGTATGGTGTGGGCCCTCTGCATTGGATAAAAGAAACGATGGACAGATTTCTTTACGTAAACATCCTTTAGGAGGTGGTGCTTCCTTACGCTGAATGGGAAATGCCCCTGAAATGGCAAATGCAACAGGATAACGACCCAAGGCACACCTCAATCCTTGCGCGAGATTGATTTTCCCATAACGGAATTCCCGTTATGACCTGGCTTGCACAATCTCCTGACCTTAATCCAATCGAGAACTTGTTGAATATTGTCAAAGAGAAGATTGGCAGTACCAGAGCTAAAAACAAAGACGAATTGTGGCAAAGCATTCAAAGAGCGTGGTATTCCATACCCCAGGCCCCCAGGCTACTTGCGCGTCTCTGGTGGAATCAATGCCTAGAAGGTGTAAGGCGATTTTAATTAACAAAGGCTATTCCACAAAATATTAGCATTATTGAACAATTTGAGTCAATATGTTATAATATGTTATTATTTTATTTGTCCTTTTGAAATGTGATTTTATGTATAACTTTTAAATTTCTTTTTTTGCACTGAATTGATTTAGTTCTTGTTTTAAGAATAAATTAAACTTATGAAATAAATGAATAAAAGGAAATACCTTTTAAATTTATCATAAGCCTAGAGAAATATTTTTTTTAGTTTTTGGTTTTAAGAACAAGGTGTTCTTATTTGATTGTCCGGCACTGTACATATAACACAACCAGAGACGTTGACGTTGGCTTTCTCAATTTCATCTCATGTACTCTATGGTGGTGATATCCTTCACGTTTTCCATTGATACAATTCGATGTTGGCAACTCTCGGCACTTGGAATATTCAGTTTATTCGTATTACGGTTCATAATATTTTGCGGGACATTTCATTTAAGTTGCTCGTGCTTAATAAAAATATAAGTTTATAAATGTATTTATTAAATAAGAAATATTGCAAATATTTAGAAAACATTTAAGTAAAATCAAGTGGCTAAGCAATAAACGATGAAAAAATAAAAAGGGTAAAGCAACAACAGCTGCATAAAAGCAAGATAGAGATTCAGAAATCCCGGGTTAAGTGAAACTTCTCATGGGCAACTTGTGTCTTGTAATTTACGCCATACATACACGAAATATAGATTCATTTTATTTGTTTTTGTAATTTATGTAAACTGCAGCCTGATAAAAACATATGCATACTTTTCGGATGCTAAGAAAAACGATGAGCAAATGTTTTAAATGCCAAACAAGAACTTGTGCACACTTTTAGGATTGAATGGAGTTACAGCGTAACATTTCAGTTTAACATTGAACGTTTAAAAATCTCGCCATAAGAAGATTCACTTCAAAACTCTTTCTATTACATATCCTCTCACATTTTCTCTTTCTCTCTCACTATATAAATTTGCCTACATTGATATTGTATGTAAACAGTTAACGGCTCTTCTCACCACATATTCGGAACCATTCTGAAAAAATTCTTAATGAAGTTCTCGTGAACATAACTGTCACCATTCATAGTAAATATTTGTAATAAATTCGAAGTTAAATATATTCCATGATCAGGACTTGAATCCTGTCAAACATACCCACCCTCGACTCTAGCCACTGTGAATTCATACTTCAAAAATATGCATAAGTTAAAATAACAAAAAACGCCAGAACAACCCCAATTTTTTGTTATAACTTTTGTAAGCAATCATTAGAATTGCTAGTGCATGTAGAAAAATATAAATGAAATCACATTTTCCTTTTTATTATTTTCATAATTTAGCTTTTGTTTGGCAACACCAGCTACACAATAAAAAGTTGAACCCAAAGCAGGAAGAGCAAAAAACATAAGTCGAAAGTGAAGGCAATAAAGGAAGTGCTCAGTCAATATTCGAAAGAAAAACAGTAAAAAACGAAAATGCACCCCTTCAAAGCATTTAGTTACTCTTTGGTATGCAATCATCGCAGTTGAAATGCTTGCAAAAGTAAATGGAATCAAAAGGGGACGGACAGACAGACAGGCAAAGTCACAGAAACCTGTACTCACACACACATGCACAGTCATAACGAGTCGAAGACAGTGAGCAGCGTCACACTCAGCCACTTGTGCTCTTCTCTTGTACGGACTGTCATGGTGAATCTCTAAGGATTTAACCCAATTTATGAATTCTTCATTTTGTTGAACCATTTTTTATATTTCTCCTTTTTTGTTACCGTAAATGAAAAAAGTTTCGCGCATTCATTTGCCACAAAAACAAGAATGGAAAATTCAGAAAAGAAATTTCACGCGAAATCAATGATGTGAAGCCCAAAATTTAATGAAAATGGTATCCCACAAAGGTTAAACTGTAAGGAGGGTAATCTACATGAACAAGAAAATGCAATGCAAGGCAAGCACTCACAAATAACAAGAACCAAACCAAAAACAATGCGAGACAATACGCAAACAAAATGAGCCTAATGAAAGTGTGTGACAGGTTCACGGGTTGCCAGGTACTGCGTGTTTAGGGTGAGTGGGGTGTGAAAGGAACTAGCTAGTGAAAGGGGAATAAGGTACGTCTATCATGTGCACGAACAAGAGATTTACAAACATGTTTACGAAAACCAAAAAGGTTGCCAGATTTTTCACTACATACTACACTTCACTGCCAATAAGAAATAGTCCCAGCAATTGTAAATAGTATGCATGTATGTGAGAATTGTATGTATTTGTATATTAGCTGAGAAGCAAAGGTATTTGTCTCACACGCTCATACACACACACTCTTTTCTTTCCTTTTCTTTCCTTTCCTTGTGCTTCAACTCTAGGCTTAGCTCAATGAAAAATTCATTAATCATTGTACATAATACCAACAAAAAAACAAAAAAAAAAAATAAATTTTTGGCAATGCTAAGTTGTTCACGTTGTTTTTATTTTACTCTTCAAAAATTTGTTGATATATTTGCGACATATCAATCATTTTTCATCATTATACAGTTAAACTCGTGTAGTGACTGCGAGAGAGAGAGAGAGAGAGAGTGAGAGCGTGAGCGTGAGTGCGTGAGTGCGTGAGTTCATTGAACAATTTAAAGAGGCTTTAAGAGTTTTGACATACAAAATTCCGCGTCCACCCGACGGATTTTATTTATTTATTTTTTTTTTGTCTTTATATCAATAATGTACATTACTTTTGCATTTCCGTTCGTTGTGTTGCTGTGGAAGTTCATTTGTCAAAATTTACGGTTTTTTTTAAATGCCATACATAGGCATAGACATAAGTATGTATTTGAGATGTATGTATGAGAAATGCAAAACTTTTTTTTGGCGTTTTTTTATTTTTTTGTTATTAAAAGTTTTATGATTAAGTATGTGTCAATGTGCGGCGTGGCGCGCTCGATCGATAATGAACGAGTTTGCTCATTATTCTTATTGAGTATGGAAAAGAAAAGTGAAAACTCGTTAAACATTGAAAACATGTGAGTTGAATGAACTTCAAGTACTTAGGATAATTGTGTAAAAATTAAAACCTTAGCTTTAAAATATAAAACCTTAGTATAAAGTTAAAGAATGAAGTTTGAAGCCCAATGACGAAAGTATTCAAAAAGTGTTCGTTTCCATTGTCTTTGATATATCGGGAGGAACAAAAAATACGAAGAGAACCAATCTTTCCAGTCGGAAAAATAAAAACAAATCGAGGTAAGTTTCTTAATTAACAGAGAGAGAGGATTTACGTTTTCTCTCTCTCGCTTAGTAGCAATGAAAAAAAAATGTTTCAAATAATGCAAATTATTTCCCATTTACACCTTTTAATATATGTATGTATGAACGTCGATTTTTCAGTTTGATGTGGAGAAGGCAAATGTGTTGCTGGCGGCCAAATCAAAGAAGAGTAGAAAAACTTGACGTTCAAGTCTTGAAAGTTGTAAATGAGGCCATAAGAAAATGAGATTTACATTCTTAATAAAATAAGTCCGTTAATAGAAAGACAGTGAGAGCATTTGCAGTTTTCTCTCCCTCTCCTCCTCTTAATATTATTCTATGATAGAAAATTTGCTGAAATATTAACTGGTTACGCATTTCTATAAAAACACAATTTAATTGGAATACGTTTAAAAATAAAATTTTAACTTTTTGAGTTGCAGTGTTGCACTGTTCAGCAGTGTGTCTTTAAATACATACATACATTTATGTAACTTTGTAAATGAATGTTTACTTATTTCCATGTTATACAATTTTAAACTACCCTTGTGAAACCATTTGATTGGAAGACAAGAGTTTTGATTAATTGCGCAACGCACAATGCACAGTGCAAGACGCAACATACACAAGGGAAATACCGGCCACTAACACATGCACATACCTGGAAATTGTTAGCTTCCTTCATGAGTTTTCAAAGGCTGCGCAGATAATTCAATAAAAAATACTTAGATATTCATTTAGTGAAAATTTACAATAAAGCTCATTAATTTTGTTGTTTTTGTAGTTTCGTATTTGCAAGTAAATAGATATGCGTATGCATGTTTGTACTACCTATACATTTGTGTATGAAAGTACTCCTGGGAATTCTTACGCTTTGCGAGATACCCACTCACTCACTCATTCATACTCTCTAGGTTAATTTACTTGCGTGGAAGAAACAATTTAGTTTTCCGTTCTCTCGGAACCAATATTATCCGTTTCTCTAACATTATTATCATCTTCATCTTCATCATCAACATCATCATTGCACATTATTATCATTATCACTCTTCTGAATCTCTAAGTAAATTTACTTGCATGATAGAAAAAATGTTGCCTTCCTCACTCTCTTTGTGCAATTACATTGTGCAGCAATATTATAAATTTCTTCAACATCATTATCATCTTTAACTTCATTATCATTGCACATTATTATAATTATCATCATTTCTCAGTCGAAGAAAAAAAAAATTGGAAAACACTCTTCTACGTCAAAACTTTAAGCAAACATACCAATGTTTATTAAGATTGTTGAGTGGCATTTAATTGACAGTAAAATGCTTTTGATGTTTCCTCTCTGCTGTTGGCGACACTACTGCTGCTACTGGTATAAAAAAAATATGTACAAATTTCAAATTTATTAAGTAAATAGCTAACTTGATTATGTTGATTAAGTTTCTTTACTTTCTTATCTATTGAAAAATTGATATTCTGTCTTATCAAGTATGCGCATATATAGGTACTACATAGTTGAAAAGTGAAGGAAATAAACAAAAGTTCTGTTAATAATTAGTAAACACTTGATGTTTCCTTTTTAACAAGAGTAAATAAAAAGTTCTGCATTGGCACATAATTAATGAGTTGAGATTTTGGTGTCCTTTTTGAAAATCGATTTAGTAGAGCAACGATTTCCAGACCGAATCATCTCCCGAACTTCTGATGTCAACAGGCCCCCAAGATCGTTCGATTTCTTTCTTTGCTCTTTTGTGAAATACCAGCTCTACGTGAATAAACCACAAGCAATTCCTGAGTTCAAGGCCGAAGACCAATACGTCATCGGTGAGATAGGGGCACATCTTTCCCAAAATGTCATCGAAAATTTCATTCAAAGAGCAAGGGTCCGTGATCCAAGCTGCGGCGATTATTTGACTGATATTTGATTTCATAATTAATAGGAAAATATCTACTTTATAATGCCATAAAAATATTATCACTTGATAATGCCTTACATTAAATCGTGCGCTCATAGAAATATTTACTTCGAATTTAATAACAAAAAAGCATGAATGTCACGAAGTTTATCTGAAGAACAATGCTTTTTCTAAAAGGTTTGAAAAGTCAAAGCTATATAAAGGAGCACTTTAAACCGTTAAGGAAGACGTTTTGCTTGAGACACTTTCAATGCAGACTACTACTGTGGGCAAAAAGTAGTAAGACTTACGCGCGGAAACCTATTCATCAAAATATTATTTTTTTAAGGTTGGTATGACTGTCGGTGACATCTGTGCCAAATGTCACATCAAAATAATCATTAGTGTTTAGTATACGCTTGTCTTTCTGAAGTACAAAAAATGCCTTCGGCGATTTTCACAATGAGTGAAATTATTCAACAAAGAAGTTCCATTAAATTTTGTGTGCGTAATCAAATTTCTGGTGCCGAAACGTTCAGAATGTTGCAAAAGGCATAATTGTATGTCAGTGATAATTGTATGTCGCGAGCAAGTGTTTTTGATTGGTACAAATTGTTCAAAGATGGTCGAGAACGCGTTGACGACGAACCACGTCCAGGACGGCCATCAACATCAACTGATGATCAACACGTCAATAAAATCAAGGAATTGGTGCGCGAGAATCGACGATTAACAGTCAGAGACCTTACTGGCATCGTTGGAATATCGGAAGGAATGCACGATTGGTTCCAAAATCACTGCATTGGTTTTACGAGACCATTTTGCCAAAAATTCCACTGATATCGTTCCGCAACCACCCTATTCGCCTGACTTAGCACCGTGTGCCGTGTGACTTTTGGCTATTTTCTAAACATCCGAAAAGCCTATAACCAAAATTCAGGTGAAAAAATTACATTGCAAACTATTGCACTATTGCAAAGAACTGATGCCACTAATAAATCGTTACAAAACAAAGAATGTAACATACAGAAAGGAACTAATTTATTGAAATCTTTATCAGCATTCATACTCAGTATTCGAACTGATGATGCATATTTTCACGAAATGGAGAAAGAAGCAATCGAATTAGCTGGCAGTACAGAATACTCAACAGCAAAAAATCGAAACAGGAAAAGAAAAATACAATTCGATGAATCTTCAGATAATGGCATAATTTTACGTGGGAAAGAACTATTCAAAGTTGAAACATTTTACTTAATTTGTGATACTTAACTTATACACTCTGAAATAAAAAGAAGGTCTGTAGTTTATGACGAGGTATTACAAAAGTTTTTTATATATGTTGATTTTGATTTGCCTGAAGAAAAATTTGCTCAGTGTGTATCAAATTTAGTTGAAAACTATAACTTTACTTACTTTTAATGGCACAGCAACCCGTGGAGGGCCTAGGCCGAGCTTTTCGCATCCACTCATGTTGTGTGTGTTGTATTTGTACATGAATGGAAGGGACCTACAGTTTAATGCAATTTTTACTCTTGTAGGTTTGCCATTGCCTGCCAAGAGGTAGTGCCGTGTAGAAAAATTATTTTTTCTACTTTTTGATTTTGCCTGTGCCGAAATTCGAACCCCGGACACTCTGCGTAGCAGTCCAACGCACTACCACTACACCACAGCAACCACAACTTTACTTTCTTTGAATGGCACAGCAACCCGTGGAGGGCCTAGGCCGAGCTTTTCGCTTTTCGCATCCACTCATGTTGTGCGTGTTATATTTGTACATGAATAAAGATGGCAGAAATCAATTAGTATTCAAAGATGAGGTTGAGCCGTTCCTTCATTTTGTAAAATTGGAAAAATATTAACTCTGCCTGAAATGTATGCGTCAATTCTGGAAAGTTTAACATCAACATTTCCAAAAGTTGAAATAATCCTGAAAATTTGTTTAACAATCCCAATTGTAAATTCGTCTGGTGAGAGATCATTTAGCATTCTGAAGCGGGTCAAAAACTACTAAAGAACGTCACTTGGCCAAATAAAATTAAATCACTTAACCATCATGGCCATTGAAAGCGACTTAGTAAAAACAATCAACTATGACTCCTTGATTGATAGTTTTGCAAGAAATAAATCACGAAAAAAATTAATAATATAAATGGTCTATAATTTCTAACAAAATATTTGTTTATCAAAAATGTGTTTTTTTTTTCGTCAAAATTTAGAAAATTGAGCCACAAGAACAAAAAAAAAAAGAAACTTAAGAGTGGCCATCTTGATTGATTTTTGCCTATGGCCTCAACATGTTAAAATCCGCCTCTGCATACGACCAACAAGAAGCGCACTTTTAAGTAAGCATAAGCTAATAACTGTAATAAAAGAACAATATTCTCAACACTAACTATATAATATTGGCTAGAAACTGAAACAATGCAGGCAACAACAACTTGAAGAAACTTTTCCAGCCTCACACTGGTCAGACTGGTTCAGACCATCACTTTTATGGGTTTGTTCTTTCGGCTGCTATTATTATTTTTTTTTTTTTGGGCCATCCTATATACTTGGCTATGCTAAAAGAGACAGTGGGTGGTAATTTTGTGGGCAGGGCAGTTTGTTAATAGTGATGTTTTTGTTAGAGAGTTAAAGTTGTTGTTGTGGTTTTGTTTATGATATTATTATGGTCATGTTTGCCTGTGTCCAGCTTTTAACCACGCAACAAATATGCACAGCAACATTCAGCCAAAGACTTTGGTTGTCATAAAAATAAAAGTAAGCAAGTCAGAAAACAAAAAGAAAACAAAAACAAAACATTTAGTTCCAGCGTCAGTTGCCAGAAAACTGCTCCAGCTATTACTCTGTACATAAACATATTTGTTGCTGTACGAGTATGTGACAATGTGTGTGTTGTGTGTTACTGTTTATGTTTTTGGGTGTTTGTAGTATTTATCTGCATTTAGTTTTTATTATTTTTTGTTTTACCACTGGGCCACGTTAACATGTATTTATGCTAAAACAGTGATATTAGATTTAAGTTTCAGCCAACAACAAGAAAATGTTTGTATGTAAGTACATATGTGTACGCGCCCAAGTACAAACATCACAAGATGTTGACCTTAACATACACATACACACGCACGCACAACTGAGATGCTTAGCAGCTTATACTGTTATTTGGATTGAGAGAAAGAGAGCTCGACCGGGCGAAGAGAGTTGGTGAGTGTAATTGTAATGCCAAGTACCAAAATATGTGGGGCTGTACTTCACGTCACTACAGAGGTAGGTACCTACTTTTGGGCACTTTGGTTTTATTATCGTGCGAGTTACACATAAACTAAAATGGTTCTAAATGGGTTTCGTTTATAGCGGATATAGGAGCGGAGAATTTTACTTGCTTTCTCCAACTTGAGTTTAAGTGCGAACTTTAATATTGCAACGCTGTACCAAAAAGTATCGAAAGTTCAAAATTTCATTACAGTTGCATCAAACAAGATTCGTTTTAAATTTCAAATTTCTATTTAACATTCTTATTATTGTATTTGGCAATCGATTCTTTCGATAAAAAGTTTCAATATAATTGTATTTTCCAATTCTTTAATTTTTTTTTTTTTCTTTCTTTCTCTTTCAATGGAGCTTTTCTTTTTTATTAGACTTTCGTACTTTATCTTCTTTCCTTTCACTTGTCATATAAATAAGTAAATACCTACTAAGAAATGTTTTTAATTGATTATCGTTCAAACACAGGAAAACGTTGACACAACTCGATTGTCTTTGTCCAAATGTCAGACGGAATTCGCCGTCTGCTGACATTGGAAATTTTTTACCTAAGTACATAAGTATTGAAAGTAATAACCTTCACTTTAGTAACTTTTAGCCATTTGGAATGGAAAAAAAGTAGCATTAACTTTTACTTTTTTCTTTGCAGCACATTGTCTGCAAAATTGATTGAAATAAAAATCCAAGTTTTTATTAGAATGAAAGGAAAGTTGAGCTCAAAAATAGAACTCAGTATAAAAAAGAAAGAATATGCATAATGTCTGCGGATGAGCAATAAAGTATTGGCAGGCAGAAATTGTGTGTAAACCAAATATTTAAAGGTTAAAGTAAAAAATATGAAATTGTTTAGCGAGATGACAGCAATCTATTAAAGGCAGAACTCTGCTTGGACTCACTGTTCATATAACAGATCGATATGTGATACTTGGCAATGTTACGCGCATAATAAAGCTCTTTTTCCATGAATTCAGTCGCCCATTCTCTCGGTGTTAGTCGCATATTCTCTCAGTGTAATTTGAAATACTTGTATGCTATCGTAAGTTCAAACGCAGGAAGTAAGTTTGGTAAGGGAAATCATTCATAAAATTTGATTTTATCAGAATCATTGAGGTTTTGAAAAGAAGATGCTTTGATAAACTAATACTTATGTAGGTTTATTTTCATGCCTGAATCTAGCAAACTGGCATACTTACTATTACTAGTAAATAGGAACATTTGAATTTTGAAATTATGATGCATTTGCAACTACTATGTGTGTATTTCTATATGCTTATAAAATATAGTTATACCAAAGTGTGGTTTTGAAAATAATCCTTTCTCCCGGAATTAAACAACTCATTGTAGCACCAACCAGATACTTGGAAGAAGTGGAAACTTCTCCAACTTTCTTTGCAATGCTACTGTAGTGCCAGGAGTAGGATCTAGGTGAGAGCGGTTGTTTTTAGGGTTAATACCTCTCCCAGCTGCCGCGGAATTAAACACTTTTGTAGGATGATGTAAAGGCTAACAAGAATTTGTAAGAAAGTAGACCCACTCACAATTCCTTTGCCATTCTTCAACTCTTATCAATACCAGTTTACTCACATTTTCCAACATAACATAGCCAAGTTTTCCAGAATAGATTTCGAGCATTTATCTTATTTCTATTCCATGAATGTGGTCGCTGTGGCGTAGTGGTAATGCGTTGGACTGCTACGCAGAGTGTCCGGGGTTTTTCGAATCTCGCAACAGGCAAAATAAAAACAAAATAAAAAGTAGAAAAAATAATTTTCTACACGGCACGACCTCTTGGCATGCAATGGCAAACCTACAAGAGGTTTTGGTATGAAAAGCTTTTCACTTCGCCGTTCGGATTCGGCATTAAAAACTGTAGGTCCCTTTTATTCATGCACAAATATAACACGTAGAACATGAATGGATGCGAAAGGCTTGGCCTAGGCCCTCCATGGGCTGTTGTGCCATTAAAAGTAAAATAAAGTAAAGTAAAGAATGTGGTGCCAAAAGAAGCTCATAAGCATTAGTTTAATTCCCACAGTAAAAGATGAAGCCATGATAGCCAGCTACCTTCCTAAGAACATAAGACCCCTGACCCTCTTCCCACGCCTCCTCTCAACTTCTAAATCTTATACTCTATAGATTAAATAGTCAATATTTAAATAATATTGACTCCACTGCGGGTGGTCGCTGTGGCGTAGTGGTAGTGCGTTGGACTGCTACGCAGAGTGGCCGGGGTTCGAATCTCGGCACAGGCAAAATCAAAAAGTAGAAAAAATAATTTTTCTACACGGCACCACCTCTTGGCAGGCAGGCAATGGCAAACCTACAAGAGTAAAAATTGCTATGAAAAGCTTTTCACTTCGCCGTTCGGATTCGGCATTAAACTGTAGGTCCCTTCCATTCATGTATAAATATAACACGCACAACATGAGTGGATGCGAAAAGCTCGGCCTAGGCCCTCCATGGGCTGTTGTGCCAATAAAAGTAAGTAAAGACTCCACTGCGGATTTTCTCGAAATAATTCAACAACTAAATCGTGTCTTTCAACTTCCGCTGGCATGACTCAACTGAAAGTTTACAAGTCAAAAAACATGTGATTGTAGGATTTCTCCAACGCAAAGCCTACTGTTTGAATCTTTTCATTCAGATGAAGAGTTTCAAAGCAGTGTTCTTTCAAAGTTACCCGATTTTTTCGATCTCACTCCTTATATCTCTTGGTTGCTAGTTTGACGTTGTTTCAATTGTATCTGAAACCAGAAGAGAAACCCTTTTCAATGCATTACTTGACATATATGGTATGCAGGGGGTCTCACGTCGAAAATATACGGGCTTACTTTGATATCTTCTTAGCCTTGTACAAAATTTCATGTAGTTGATTTTGTTCTTATTCCAACTGCATTATAATTTAAAATTTCATAGCAACCAAAAGTAATTTAATCGGAAATAGTTATACCAACCTATTTCAATTATCACATTTTCATAATAAACTCCTTTGAGATACTTTGCTATTTCTTACAGTTCAACTTTTGCTGACCGGAAATTCAACTGAAGCCACTGCTTATTTACTTATGGTATGCATATACAACACAATAGCTTCTGTAGATTCCATTCTTTCCTTGCGCTATTCTGCTTACCATAAATATGGGAGTGCAGTAGCTATTATTTCTATTTACATAAACAATTCTATGCAAAATTTTCGTTTCTTCGGCAAATTTCTTGTGTGTACTTTAAAAATGTTTATGCAACCAAGGCAGTTATTTATACTTTTATACTCACCACAAAGCAAAGAGGTTGAAAAAGAGAGAGTGAACACGCACACAAGGCAAATAATAGTAACGCCGAAAAGTATGCTTCTTTTTATTTGCTTTTTAATGCGCTGCAGTTGCTATTATAATACAAATACTTAGGTACTACTGCATGCATACTTACATACAATAACTGCACAACAAAGAAAATGCGAGAATGAGAGTGTGAGAGAGTGAGAGTGTGTATATGAGCTGTAGCCTTTTCATTGTTAAATTGCTATGTTTAAAAGTTAAAAAGGCGGTCGAGGGTCAAGTATTTCCCGGGAAAGTAAGTAAATATCTCATATACAATCTTTGCCACTCATCCTTAATATTTGTTTGTTGAGTCTCTCATGCATATACTTTAACAATAAAATAATAATAAATAAGACAACTGAAAGGAAAGTAAAGAAAATTTAATATCTCTATAGAATTATTTATTGAAATTTTCATTTAAAAATTGTTAAAATATTTTTATTTCTACATTGTACATTCGAAAAATGATGACGTTAAATTACGCTTTTCTTATAAAAATTTCTTCGCTAACGATGGCAGTAGCAACTTTAATTTTCGTTTTTCCAATTACATTTTGTGATTGTCTACTTTATTTTTTAGAATGCACTTGCACTGCAGCAACAGCAACAGCAACAGCAACAGCAACAACAACAGCAACAACAATTGCTCAGCAGAAAATATTAAATTATATTTTCAAACAAAATTTGCTGCTACTTTCATTCTGTACTGTTTGAGAAGAATGCACAAAGGCAGCAAAAACTTATAGCCAATCTTTAGTTTATGAGTTATTGTGGAAGGAAAAAACTTCCTTGTTATTATCATGCAATATGCTAAAACACACACACACACACACACAAAGTACATAAAAGCTGAGAAAAAAAAGGATGCCATTGTCATGTCAAACATTTCACGCGTTTGCTTGTTCATGTGAGCGTTTTTGTTGTTAGTATTTTTCACAATTTTTCATTTTTCATTCATTCTTTTGCACTTTGTGACATTTAGTGTGACTGAATGAGTGAATGACTGACTGACAATTCGCTTGCTCTGTGCAAGGATTTACACTTGCCTGTCTGCCATTTACCGCGTGTCACATGTCAGCAGTTGTACTCCTTTTTCTTCTTCTACGAAGATGTTGCTAGTTATTGCAGTTGTTATTAAATTTTTAGTTGCTTTTCATATCTACTACTACTTCATGAATTTTTCGCTCATACAGAAGAGTGTGTAAGGCCGAAACAGACGAGAGGTGGAGGGAAGAGAAATACATACTCGTACATAAAACACTGCTAGTTTTGGCGTAAGAGTTTCCGGATGCTTTATGCTAATATTTCAATTTCTAGCAACATGCCAAAATGCAAAATGCTGCTATGGAATTTTTTTTAAATATTTTCCTCAATAATTTTGTAAATGCATATACAATATGTTAATAAATTGGTTGACGTTCGTTTTCGATATTGAAAAAGAAGAAATTCTCTGTTTTTTTTTTTTTTTTTTGTATCGATTTCTTCTCACGTCTTTATTGCTAATTTCAACTCTGTTTATATTGTAAAAACTCACGAGGTATGAGAGACTTTTGCACTCACTTCGTGGAATTAAAGAAAACCAACAAATGAGATTGGGCAATTGAGCGGAATTTACCCTCTCTTATTAGAAACCATTCTCTGTGATTGGTCAATTGAAAGAGAATAACGTGAACTGTTTGCTCATGAATGGTCGCTGTGGCATAGTGGTAGTGCGTTGGACTGCTGCGCAGAGTGTCCGGGGTTCGAATCTCGGCACAGGCAAAATCAAAAAGTAGAAAATATAATTTTTCCACACGGCACCACCTCTTGGCAGGCAATGGCAAACCTACAAGAGTAAAAATTGCCTATGAAAATAAAAGCTTTTCACTTCGCCGTTCGGATTCGCCATTAAACTGTAGGTCCCTTCCATTCATGTACAAATATAACACGCACAACATGAGTGGATGCGAAAAGCTCGGCCTAGACCCTCCATGGGCTGTTGTGCCATTAAAAGTAAAAGTAAAGTAAATTTGCTCATGAATGTCAACATCAACCCTTTAAACCAATTTTTGAGAACAGAGAATATGGACCCTACCGAAGAAACTTCTTGATATGTTCTTTCTCGAGAAATTCTGGTAACCTTTGCCTTTTATTATGTAATTTTCATGCTTGGTTTTTATGACTTCCTAAAAATTTTTACTCCTTATTCTTAGTACAATAACAGTAAGTTTTTATTTAACTGGGTAAATATTTCTAAAAAGTCACAGAAAATAAGAGAATTCTACTCTCACTCAAAGGACTTTGATTGGTCAGCATTAAAGCAGCAGGTTAGTTTTTATCGATAAAAACCAGTAGCAAGAATTGGGTAGCATTTATTGAGCGAATTTTGCTCTCTCCCAGTGGATACGACAGGAATGTGATTAATCAAAGTTCATTGAGCGGCTTTTGCCCAATACGAATGCCCTTGAACGTGTTCTTCGACCACGTGAGTCTTGTGAGTTTTTCAAATTATGTTTTGAGTGGGGTTATTGCAGTAGGTATTAATGGCAAGACATAATTTATGCTTTTTAATTACACAGACTTATAAATAAAATGAAGATAGTTAAGGGCTTACATTCGGCAGGTACACACGCACACACACACGCACACATACTAAGCCCCGTTTTTTCCTTGCTGACTTATTTAGAAAAGTGTTGATGTCATTTATTTGGCAGTAATTAAATATTCTTTTGATGAATGCTAAATGTTGACACTGATGACACCGACCAATGACAATGATGATAATAGTGAAAGCGATGGCAATGATATGTTGGCGTTAATGTTCTACAAAACACTTCCTATCTATGGAGAGAACGCGGGGACGAAAAAGCACTGGGGATGACAGACAAGCCGCGTGCGTTCTCTAAGTAAAGGCGTGTGCTAATGAAGCGTTATGGTTTTGCTAATGGAACTTGTCTAAATTATAAATGATTGAAAATTGAAAGCGCTGAAAGAAACATTGTGAAAAACAAAACTTTAAAGTGAAAGATTGCTGAAGCTTTAATACGCTCCTTTCTGTTTTGTTTTTTATTTAAAATTTTGTTTATGAGCTTCCATCCAAATGTCCTTTTTTGTCAATAGACGATAAAGTGGTTTACCTTCACTATAATTTTAGTGTGCCACTAACCGAAAAATGGAAATAGTATATATGTACATACTCGTACATAGATATATAAAATGGTGGGTGGTGTGACAACACCACCCTGTGTTTTTTTTTTTTTTTTTTTTGTTGCAACAGCAACAGCAACATCAACCGCAAAAAGGGTACGCCATCAAAGCAAGCACCTTCAGTTGTTGGATACTTTCGTTTGATGAGCCCCGTAGCCGTGGTTCTGTGCTAATGAGGATCTCTGTGTGTGTGTGTGTGTGTGTGTGTGTGTGTTGGTGTTGATGTTGTTAAAAAACCTAAAAGTGAGCGAGCAGTAAGCACCTTACTTTACGCTAAATTTAAGCTGCCGTAACGCATAATGTTGTATAATTAAAATTTGTTGCTATAGCTGCTTCTGTCGTTGGTTGGGTGGATGGAATAAACCAGCACAAGACGATGTGCGACACAGTTAAATAAAACGGAAACTGCCCAAATGGTTAAAAGCAAGCCAAGGAAAGGTAAAATCCCCAGCAATAACATTAACAATTTTCAGGTTGTTGACGTAACTATTCTTTGTTTAATGTTGATTTGTTTTTCCCTTTTTTGTTTCTTTTTGGGATGCTACCTAGCTTGCTATTTGCTTGCTTTATATGTCGAGGGAGTGGTAAGTTGTTAATTACTGTTGTTGACATTGCCGTTGCATGCTTTTTGGCGTTGAATAAATGTGGAAAAATAATTTTAAATTCATTTATTTTTTTACTTGTTACATTTTTTTAAAATATTTTCTCCACATGATTTTATATCTTTAAAAATGTCCTTGATTTCAACATGTTTTTCGCATCAGCACAAAAAATCTGGCACGATTTCAATTCCCAATCAAGTGAAAATCCCTTTACTCTATCGTCACCTTAGTCTCAGTACATTGTAAGTAGATCTAGAGTAGAGAACGAAGGACAAACAAACAAAGGAACGCACTGTTAAAATATCAATAATTATGCTTTGTGCAAGGGGAAAAGAACAATTGCAGCAGTAGCAGGAGCCCCTGTTGAAGCAGCAACTAAGCCGCCTAGGAACAGTGGAGTACAATGTGTAAAACTTAATCAGAAAAAGTTCAAAGTTTCTATACATTTCCTCTAATTAATTTCTATGTATTTATTAAATTAAGGAATTTGCATGTCGTCTACTTTTCAAGATACCAAACCTGAAAGTTTTAATTTTCTCTTTCTTCTTGTTGAACTTTTCTTATTGTTCTTTTTGAAATGAAGGGATTGAAAAAAAAAATAAAGTTTCTTTACTAAAATATGCATAAAACTAAAATTTCCATTTGTCCTGTAGTTTCGGAGATACCTACTCTGAAATTGTTGATCTTTTTGATTTAAGAAATCTGTAGGAATAAAATTCGCTGTCTTTTAATGATGGATTTCCATTTGTCCTATAGTTTTCGAGATACTAAATCTGAAGTGTTCACCTTTTTGATTTAAAAACCCAGGAAAAATAAAATTTATTCTCAATTCTCAGAGAATATTCTTAAAATTAAGGAATATTCATCTCCCATGTGTAGTTTTTGAGGTACCTGAAAATATTGAACTTTTTGATTTAAATATAAAAAAAAAGCAAAATCTTACTTTTCTTTTCATGACATGAATGACAGAAATCTTCAAATACAATTCTGTTAATACATAAATTACCATAAAATGAAACGATTTTTACTTACAAAATTTTTCGAATAAACCAAAAAATATTTAATTTTCACATTTAGAAAAGGTGGAAAAATTCAATTTATTTTCTTTTAATGACAGGATTTAAGAAAAATCTAGAAAGTATCTGTGTATATGGAAACTGTCATAAATTAGAAAACATTCCTATTATAGTTTTCAAGATACTCCTGAAAATGTTAAACTTTTTGATTCAAAAGGTGTGCAAAATCAAATTCCTCTTCTTTGGAAAAATATTCAAAGTTTCGTAAATTAAAGGATTTACATTTTGTATAGTTTTCGACACATAAACCCTGAAGTGGTCGCTGTGGCGTAGTGGTAGTGCGTTGGTCTGCTACGCAGAGTGTCCGGGGTTCGAATCTCGGCACAGGCAAAATCAAAAAAAGTAGAAAAAAAAATTTTTCTACACGGCATCACCTTTTGGCAGGCAATGGCAAACCTACAAGAGTATAAATTGCTATGAAAAGCTTTTAACTTCGCCGTTCGGATTCGGCATTAAACTGTAGGTCCCTTCCATTCATGTACAAATATAACACGCACAACATGAGTGGATGCGAAAAGTTCGGCCTAGGCCCTCCATGGGCTGTTGTGCCATTAAGAGAGAGAAAGCCTGATAATTTAACTTTTTTGATTTTAGCCAGCTCATGAAAGGTCTAAATTTTCCAGCTCTTCATACCCAATATCAAAGGAAGAAAAATATTTCCTTGGGGATGAGTCCCGGCAATTTGCCTCTTTGCGGTATTCGAGATATATTTTTGGCTGTACCTAGTCTCGATTCCATGCCAGTCGATTATACCAGTTACTATGTACATAACTATTCGTATTCAGAAAGTGCTATCTATCAAAAACTATCTTTTACGGAAGACAGAAAATAATGTCAAAAAAGCTCATTGGAAAATAACTTGCGGCTAGAAATATGTAAAGACAAGAAATGAGTTCAAGTAGAAAAAGTAGAAGACGAAGAAGATGTGAAAGTTTGTGATGATGAATTTCACTGCAATATGTACGATGAAGAAGCTGCAACAGCAACACCTCCTGCAGGAAGTGGAGCAACAAGATTGGGTGTCCTAAATGCCAGTAAGCAGGCAGGCGTTGGCAGTCGCCACAGAGTCAAAGCAATGCAAGTGCGTTACTCCAAAACTGAGAGTGGGTGAAGAAGAGAAACGGCTTGCAGTTCAATCCTTTTGCTCAGCAAAATGCTTGGCTTCAAACCAACAGCTTCTCCAACACCGCCACCATGACTATCAATACTGTTGATGACAGCATTGATGACATGCAAAGACTGGTTTTCCGTGGGTTTGTGGGTTTTCTTTTGCTTTTGCCAGCAGATTATGTGTACTTGAATATTGTGTAAAATGGTATGCAGTTGCTCCTGTATCTAGCTGCTACTTCTCTTGCAGGCGCAAGAACTCAATCTCGTTTAACCGCATTTCACCCGAGCAGTACTCATTTTGCTATTTCTTCTTTTCTTCTTTTTCTTTCGTTTTGGTTTTATTATTTATAGTATAGGGCACACATAGAAAGCGTTTGTTAAGCATTAAAAGCTTTTTAACTGACAATTTCGTGCATATTTTGCGAGAAACCGAAGACGCTGATGTTGCATTTTAAATGTGATTCCTACGATTCCCATTTGCTCTTTTGGAATGAAAATTGTATAAATATTCAGGTTTCATCAAGAAATTTTAAGTGAAGTGGCGCGGCAGTAGAGCAACAAAATTGCTTGGTGGCGACAAAACCAAATGGAAAGTCTGTTATATTGACACTCTCACTTTCTCTCTCTCTCCCTCTTATGATACATAGTTATAGCAGTGGTGGCCACTTCAAAGCCTGTCTGCGCGATAGCGGTAGCATTTTAGAATCCACAGGTACCGCTCTCATTTCCATAGTAAAAAAAGTTCAGCTGGAAGCTCTCCAGACTCGCTTTTTTGCCTACACTGGAGAACTAATTTGTAATTTTCAAATTTCTTCTGCCTTTAAAGAAATGCCTGATTGCATAATAATAATTTTCACTTAAATGATCAAAATTCAAAGAACATAACCACAAGTACCATTATTTCCACGTCCTTGAGTGACCACGTCAATCCCCAGATCTAAATCCTATTGAGAACCTCTGGGGAGAACTTAAACGCGGAATTTCAAAGACTTTTTGCCAAAACAAACCGCTGTTATGGGAAAATATTCAAAAAATTTGATACAACATTCCTGTAGAAACTTGTCGGAAGTTGATATCGTCAATGCCCAGAAGAATCGAAAAAGCCATCAAGAATAATGGTGAATATTCTGCGTATTAATGCGTTCTTACTAATTCAGTAAAATACGGGACTATCACTAGCAAAATTTCAATATTTATTCCTAAGTTTTTTGTTCACACCCATTATTCTGTCCAATCGAAAATCTATGTATTTTATGAATTAACCAAAATTTAAGTTTTTTTTTAGAGTTTTTAGAACCTTTTATGTTTTGTTATGATGCTGAAGTATGTTTATGTTGAAAACTAATTTGTTTTTTGAAGGATAATAAAAAATATATGAAAGCCTAGTTTTTTTGAAAAAATGTGTCCTATTATTTGCCCATACCTATTTCTACGATTCATTTCTTTTTAGAGAGCGTATCACGGTTTGCGCGCCCTCAAAACCGAAACCAACAAGTTAAGTAAGTAGTTGGTAACACGATCTGTAATCTCAAAAATTTAATTAGTTAAGTGTAGACAATGAAAGAGGCTTTAATTTGGATTCATAATAGGCACATACCAGCTTCAGCCATCTTCCCCATCCCTCCTGGTCCATGAAAAATTTGTAATGATCTTTCTCAATAGCAACAATGGCGCGTGGCCAACACTGTACTAAAGCAAGTATAGCTAGTGAGAGTAAAGCAATAATTGAGAGTAACGAGATTTTTTCTCACCATTGATTGGCTAAGAAACTTTTTCCCTTTACACTTTTTACATATCGATTTTGTGATGTTTGCCTCAAGCTGGAAAAATATCTTTTTCAATGCTAAAGTTGCAGAATAATTAAATAGTCCTGATGATTTTCATTCCATTAGTAACAGTATTTCTTACAAAAACAAGCACTCTAACTAAAAAATTAAAAAGAAATCCAGCTTGAAACTCAATTATTGTTATGTAACATTGACTTTTTACTTACAGTGCCAGCCACCCTTAAAGATTATCAAATAACTCCTTCCACACTTTTGCCTGCTCTACAACCCAAATAGCCAGGCAGTCATTTTCCTACTCTACCCATAATTCGTTTTTGCAACCGAAATTATTCGGTCAATGACTGCAAAGAAAGCATAAATGCAATACTCACACTGTAAGATTTGCCCGTGGGCACAAGAACTCCTAGCCGGCAGTCTCCTGCACTCACTCGCATGTGTTTCCATGCATCCAAGTATCTTCTTGCACTGCTTGCCTGCCCGTAAGTTCAATGTTTTATAGCATTTATGATAGAAAGTGTAATGTGATTTCGTTTTTAACCCCAAATCCCCTGCCCTCGAAAAAAAAACGAAGCTCTTCTTTCTATTTTTATACACCTCTGCTTTTGGTTTTGCACTTGTGCTTGTTTGTACTTACTATTTACTTATTTATTCGAATATTACTATGAAAGTATCTAATTTCATGGCCCATTAGTGGCTTATATTACAGAAATAATTCCCATTTATCCGAAAGAAAATAATATAAAATCCCAAGCAAGAATGAAGGACAACTTAAATTTTCTTTTTTTTGTTTTTTTGAAATTTTGTTTTAATACTTTTCAAGAAAAATATTTCCACTGAACTTGAGTATTTTGTTTGAAGGGTAGTTGCTATTGTTAGTTATTTTTGTGTCTAGCTGTTTTCCTGTTGCTATTGTTGTTTTTGTTCTCCGTATCTGAGTGTGTTTCTGTGTGTGTGTGTGTGTGTGTGTCTGCCTATGTTGCCAAAGTTACTCTACTTCGTGATTGTTGTGATGAAGTTATCATTGATGAGATTCCGTTTTCCCTATTATATTCGTTACTTGTACCATTGCCTTGAGGGGGGAAAACTTGAAGTAATTTGGTTTCCGATTTCCAATTATTTTAAGAACCTGATGTTATTTTCACTCATATGGAGAATTTGCTATAAATAAAAAAGCGTGTGCTTCTTTTTTTGAAAAGTTAAATAAATATACTCGCAGTTAAAACAAGAATGGAATATGGATTTGATATGAGCTTGCCCCATATTTCTAGTTTAAATTTAACTGCATTAAATAAATTAATGAATCTAGAGGTGAACGTAATGCAATACTTATTTGTTCTCTCAACAATCAATTCAAATAGATCAAGTATGCTTTATGATGTGTGATCTCCCAACACTGAACCGATCAGGTAAGCAATTGGTGGCAACCCGATTTCGATCTCAAGAACTAAAGGTTAATACTTAGTTTGATAATGCATAGATAACATATAGCAACGTTGCCAACTGTCCGTTATCGATCTGTGATATGAGCAGTCCGACAGTAATCCCTAATCATCACTTCAGTAATCCCTAATCCATGTGCTTCAAGCCCTTCGAACGCAAAATTTGTAAGTTTGTGAAAAACAGCTTCTGTTGAAATTTTCTTATCTTTATATGTTTTTTTTTATATGGAGACTTCTGAGGTTAGTATAATTTCTACATCAAGTGGTTTCTTGTATATAGCTGAGTTTATCACTTCAAATTGAAAATTAATCATTTTACTATTGAAATTTTTTGTTGAATTTCAAGACTACTATCAATCTTACTTACTTTTAATGGCACAACAGCCCATGGAGGGCCTAGGCCGAGCTTTTCGCTTTTCGCATCCACTCATGTTGTGCGTGTTATATTTGTACATGAATGGAAGGGACCTACAGTTTAATGCCGAATCCGAACAGTGAAGCGAAATGCTTTTCATAGGCAATTTTTACTTCTATAGGTTTGCCATTGCCTGTCAAGAGGTGGTGCCGTGTAGAAAGATTATCTTTTTATACTTTGTTTGATTTTGCCTGTGCTGAGGTTCGAACTCCGGACACTCTGCGTAGCAGTCCAACGCACTACCACTACGCGACAGCGACCAAAAACTTATCAATCATATCTACATATTAACCTTGCTCTTTAGCAAATTGAGATCTAATAATTTTGAATTATTGAAATGCAGTTTTAAAGCCAGAATATGTGCAAACATTAAACATTGATTACTTTTGGTAAAAGTCGACATACTTAGTATGAAAATGAATTTTTAAAATTGCTCGTGAATACTATGCTTTATGGGCACATATCAGAAATAAGAGGTCTGTAAGTTACAGAATATCCTGAATATCTCCTTCCTCTACAGTTCATAATTGTCGGAGAAGCTGTGATAACCAAGAAGAGAATTTTCTGAGAATTTTTCAATATTCCTGTCTATCGACCCAGCTCTATCTATCGTTTCCGCCAAAAACAAATTCTAATAACGTTCATCAATAATGGTTGATGAATGGTTTATGATTTTGAACACAGTAAGCGAATAATTTTAATGCACCATACAGGGACAAGGTAATGAGTCAATTTGGATCCCGTTTTTAAGCACCTACCTTTAAACTAATTCACTTTATGGAAATGGTATTAAAAATAGCTACTGTGAAAGTATATCTAGGATCCCGCATAAACACCAACAATAATGTCAGCCTTGAGATCAAGCGGAGACTAACTCTTGCCAACAGGTGTTACTACGGGCTCAGTAGGCAATTGAGAAGTAGAGCCCCCCTCTCGACCGACGAAAATAACGCTCTATAAGTCCCTCATCCTTCCCATTCTAATGTATGGCGCAGAGACGTGGACATTGACCATCAATGATGAGAGGCTGTTAGGAGCGTTCGAGAGGAAGATACTCCGTAAGATCTGCGGTCCAGTATGCGTGGACGATGTGTATCGAATAAAATGGAACGATGAGCTGTATAAGCTGTACGCCGACACTGACATAGTCAAGCGTATAAAAATCCAGCGCTACGCTGGCTTAGTCTTTTTCAGCGAATGGAAGAAAGCGCTCTGGCTAAAAGGGTGTTTTAGTCGAACCCCGGTAAAGGAACACGCAGAAGGGGACGTCCTAATCTAAGTTGGGAAGACCAGGTGCAGGGCAACCTGACTGCACTTGCACCTTATCAACTGAAGCCAGCGCGCGCATAGCAGAGGCGACTGGCGAAGCTTTGTAGAGGCGGCCAAGACCGATCTTCGGTTGTAGTGCCAGTTAAGTAAGTAAGTAAGTTGTGAAAGTTCTCACAATCCACGCCTACCTCCCATACAAATTACATTTTCAAAAACTGATGTCAAAAGACAACTATGTACCGTAGGGTATACATTTTCGGTCACACGTGAACATAGCTTTTGAGATTTGTTCACTTTAAGTTAGATTTTAAACTTAAATATTACGAGTATAAGCTTTAAAGTAATAAATATTGTAATAAAAGTGAAATGTTTGTAGCCTTCTTGAGTTTTTATTGCACGCTATAACATCGCATAAAATAAATCGCATGCCACAAATATCTAACTGCAATCGAAACAGAAACTTGTTTGACATACTAAATAAATCCTTAATATTGGCAGTCACTATTGCTATTGCAAAAAATCAAAAATCCTACGATTTTGTAAAACAATTTGTTCCACTACACATATTTGCTTTTTCCCAATAATTGCTCGTAGGAACGACGCGACGCGACGCGCCTTTTTTCCCCAACAACACCTAAGATGAAAGAAATGTGGGCTACGAACGTTTATTAAAAAAAAAAAAATAAGTAACATGAAAATGTCAGCATTTAAAAATTTCTGTTTCTGTCACGCATTTTGCCTACACTTTTAAGAAAGCAAAGAAATAGACAGAAACATCAACGGTGTGGCGTCTACTTTATATGCCTAGTGGGCACATATAACATGCGACAGTTGTCACTTTTCAGCTGCTCCTTTTTTACTTACATATTCTGTTTTTGTTTCGAAAACCTTTAACGTGAGTTACAAAATGCAAAACCAGGAATTCGCATATAATTTAACTAAAACAAATTAGCAGCAAACGACTTGAGCCTCTTCAGTTTCGCTGTCACTAGTGGTAGTAACGGCTGAAGCTAGGTAGGTTGCTTAATAGAGAGAAAGAGATAGAGATAGAGAGAGAAATAGTGTCAGAGTTGTAGGTAGAGCATGTGTGAAGGGAGCGTGCGCTCGTACACCTTCTGTAGGTTGCACAATTCAAGTCAGCCACTTTGACACTTGTACGAGTATGTGGTTTCTTCACATCATTGCAATTTGTTTTTTTCTCTTCTTGACATCTCTCCTTATTACTTGTTGTTGTCGTTGTTGGTGGTTTTAATTTTACGTTGCGTTTTTTAATTTTTTTTAAGTATTATTTTTGCAAGCACATTGCACACACAGAAAACTCAAATAAAGTTAGTAACCATGACAGGAACGACTCTACTTTTACTAAATAAGTAGTACCCCCTTAGTGACTAAGTGAACTGTCATTCTGTTTTTTCCACATATTTTTGTCTTTGTATAGTGTAAAAGTGTAAATTGACAACTCAATCATTGTCAATGCCACGATGCACTTTCTGTCATTTGACTTATTTGCATATGTATATATGTACATACATATGTACCATATTTACTATATGGTATACGTACATATCCGTACCTTAATTCAGAAAGGCGTTAACTATAACTTTTGGCGAAAACGGCAAAGCTTCAGATTCTGCTAAATCGAATTACAAAAATTAATTTAAAAAAAAAAGAAAGAATTAGTTAGGGCATTTCTGAAATAATGTACGCTCTTTGGTAGTTACTGCAAGTTCTTACATTAAAAACAATATTTTGCGTTATTTTTTTGTTTTTCGCTTTGCTTCTGACATTATTGCAATTTACATACATACATACTACACACGTTAAAATTGTGGACTGTCGTCTGTCGTCTGTCGTCTTTCTCTTTCTCCTTCTCATTCTTCTGCTTCTACTTGTTCTCTTACTTCTTCCTTTAATTTTATTTGTTGGCTTTTTGCATACAATTGCTGCTGTCAACAATATTTTATGATTGATTCACGCTGAACCTGTCAAAATAAATACACAGCAAACTGTCAATGTCAATTTTACTCTTTACATAAAACTTTCTCTCTTTCCCCCTCTCTCGCTATCAATCTCTCTATCACGTTTAAACGTTTGCATTTACTTACTTACCAATAAATGCAAATGTAGCAAGCTGTATGTGAATGCATGTGTGTGTTTGTGTTTTTCAGTGGCTGTGTGTAGTGTCTGTCAATTTGTCTATTTTGCTGTGGTAAAGTGTTAATATTGACACTACTGTACTGACCGTTTATTGATATTTGCTATGTTATTAGCGAAAATGCTGGAGTAAATATGTTAATGCCGGAATTACTTATTGAAATTGCAGCCGGTACTGTGACTGGTTCTCTAGAAATTTGGGTGTGAGAGATGGGAAGGGATTCTAAGGTGCCTACTCAATTTAATGTTTTACATAAATCAGTACTGGTCATTATGGCAACACTCATTTGAATATTATTTATAGTTACATATTAATCTCCGCACAGGCAAAATCAAAAAAAGTAGGAAAAATAATTTTTCTACACGGCACCACCTCTTGGCAGGCAATGGCAAACCTACAAGAGTAAAAATTGCCTATGAAAAGCTTTTCACTTCACTGTTCGGATTCGGCATTAAACTGTAGGTCCCTTCCATTCATGTACAAATATAACACGCACAACATGAGTGGTTGCGAAAAGCGAAAAGTTCGGCCTAGGCCCTCCATGGGCTGTTGTGCCATTAAAAGTAAGTAAGTAACATATTAATCTGAGTTCTTTTCCTATGTATGTGAATGAGTCTTGAATTTCTAAATATAATGTTTTTTTCACGCTTGCTTAGCGGAACTCAACACTGTTTTAAATGCATCTGTGAATATATCATTCCAAAAATTTCATCATTTTTAATGTTTTTCAATTTTTCACTCATAATTTCACTGTAAATCTGAAATTGTCGTTTTTTTTTAGAGCTTAACTATGATTTAAATGCACTAAGAGGAGAAAAACTGAAACGTGTAGCCGCTAATCATGAAAGAGGTGAAATGTGTTTACGTCTTACTTTAATTTCTCTCTACTTACTTTATAGACCTACCTCATCATACCATACGTGAATACTTCCAAGAAGAGCGGGTCTTTCGATATGTAATTTCCGTTTTTTACCCTAAAGTTCATAAAGAACTTTCACGGGAAATATTCTCCGAGTATGAAGAAAACCAAATATCAACTATTCGGAAGCAAAGAAAATTTCAGTATGGTAATGTAATCATTTTTATAACTTACTTTTACTTACTTACTTTTAATGGCACAACAGGCCCCATGGAGGGCCTAGGCCGAGTTTTTCGCATCCACTCATGTTGTACGTGTTATATTTGTGCATGAATGAAAGGGACCTACAGTTTTTAATGACGAATCCGAACGGCGAAGTGAAAAGCTTTTCTTTTCATAGGCAATTTTTACTCTTGTAGGTTTGCCATTGCCTGCCAACTGCCAAGAGGTGGTGCCGTGTAGAAAAATTATTTTGTTCTATTTTTTTATTTTGCCTGTGCCGAACCCCGGACACACTGCGTAGCAATCCAACACATTACCACTACGCCACAGCGACCACATTATTTTATTTAGCACCATCATTTTTATTAGCTTGAGAAAATAAATATCTCAAGTCGGCCTCACCAATTGGGTGAGGGTCTATTGTTCTTTTCTTCGACTTTTACTATGTACTTTGCGCTTCTCGCTGGGCTCTACTATTTTATTATTATGGTCTCTTTTATTCAATTAAGCTCAAAGTCGTATTACTTTTTGTAAGTATTTTAAAAGTGAGACTGACAAAACGAAAGAAATTCTTCTGCAATTCTTCAATTGACAGCAAGTGATTTCATGTGAATACAAGTGACTTAAATTTTCTCCACGTGGTTCCCAGTAACTTCATGTGACTCCAAGTGATTTCAAGTGACTTCTTTTGACTTCAAGTGCCTTCAAAGCCTTGATATGATTCCATGTCCCTTCAATTAATTCCTTGTAGCTCCGAATGAATTCAGATGACTCCATGTGACATCAATTGAGTACAAGTGACTTCCTATGACTACAAGTGATTTTAACTAATTCGAAATGAATTCAAATGACTCCAAGTAGCTTCAGTTGACTGCAAGTAGCTTCATATGACTTCAAGTGAAATCAAATGGATACAAATGATTTTAGATGACCCCAAGTGACTTTATGTGACTCTAAGTAACTTCAATTGACTCAAAACAACTTCATATGACATCAGTGACTTAAATTGACCCTCTCTCCAAGTTACTCCAACCGACTTCAAGTTACCCCAAGCGCATTTAAGTCATGTTTTTCAAGTCATAAGACTGACTGCAAAAAAGATTGCATTCCACAAGTGCCTCTATTAAAAAAAATTATCAAATGAGTGCTTCCAAAAAGGACTTCAAACTTCATTTTGTATTCTGAACTAAAATATGTTACTAAAAAACAGCAATTAACTATGAGATCAATGAATGGCAATTAAATTGAAGGCTTTCTTCTACAACTCTGTTCATAAAATTCATACAAATTTAAAGCTTAAACAATGGCCATATATTTGTGTAGAGGGCAGTGAAAATTAACAAACATGCCGACAAACAGAGCTTGTTAATTACAGCATATCCTCCAAGAGGCAATAAACCAACAAGAACAGCGATATGAGAGGCTATCAATCACAAGCACCACTGATAACAACCACAAATGTCTGTGTGGATTTATGCGTATGTATCTGTGTGCTGTTGTGCATGTGTGTGCCTTTGACCTCTCGGCCACGATTGTATTGACTGTAGTAGCCTCATTATAATGCACCCGCCCTTGTTGCAACACACAGAGACGGAGATGGTGTGGTCAGGCTGACTGTCAAGTTTGAGCAATGTAAGAACGCATGGATTTTACGCCGCGGTTTTCGATCACTTTACCAACCCATAACTGCCGATAGGCAAAGCTGAGATAGCTGACTGCAGTGGGCTGTCGGGGAAATTGTTGTTGAGCAAAATTTTGAAACGCTTTGTAGTTGGTAGGTAACTACTTAGTAGCGCTCATAGTACGATGGCGGTATCCACAACCGACCGACCACCAATGATGCACTTGCGGCTATGAAGCGAGTGCTTTTGATGTTCGTTCATGTTGAGTGTGTAGCGTTGCTGTTGCTATTTGTGCTGCTGATGTTGTGATGCTTTTGTTTCCGCTTTGGTATGGCCTTCATCAGCAACAAAAACTTTTAGATGCTTGAGCTTCTTTTGTTGCGTTGCTGCTGCAGCAGCTAGCATCACTTGCAGTTATAGCACTTTCGTTATGACAGCACTTATTGGTAAATTAATTTTCATAACGCACTCACACACGCACGCGAACACGTCAGCACGTAGGCATAATTCTTCAGCCCTAAAGTGTTTCCTGGTGGAGTTCAATGTTGTAATCTGCCTCCTCTTGCTTTTGCCCCTACTCCTTCTCCTTTCTGGCCAACGCTTGTGTCCTTTTGTTATTGCTTTTTATTAGTCGTGTGTTTGTATGCAGTAATTAAACATAAAAATCATTTGGCTGTGAAATGTGATCGTGATTGAGAATGCAAATGAAATGCCAATGCTCCTTAATCACATACACTTTCACACTTTCGTTCACACCCTTGACACACACACACACACACACACACACTTACACACACAATACAGCAACAGCTCATAATTTTTCATTGCTGTCTTCTTCTTCGATTAACTGATCCCAAAGGAAGAAAAACTCAATTCAATTAAAATGCAAAACAATTTTACTCTTTTTCTTTAATCTTTCAGTTTATGTGTCATTTCGTTTTCTTCATTCCATTTTTTTTTGCTTTATATTTTTATTCAGCTATGAAACTGTTGCTTTGTTCATTAAACTAATCAACACAGTTCCAGGTTTTTTTTTAACTGTCTTGCCGACTTCAAGAAACATTGGTATGTAAATCAGTAAATTAGTAAATCCATAGAAATTTAAGTTTCTACAGTATGAGTGAGGAGGCGGATGCATAGTTCCTTATATTTAAAGGTGAGAGAAATGAGAGAATGTGTTAAAATAATGAAATAATTTGACGTTAGAAAAGAACAAGGAAAGAAGTTGGGTTGAACTGTGTGATGAGAACGAGTGAAGAAATATTAGAAAGCATCTCAACTGCAGAGAATAGGCAAAGGTATTAAAATTAGGTGGAACTTAGGCGACAGGAAGAGCTAGATAAATAATTAGAAATATGATAAATGAGGAGGAAATGAGGAGGTTGCAATGAGAAAGAGTTGGAGTAATGAATTGGAATATAAATAAAAATCAAAAGGAAGGTGGGGTCAGAGAGAGAGAGAGAGCTGAAGAAAAGAAGAATAGGAAACTAAGAGATCTGTTAAGAAAGATATATAATTGTAAATCAAAATGAAGAATGTGAAGATATGAAGAGAAATAACATAATAAATTTAGGTAAAGTTCAGAGATAAAAAGAAGCTATAGAAATCAGGTAGAGCTGTGGCTATACGAAAGGGCTGGAGAAATCACTTGGATAATGTAAATGAAAAGGAAGTTCTGAGAGCAGAAATAACTATAAGAACCAGGTGAATTGTAGAAATAAATAAGAGCCAGGGAAATGAAGAAGATCGCGGTGTCGCGGGTGGGCAGGAAATAGCAAACATCCAAGAATAAAAATTGCATGAGGAAAGCTTTTCACTTTGCCTTTAAGATTCGGTACAACTCCGTAAGTCCCGTACAAATATAAAACGCACAACATGGTTGGATGCAAAAAGTTTCAATGGAAACTTAACTACCGAAAATAAGAAGCTAGTAGCTAGTAGTATTTTTTCCATCTACTCCTCTAAAGAACTTAATAGATTCGTTAATATGTGCTTTTAACCCTCTGAACTGGCAATTAACACCTACCAAAAGCGGTCCTGAGTTAAAGGGGCTTAGGAGTGTCATTTATTTTAATTTTGCCCAGGGTAAAAGCTTTACCAATCTCGCATCTGGTTTGTGTCTAAGCTGACATTTGTATGGATTTACAGTTGTGTAGGTGAATGTGGGAGATTTCGATGGTTTTTTCATGACAAAATCCTATAGATGTCGCTTTTTGTGTATGTATTCACCATAATGCATGTCGTTACTGGTCAGTTGACTGACAATACTCAGAAGAAAATATTTATCAAATTTTTGGAAATAAGTAGATGATAGTTGGACAATTATTAAACAGCATGAAAAATGATTATTTAGAAAAGTGTATAGCGGTGCCCTTGCCGGAAATCGAATGCGGTACCCTTGAGATGATACATACCTAGATAGTCTAGCATGTGAACAGGTAACCACGAGTTATGGTGATGGGAAATATTTATAAATTACAACAAAAACTTGATATATCATCACAGAGGCCTGAACTATTTGCGTTTCTAGTATTACTGGAAATCTTTTCCTGAGTCAATGTTGCCTTACCTTCAAGACTATTCAATTTTGCAACGGGCTCACAAAAATTATTTGTCACAATTAAAAAAAATTCAACTCAATTTCTCCAGAATTTAAGATAATTTGAGAAAAGTTTTAAAATTATTGTAGCACATTAGCAAAAAAAAAAAAAACTTTTATTTACTACCGTAAAAGTTGCGAAAACTACAAATTACTTCTACGGTTGGGTTTCAGATGTTGATCAGTGTCAATGTTCGATTATTTGTGTGTATGCCAAATGTGTTTCACGCGTTTATTCGCCTTCACAATCGGTAATTAAATATACACTCAAACATATACACACACATACTTATGTGCATCTATGTATGTGTGTGTAAGTGTGTCCAGTGAATGCCCGGCACGATAGCCGCAATATCAAGCGAATGGCCAAGGAGACCATATGGAAATTATTTCATTCGTTGACTTTCGCGCGCACTCACACACACACACAACATACACACACATGCACGCCTTGTGCTATAAGCGTGTGGTATCTTTATGAAAATTATTCCTCAGCGTTATTTACATTTCAATTGCTGTAGCACAGTCTGCTGCATACAGAAAAGAATTAAATTTAAATCTATCAGTAGCGTTTTCTTGTTGTTTTAATATTTTTTCTTTTGTGTGAAGCTCGAAGGACCTCTTGGCATTTGGGTTAAAGTTGGAATGAAGCACTTATGCGATTTACTATTAAGTATTATTATTTTATTACGAGTATACATTTCGCAGATATGGGTGAGAATAAAGCAGAGTGCAATTGCAAGAGTGTGACCAAAAGAAATCAGTAAAATAATTATTTACAATTTGCGATTTCATGTGAATTTTCATAAAGTTTTTTTTTCGCCTTTTATTTCTACTGATTATTTTCATGATATTCAAGGACTCGCGTATAAATGTACGTATTGGTGTGTGTGTATTTTCTTTGCTCGCTGTCCTTTGCAGCATTGACCAAATGTTATTCATAGCAGCATGCTTTGTCCCGCTCAATGGCAGCTGTAGCCGCAGTGACGTTATTACTCGACCGCCAACGACGTCATCATGGCCGTCACCCAACGGCGCGTCGTTCTCCCATTGCGCCTTCGTCCCTTACCCATGCGTTTCCGTTTCCGTTTGTATGTTCACACGTGAAACATTTCATTTAATTTTTATTATTCGATTTTTTACTCTCCCTTCTCGCTCTCTCTCTCTTGGTCTCTCGCTTCCACTCAGTTGGTCGCTTTCTATGTAGGTATACAATTTGTATGCGTGTGTGTGTGTGATTTTTTTTTCTCATTGTTACACTGCGTAAAACGTTAAATTTAATCTGGAAATTGTGATAATTTTATATTTGCTTCGGTTTTTTGAATGTGTCCGGCATGTAATCATCATAGAGCACCACAACCAAGGACCATTCAATGCATGAGTGTGTGTGTTGGCTATAGAAAACAATTGCATTCAATTGCATACATGCCTCTCTGTGTGTGTGTGTGTGTGTATTTCGCATTGATGTCTGCTTGCAATCATTTGCATTTATTGTGTGTTGTTTTGTTTGATTGTTTATATGCGCCCAGATAAATTCCAAAAGAAAAAGGAAGGAGCGATCACTGTTGTCCATTGATTGCAAAAGCGGAAGTGTTGTGGTGGAATTAACGTATATAAATTTACACATAGGTATTACTGGGGTAACGAGGAGAAAAGAGAGTAGTAGGTACTGAAGAAGCAAGGAATTTTTTTTAGCGAAATATAAAACGTGAGGCAGCACGAATAAAAAGTTGATATCCAGTCAATGTTATTCACTGGAAAACATTTACAATTGATTTTCTATACCAATTCTTTAAGTACTCAACTTTAATTACTCAACTTTAAGTACTCAACTTCAATTACTTCATTGGCTTTAAAAAAAAACGTAGTTGCGGGAACTAAATTTATATATAAATTTTTCTTATTTATATATTCTATGATTTATTTCTCTTATAAAGTGAATTAACAAATATAGTATACCTAAAAGTATGCTATAAAAATCTACCAAAGTATAACAGTAGGGAAAAGTGAAGCTTAAATCGTGCGATACCTGAAAATGAATGCCAGTAATTAAAGTTTTACACACTTATTGCACAAAATTTCTTTTTCCATTTTCTGTTTCCATAATCTGTAATAGTTTCAGAGAAAAGGCATCAAATGTTTTATCCTTCTTTGTTCTGCCACTCCTCATACATCAACGTTTACCGTTTATCGTATTTTTCTGTTCTCTTTTGAAATTGAAACGTTGTGATTTACATTTCAAAAGCAAACACGCAGCAGACAAAGTAACGCCTCTGGAATTCCAATTGTAGACAGATACAAAACAGGCAGACAGACAAACAGACACAGAGACAGACACACAGACAAAATTAAACACGAATAGAAAGGCAGAGAGACCAGCAGACAGACAAGCAGGCAGACAATGAGACAAATACACAGCCATTCAGTCAGACAGACAAACTGTGGTCAACACCCAAAAAAAAAAAAAAAAAAAAAACAAATCAAAAAATGTAATTCTGCACACAATTGTGCGATATACCAGCATCAACGACTACGGCGATTACCATGCTGCGATAATGATGACGCATTTGCATATCATCTTTCACAGCGGGACAACGCAAGAGAACGTAAAAACATTAGCACACTAGAATTGGTGTGCATAAAAATAGTTCACAGCAGTATCACAGTATCACAAAGAGGAAGAGACAACTGCTGCTCCTGCTCCTGCTCCTGCTCGAAAAAAAGTTAAATCACATGTCGCAAATGCTCAACGTTTTAAATATTTCAATTAAAATTTTATACATGAATAAATATACACAAAATGGCGACTAACTTTGGGATTGAGAGCATAAAACAAACACGAATTTTCGACCGCACATTCACTCTCACAGTATGCAGCCAGCCTCAAATGTACAGGGACGTGTCTCCAAGTTTTAAATAAATTAGGCCAGCGCTAAAGTATATCAGATAGATATAGATAAAAGGAATCATAAACCTCAATATGTGAGATTTTCGAAATTACCTTGCGTCCTTTTTTAAAAAATATTTAAATATGTCCCTCACTACTGACTGCAGAGGCTGAGAGCGATCATTTCTTTTAATATCTCTGTCTTTAAATTTTTTAATTAACTTTAATCTACTGGAGAGCTTTAATTGCAAATTCGGTTCTGCCCTGTTTTCTTTTCTATAATTCGGCTTCTGCTTAAGTTTAGTTAGTTGCCCGTGACGAGACCAGCTAAATTCTCCTCATTTACTTGAACCCAGTCCAGTACAGTGAAGTACAAGTGAGTACAATTGACTGCAATAGAGTTTTGTTCTGTCTAGTAAATTCCATGCCAAGTGAGTGGTCGCCTTGGCGTAGTTGGTAGTGAGCTGACCTGCCACGAAGAGTGTCCAGGGTTCAAATATCTGCACAGTAAAACCAATATGTAAAAAAATGAATTTTTGTTTGCACTACACGACCACTTGGCAGACAATGGTAACCCTATAAGAGTAAAAATTGCCTATGAAAAGGTTTTCACTTCGCCGTTCGGATCCGGCATAAAACTGTAGGTCCCTTCCATTCATGGACAAACATAACACGCACAACATGAGTGGATGCGAAATGCTCGGCCTAGGCTTTCCATGGGCTCTTGTGCCATTAAAAGAAAAAAAATTTGAAATTCTATGTTGAGACCAGCCGGCGTTACTCGAGTGCAATTAAGTTTAGTTGAATCCAATTGAATTCAGTCGATTGCATTTGTTGCTAGGCGATTGCTTTTGAGTCAGTTGATTCCAATTAAGACTAGTCGAGTTTATGCCGAATAGAATTGACTCCAATTAGGTCCAGCCGAAATAAGTTGAGTCTAATCGAGTTCAATTACAATACAATTGAGTCCAATTTCGTTCAAGTGTGTCCAGTTTATGGCTGGTCGCTGTGGCGTAGTGGTAATGCGTTGGACTGCTACGCAGAGTGTCCGGGGTTCGAATCTCGGCAAGGGCAAAATCAAAAAGTAGAAAAAAAAAATTTTTCTACACGGCTCCACCTCTTGGCAGGCAATGGCAAACCTACAAGAGTAAAAATTGCTATGAAAAGCTTTTCACTTCGCCGTTCGGATTCGGCATTAAACTGTAGGTCCCTTCCATTCATGTACAAATATAACACGCACAACATGAGTGGATGAGAAAAGCTCGGCCCAGGCCTTCCATGGGCTGTTGTGCCATTAAAAGTAAAGTAAAGTAAAGTGTCCAGTTTATTTGAGTTAATTGAGATCCTTTACAGTTCATTCGAGACAAATTGTGATTAGGCGATTCTATGCTGAGCTCAGTCGAATTCATTCGAATTCAGCTGAGTGCAATTGAGTTTGATCATGTCCATGACAAATCTATGCTAAGTCTGGACTAGTTCAGATGATTTCAGTCACGTCGAATCGTTTTCAGTCGAGTTCACTCGAGCAGACTGCAATTAAGTTTAGTCGAGACCGGACTTGGATTCGGCATGGTCAGTTCAGTTACGTCCAATCGAGTTCAATGGAATCTAGTAGAGCCCATTTTACTCCAATAGGATCCCTTTAAACTTTGAACTCACGCCGTCTTCGGATGGAATAAACCGAATTCCAAAGGGTCCATTTGAGTTCAGTCGAATCCAATAACTTTCATGTTCAATTGAATCCATGCCAGTGCAGTCGAGTACATGCCGAGCAAAGTCTCCTCCATGTTGAACCGACTCGAGTTCTGTTGGGTAAAAACAGTCCAATCGAATTCAGTCGAGCTCAAGTCGAATTCCGTCCAAAAGAGTTCAGTTCAACTCCTCTTAGATTTTAATTAGTTCTATTTTAGAAGTCTCAAGCCGAACGAAGTAAGACATTTGCTTTAAAAGAATCTAATGAAATAAAATACAGAGATTAGGATCAGATCCTTAGTTCGATGGCAAGAGGTATAAGTTTATATTATAACTTGCATTCTTCTTTAAGTTTTTTAATCTAAGGGAAACGTTGAATATCACAAACTCACCAGTCTACAGTTCAAGTGCAAATGACTAAGTGAAATTGAAATTATACTATTTTGAATAATTTCCTTAACTTTTTCAGTACCTTGACCAACAAGGGCTATATTGGCTAAGAGAAATGTGCTCGGTGGGCGTCTCAGCACCTATTTTCTATCGGTTTAGTATCAAGTTGAATTAAATCTTTATCATTTGTTGAAATAAGTTCTCAAACCTTTATACAAGTTTTTGGGGGAAAAAATACTTTTTTCCCCTTTCACTCCTTTCTCCCCGGATTCTTCGTTTTAAAAATTGCTTTTGAAATCCTTTTTACTCTAAGTTCGCCTGAAACGCTCCTGTCTATGAGCTTCATTTGAGCTGCATTGACGATGAAAATTAAGTATTCGCAGAACATACGTGCTAAAGAAATGGTCGCGGAATAATTTTTTTTCGGACCTGTCTCGTTTGCTCATTGTAGCTGAGGATGAAATTCTTAAATGGATTCAAGCAAAAAGCATGTATATGGAAAAAGAGAAGAGAAAAGTGCAAAAATAAAAGAAAAATAATTTGCATGATTAACGTTTTTTATGTAAATTATGCAAGCTGAGCTCATTCATAAAAACTGAGCAAAAAAATGTGAGCAGCATATCCTTAAACACAAACACACTCACCACTTCCTTCTGCCATTAAATATGTGTGAGTGCCTGTGCCGAGTATTAAAAATATGCATGGCGAACATTTTTTCAGATTGTGCTAGAGAGCAGAGCAGTCTAACATAAGCGAAAGCGTAAATACGAGGAAATACATACACTCACACATACACACTCACACAACCACTACCACCACATTACATTCTCTGTTGACATTTGCAATGAACTTGAACTTCAGCTTCAGCTTCACCTTGTGTATGTGTGTGTATGTACGGTATATTTTCCTCTCTCTCTCTCGTTGGATTTTATTTTGCATGCATACATTGTGTCCTGAAATTTCATTTTCAACTCGTTGTTGCAATAACTAAAACAACAACAACTACCAACACAAATATATCGTATTTGTTGTAAATTTGTTGTTGTTTTATTTTTTGTACTCGTTTTAATTCTAAGCAAATTTGTCTGTGTTGTTTTTGCTACTGCTGCACATTATATGAGAATGTCGCATCGTATTGCACATGCATGCATATATGATTGTGTGTGTGTCTGTCTGTTTTTCCATATGTCTGCCTGTGTTGGTGTGTTTGTGTTGTGTGTGTGTGTGTGTGTGTGTGTGTGTGTGTGTGTGTGTGTGTGTGTGTGTGTGTGTGTGTGTGTGTGTGTGACCATAGCAGACGCTTTTTGAACACTATGATGTCCTTGCGTGATTTACAACATCAGCTCTGACTCAGGCTCTGTATGCTGGCTTTGGTGTGTGCGTGTGTGGCTTTGCCTTTAGTCACATCACAGTCGTTATCATTGTCTATCTCTATCTGAAATACATAAGTGGAGAAAGAAGCACAGCAGGGAAGGCAGAGTATGAACCAACAAAAGGATTCGCTGCACCATAATGCGTTTGGATAAACTTGTGCCTTTTATGTTTTTATTCTAGTTTTAGCAGCGAGATAATAATAACAAAAAAAAGCGTCATTGCACATTAATTTCTTTTTCTTCTTCTTCTTTTGCTATCATGTGTGATCCTTTCTTCCTGCTCACTTATTCACTTTTAATTGCAACAATAAAAATCATAAATTCCAAGCAAACATGTCTGCAATCATACAGACAAATATTTTCTTTTTATGCCTAGCAACTCTAACAATTCTAACAATTCCTTGCACGTCCTTTAACATCCTTTTCCGCTTGTAAGGAAAGGAAACGCGCGCTTTCACTTCTACTGAACGGTGGAAGATATAGACTTAATATGCCGCTGTTGTTGCAAGACGGAAATGCAGCGCAAAAGTCATGTGATCATCATTTGCTGCCATTGCTATTGCCGTTGACTCTGCCAGAGCCATTTGCATTGGCAGTATCATTTCATGTTCAAATTTGCATGTCTCACTCGCTCTTTCCCTCTCTTTTTCATACACCCTCTGTATCAGTGCATGAGTGGTTGTGTGTGTGTGTGTGCTTGTGAATTAAGGCTGCTGAATGGCCTGCCTTAACTCAAAAGAAATATGCTTTGAAAAAACTACTGCTGTTGCTGCTGCCGCTTGAATAATAAAGAAAATCTTTCTTTCATTGTATGAAATGGACATAGTGTGTTTTCATGCAGCATACATAATAATAATAAAAACAAACATTTTACTTGTACTTACATATACATAATTACACTCAAAGAAAACGGTTGCACAAACTTAAATAATATAACGAATTTAAAACTTTGAAGAACCTGTAAATATTGTAAATATTGATTGATAATAAAATATAACTCTTCATGATATTAGAGAATTCGGGGCTAATTTAATACTTAGCTGCTGCCTCCCTTGCCAAACAACTGGCCATCTTATTGCCATATTTTCCTGTATGTCCAGAGATCCAGGATTTGGTAACCTTGTTTCTAAAAGGAGTCAAGAGCTTTGATTGTAGCTTGGCTATCTGAGAAAATGTATGTTCTAGATTTCTACAATTTTGATCCAGGTTGAATCGTTCACATAACGCTATAGGACGAATCTCCGCTTAAAAATGCTAGGAGTCTTTCCAAAGAGGCTCAGAATGTTTGATACTATTTAGGTCCATTCTTTCCTGTTGTACCTGTTTCTAATTTGTTCAGCTCAAAATGGTCAGAATTTTTAATTTTTTTTTATTGAGTGTTTCTTCTCGTGAATGTGCACTTGCAACATTCACACAGCAGGCATTTGTGCTCAAATGGCGAATATCCTGTGGGAATAATAATTTAAATCCATCGCTATCCTTCCTCTTCCTTTTTTTAATACTGCCTCACAATGCACAAAGTGAGTTTGTTATATTTTTTACTCTTTCAATTTTTATTTTCTACGCCATTGTCAAAAATTGCATATGTATGCAAAGACGAGTGAGTGCGTTTCACACACACACACACACACACACACACTTTCATTCTAACAGTTGTCTGGCTGCATTCCATTTATTCCTCTCATCCTTCTCTCCTTAGCTGTTGTGCTGTCTTCTTTCGTTCTCCATCGCTTGGCTAGTGTGCATTTTTTATGTTCCTCTGTCATTTACAGTTTCCGCATTAGAGCGCAAATTTTTTTTTATTTTTGCATGTATGCTTGAAACGTGGAGCATTGTGGATTACTTTAATTTTGGGTGTTATAATAGCACCTAAATAAAACTGACAGAGAGAGAGAGAGAGTGATAGAAATAGAGAAAAGTGAGAGTGTGAGAGTTGGTACGAAAGAAAACTGCATGTAGAGTAATGCAAAAAAAAAACTTATTGAAGAAGTTCTACCGTACATATTTATATCATTAAATCAAAGATGTGGAAAAAGCATAGAGAACTTCTCTCTCTCAATGTGTTTTATATGGGATGTTAAAAACCGTTATGTTCGCGTGCATGGAACTGCTTACAATGCATTAAATACATATTTAAAAGATGCAAATGTTAGTAACTCTCTCTCTCTCTCTCTCTCTCTCTCTCTCTCTCTTTCTTGTACAGTCTCTCTTTGTTCTTTTTACTTTTCTCTTGTCTTCATAGTTATTCTTGCTTGCCATTATGCCTGGAAAGCAATTTAAGTGTCTGGCCAAAGTGTCATGTGGATTTTTTCTAGATTTTAGATTTCCTGTTTGATGAAAGCCAACAGAAAATAGCAAACACTTGAGCATATAATAATATGCACATTATTAAGATATGCTGATGATAGCTGCCTGCGTACTTCAAGACTTAAGAATAACTTAAATTCTTACAGAAAAAAGTTCGAAGTTCACTAAAACATATGTCAATCTCTTCTAAGCAAATGAAAGCAATGTGCAACATTGTAGCATATGCGGAAATCTTTTGTCGTTTGTCTGCTTTGTTTATTTATTCTTCAAACATAAAAAACAAGAGTAAATATTTATCTTCAAAAAAAAAAAAAAACAAAAAAATTTCCCCTAAATAAAATCTAATTATCATTTTTTAGATTTCGTTTAATATCCATGTCCCTTCACGTGTTGCTCCATGCTACTGCTCTCTCTCTTTCTCTCTCTCTCTCTCCCTCTCTCTGTCCTTCTGCTTGCACTACAGTGGATGCCCAAACATAAATTACCACAAATCAATTAAAATTTTTTCGTTTGTGGGAAGAAGACAATAATAAACAAAAATTCTGACAAGAATTTGGAACTATTTTTAAGACCAGCAATTTTTTTTAATGCACCTCAATACATTTCACTGTCAATGCCACAGTTTCCAGTCAGTCGCACAAGTTAACTAGCGACAAAGTAGCAGCCAGGCGACTGCTGCAATCTCCTCTGTAGTTCCATTATTGCTGCTGCTACATGCAAGTAGTATGCGATTGATTGAGTGGCAGTGCCAATGTGTAGGGTGCGCTTCACTGTCAGTTTTCAAGTATCTTCCTTCTGCTTTTTGTTTGTTTGTTTGTTTTGTTTTTATTTAAATTTTCGTGGAAATATTAATCAAAAATTAAAATTGTTTTGAATTTCTGAACCCCCTTTTTCTTTCTCTCCACACATGACACCTTCTTGTGGAAGTGATCTTTCTCAAAATTTGTTACAAAAATTTCAGTTTTCAAGTGAAGGTCTTGTTGAGTTGATGTCGACGACGAAGACACTCGACGCTCACCGTTCGACCTGCCAGGTTGATGATGTGTTCAAAATATTGTCTACTTGTATGTATGTGAAATTATGTACTTATTTTCAAGGGGAGATCTTTGTTGTTGCTGTTTTTGTTTTCGGATTTGTTTATTTACTTTGAATTTTTCCCTCTTTAAATAGATTTTTGAATGATTGGCGCTTGTCTCGCTGAAAAGTTTCGAATGTTATTCTTGTTGTTGATTTTTGGGTGGAAAACCACAAAAGCAAAATAGAAACTTCTGAAAGGTGTGTGGTCTGTTGGACGTATGAGTCTTGGAGATTATCAAGTGTTTCTTTTGTGAGGTAATGCCACTTTATTAAATAATCTTTATACCCAACTGCAAAGTCCCCATATATTTTTTTAAGATGTACTTAGTATACGCATTTAACCCGTTCATTGCTATGCTGCCTTTTTGTATCAGTACATTTTTTAATAGATATTTACACAGAGAATCAAAAAAAAAGAAATAATGATCACCAAATATCTTGTTGAGATCGAGGTTTAATCTGTGCTTTACTTCTCTAAGGTTTTGGAGTCAAGTCAGTAATTGTGTTGAAATATTGAGTTTTACATTTTGATTTAAAATATGGTTTCTCAAATGTTTTTTAAGTATATCAAAAATGATAACTATTCAAAATCATATTAAATATGGAATGTGAAGCGTTAATATTGCTCGAACTTTAGTTCAAGTGAAGATTCGATGGTCATGTTGAGCGAATGAAAGAAAGCGCTCCGGCTAGAAGGGTGTTTTATTCGAACCACGGTGGAGGAACACGCAGAAGGGGACGTCCTAATCTCCGTTGGAAAGACCAGGTGCAGGGCAACCTGACTGCCCTTGGCTTGGCTGGCGAAGCTTTGCAGAGGCGGTCAAGACCAATCATCGGTTGTAGTGCCAGTTAAATAAGTAAGTAAGAAGATTCGATGGTTATGTTACTGCTTCTCTAGTGGCACGGCTGCTGTTGGGACCATAGACGAACGGATCTCATAATCAATGGCAAATGGCTGATCTACGATTTATATTTGAGGAGAATTGATTTTGCTAAATTATACGACAACTATCAGACAAATAATCATGTACTAAATAAAAATCCGACCATAGTCTAGACAAAAACCCAAGCCCAGTCCCTGGTCAAAAGCAATCCCAATTTCAAAATAAAATCTTCCCGAATTTTTGATGAAAATTTAAATCAGAAATTCGACTGAAACAGAGAGCAAAACTCGGTCCAAATCAGACCAAAATTTCAAACTGAAATTTGCCCTCAACTCAAACCGAAATCAGAGCAAAATTCTAACTAAATTCAGACCAGAATTTACACCAAAATTCAGAAAAAGTGCAAGGAGCTTTTAATAGCGTGAGCGAAAATTTACTCACGTTGCTTGCCTCCAGTCATTTACTTATAAAATTCATTCACAATAAATTAGCAATTTCCAATGACTTGTGTTTTTATAGAATGCATCGATTTCCACTTACACACGTTTATGATAGCGTCATAATTTATAGATTATTTTCAATTGTTTTGCGCCTCTGGGTAAAATTTGTATAACACACACTGCTTCTTGCAATAGTAAATATATTGAAAATAAATTAATATAAAAAAAGAGAAGAAAAAAACATGGAAGAAATTGTGCGCATGTGCGTAGGCGTGACGCATTTGCACATGCAACATTTGTCATTTGCTGGGCGGCGCGCACATTCACGCATTCGCAGGCGACATCAAACCATGCACTGATGCAGGCACACACACACATACAAATATTTATAAATATGTATGTATGTTCATACATTGTTAAGCGTTTTAAATAATTGCAATTGAATGAAGGAATGAATGAAGACGCTGATGTCTTTACGAGCTTTGGCGCCCACAAATTGTATCATAAATTTTGTGCTGCAAATTTGAGCTAGGCGGCGAGACGTGCACGCAAGCCATCGCTACGACTTTCAAAGTATCAACGTTTTGAGCAAAATTTATGTTTTTGGGAAGTACTAAAATTCAAATCTCAATCACTTTAAATTCAATATCTCCTCTTTTCTATTCTCCATAAATCATATTTAGATTTGTGAATTTATTTATTTTACCTTTTACGCTTGTACTTTTCACATTTCTAGGAAATTTTTGGCTGTTTGTTGGCTTGAAAGTGTGTGTGTGTGTGTGTGCAGGAAACCTTTGCATTTTCTGTCTGTCTATCATTTTGTGTAGCGTGTTGTGTAGCGCTTGCAACGTACGTCAATTTCCCCGTCAACTTCAACTGAAGCAACACTTACGACGTGACGTATCGCGTTACACATGAATTATTGTGTTAAAACATTGAACACACACACACATTCCCGGATTCATTTCACTGGCATCGCCGTTGCTGTTGCCGTTACTGCCCCCAGCGCTGAGCAGCGATTTGTGCAAAAATTTTATTTGTCATGCTAATGCGAGTGCGGGGCACAGTGGAGCAATGTCATAAGAAATGTTTTCAGATTTAGTATGAATTTCTAATATCTAAATCTTTGAATTTAATCTTGAATCTTAATCTTGTGAAATTTACTTACTTTACTTTACTTCCATGGGCACAACAGCCCATGGAGGGCCTAGGACGAGCCTTTCGCTTTTCGCATCCACTCATTTTGTGCGTGTTATATTTATACATGAATGGAAGGGACCTACAGTTTAATGCCGAATCCGAACGGCGAAGTGAAAAGCTTTTCTTTTCATAGGCAATTTTTACTGTTGTAGGTTTGCCATTGCCTGCCAAGAGGTGGTGGCCGGGTAGAAATATTATTTTGTCTACTTTTTTTTTTCTTATTTTGCTTGTGCCGAGATTCGAACCCCGGACATCTTGCGTAGCAGTCCAAAGCAATACCACCACGCCACAGCGATCACTATGTGAAATTTAGCGAGTGAAAATGGTTGGAACGAGTAGATAGCGAAACGAAAATTGCATCACGAAATATTATATAACTACGAGCACCCTCAACCCAATAGAAATAATATAAGCCTCTCTGTAAAGAAGTATGCTGTGAGTTTTCACTGGTCACGCGGAGCAGATGCAGACACGAGGTAATCACATAGTGTATCACTTTTTTAGCGGCTATACGTTTAAGTTTTTTTTTAAGAATGACGTTTTGAACCTAGATTTGTTGTTTTGATGAAAGCTTATGAGACTCCCCTCCTTCAATAACATCTCCAACTTTTCCGATCCCAAAATTTTCGCATTTGATGACTGCAACTGTGATTAATGCTTTCTGTGATGTTATTCCTAACTTGCCGCACTGTACTAATCATTACATAAGAATGAAGAATGTAATTTGCTTGAATGAATTTATCTGCTGCAGGTATGAATGTGAGTAAGTTTACTTCAATGCGTTGGTGAATAATGTTCATATGCTAATTTGTACTTGCTACATAGTAAGTAAGTATGTGTTACGAGTATACCCCATTAGAAATCCATCTGTTATACATGTACTGTACGTGAGTATCTGTGTGTATTTACGTATTCAAGCGCCGTGGGTGTCACTTGCGGCTATTCCAGCTATGAGAAGAAAATAGCAAATCTTTCAAGTTTTAAACAAAAAAATTACATACATAGTATCAATTTTGTTGGTTGTTGCACTTGTGTACTTGCAATTTGTTGCTCTGAAGTACTTAATTAACTACTACAATTGCTACTCGGTATTACCACCGGCAACTAGCAACTGGCAAAACTGACAATTACAATTGTTACAATGTTCTGCTCAACTCCAACATACACACACTTACTGAGAAAATACCTTCAAGTTATTTTGGCAATTATCCTTGCCACTTTGCTACCCACACTTGCTTACATACAAACAAAACAAAAAGTTTTAAAGTTTCCAATTTGCAAACTTTGCATTCTTCTATTTCTGCTTTCTACGAGTACATTGAAGTTCTACTTGAGCATCTTGAACAAAACTTGTGCGAGTAGAGCGAGGGCAAAAAAAGTTTGTACTTATAGTTAGCAAGAAAGTAAGCATTAGTGAAAGACTAAGTACTTAATAGTAGAAATGTTTGTGGTCTGGCAACATATTAAAATAGTAAGCAATTAAAAAGCGTTACTGCATTCATTCATTCAAACATACATCGCTACCACCATCACCACCACCAAATAAAGGACGGCGGGCTGCAACTAACCACAATTATGTAATTAACGCCCGTGGCTGGCTGACTGACGTATCCTCATTCTATTTTTGGTAACGAAAAATTTGAAACTGAAATTTGCTCTCACTCTGCCTTGGTTGGCAAAGTGGCGCTTAAACTTTTTGCGAATTTTTATTTTACGTTAACCATGCCCACTTTTCCCTCTGCGTGCATTGCAGAACAATGCAACAACTCTCGTAAACTCTTGCTTACTTCAATTTACAGACACAATCGCTAGCGGCTGATTACATACTTTCACCCACAACTTTCCCTCTCCCTTCATGGAGAGTGACACCCCCTCTTTGTACTGCCGTGAGCTTCGCCGGAACTTTGTTGGGTGGGAGACATTCAGTTTTGCTTTCATCGAAAATGTTCATCAGCAAATTAAATTAATAAACGAAACGAAAACACTCTCACTTGTAATTTGAAATGTTGTGAAAAAACAGCAGTAGGCAACAGAAATAGCATAAAACTCAGAAACGGAAATAAAAAGCTGTGAAAAAGTCCGGGAAGTCTGATCATATCCGCTCACCGGGGTACCCTACACTCTCCCTGTGTAACTGACGTCTTCTTTACTTACTTTACTTTTATTGGCACAACAGTCCATGGAGGGCCTAGGCCGAGCTTTTCGCATCCATTCATGTTGTGCGTGTTATATTTGTACATGAATGGAATGGGGCCTACAGTTTAATGCCGAATCCGAACGGCGAAGTGAAAAGCTTTTCATTGCAATTTTAATTCTTGTAAGTTTGCCAGTGCCTGCCAAGAGGTGGTGCCGTGTAGAAATATTATTATTTTTTCTACTTTTTGATTTTGCCTGTGCCGAGATTCGAACCCCGGACACTCTGCGTAGCAGTCCAACGCATTACCACTACGCCACAGCAACCATCTTTCAACTGACGTCTTCTTTCATGTTAAATTCTGAAATATCTTCAAGGATATAATGGGAAACTAATCTCTAAACTTTCTCTTTCTGTTTGTTTCTCACGCCTGCTTCTCTTTCATGTACGATATTGAATGTTATTCAAGTATGAATATACTGCGTGAAGTACGAGTATTTACGCATTCTTTGCACAACTTGGTTATGTTCGTTTTTTGCCAGACATTAAAAGAACTTCAACTTTATAGTGGTATACTCTACGTGCTCTCTTTCTCTCTGTATAACTGGCCCCCGAAGTATGCTTCTCTTTTGTGCCATAGGTAGAAAGAGCTTCAAGTTTATTATACTCGTTTGGGTTCTATGTTAGTTACAGTTAGGGAAGTTATCTGCAGCCAACAAAGACGAGGTATTAATAGATCATGTTGTGATGCTGAAGTAAGTTGATTTGTATTCCAATCAGCTTCCCAACTCGACTTACACACTTCACCTCGACTTCAACACTTACTTAACACTTGACATTAAATTTTGAATTCATGGAAACATTTTGCCAATAAAATCCATCCAGTTGGAATATTCTCTTACTACTTATGTTCTCAGTGGGAATAATATTTAACCTCTAATGTAAGGAAGTTTCATAGACGCGAGCATAGCGGGTTTTCAGCATATGCCATATGCAATGATTGAAAGAGAGGATTTCACTACGCTCTTTGCCCATGGCTGCTGTAGTTAAAAGCTGGATTGTAATAAGATAAAAAGAGGTCGTGGCGTGTCTTTTAAGAGAGCGCTTTTAAGTTACATGTTTCGCTCTGCCTCTTTCTGATGGGGCCAAACTAATATTCCCTTAGTTGCAAATACATCAATTGTATATGCCAAACTATTTTTGTGTAGGGATTTTAAAAAACTGTCGCTGTGTGGTGTAGTGGTAGTGCGTTGGACTGCTACACAGAGTGTCCGGGGTTCGAATCTCGGCACAGGCAAAATCAAAAAGTTAAAAAAATAATTTTTCTACACGGCACCACCTCTTGGCAGGCAATGGCAAACCTACAAGAGTAAAAATTGCTATGAAAAGCTTTTCACTTTGCCGTTCGGATTCGGCATTAAACTGTAGGTCCCTTCCATTCATGTACAAATATAACACGCACAACATGAGTGGATGCGAAAAGCTCGGTCTAGGCCCTCCATGGGCTGTTGTGCCATTAAAAGTAAAGTAAGTAAGTAAAGATTTTAAAAAACACAATAAAAAAAGCTCATCATATAAACAAAATTCTTTATATAAAATCACCAAAATTCCATTACCAGTAAAATAATACTCGGTCACTTGTGGTAACTACCGAAAAACAACAGAAATACCAAAAAAAAAAAACCCCCCTTAAGGCAATGTGCAACAGAGTGATGCGAAAGCGGTAGAAGGGAGGTGATGAGGTACGAAGGACAAAAGGCAATACGCGTGCAACCTTTGTATTAATTACAACATAGCCTAAAGTTGGTGAATTGAAAATTGACGAAATCCTCAAGTATTTCTGTACATTCAAAATTAATTTTGTCACTTGGCCCCGCATACTCCAACAACACTATCATACGGGCTCTTCATTCTTTGCCTGTCCACTATGATGGGAAATGAGAATTGCTTACAAAAGTTTTCATATTGCATTTTATTGCATTTAAAAGGCAAACAAATTGAATTAATTATATCGTTGTCTGGCATCAGTTTGGCAAATGCAGTTGGAGTTGAATCATCAATGAAAGTTATTCAGAGAGGGAAAGAGAGAAAGAGAGAGTGCTAGGCTCTCGTTGCTTGGAATTGCTTGCATCCTTTGCATAAATAACTTCATTATTTCAATGATTTCGACGAACTCGCGCAAATTGCGTTGCACACACACACACACACGCACGCACACACACACACACACACACATACACATGGAGATATACTTGAAAAACAATCATACATACACTCACGTATTCGTTTATTTGACGCTGATGTCCTTTGAATTTTTTTGTTTGAGCGAGACAATAATAAATTAAATTTCTTCATCTTCTTTTGCGGTGCACAGAAATTTTTTGCTATTATTTTTGGTTCTCGTGTTTCCATGCTGCATTGCAATTTTATTCCTTTTTTTTCTTGATTTTTTAATAAAATTTTCAATTTTAATTTACTCCTTCTTCATTTTGCTGTGACTCTTTAGTTTTTTCTCTGCTGCAGAATTTTATCAATTTCATTAATATTCGTGTGAATTATCACTGATTGAGTTGCATTACTTTTACCACACACAATGCGAAAGAGACGCCGAAGGAAGAGGAAGAGGAAGAGAAGAAGGAGGTGAAGGATGAAGAGAAGGAGCGAAATGATATTGATATTATTTTCATAAAAAAGGAAAGCGCTGAGTGGAAATTAATACACACAAGTGTTCTGGCAATGGAAATAACATTAAAATTATGAAATTTTTAATTTATATTTCACGCACTAAGTAGAATTTATGCACGATTTAATGCTCTGGAATTTTGTTTGAAATATGTTTATAAGATTTCATTAATTTTACTTACTCTATGGAGAGTTTCTTGCGCACTCCCAAGGGAAACTAGTGCTTGTGATTGGTCAATTGAAAGTATTGAATGAATTTGTTCTCTCTTTTGAATTGAGTCCCTTTCGGTGCTAGCGATGTGCATTTCATAGTCCGCGGGGGTGAAACAAACACCTTTTAATATTTTAAATTCTTGCCATATGAAATATAAAACATATTTAGATGATTCACAAGATTATCGTATCAATGGTTAAAAAATAAAATTTATGAAAAATGAGAAAATTTATGGAAATTGAGAGTAAACGACATCTAGTCATATTCAGTTAAGATGCTTCTAGACGAGACGACATTGTCTTAAGACATGTCAAAAAATCCACATCAAACTGCATCCCAATTGACAAATTCTTCTTTGTCATAGTTTCATAGGCAATTTTTACTCTTGTAGTTTTGTCATTGCCTGCCAAGAGGTAACGCTGTGTAAAATTTTCTTTTTCTCAATTTTTATTTTATTTTGGCTGTTCCGGGATTCAAACCTCGGACACTCTGAGTAACAGTCCAACGCACTACTACTGCACCACGGTGACCATTGAAAAATATGGTATTCTAATCATATTCAGTTAAGGTGCTTCTAGACGAGACGACATTGTCTTAAGACATGTCAAAAAAGCCACAACAAACTGCATGTCGCATCGTGCCGAAGCTCTAAAACAGAGTATTAAGACATTGTTTTGTGATTTCCAGTGATTTATCTTTTTTTAGGATTCTATCTAATTTTAAAAGACTTTTGTCGTGACACAGGGTTGGCTACTACGAATTATTTAGTTATAAAATAACAATTAGCTGGATCCGTAAATTATTAACTTTTTTATTTGATTGCAAAGCATTATTATTCACCAAAAATGTCTTGTCGTGCAGAAGCAAAAATGGCAAATATTATTTTGTAATTTTATTTTTTGACGAATTTCACGCGCTGCTTCCTCCCAGCCGACCGAGGGTCGGTCCCAGCTACATAGGTGTAGGTTACCGTAGCCGAGTGACTAGGATCACTTGGCTGAATCACGAACGGAAGCAAAATCGAGAGAGGAGAGGACACCACTAAGCACAAAATGGTCGTATAGTGGAGAGAGTTAATTATTAATTTTTAAAAGACAAGATGTCGTCAAATGTGTTAAGATAATGCCGTCTGGTGCAGAAACACTATGGTATACTTCACGCTCTTTCAGGCTGCATACTTCATACTTGTACTCTTCGCAAATTCTTAATAGGAAGAGAGCTTTAAGCGTGGTTTCTTTAATACTCTCTCTTTCTCTCTCTCTCTCTCTCTCTCTATCTCTCTCTCTCTCTCTCTCTCTCTCTCTCTCTCTGTCCCTCTCTCTCTCTCTCTCTTTCTCTCTCTCTCTCTCTCTCTCTCTCTCTCTCTCTCTCTCGCTTTTGGAATCAATAATGTACAGTTGAGATATTTATAACAATTCCATCTCAAATAACCCACATTGAAAATATTAGTTAAGCTCAAAATTTTTGGTTACCATATTTTTCATTTTTTATCCTAATTAAAAACAATTCAATACTCGATATGAAACGAGTCTTCGTCCCAGGTTTGTTGCCTCCACTCAAACCAAATGAAACGTGTGCACGTCACGTGTTCTGTAAATGTCCCTTGAGCAATTATGAAACTCTAAAAACTCAAAATTAACGCATTTAAAAGTGCATAGATAGTAGCAGCCAAACATAAAATAAAAAAAATAATAAATTATGTTTAGGAAAAATTTCTTGTTAAGGAAAAAAAAAACCGCCAACGAGCATGAAGACTATGCGATTCTAAATTGAAGAACAATTGAATGCCCCGTAGGCATTCAATGGTCAGCAAGGAAAATTAACATTTTCCCAAACAATTTATATGGAAAAATTAACATTCACCCTTAAGAAATTGTTAACACCTCAGCAGCAAGCACACATCCCTCAACAAACAACAAAAGAACCCACACAGCTTAATGATTTTTCTATACATTTAGCATTTTTTTGTGGTGCTGCTGCTCTCTTTAATTTATGCCTATTTAAATAAATGAAAAATTTAACGCTTAGGGAAGCATAATCAAGGACATGCTCATTTTGCTGCTATTGTTGTTGTGTTAAACTTCCGGCTGCTTGTTTCTTTTTTTGTTGTTTCGCTTAAAATATGTAAACTATGTAAATGCGTTAAATGTTTATTGTGTGAGTGCATCAACCAACAACAAAAATCAACAGCAACAAACAATTTCAGACCCTGGAAGAGAATGTTTGAACAAAAGAATTTCTAACAACAAAATAAAAACCCACACCCGTTAATGAATGCTCAGAGAGCACGCGACTTGAAATTTGAATCAAGCAAATGTAAAAATAGAGCACCCACTCTCCTACACATATCCACACTTTCATACACACACAGCATATGCAAAAGAGAAACAACCAACAACATAAGCGCGCAAAGAGCGTATGAACATTTACGAGTTAATTATGCAATAAATTACAAGTGATAAATATAAAAATAAGAAAAGAAAGAACCGAAGCGAGATAGCGATAGTTCAGTTAATGTGACAACATGAGTATTTTATGTAAATTTAGTTTAGTTTCGTTTTTGTTTTTTTTTCCGATAGGATAAGGCAAAGGAAATAAAAAAATGTCGCAAAAGGAGCAGCAGCAGCAACGATGAAATTCGACCGCCAGTTGCCAGTTAATTATGTAAAGTGTGTGTGTGTGGTGCTTCATGGCGAATGCACATTATTTCTTGTTTAAATTTATGTGTTCTTTACAGTTTTATCTAATCATATGTAGCTCTGCCTGTGTATGTATGTATGTATATTGCTAGTGAAAGTGCATCCAGCATTAACTTCATAACTATTTTTAAGTAATTAATTTAAAGTTATTTGAGGATGAAGTTTAGCAATGTTAAAAAATCACCCGGAAACATATTTGGGGTAAGAAGAAAGAGTTCGATTCATTATAGTCAGAACTATTTTCCTCAATTTACTATGTTTGGGCAATCAAAATTACACATAATTGAAAAGAACGTACATCTGTCCGGTGTATGGGAAAGGGAGCTTGTAAAGTGTTTAAAGTAAACAACATCGAAAGCGATGTGCAACCTTTTTACAGTATATTATATGTATGTAAAACTCTTTGATGTGGTCGCTGTTGTGTAGTAGTAGTGCGTTGGACTGCTACGCAGAGTGTCCGGGGTTCGAATCTCGGCACAGGCAAAATCGAAAAGTAGAAAAGATAATTTTTCTACACGGCACCACCTCTTGGCAGGCAACGGCAAACCTACAAGAGTAAAAATTGCTATGAAAAGCTTTTCACTTCGCCGTTCGGATTCGGCATTAAACTGTGGGTCCCTTCCATTCATGTACAAATATAACACGCACAACATGAGTGGATGCGAAAAGCGAAAAGCTCGGCCTAGGCCCTCCAAGAGTTGTTGTGCCATTAAAAGTAAAGTAAAGTAAGTAAGTAAAACTCTTTGATATTACGGCTAATTCTGAATTCTTGTACATCATTTTATATAATGTAATTCCAATGAGCTTTTGCGGGATTCGCTTCTTTTATAGAAATCTCCATCTAGCTACAGCTAGCTTTGATGGAATTGGAGGCTTTGTTAAAGTCGATGAAGATCAAGTATAATGGTGAATGTCACTCAACCGATTGTTCGATAAATTTTCGAAGCACGTTGCATTGACCGACGCTGAGGCAACTTCTGTACTTTTACTTTACTTTTGAAGGCACAACAGCCCATGGAGGGCCTAGGCCGAGCTTTTCGCTTTTCGCATCCACTCATGTTGTGCGTGTTATATTTGTACATGAATGGAAGGGACCCACAATTTATGCCGAATCCGAACGGCGAAGTGAAAAGCTTTTCTTTTCATAGGCAATTTTTACTCTTGTAGGTTTGGCATTGCCTGACAAGAGGTGGTGCCGTGTAGAAAAATTATTTTTTCTACTTTTTGATTTTGCCTGTGCCGAGATTCGAACCCCGGACACTCTGCGTAGCAGTCCAACGCACTACCACTGCGCCACAGCGACCACGGCAACTTCTGTAAGGGTCCCATAAAATGGTGATACCTTTTCGAGAGATTTAGTGCATTTTCTCCCTTCATGGTTGCGATGGAAGAAACCATTTAGCATCTGTGGTTCTGGATCGCTGTGTTAAATAGATTTCGAGGGCAAGCAAAAGAATTTCGTTAGATAATTATCCATTAAAATTAATTCATCTTGCAACATATTTTTATTTAAGAGTTGTCCTGTTTCGCGTTGATAATACTTTGTACACCATTTGTCTAAGTAATAATAAGCTAAAGTTCGGTCCACTACACCATGGTGCGAAAGCAATGCCCGTCGAAATGATCTAGCTTGAAGTGGAATTCAACAAACAGTGGTGTTTCCCTGTATGTGCATCGAAGCAGAAGCTCTAGTCTAGCAATCATTGACTAGGCCATCGATATGCTTTTCACACATACTCAAGTTTCACTTTTAACGTGTGTCCCACGGCATATTTGTTTTTTCTTTTACTTACATATATCCTTATAAAAACATTTCCTGATCTTATTTTATACAATTGGAAGACGTTAATCAAAAACCAATATGCGCTTTATTTGTTCTTGACTTGGATTTCATATCCAGATAATATTTGTGTAGTATTAGACCGCGAAACCGTGAAAATGCGTTACTGAGGCCCTATATCCTCCACTGGCAGATGAAGGAAATACAAACATACCTATAGTATTGGAACTCGCAGTTATTTGTTATAAATTTTCCCAAATTCTCTGGTTTTTTAAATTAAAATTTATAATTTTACGATACAGTGACAAAACGTAACGCACTGGTATTTGTTCCTCTTAAAACACTGTAGGGCAATGCATTGCACACGAAAATAACGGACTTAAGCATCCCATACAGAGAGAGAGAAAATTTCTACGCTCTTTGCCCATCTTTGTCTTAAAATTTTGAAGACATATAGTACCTCCTCACATTAGTTTTGATATCCGAGAGCACAAATCTTCTTACTGTCTCATCTCATTGATTCTTCCACTCTCTCTACTCTATTACTTTTCTTATTGTTTGTTTGTTGGTTCTTTACAAATGTCAATAAATTTTTTATCTAAATATTTTTTGTTCTAATTAAATTTCATTCCAAAATATTCTTGAATAAAATTCAAAAATATAATCAGAGATTCTTGCATTCTTACATACACTGGCTCGTTTTGCTGCGGCCGCCGATTTCTTGCTTGCTTTCCGTTCGCTCACCTGCCACTAGGGATCAATTTAGAATAAGTTGCAACTGCATGTTTGGCAAATTGGTTGTTGCTGCTATGGCTGCTGTAGCTTTGGTGTTTGCAACATGCGATCAAATTTTGCTTACCATCGTTGTATGGTGTAGGTTGCTGATGCCGCTGTTGTTGTTGTTGCAAGCACTTGAGCAATATGCAAAGCAGCAATGAATGCAGTAGTAGAAGGAAGCAGTAACGTTAAACGTTTTCGTATACGCCACACACACACAAACACACACACACACACACACACAAACACAGATCATTCATATATAATGCACATGCATACAATAACCAAAACAGCGCAATTGGGCTTTGGCGCTTGTGTACCTACAAATTCGTGTGTGTGTGTGTGTGTGTGTGTGTGAGTGGGTTCATGTGTTTGTTGGTGTGTGAAAATGCTTGTGTACGCTCTCGCTCGGTGTCTGCTAGATTCCTGTGGGAATACAAAAAACAAATTTGTGTCTTGTTAACATAGCTAAAGTAAATGCAGCATGCAACATAAACTTTGCTGTTGCTGCTGCTATAAACTTTCCTCATCTCCTCTTCTGCTTTGTTTTCGGCGTCGTCGTCTTGTCTTTCGTTTTGTTTTTAGTGCGCTGCATTTTTGTCTTTTTGGTGTTCATGTTTGTTTTTAGGATTTCATCTGTTCTGCTTTGGGTGAATTCCAATTATCTTTTTTACTTTTGACTCAATTATTTTCAAGTATGTTTTCTGCAGCACATCGGCAGTATCAAGTACCTGCAAATTAAATTTAATGCGCCTACATCGAAATTCAAAAAAATTGCAACAGCGTTCAGTTTCATGTTGGATTTCTTTGGAATAAAATCTTAATCTTGATATCAGAGTGTGTGGGGAATGGGGATTTTGCATTGCACGTTGCTTGCTCATAAATAATTGAATATGAATCTGAGATTTTATTTATGGTACACGGAACTTTTTCGGTGAGCTTCTGTTCAATAATTTTTTGAGAATGCAGAAGAGGGAAAACTTTTTTAAATGGTGCTTTGAAAAAAGTGAAACTTCACCCTACTGAAAAAGAGCGGAAGCAGAGAGAGCCTTCAAAAATTGTTATTTGAAGGGAAGAAGAGCAATTAAACTTCATATAAAAATCGAGAAGAGAGCGCTGACACTATGTATCTCGGAAAATTCAGAAACTAGAATGGCATACTAAATTAAGTAACCAATTAAATAAATTTTCTAATTACATGCTCCTCCTACGAATTAAAAGCGCCTCCTACCAAAAGATAAATTCCAATACAAAATAATCTCCAACTGTAACTGAATCTTTCCCTACGTGCTAATCTTTTCTGTGCTCCTTTGTAAATGTCAATTTTCCCCAAGTAAGTAATATTCGCTTTTAGTCTTTTTTCTTCACTTTGCTTTTAATGTGGTGTTAACGGGTTTAACGTTTATTGTTATGTCAGCAACACTTCAAACTGTCAATTGCTGTTGCTGTTGCTGCTGCTGGATGCTAACAACATTTTAACCTTTTCTGTTGTTAGCTTTTGTTTACACACATCTTTACAATAGAATCGACTAAAAAGGGGAAAAAAGAAAATAGTAAAAATGTAAGAAGACATTGTTGCTTGAACAGATTCACCCAAACAATACATACAGACAGACGACGGGGCAGATAGACGGACAGAGGAATGGATAAAGAGAAGAATAGAAAGACCGACAGCTAGCTGAGACAATGTTGAAACGAAATGAAATGACGTAATTGTATTCAAATTGTATGTAAGTTTTTTAATCGCCGGTACGGTAATTTTCAATTTTTGTTTTGACAGACAGACCGAACGACAGACAGACAGAGAGACATGAAAGCCAACAAAGCATCGTTAGATAGACAGTCAACCATAACGTCGTCGTATTACCTGTAAATGCTAGCAATTAACAGCTCAGCTCAAGCACAGAGAGAGACAGAGAGAGCCCGGCGGGAGAGGGAGAAAAGGCGAAAACACAATGACAGGCAACATTGTCAAGGTCATTAGCGTTTTGGGTGAAGAGATAACGAAAGAAGACAATGAGCGAAATCATTTTAAAGCCATACAATGTGAAACGTTAGTTTAATTGCTAATAATATAACTTTCAACTTTATTACCGTGAAATTGTCTGTAGATGTGTGCAAAATGGACTACCTCATACATAGTTTGTTAAAGTGAAAATACCAAAAATTTAGTTGGAATTTTTATTATATTGGAAAACAAAAACAAATACGAAAAATGCATAAGTAACAAAGCCAGGTCAATTTGGTGCGAGTTGCATCCAAGTTGGACCTCTTATAAAGGGTGATTTTTATAAGAGTTTAGTTTTGGAAAAGTTTAGTTTTGAAAAAAAAAGAACAACTAGGCAAAGTGTACGGTGTTACGCACTAATGTATCAACCATTAAAAATACCATTTCGAAGTAACGAACATAATTTGACTAAACCTAAATAATGCACAGAGCGGTTTTTAATTTAAAAATTTAAGTATTTGAAAAAAAGTCAGCATCTTATATGTATGAAGGTATCAATAATGTCTGTAATGTGAATAATAATTTCTAAACTAAAAAAAAAATCAATTAACGTTTTAGTTTTCCTATTCATTGATCTGGGTTTCACAATGACACACAATCAATATTCAATTTGCCATTAATTCATATATTAACAAGACTAAAGGTAACATTGGTTGTGTTGAAAGATAGTTAAAAGAATTTAACTAAAAAATCACTTTACATGGCAGTTGTAAGACCGGTTCTTGAGGTTGGGTATGCTGTTTGGAACTCTCAGTTTAACTGTTCCGCACATAGATAAGTTGAAATCTGTGTAGAAGCAGTTCCTCTTGTTTCCTCTATGTTTGTTACAGCTCTTACCTCCCAATGAATCATGAATAAAACTTTTAAACTTAGGCGTTTTACTTTTTTAACTCAGAGCACGGGAAGTAGAGTAGAGCTCGCGCATATCGAGCCCATTCTGATCAGAGTATGCTCTGGCAGCTTAATCAATCAGTCAATTATAAAATGCATTGAGCACGAGCTGATAGGCAACAGCTAAAATATAGTAAATACATATGTACATTTTATTTAATAGAAAAAAACTATTTATTTATTGTTATTATTCAAAATATGAAAATTTTTCGATCGCGCTCTGAACACAAAAAGAAAGGAAAAACTCAGCTCTGAGTGCTTAGAGCTAAAAAAAGAAACACGATTACGTTTTTTACTCTGCTCTGAGTTAATAAAGAAAAACAATTATTTTCAACTCTTTGGAGCAGAAGTTTATGCAGAGATTTTACAAAAGTGAATGAAATTTTTATTTGGATCGATAAATCAATTCCTACCATTTATTTTTTAAAGATAATTTCACTTAAATGTTGCTCGCGGCAACGCTTCAAGTGGTCCATTCTGAAGGTCCAATTTTGGTACATTTTTCACACATTTCGGCCGGAATCTCACTAATGACGCGTTCAATGTTGGCTTTTGGCTTCCAAAGCAGTAATCGTGTTTTGCTGGTCCCTATAGACAAGAGACTTAACATAGCTCCACTAAAAATAGTCTAACGGGATCAAATCACACGATCTTGGTGGCCAATTGACTACTGTTTAACTGCTCACCAAATTCACCTCTCAATTGATGCATGGTTTCGAGTGCTGTGTGGCATGTGGCACCGTGCTGTTGGAACCACATGTCAGCCGAATCCAATTTCCAAATTTTCGGCAGAAAAAGCCTGTTATCATCGAACTTTCATCGTCTTTGAAGAAGTACGGCCCAATGATGTCGCCTGCCCATGAACCGCACTAAAAAGTGCATTTTTCGGGATGCATTGGTAGCTGCTGAATTGCCTCAGGCTGGTCTTCACACCAAATACGACAATTCTGCTTATTCACGTATCCATTGAGCAAAAAATGAGCCTCGTCGCTAAATGGACGTAGCTTTGGAAACACATTTTTCACAGCGCATGTATTTTGATAATAAATTTCAATAATTTTCAAACATTGTTCAGGCGTAAGTCTATTCATGATGAAATGGCAAACTAAACTGAGCATAAATCAAGTGGCAGCTGTCAAAAAGATCAACTCCGAAAAAAGTATTGCGAGATTGAAAACCACGCTTCTAGAAAAAACACCCTTTACTAGAATATTCATATAAAAGCTCAAAGCCTGAATTGCAGCAAAGCTTTTATCGATTGGCAAATTATACTAAGAAGTACTAACTTGGTTGGGCTCAATTGAGTATTTATTAATCGTGAAATGAACTGGTATTAATTTTCAATAAAATAATTATTAAAAAAAAAATAATAAAATAAAAAAATTACGGCTAGAGCGAAATACTTATGTAAAAATCTGCAAAAGCACAAAACGCACATTTCAAGATAAAAATCGGGCACAATTACAAAAACTCAGTGAAATACAGCAGCGAAAGGTGGAAGTTAAGTAGTAAGAGTAAAAACCGATCGCCCATGATTAGAGCGAACTTACAATCTAAGGATTTCGTTCAACATTTTAGTTCTCTTCTGCAGGAATCAGAAATCAATGAGCCAGTGACCTTTCGTGACACTTTATGTCACGAAATACATTTGAATGGTGAGAAACTCACGAGTCTACTGTTGAAACAAAATTACGACAACATTTTGGAAAAATTGTCAATAAAAGAAAACGAGTGGCTAATCGAAGAAGCAAGAAACTCACAATATCATGGCATATATTCACAACTTGAATGCCACTTCTTACAGCGGAATTCGCTACGATAAAGTTAAGCGTATTAGTGAAAGCAAGAGAAGGACCTTTGCACAGTAGTGGGTGTCTGCCAATATGTATATAACGACGCTAGATTAGGATATTTTGGAAAAAGAAAACTTCACTTGTCTGAATTTTTAAACTGTCATACATTCTCTAAAAGAATTGGGAAATGATAATATAAAATGCGCGCTCTTAAAGGTATTATAGAAATTCGATGCTAACTTGGCACCACTGTGCTCTAGTGTGATCTGTCATTTAGTTTGTTTACAGTGCACGATTTTGTTAGTTCATCTCAAGTGTGTTTGCGATTTTTACAATGAATTTAAATATAGGATCAAAAACTTGTCTCAAATTTGGTATTGTGAATAGAATTTCGTGTGCCGAATCGCTGAAAATGTTACAGAAGACTTACAGTTACAGAAGACTTTATCAGAAAACACGTGCATACTAGTGGGGTACAGTCCATTCGAAAGCGGTCGAGATGTGGTTGAATATTTGACTCGCTCTGTTCGGCCATCAATTTCTTCAACTGAAGTTAATCATAGAGGTGAAGAAGAGGTGTGCGATCCATGTGGGATGGTGACGGAAAATTGTCATTTAAGTTTGAGAGAGATAGCCGCTGAACTTTCTTTGTCTCCCGAAGAACCATTGTACGCCATTGTTTGGGCATGAAAGACTTTAATTTTCTTCAAAATTGTGAACGAATTTCTGGCCAAAAAATCAACAGATATCATCGAACAACTACCGTATCCACCTGATATGGCCCCGGCTGAGTTTTTTCTCTTTCCAAGATTCAAATTACAACTTCGAGGCATCCAGTCAATTCTGGAAAATGCATTGGAAAAATATTTTGATAATTGGATTATTCGTTGGCATAAGCGTATTATTTCTTACGAGTGTACACATAGTTAAATGAATGTTTTATTGACCAATTCCCGGTTATTTTTTGGCAGAATGTATTAAATGGTAGGGATTACATATCACTGTACAAATACTTAGTGGAATCATTAAAATATAGATAGATATAACAGAGATCTAATTGCAAACGAATTTTATTGAAATTGTGATATATCATATACTCGATATAGCCAATCTGGCACCCAACAAATTTCATGTTACGCCAAAAACAGTTTTTAAAAACTATTTACATAATGAATAATTTTTGTTGTACATATATCTTTTTTTTAACAATATGTAATATGTAATAGTATATATTATATTTTCTTTATGTTAGATGTGACTCATTTTGAGAGTTAATCCACCCTTGTATTGCCTCATTCCAGTTTCAGCATACTTAGATCAGTGCCAGCATTCAAGAAAACATACTCTGGCGTCATTGGAGCGTTCAGTGTTACCCATGAACGTTTCAAGCCAGCATCATCGCGTGCCGATTGTATTGCTTCTTGCAAAGCGAAGGCCACAGCAACGCTCAAGCAGATAGCAGGCTCGCCCGTAGCTGCAAAGAGGAGGAAAAGGGGAAACATATTAAAAAATATTTATTGAAGATGATGAAAAGTCTTTGAGAGAAACTGAATCCAATAACAACCCTCAAGAAAAAGAAGCCAGAAGGTTTACAATCTTTCCATAAGTATACGAAGCTCATCTTGGGAAGTTTATATCAAAATATTATTGCATTACTTACTTCTTTGCATTCTTTGCATTCTTGAGAAGGTAAGTGCAGGTTTTTCCTTGTATTCCCTTTCGAAAACTTCCATGTAACTTCTTTAGAAACTATTGTATAAGGAAGTTTTAAAATTTTTTCTTAATTCCATTATTTAAAATCTACTGTTAATGGAACATATTAGTTATTGCCGGTTTTGTATCAGTTAAACATTATTAAGTCATGTGAGTGAAAAATATCGTTAAAAATTTCATTTTAGTACAAAAGAAGGCTTTTTTCGATTAAAACGAAGGCCTTTCTTTACCTTCCGAATGCAGCTACATGTAAGACTTCTTTATACTTTCTCAAGGCAGCTTCGGGATCCCAATAAATGGAGTGGGATGCGGAGTGTAAGGCTTCGACGCTGCTTTAAAAGGTTTAACGATCTGTTTTAGAAGCGTTTCATTTCCTTGAGGGAAATGACTGAAACGCTGAACTTGTGGCAGTAAGAGAAGCGAACAGAAGAGAGATGTAAAACGAGCATTCATAATAGCGAAGTATACAAAGTACATACGTTAAGCAACCAGGCAACTATAAGCATACGTTGTCATCGTTTATTTTTGCAAGTAATCGGATGATATCTGTCACCCTCTCTCACGCACTCGCAATGTGCGGCAACAGTTGAGAGTTGCCCAACTTCTTGCGTTACTTCAATGTAAACATTGTTTATGGGCCACAATTCTTCTTATCTCTCTCTCTCTCTCTCTCGCTCTCTCTCTGTTACACACTCATTCATTGTGAATTTCGTATTTTGTTATAGCTTCGCTCTACTCTTGCTTGTTGTAATTGGTTTCAGTCTTCTGTAAGAGCCTTCCATGATACCTTAAATCGAATTAGGCACCGAACCCTATAAATGATTTCTTTGTACGACTTTCGTTTTACAATAAATTGAAATATGATCTATCATCCGGTATTCATAATTTCTTCATTGTAACTCACCCTTGGAACGCATGAATCCTGCATTATTCTGACTGCGTGGCAATAGCTCAATACGGAAATCAATGGGAATATCTTTAGCACCTGTTGGCTTATAATTCCATGTGCGATTTGTTTTCACTTCACCGGTTGCCTTATCTACAACCACCTGTTCACTGGTCCAATAGCCTAGGCCCATCATGAAGGCGCCCTCAATCTGCCCAACATCAACATTGGGATTTAAACTTTCGCCAGCATCTTCAAGAATATCAACACGATTGAACTGATAGTTGCCGGTGAGTATATCAACTTCGGCTTCGGCCAGGCCCAAAGCACACACGGTGTACGGGTCCATGTCGGCGGGCTTGCAATCATCGCTAGCAATCAAATTTATAAAGCGATTGCCAGCCTCTTGCGCCAATTGAGGCCATGTGGGATCCTTCAGTTCCTCCCTGAGGGGCTTCAGGCGTTCATTCAAGGTCTCGCAACATTTACGAACAGCCTAAAAAATAAGGGAAATTCAGATAGAGAGATGAGAATATTTAGTTATAAATTCCTTTATGATTTCAATCATTTTACTTACATAACACACCGTTTCACTGCCTACCGAGCCACCAGTGACCATTGCATTCGCGCCGTTCATCGAATTACTGCCATCGAACTTGATCATCTCCATGGGTATGCCCAAAGCATAAGCAGCCAATTGCGATACTTTCGTATTCAAACCTTGGCCCATTTCAATACCACCGTGTGAGATCATGACAGTTCCGTCGCCTTGATAAATCGCCACAGTAGCCGGGTATTGGCCAAAGTAACCCATATGATATTCAATGATGGCCATACCGAGACCCTTCTTGTGCCAGCGATTTTCTGCATTAAACGTAGCCACGTCTTGCTTGCGTTTCTTGTAATTGGTGGATTGAACGAAGCGCGGCAACATTTGGTTCATCTTATGACCGGGTATCAAGTTGGCCATTCGCACTTCCAATGGATCCAAGCCTGCCTCAAATGCTATATGCTCAATAATGTTCTCAATCATGGCGATGCCTTCCACTGAACCGGGAGCACGGCATGGTGTATTACTCGGAGAATCGGTGATAACCAAGTAACCGTCTAATTTGTAGTTATCGCTGAACTCGTAACAGTTCTTGCCGAGCAGAACCGTGTGACCCATCGGCGACTCATTGGGCAGATAGCCTGCCTCCTGGTAGAAAGCATTCTTTAGCGATACTATTTTGCCTGACTTCTTCGCCTGGAACTCGTACTCGTTGTAGAAAGGCCAACGTTTACCCGTCGAATTCATTATCGATTCGAGTGATTGCACGAAACGCGCCGGGCGATTTAGCTTGTAGGCAGCCAGCGCTGCGCCGCAGGCAGCGGGATTACCGCGTGTTGCCTTGCCACCATATCCGCCGCCCAAGCGACGCACTTTCACATTAATTTCATTGTATTTCAAGTTCAGTAAGTTCGAAATTACCTCCTGTATCAAATTCATCCATTGCACAGCGGGATAAACCTCTAGACTGCCTTCAACTGGTACCACTACCGTGGTGTGCGGTTCCATAAAGAAGTGATACTGCAAACCCATATCCAATTTACCCGACCCTTTAAAATCGTAGGGCTCATCAGTTTTCAATTCCTTTATCAGCGATTTAATCGTATGATTAATACGTCCAGCACTCGCAGCGCTATTTAACACATCGTGCTGCGTTGCAAGGATCTCAGTGCTACCCCCAGAATATGTTATTTTCACAAGCTCTGCAGCCTGAGTGGCAGCAGCGTTACTCTCAGCTACGACCATGCCAATTGGTTGATTATAATACCGAATAGGGCCACTGGCAAAAAGTTCCTCAATTTCTGAGAAAAAGAGGGGGAACTCACCGCTTACCGCATTTTTACCGGGAATATCTTTTGCACTCAAATATGTAACAAATCCGGGCACAACATTCAGCCCACTTAGATCAACCTTCGTGACAGTGGCGCCAATTTTCTCCCCGGTCACAAATGCACACCAGACTTGATTCGTTTGCACGGGCAAATCATTGGCGTACAAAGATTCACCGGAAGCTTGAATAAGACCCTCATGTTTCTCGGTGGGCTTGGCCACAGGCCAATTCTTGTCTATTGTTTCAAAAACTTGATTGCCCGAAGAAACCGGACGTTTCAGCAACTCACCGCCACTCACGAGTTTCGCAGCCACAGCATCACTAGGTGCATGCTTCAGCAAGAACTTATAGAACAGACCGGCTGCCAGTTTTTGCCGATATTCCGGTGACGCATCGGGGAGCACAATATCAGCATGGAACTGATTAAAGCTGGCGAATATTTTACTGGTTACTTGCGAATCGAAAAGATCTTCTCCTTCCAATAGATCTTCAACCGATTTGGCATGTATGAAGTTGGGATTTATGCCACCAAAGCAAATTCGTGACGAAATCACTTTATTGCTAGGCCTCTCGAAATTTACGAGGAATGCGGCGTTAACGTAGGCGTGAGCGTTTTGTGCGCGTGGCATAATCTGTGGGTGGAAGTTAAAATTAGTGCAAGTGTTAGGGAGTGGGACAGGCATTTCCACACTTACCTTATATGAATCGAAAATATACTTCTCGCGTGGATATGGCTTCAATATGAACGAGTGAATAACCTTCTTGTCCATGGAGGTCTTCAGATATTCCAGCAGTGGAACTGTGACTTTTGTTATGGCATTCTCATTAATTACGACTTGTACATCGAGGGCCTCGAATGCAATGAACACATCAGAGGGGAATTCTTTATGCTGATGTTTAATGGACAAATTGCCGGCCAAGGTGCCTGTCTGTAATTTTTTTATAGTATTGCAAAGAAAAAATTTTTGTTGGAATTAGTATTTGCTGAGTCGCAGTCTATAAATGTAGAAGAGATTTCTGAATTAAGGCTGAGTTAAAGTCTGGACTCTAAATTGAGTCTTACTTGCAGCCCAAAATCTTAGGTGTCGGAGAACTTTTGACTTAAGTCTTATTCAAAATCAAAAGTTCTAGAACTTAGAATAAAATCATTGAATGAGCCTGAGCTAACATCTAGAAATCTAGCTTGAGTCAGAATAAAAGTAAGTCTAAATTTTAAAAATTATATAAAATTACATAAATTTGAATTGAATCTGAAACTAAATTAGGCGATTCACCAGGGTATTTAGGTATGGTCATAATGTTGTCAAGTGTTGGATGAAAAATGAGAGAATTTACGGCAACACTGCCGACACCTTGCCGATACTGAATAGGACACCTTGTGAATCACCTAAATATAAAATGAAATTCTAGACTCATGAGTCTGAGTCAAAGTTTATAAATCGGAATTAAGTCGAACTGTAAGTCTTTTGATTTAAAATTCAAAATTTATTCTGAATCCAAGACTAAAACTCTAAAAGTCGGTACAATATTCAAATTTAAATCTGAATCAAAGTCTAAAATTCTAGAAGTTGGTATTCAATTCAGAATGTAGTCCGAGTCGGAATAAAAATAGAACTTGTGTCATGCCCAAAGTCTAAAATTCTAGACGTCGCTACGTATAGAATTCGGCAATTAATTGCACCATATCAATTTGTTCATACTGAAAACACAGCGCAGCTAATTTCACAACTCTCATTATTTCACCATAACTATTATTAAAGTACATAGACCGCCCAAATGCAATCAAATATTAGAATTAATACTCGTACACAAGTAAGTATATATAAATATCTGCTCTACTCATATCTTATCATAAATAAAGCCGGCCATAGTTTCAGATAATAACAAATGCACTTGAGAAAACGCAAGTATCTCCAATATAATAACTTACATTTCGCACTGGGACATTAGCAATTAAATCGAAATGTTGCCACAATTGTTGGCAATATTCGAATCCCGGTCTCTTGGCTGCCTCCAGAAATACATCCATGGCTTCGGCCAAACTAAGATTACCGCCCAAGTGCAATGAGGCAGCAGTAATGCTATGCTGACTAAGCTCAGCCAAAGAGCTAATGTCAATGAAATTCTTAACATCCCCAGCACGACGATAGACTCCATGCGCTGTATTGCCAGCGACCAGTATATATTTCTCATCCTGCTGCAATTCTCCGAAAATAGTAAATAGATGCGCTAGCGTTTTAGGCCAAAACCAAACACTGCCATCGTTATAAGTGACCGCAGAACGTTGCTGTTTCGCTTGGTTAGTACAAGCACCGCTACAAAAATCGCCCGTCTTCGGGCAAGTTTTTGCAGACAAGTCCTCAATATCGCGGCACTCCAGCGGTACTTCGATATTGCTATCGGTCGCAAACGATTTCATGGCATCCAAGATGGGACGATAGCCAGTGCAGCGGCAGATATTGCCACCGAATGAGTTCTCGACCTCTTCCATGGTGACCTTGCCACCCTTGGCCTGCAGCAAGGCATACATATTCATGACAAAGCCAGGAGTACAGTAACCACATTGAGTGCCATTCATTTTGGCAACACGTTTCTGAATGGGATGGAAGCCGGTGCGTTTATTGCCAATTCCCTCAACGGTAGTGATATCCAAATTATCGCAGGTGTTAAGGAGCGTGAGACACTAAAAGTAGGGGAGTAAGTACATGGTAGGTAGTTGTTAGATACTTCGTGTAGTTATCTTACCGAATTCACTGCCCAAGTGCGCACTTCTCCCGACACTGGATGCTTTCCTGTGACCGCGCACACGCACACCCCACAGCCTCCCTCCTGGCACATGAACTTGGTGCCCGTGAGTCCCGCATGTTCACGTATGAAGGTGTTCAATGTCATATCTGGCGGCAAGTTGGCTAGTTTAACTAGAGCAAAAAAATATTTAAATTATACAATATATTGTGAGTGATTACAAGCAGTGAGTGATTAAGTCTGTGCACGAACCCGTGTATGGTTTGCCATTGATCGCAAAAGTTGTAGTCATTCTTAGTACTTTTTAAACACACACGCAAAAATACACGGAATTTTTTAAATTTTCTACTTTCAGAAAGTGTTATATAATGAAATAACTCAATCGATATCGCTCACTTCAACCCTAAAATTGCAAGTCACTAATTTTAAAAGTTAATTTATATTGAAATTCTTTTGTAATCATGAATTGTTCTGCTGTCTACTGTCGCCGAAAGTTCAAACAACGTTCGTATTGCCCCGAAAACTTTAACAAAGTGTACGCTTTCCGTGTTTCAGCGTGCAATTTATTAATTTATACTAGTTTTGTTTAGAGCTTTTTTCTGTTCTCTGGGCTGGCATTAGTGAGAACATTAGAACATGCTGTCAATTGTTGTTGTTAATAAGCACGCTAGAATTAGAAGAAACACAACACAAAATAGGCGTAGGATTATTCGATAATTGAGGGTAATCACGAGCGTAATGTGATAAACCTTATTCTTGTAGTTTGAAAATGTTAAATTTTGAACTGACCAAATTGAAAGTGAACGTTCACCAATACTTCTACTTCTTTCTTTTTCCTTTTACATATCTACATTTATCAACCAATTCGGATTTATCATTAGAGCTCTCTCACCGAACTCTCTTCACGTTTTTTTAAGATAGCGAAATAAGAAGAGAGTTTTACATTCGATCAACTCTTGCAATCAAATACAGAAATATTTCCTTAGTGAATATTATAATATATTCCGCATAAAACTGTAGACCTCAATTTCACTCATCGAAAAATATAACACACACAACATGAAGCGATGTGAAATCTCGACCTAGACCCTCCATGTGTTATGGAGTCAGATGTTGCAGAGAAGAGAGACGGCTTAGAACTTTTCGTTGACTCAGTGATATTCAAAGAACGGGGCTGGATGGGTTTTATACACAGTCCCTCCCATTCCCTTATCCGCCACATCTTGTTTTTTATTCAATCTTCTTTCCTTACATCATGTTTCATTGGTCCCAGGTGTTACTCTTTTGTGCATGTTTTCGCTATAACGGACCTTGTTACTTATTCTTGTTTATGACATGATATGAGATATGTTTATTGCATACAATTGAAAAATCAAGTTTTGATAAATGTTTGGTCATTATATGCCGTGAATTTTTATCTTTAAATATATCAGATATTTGCCGAGGTTAGTGTGGAGTTTGAGTCCTTAATTTTAAGTGAGCATGGTATCCCCCATATACCTTTAATGCTCTTATACCCTATGCCCCGGGAACCATTTATTGAACAGAACTTTGGTAATGTCATAGTATACAAAAAATATGTATGGAACAGGAAAAGGGGGCATGACACCTACCATATAACATATAATATAACTTAGAAACCATTTAGTTATAGTATAGTAATAACATTATAGAACATTTGATATCTAAATTTCAAGAACTCTAACCTTTTAAAAGTATATTTTCGGAACCATTTATAGTACACTACAGGGATTTGGTACAATAACGAACTGAAAATTGGTCCCAAAGCAAAACCCGAAAAAAATTAACTAAAAAAAATTAGAGGGAGATCTTTTATATGAGTCGATACATATCAAAACCAGCTAAGTCCACCATAATACATAAAATTTTTTCAAATTCAGGTTATGACATTTCTTTCACCTCAAAAGTTTCTATGAGATCCGCGACTACACTTAAGCTTAACTGTTAAAACCTGAATTGAGGAGCTTTCCAACGCATTACTTTACTTTTAATGGCTCAACAGCCCATGGAGGGCCTGGACCCTCATTTTCATAGGCAATTTTTACTCTTGTAGTTTTGCCAATTGCCTGCCAAGAGGTGGTGCCGTGTACAAAAATTATTTTTTCTACTTTTTGATTTTGCCTGTGCCGAGATTCGAACACCGGACACTCTGCGCAGCAGTCCAAAAGTCCCGCTCTTTTCTTTTCCGATGAATATCACTGAGTCAAAATAAATGTTCAAGAACGAAAAGTTCTAAGCCGTCTCTCTTCTCTGCAACATCTGACTCCATAACACATGGAGGGTCTAGGTCGAGATTTCACTACGCCACAGCGACCACGTATTTGTGTTTCCTATTTGTAAATAACATGAAAAATGATTTTATAAAGAAAATGATGCGGTCGTGCCCTTGTCGCGAATCGAATCGGGAACCTACAATACAATATTCTTATAAATACGCTGTAACTAGACAACTGAAACCGCCATATCATCTGTTTGATGTGAAATTTGTAATGAGTTTCTTGTAAAGGGTGTTTTTTTTTAAAGTGTGGTTTTCAATCTGGCAATACTTTTTTCGGAGTTGGTCTTTTTGACAGCTGTCCCTTGATTTATGCTCAGTTTGGTTTGGCACTTCATAATGAATAGACCTACTCCTGAACAACGTTTACAAATCGTTCGGTGAATGGGCCCAAAACGAGATGGCCACCGATCCCGATTTTCACAAGAAAACTTTGTTCAGCGATGAAGCTCACTTTTGGTTGAATGGGTACGTTAATAAGTAAAATTGTCGCATTTGGAGTTATCATAATCCACAATCCATTATTGAGACGCCGTTACATCCTCAAAAATTCACTGTTTGGTGTGCTCTATGGGCAGAGGGAATCATTGGTCCATATTTCTTCAAAGATGAAGCCGGTCATAATGTTACAGTCAATGGGGAACGCTATAGAGCCATGATTAATGAATTTTTCGTGCCTGAATTGTGAATTGGAGGATGTTGATGTGGACGACCTTTGGTTCCAACAACACCGCCGTCTACATGCCATACAGCCAACGAAACAATCAATTTATTGAAAGAAGAGCGCATTTGAAGGTGAGCGCATTATCTCGCGTCATGGGCCTGTGGCGTAGCCTCCAAGATCGTGCGATTTAACACTGCTGGAATATTTTTTGTGGGGTTATGTGAAGTCGCTTGTCTACGCAGATAAGCCCGAGACGATTGACGCCTTGGAAGAAAATATTCGGCGCGTTATTACTGACATACGGCCCCAATTGCTGCAAAAAGTGTTCGAAAATTGGGTCTCTCGGCTGTACTTTATTCGAACCAGCCGCGGCAGCCACTTGCCCGAAATCGTTTTAAAACATAATGGCAAACCCTTATCTTTATAATAAATTATCTTGGCCATAACATTAAATTATATGCGTTTTATTTCTCCTTGAAAACCACACTTCTAAAAAAGACGCTCTACTTCACGCACTGTGAATACCCTTATTATTTTCTAATACTCTATGCAGAATATTTGAGAGCTTAATGATTTTGTTTTTGTATGCTCACAAAGATAAGATTTCTTAAGCATTTAATTGTTGTTGTATATAAACATAAAAAAAAAATCCTGAAAGCCGAGTTCGGTCGAGGCTGTATTTCTATACCCTACCTACACAACCTCTGAAATAAAACACAGTTTTGCATTCAACGGTGGGTTAGATTTTTATTGTTTTAGCGTAATTTTTTTTTTATCATTTTATTGGAAGTATCCGTGGTTATCGCATCAGATATTTTTGGAGCTATTATATCTTTAAGTTATCCTTTGATATTTCAATTTTATTGGCTTTAGCCCAATGCTGAAAATTTTTAGAAAACTTGTTTAAGAGACTATTTCAATTATGTCTATCGCGTTATGTTCAATTGGCTTTAGAATTGCCTTCAATATCACTCTTTAAACATTTCACTTGTATGGCGGGTACCACGCCCACTTGGCCGATTTTGTCCATTTCAGAACTTAAACTCTTCCTCACAAATATCAAATGTCTGTGGTTTGGTTGAGATTGCATGAGTTTTACTTGAGTTATCGTTTACACAGACAGAAACACAGACGGACATGGCTCGACTCTGCTATGCACGGTGATCGTTTCTTCATACCTACGACGCCTAATTGTGGTCATTACAAACAACCCTTTACTCGACCAAAACCAATATACCCCGTACCCAAAGTATTTAGGGTATGTAGGGTATAAAAACAACAATAAAATACACATGTACCATATTATTTGACATTTGAGCTTGAAATTTGAGTACGACGATATCTCAAATTATATTTATGTATGCTGCTTTTATTGACTATTTCAAACTTAATAAATAAACAAATAAAAAACAACAACAACAAACACAGATAACGCGCAGTGGAGAGAGTGATGATGAGAGCGTGTGTATGATTCATATGTGATTTCTTTTTAACTAGATATTTGGAGAGAGAGAGAGAGAGAGAGAGAGAGTGAGAGAGAGAGAGAGAGAGAGAGAGAGAGAGAGAGTGAGATTGTGTGAGAGAGATTGAAATGAACGTTGCTAAAGTAATTGAGAGATGTTTATCAGCAAACAGTTGTGCAAAGTATACACTTGGAGATCGCAGTTGTGATAGTTTTTTTTTTTTTTTTGTATGTTATTTATAAATAAATACGATAAAGAAAATTATACAAGTATTTGGAGTTTTGTATAAACAAGCACCAGTAGGCTATATTAAACAAAGCTAAGTAGCAAACTATATAGAATACAGTAGATTGTAGTAGATAATAATAATATGTAATATCAATTCTCATCAACCCAATGCAAATGCCTTAACATCACTACCCGCATTCAACACAATTGTCTCGGGAGTTGTAGGTGCACCCAAACGCACCCATTCCCTCTTCAATCCAGCGTCCTTGCGTGCCGATTGTAGCGCATGCTGTATGGCAAAGAGAGCACACACCGCCAAACAGCACGGCGGTTCACCTGTGGCCTTCGAACGCATAAAACCCCCAGAGTTTGGATTCTTCTGCAGCAATTCAATACGAAAATCAATTGGAATATCTTTTGCTCCTAGGGGCTTATAATTCCATGTACGATTTGTCTTCAACTCTCCAGTCTGTCGATCGTACATCAAAGACTCGGTTAGCCAATAACTCAAGCACATTACAAACGACCCCTCAATTTGTCCAATATCAATGTAGGGACTTAAGCTTTCACCTGCGTCCTCAAGAATATCAGCACGTTTGACTTGATTGTGACCGGTCAGTATGTCAACTTCGATTTCGGTGAGTGCCAGCCCATAAACATTATAATTTGGCATATCACCCACTTTATAGTGATCACTTGCTATGAGATTAATGTATTTTGTGTAGGCTGTTTGTACAATCTCCTGCCAGCTGCCATTTTTCAGTGAATCCTTGATGGGTTTCAAGCGTTCGTTGAGAGTTTCGCACGCTTTGCGTACTGCATAGCAAACACTTTCACTAGTCACTGCACCTCCTGTGACCATGGCATTGGCACCGTTTATCGTATCGCTGGATTCGATCTTGATGAGATCGACCGGTATGCCGAGATAGTAAGCGGCAACTTGAGCAATTTTCGTATTCATCCCTGAGGAAAGAACAGAAGAAAAAAATGAACGCAATTAGAAGAGTTTTCTAAATAAGAAACAAAGGAGGAAACTTTTACCTTGTCCCATTTCTATACCGCCATGTGAGATCACTACAGAGCCATCATTGTGATAAATCGCCACAGTCGCTGGGTATATACCTTTATAATAAATGGGATAATCCATAATGGCAAGACCGAGACCACGTTTCCTCCAACGATTTTTCTCATTGAAAGCATCAATTTCCTTGCGACGTTGCCGATATTCCGTGGACTTGAGAAAACGCGGCAATAATTCTAGCATTTTATTGCCAGGTTTAATGTTGGCAAGCCGAGCATCAGCTGGATCGATTTTAGCTTCAAAAGCAATATGTTCCATGATATTTTCAATCATAGCCACACCTTAAAAAATACTTTTTAAATCTACTTAAATCCCCTACCCAATTTTCTTTCTTACCTTCTACTGAACCCGGTGCCCTACACCACGTAGCACTCGGTGCATCTGTCAGCACCGCCAGACCATCCACCTTTAAATTACTATCCGTAAAGTCGTAGCAATTCTTCGCGCACACTATCGAATGAGCTGGTATGGGATTCTCATTCAGGGTGCAGCCTGCATCTTGATAAAATGAATTCGTTAGACCGACAATTTTGCCATTTGCCTTCACATGAAACTCATAATCGGAACGACAGCCCCAGCGTTTGCCATTTGAGTTCATCATGGACTCAATAGTTTGGACGAAACGCGTTGGGCGGTTAAGTTTTGCAGCGGCCAGTGCAGCAGCGCATGCCACTTGATTGCCTCGTGAAATCTTACTACCATATCCGCCGCCTAAGCGACGCACCTTCAATTGAACATCGTTACTTTTCATTTGCAACATTTTGGCAATCACTGTTTGAGTGTGATTCATCCATTGGGTGGCAGACCACACTTGCAGCCCCTCCTCGAATGGTACCACTACTGTAGTCTGAGGTTCCATGGTGAAATGATATTGCCCACCGATTAGAAATATGCCTTTGCCACTCACGTCCGCCTCAGCGGATAGCTTTATAGTTTTGAGTGGTGAAGCGGATATCATGTGTACACGTTCCATTTCATGGGCCTCGAAAACGTCCGCAGTGGTAGGGAGTATCATTTTACGGGGACTAACAGAGGAGTAAATGACTTTAACTTTCGAAGTAGCACGATTTGCAATATCGCTCGAGATCGCCACTATGCAACCCAGTGGTTGATCGTAATGTTTGACTGTGGTTGAGCAAAAGATTTCCTCCATTTTATAACCAAATATTGGATCAGTAAACCCATTTTGACCGGGTATATCTTTAGCAGAATAGAAAGCTATAACGCCTGGAACTTTCAATGCATCCGAAGCGTCAATTTGTTCGATGGTCGCACCAACTTTGGTGGCATTCACAAAGGCACAGTGCACCGCATTGGCTGGTGTCAGTATGTCATTCATGTAGGTGGCTTCACCTGAGCACTGAATCATTCCTGGAAAAATGTGACAATGCAATTAAACAACTACCTACCCAAACAACTACATTCCCAAAGTTATGCAGTTCTAACCTTCGACTTTCTCCACTGCTTGCGACACCGGATAAAACTTTTCATTGGTCTCGAAACTTTGCATGCCCGACGAGAGCGGTCGCTTCAGTATCTCACCGCCGCTTTTATACTCTGCTTTCACTTTGTCGGCGGGTGCTATGCTCAGCAGAAATTTGTAAAGTAAACCGGATGCCAATTTCCGGCGGTACTCTGGCGCTGCATCGGGCAAAACTGCATCTGGTACTAGAATTGCGGTTAATTGTTCGAATATTTTCGCTACGGTCTCTTTGTCGTAGAAGCACTGCTTGGCCAACATTGCCTCGATTGATGTGGCATGTGTGAAACTGGGATTGATGCCGCCAAAGCAAATGCGGGCTGAATTCACGGTGCCGCTGGCCATATCCGCCATTTCGAGTAGGAAGGCGGCATTCACGTAGGCGTGCGCATTTTGAGCACGTGGCATTATCTGAAAATTAAGAAAGAAGAGGGAAATCATAAAGCTCAATGACCTTGAAAGCCATGCCGATGTCAAAATTAGAAGAATAATTTTTCGTGAAATTTTATATAAATGGTGCGGAATATATTTTCTCTTTACGTCAAAACCTGGCCTCTGTGCCCTTTAAGTTTCTGTTTCTTGAAACTCTAGAGATGAGATTAAAGCTCCTTTAGAGGTAGGAGGAATCACCGAGAGTGGAAGAATCTCAGGCATCAATAGAGCAGAAATGTATGCAAAACAATAAAGCACCCAGGAATGAGACTCAGACATCTATGAAGTAGTTTTTGATATTTATGGGGGAGCCTCAGCGATCTACTTACGTATAAAGAAAAGTCGGGAATCTATGAAGGAGACTCAGTCATTTAAGGATAGTACTCAAATCTCTACGAAGACTCTACGGCTAAAGGGGATTTTGGCACCAACAGAACCGAGGTCTCTATGGCAAAGATTTAGCGATCCATGAAGGAGACTTGGCCATAAATCAAAGAGATTAGGGCACCCATGAAGTAGACTCAGGTATTTATAGAGAATATTATTATAGGGGTGAGACGCTGTCACTTATGGAGAGAACTCAAACCTTTATGGAGGCATCTATAAAGAAGACTCAGGCATCAATAGGAGAGGCTACTTGAAATTTTGCATATAGGTATACTTACGTAGATGAACACTTACCTTGTATGAATCGAAAATGTATTTGTCTTTCGGATACGCTTTCAGCTCAAATCCCGAGAGTAGCAATTTCATGTCACCGCTATTCAAGTAATCAGTCAGAGCCATAACTTTCTGAGTAGTTGCATCCACATTGACAATAACATGGGCATCCAGCGCTTCAAAAGTAATAAAAATATCCGAGGGGAATTCGGGATGCATTTTTTTAATGGAAATATTACCAGCCAAGGTGCCCATCTAAATAAATGACAATTGAATATGAATTTAATTTACTATATAACTACACGCAGGGAATGAACAATGAATGTGAATTAAAATGGAAATGCTATTGCTAGTTCACATAAAATGCGCTCTTTGTTCTGATGTAATCGAGTACAATAAATGACGCTGTAACTACATATTAAATAGCTTTAGACTCAATACTAAGTAAGAAGTTTTTTTGAATTATGAATACCCCACTACCTGTTTTCATTTGTTATCTATCATCTACTTACATTTCTCACTGGCACATTGGCAATCAAATCGAAATGATGCCACAATTTGGCACAATACTCGAAACCTGGTTGCATAGCGGCTTCCGTGAATATTTTCATTGCCTCAGTCAAACTTAAGCCACCACCTAAAGTTAACTTATCACTCGTCAGCTCATGTTTCTTCAAATCCGCCAAAGCATTGACATCAATAAAATGCTTGATATCAGGTGAACGCCGATACACTCCATGTGCGGTATTGCCTGCCACCAGCATAAACTCATCCGTTCCCACTTGGTCATATGCGGCGAAAAGATCTGCCAACGATTTCGGCCAATACCATTGAGTGCCGTCGTCATATGCCAACACCGTCACCGTCACCGCCAACGGCGTCGTTAGCGACTGATGACAACTGCCACTACACAATTGACCTGTTTTCGGGCAATTTCTTGCCGACAATTCCTCAATATCACGACACTCCAGCGGCACTTCAATATTACTATCGACTGCAAATGATTTCATGGCATCCAATATCGGTCGGTAGCCCGTGCAGCGGCATATATTGCCACCGAATGAGTTTTCGATTTCCTCCATGCTCACCTGGCCACTTTTCGACTCCAGCAAGCCATACATGTTCATTATGAAGCCAGGCGAACAATAGCCGCACTGAGTGCCATTCATTTTGGCCAAACGGTTCTGGATCGGATGGTAACCAATCGTTTTGTTGCCTATGCCTTCGCAGGTGATAATTTCCCAATCGGTGCACGTGTTGAGGAGAGTGAGGCACTGCAAGAAAAGTAGGTAAGATGATCTTCTTCACATCAAATTTCCCTTCGAGGTTCGCCGTTATCATCGGCATATACTCACTGAATTGGCAGCCCATGAATGAACTTCTCCGGTCGCTGGATGCTTTCCCTTAATCACAACCACGCATACACCGCAGCCACCCTCAAGGCACATGAATTTAGTCGCTGTCAATTGCGCATGCTCACGTATGAAAGTGTTCAATGTAATATCCGGAGGCAATGTGGACAAATTCACTATGGGATCAAATATGAATTTAATTCAATTACAGTATAATTAAATAAACACGCCTACGAGGTGTCAAATGATCGAGAACAAGAAATGGTTAAAAATAAGAAAAATCTTAATTTTCGGCTTTTCAACTTTTTTGACATTACTTATTATCAGATCCTTGTTCCCTACCACCTTCTGTCAATATACCTCGCCTGCGTTAAATATATTTGCAAATTTACCCATAAATGACAAGTTATTTATTTTGAAAGTTGTTGCCATCGTTTCGGTTTTTTCCAGCACACTTCTTCGATCAATTGCAGTAGCCTCAATATCAATGGAAAGATGGAAAATGGCTCAATAGTACGAAGGCTTGAATTAAAAAGTTTTTAGTTTGCTAAACATAAATTCTACTATAAAAAGTTAGCAAGGAAAGTTAACCAAATATGAAAATATTGCATTTTGATGGAGCGCAAGTTTTAGATATGGAAGCAAGCTCTCTAATTCAAACTTTTAAAGCATATCGATTACGAAATAAGATTTATTCCAGCTAGAGCTGGATAAAAGTACATAAAAAGAGGCATTAAGAAGTCTAGCCATGTGAAACCCAGTCTGACGGCTTGTAGGGACTTCTGTTAACATAGGGTTCTGAAAACATTTTAACTCTGATAAAAGTAAAGATTATGCGCCTCTTTCAATTCGCGAGATCCAATCAGTTAAAAGAGTATAAATCCACTCTCTCTTTATCCAGGGGAATGATTTTTAATACAATTATTTCAATATGCCTACACAAATTATTGCAAGATATTACCCCACGAGTTAAAGATGAATGATGATGATGGTGTGTGTTTGTTTTAAGTTTGTTCGGAGTTTTGGTCGGGGTTTCAGTACGTTTTTGTATGAGTTTTTATCTGAGCTTTGGGCTTTAGTGTTTTTTCTGTTCTGCTGTTATCTTGTTTGTCTATTTTTTCTAAAATTTATTCCTTTTTGGTTTGATTTCATAGTCCCCATAGTGCTAATTTTTCCGATTCTTAGTTTAATTTGTGGACTGATTTTAAGTTAGAATTCGGTCTCGTTTTGGTCTGAGGTTTGGTAGTGATTTAAAGCTGAATTTTGACTTCAGTTTTGATGTCAATTTTGATCAGATTTTTTATACTAGCTCTAGGTCTGGAGTGTTCTCTCTATTTTGACCTGATTTTGGTGTGAATTTTTATCTATTTTAATCATATTTTTGCTCTTGGTTTTTTTTATTTAAAGTCTGTTTGCTGGCCTAAGTTTCTTCCTGACTCTTGCTTTCAATTTGGGTTTGAGTTTGGTCTGAATTTTATTAGGATTTCCAGTTGAATGTGGTCTCCTAACTTTAGGTGTATTTTTGTTTGGATTCTGATGCAATATTTTTCTTCGTTTTACTTTAAGATTGAATTTGGTGTGAAATTTTATCAGATTTTTGCACTGGTTTTGGGTCTGGATTATTGTATCGCTTAGACCTGATTTATTTTCTGAATGTTGATCTAATTTTTGGTTTCAGTTTTAGTCTGAATTTTTGGTCTACTATTTTTCTCGATTTGTTGCATTTTCTTTAAAGTTTCTGACTGACTCTCTTCGTCTCATTTTTGGTCTAAGTTGGGCCATAGTTTTGATTTTATGTTTGAGTTTGGTGTAATTTTTATCTGATTTGTGGTTACCTTATGTCCTTGTTGTGATGACAATTTTAACTATGTTTTTGAACTATTATTTTTGGTCTGGGTCTGAATTGTCTGTATAATGAACTGAATTTAAGTCTGGATTCTGATCTAGCTGCTTTTCTGATAATAATTCTGTAATTTAGTAAAGTCAGTCCCTTCCACAAATCTCCGAACCAACAGTGGTTCTGTCTAAACTACCTTTTTAGATAAGCATAGCAATTCAGAGTTGAGGATGCTTAAGTAGAATCCTGCATGGACTATACAATTTGTCACGAATTAACTTTTCACTTTTTTCAAAAATGTTTATTGTAACTTTACCGCTCGATAGCTACCGTAGAACTGCCTACTCAATGGTTGGTCACCATCCATTACTATTCAATTTAATGTAAGCAAAATAGGTCAATTATTTTCTATTAATATCATACCTGCGTTTAAGAATACATACAATAATATTTTAATTTACATGATTGCGCTTGATGATTGTGACTAGTAAATTAATTTACTACATATTTATTATATTTTTAATGACCGGCAATTTTTGATATTTATTCTTCATGAGTAATGAAATTTAACCTAGTATCACTCAGCATTACCAATGATTGCTTTCCGGTAGCGATTGGGTCGAACTTCTACTAACATAACCGCTACAATTTTTAGTTACCAGGTCTTGAGCGACTAGTTTTCTTTAGTTTATAGTATATGCTAGTTGTCTTTTGTTCGACTCCAATTCAGAGAATTTTTGCCAGAATAGTACAGAGAATATGAAAGCCAATGATAATATTTAACAAACTTAACTCGAAACGCAGCTTATTTGTAATATAGACAAACACAAACACCAGTAAATTATAATATACAAAATTAGAATATGATAGTACCAACTGAGTACAATACCATACTTAGTTCAAATTGCAGTAGCAGTAATAACAATACCAATCGATGTTGGTACATAAGGCTACCTCTGCTAGAATCTCTCATCTCTCGCATCATTCCAATGCGAATGCTTTAGCATCAACACCCGAATTCAAAACGATTGTCTCAGGGGTGGTGGGTGCACCCAAACGCACCCACTCACGCTTCAAGCCAGCATCCTTGCGTGCCGATTGTAAAGCATGTTGTATAGCAAAAAGTATATTCACAGCCAGGCAGCAAGGCGGTTCACCCGTGGCCTTCGAACGCATAAAACCTGCCGGATTTGGATTCTTCTGCAACAATTCAATACGAAAATCAATGGGAATATCTTTAACCCCTGGCGGCTTATAGTTCCAAGTGCGATTCGTCTTCAATTCGCCGGTCTGCCTATCGTAAATCAATGCTTCGGTAAGCCAATATCCGAGGCACATAACAAACGATCCCTCAATCTGTCCAATATCAATGTAGGGACTTAAACTTTCACCAGTATCTTCGAGTATGTCAACTCGTTTGATTTGATTATTCCCCGTGAGTATATCAATTTCGATTTCGGTCAGTGATAATCCAAAAACAATATATTTCTTCATATCGACAACTTTATATTGATCACTAGCAATTAGACTGATCGATTGCGCATAAGCTTTTTGTACAATCTCTTGCCAATTTGCATTCTGCAGTGATTCCTTGACAGGTTTCAAGCGTTCGTTGAGTGTTTCGCACGCTTTGCGTACTGCATAGCAAACACTTTCACTAGTCACTGAACCTCCTGTGAACATGGCATTGGCACCGTTTATCGTATCACTGGATTCGATTTTGATGTGATCGAGCGGTATGCCGAGATGGTAAGCGGCAACTTGAGCAATTTTCGTATTCATACCTGGAAAGGAAATGCAGTACAAGATTAAATATTACTCCGAAAAGAAAGAAATTGCTTACTTACCCTGTCCCATTTCTATGCCACCATGTGAGATGACTACCGTGCCATCGGCTTGATAAATCGAGACCGTTGCGGGAAAATCCCCGAAATAGAAAATGGGATACTCCATAATGGACAGACCGAGACCTCGTTTGAGCCAACGATTTTTCTCATTGAAAGCATCAATTTCTTTGCGACGTTCCCGATATTCCGTGGACTTGAGAAAACGCGGCAATAATTCTAGCATTTTATTGCCAGGTTTAATGTTGGCAAGCCGAGCATCAGCTGGATCGATTTTAGCTTCAAAGGCAATATGTTCCAGAATATTTTCAATCATAGCAATGCCTTTGGAAAAAGGAATAGAAACTCAGTATGAAGAGGAATTTTAAAAGCTTCCGCAATTTCTTACCTTCCACCGAACCGGGTGCCCTACACCACGTCGCACTCGGTGCATCTGTCAGTACTGCCTGCCCATTCAATTTCAGATTAGTCTCCGTAAATTCGTAGCAATTCTTTGCGCACACTATCGAATGGCTATCAATTGGATTCTCATTCAGAGTGCAGCCTGCATCTTGATAAAATGAATTCGTTAGACCGACAATTTTGCCATTTGCCTTCACATGAAACTCATAATCGGAACGACAGCCCCAGCGTTTGCCATTTGAGTTCATCATGGACTCAATAGTTTGGACGAAACGCGTTGGGCGGTTAAGTTTTGCAGCGGCCAGTGCAGCAGCGCATGCCACTTGATTGCCTCGTGAAATCTTACAGCCGTAGCCGCCGCCCAAGCGACGCACCTTCAGTTGCACGTCTTTGTTTTTAATTTGCAGCATCTTCGCTATCACCGTTTGAGTGTGATTCATCCATTGGGTGGCAGACCACACTTGCAGTCCCTCCTCGAATGGTACCACTACTGTAGTCTGAGGTTCCATGGTGAAATGATATTGCCCACCGATTAAAAAGATGCCTCTGGCACTCACGTCCGCCGCAGCGGAAAGTTTAATCTCCTTGAGCGGCGAGTCGGCAATCTTGTGTACACGTTCCATTCCATTGGCCTCGAAAACGTCCGCAGTGGTAGGGAGTATCAATTTACGGGGACTAACAGAGGAGTAAATGACTTTAACTTTCGAAGTAGCACGATTTGCAATATCGCTCGAGATCGCCACTATGCAACCCAGTGGTTGATCGTAATGTTTGACTGTGGTTGAGCAAAAGATTTCCTCCATTTCATAATCAAATATTGGATCAGTAAACCCATTTTGACCTGGTATATCTTTAGCAGAATAGAAAGCTATAACGCCTGGAACTTTCAATGCATCCGAAGCGTCAATTTGTTCGATGGTCGCACCAACTTTGGTGGCATTCACAAAGGCACAGTGCACCGCATTGGCTGGTGTCAGTATGTCATTCATGTAGGTGGCTTCACCTGAGCACTGAATCATTCCTGGAAAAATGTGACATGCAATTAAACAACTACATTCCCAAAGTTATGCAGTTCTAACCTTCGACTTTCTCCACTGCTTGCGACACCGGATAAAATTTTTCATTGGTCTCGAAACTTTGCATGCCCGACGAGAGCGGTCTCTTCAGTATCTCACCGCCGCTTTTATACTCTGCTTTCACTTTGTCGACGGGTGCTATGCTCAGCAGAAATTTGTAAAGTAAACCGGATGCCAATTTCCGGCGGTACTCTGGCGCTGCATCGGGCAAAACTGCATCTGGTACTAGAATTGCGGTTAATTGTTCGAATATTTTCGCTACGGTCTCTTTGTCGTAGAAGCACTGCTTGGCCAACATTGCCTCGATTGATGTGGCATGTGTGAAACTGGGATTGATGCCGCCAAAGCAAATGCGGGCTGAATTCACGGTGCCGCTGGCCATATCCGCCATTTCGAGTAGGAAGGCGGCATTCACGTAGGCGTGCGCATTTTGAGCACGTGGCATTATCTGAAAATTAAGAAAGAAGAGGGAAATCATAAAGCTCAATGACCTTGAAAGCCATACCGATGTCAAAATTAGAAGAATAATTTTTCGTGAAATTGTACATAAATGGTTCGGAATATATTTTCTCTTTACGTCAAAACCTTGCCTCTGTGCCCTTTAAGTTTCTGTTTCTTGAAACTCTAGAGATGAGATTAAAGCTTCTTTAGAGGTAGGAGGAATCACCTAGAGTGGAAGAATCTCAGGCATCAATAGAGCAGAAATGTATGCAAAACAATAAAGCACCCAGGAATGAGACTCAGACATCTATGAAGTAGTTTTTGATATTTATGGGGGAGCCTCAGCGATCTACTTACGTATAAAGAAAAGTCGGGAATCTATGAAGGAGACTCAGTCATTTAAGGATAGTACTCAAATCTCTACGAAGACTCTACGGCTAAAGGGGATTTTGGCACCAACAGAACCGAGGTCTCTATGGCAAAGATTTAGCGATCCATGAAGGAGACTTGGCCATAAATCAAAGAGATTAGGGCACCCATGAAGTAGACTCAGGTATTTATAGAGAATACTATTATAGGGGTGAGACGCTGTCACTTATGGAGAGAACTCAAATCTTTATGGAGGCATCTATAAAGAAGACTCCGGCATCAATAGGAGAGGCTACTTGAAATTGTGCATATAGGTATACTTACGTAGATTAACACTTACCTTGTATGAATCGAAAATGTATTTGTCTTTCGGATACGCTTTCAGCTCAAATCCCGAGAGTAGCAATTTCCTGTCACCGCTATTCAAGTAATCAGTCAGAGCCATAACTTTCTGAGTAGTTGCATCCACATTGACAATAACATGGGCATCCAGCGCTTCAAAAGTAATAAAAATATCCGAGGGGAATTCGGGATGCATTTTTTTAATGGAAATATTACCAGCCAAGGTGCCCATCTAAATAAATGACAATTGAATATGAATTTAATTTACTATATAACTACACGCAGGGAATGAACAATGAATGTGAATTAAAATGGAAATGCTATTGCTAGTTCAGATAAAATGCGCTCTTTGTTCTGATGTAATCGAGTACAATAAATGACGCTGTAACTACATATTAAATAGCTTTAGACTCAATACTAAGTAAGAAGCTTTTTTGAATTATGAATACCCCACTACCTGTTTTCATTTGTTATCTATCATCTACTTACATTTCTCACTGGCACATTGGCAATCAAATCGAAATGATGCCACAATTTGGCACAATACTCGAAACCTGGTTGCTTAGCGGCTTCCGTGAATATTTTCATTGCCTCAGTCAAACTTAAGCCACCACCTAAAGTTAACTTATCACTCGTCAGCTCATGTTTCTTCAAATCCGCCAAAGCATTGACATCAATAAAATGCTTGATATCCGGTGAACGCCGATACACTCCATGTGCGGTATTGCCTGCCACCAGCATAAACTCATCCGTTCCCACTTGGTCATATGCGGCGAAAAGATCTGCCAACGATTTCGGCCAATACCATTGAGTGCCGTCGTCATATGCCAACACCGTCACCGTCACCGCCAACGGCGTCGTCAGTGACTGGTGGCAACTGCCACTACACAGTTGACCTGTTTTTGGGCAATTTCTTGCCGACAATTCCTCAATATCACGACACTCCAGCGGCACTTCGATATTACTATCGACTGCAAATGATTTCATGGCATCCAATATCGGTCGGTAGCCCGTGCAGCGGCATATATTGCCACCGAATGAGTTTTCGATTTCCTCCATGCTCACCTGGCCACTTTTCGACTCCAGCAAGCCATACATGTTCATTATGAAGCCAGGCGAACAATAGCCGCACTGAGTGCCATTCATTTTGGCCAAACGGTTCTGGATCGGATGGTAACCAATCGTTTTGTTGCCTATGCCTTCGCAGGTGATAATTTCCCAATCGGTGCACGTGTTGAGGAGAGTGAGGCACTGCAAGAAAAGTAGGTAAGATGATCTTCTTCACATCAAATTTCCCTTCGAGGTTCGCCGTTATCATCGGCATATACTCACTGAATTGGCAGCCCATGAATGAACTTCTCCGGTCGCTGGATGCTTTCCCTTAATCACAACCACGCATACACCGCAGCCACCCTCAAGGCACATGAATTTAGTCGCTGTCAATTGCGCATGCTCACGTATGAAAGTGTTCAATGTAATATCCGGAGGCAATGTGGACAAATTCACTATGGGAACACAATCATCAAATAAAACAAACGCAATTTAATTCAATAATTCAATAAAATTATTTCTTTTTAGGTATTATATACATAGTACTATATGTACATATGTATATGCAAATTTACCCGTATATGGCACATTATTTATTTTGAAACTTGTTGTCATTGCGCCGTTGTTGTTGTTGTTGTCTTTTCTTCTAGCAAACTTTTAATTTAAATCTTAACGACTGCAACTTTTTCTGTTTTTCTCGATTTTTTATTTTGCTTTTTGATGTGCATGTAGCAAATTTATTTATTTAACTTTTAATTCAAGTATTTTTTAGTAAATTTCCAAGTTTTCCACGTTTTGCTTGTAGTCGAATACGAAAATTCGCCAAACTTTACCGCTCGACAGCTGCCGTAAAACTGTCTGCCAATTTTTCTGCCTGTCTCTCTATTATTGAAAGCACACATATGTACCTGTCCAAAAACAGAAAATCTGTGGTGAAAATGAAAAACAACTTAAGTCGACTTAAGATTTAAAGTATGAGTTTCGAATTTTGAAATAATTTTTGGAATTACTTACAATCTATATGTATAAAAATGAAGATATGTCATGTGTGTGATGAATGATCTCAGAAAAGTTTCGATTTTTTCGAAATATTCAACTTTTATGTTAAAGTACATGCTTTTCTGAAGGACATAGGCCCACAAAAAGAGTAAAATGCCTACAACTTTTGAGCCCCTTAATGCATTCACTTAAACGAGCTGCGTTCAATTATGATTAAACGATTGATTACACTTTACATCGAACTGTAGTTATTTGTGCTATGGATGACGTATACTTATAATCATTGCAAAGCGTACAAATTCAAAAATGAGCCCCCAGGTTTATGTTGTGCTAATGGAAAAGTAAAATTACCGGCATTGGAGCCACCTCCAGAACCATTGTCTCTTCGATGCAGCACAATATCTCGAGAATTAAATTCATCACCAAACTATTACTATCGCAACTTCATCCATTGTTGGAGCATTAAATCTTCTGGCATGCTCTCCACATGATACTTTATCGGACTTTATTATAATTTTGTGATTATCAGTAGGCATTTGGTAGAGAGCAGTACGAAAAAGTCGAACCTATTCATTATTCTCTTGTAAGAAAGTTTGGACTCGTTCAATAACATCTCGCTTCAAATTTGAACTAATTGAACATCGACGATCAACTTGCTGCTCAGAATTACCAAGGAAATAAATATGTAAAAACTGATACTCTGTATCAGAAAAGGGCAATAAAGAACCCAAGCTGTGATATATTTGTCCTTGGATCTAGGAAGCGGGAAAAACGTTGTTGTGAAAATCATTTTCATAATCAATAGCATGTTGTTCATACAAATTACCTTGAATGTGGTCACAAAATTGTCACGAATAATATTCGTTGCACCGATTGAAGTCATTTGGTAACATGAATTGTAAGATTGAATGTTTGCCAAAAAATGGGTTGATTCAGTTGCACCACCTAAAACCAATGAGCGTAAACTTTAAATTTAAACTGCTTTGAATTACTTTTTTAATTATGCACAGTGAAACGTGCATGGGGTCCGCTAATATAAAATATTTTGTAAGTAATAATGAAATATTACTTCTAGTTTCTATGATATAGTATGTCAATTAGCTACCCAATTCGCCCAACATTTTAAATAATAGTACACTTAAGCTGTTTTCTTTTCACCACAGAAATCTTTATGTCCGTCTTTCTACGTTACCTTCACGTAAAATATTTACTATAAAAAACACGTTTTATTTAATATTTGTTAGTATTCGTATTATTTACTATTTTTCGTTGATCCAAATATGTAATTACACCGTAGAGAAACACAGCGATAAGTTCTTGGCCAGATTCAGGGAATTCATACTGTGCTTTAGACCACTTAATTTTCGGTCGATAGTTCGAGTAAATGCGAAAACACCGATCTCGCATCCGAGATTAGCGATCCGAAACTGTTTTCCTAAACTGTCAAGGTAAATTTCATCAATACATACAATTTATTATAAATTCGAGTAAAAAGAAGTTACAAATACATTTCTGTAGATTGTACAAAATTTTTGAATTACCCAAAAACATATCGCTCTGTGTAAAGTCCTCTTTTCTTCTGTGTTTAATTTTCTGTAAGAGTTACAAAGAATGTTCAAAATTTGTCAGACAGAGATTCGGTAGAAGCTAAAAACAACTTAGAAAGAACCTACAGTGTCGGACAACACAATAAGAACACCTTGCACTATAAAACTTCCATTTATTTTTTTCTTTTATCGGACTGCTTATGGCAAACAATTTTTATAGAGAAGAAAATGGAAAGGTATATACTTTATAAATTTCTAGGTGGCAACACTACATTTAAATATTTTTTGGGGATTCCCAAACAAAAAAGTTGATTTGAAGCGAAGCATTCGAAGGCGGGCAATCAAAATAAGAACAGCAGACGAAAAAATTTATATTTTAAAAAGAAAACTTTAATTTGTTTATAATTTGTACTGGTAAGCATTTATGTAAATGGTAGCATTGAGTGTAATTCAACAAATTAAATGTAAACTATTCCGTAATGTCACAGCAAAATGGGTCGAGCAAAGCAGTGTAGCAAGGAGGAACGTGATTTGGTGAAAAAACTGCGAAATGAGGGACAAAGCATCCGCCAAATAGCTAAAACTATTAGCAGATCCTCAACATTTGTCTACCAATCTTTATAACCTCAAAAATTTCATTGCAAGAGAGGTAGGCCCCGCAAAACTACAAGTGCAGATGACAATCGCATATAAATGTTGGTGGCACGCGATCCATTTAAGGCAGCTGCCGCAATTAGAGAGGAGGCAGGGGTTCAAATTTGTGCTCGATCAGTAAGGAGACGTTTGGTGGAAAAAAAATGTGGAGAAATGGGAGAACAGCACGAAAAGTACCAATGTTGACACAACGACATCGAAAGTGTCCCATAGAGTTCGCTGAAGCGCACATTGAGTGGAATGGTTCAATTAATGCAAAAAAATGGCCTAACGTATTACGGACAGACGAAAGCAAGGTGAATCTTGTTGTGGAAGTGATGGCAAACGTTGGGTTAGATGCCCGAAAAATGCAGAATTGAACTCAAAATATACTAGAAAGACGTTTAAGCACGGAGGTGGAAGCATCATGGTATGGCGATGCTTCTCTTGGTATAGTGTGTACCCTCTGTATTGGATAACAGAAACGATGGACAGAACATCCTTCAGGAGATACGTTAGGATGCTTCCTTATACTGAATGGGAAATGCCCCTGAAATGGCAAATGCAACAGGATAACGACCCAAGGCACACCTCAATCCTTGCGCGAGATTGATTTTCCCATAACGGAATTCCCGTTATGACCTGGCCTTCACAATCTCCTGACCTTAATCTAATCGAGAACTTGTTGAATATTGTCAAAGAGAAGATTGGCAGTATCAGAGCTAAAAACAAAGACGAATTGTGGCAAAGCCTTTCAAAGAGCGTGGTATTCCATACCGCAGGACCTCAGGCTACTTGCGCGTCTCTGGTGGAATCAATGCCTAGAAGGTGTAATTCGGTTTTAATTAACAAAGGCTATTCCACAAAATATTAGCATTAGTGAACAATTTTAGTCAATATGTTATTATTTTATTTGTCCTTTTGAAATGTGATTTTATGTATAACTTTTAAATTTCTTTTTTCACACTGAATTGATTTTGTTTTTGTTTTAAGAAAAAATTAAACTAATGGAATAAATGAATAAAAGTAAATACCTTTTAAATTTATCATAAGCCTAGAAAAATATTTTTTTTATTAATGTTTTTGGTTTCAGAACAAGGTGTTCTTATTTGGTTGTCCGACACTGTATAAATGATTAAATTAGTGCCAAGCACTACTTGAAAAAACAAATCAAAATTAATTAAGCACAATAAGTATTAAGCTAATTTAGCACAAATTGCACATAAAATAACCTTCTTTAGTTTTTATTTGTTTTCTATTTTTATTATTTTTTACTTTTCACTTTTACATTTCACTCATTAAATGCTGTAGTCATCAAAGCAAGACCTCGCTGCAGTATGTCCGTCCAGAGTTACATATATTAACCCTCGAAAATATTAGTTTCTTCAATTTCCATTTTCATTTCAATTTCTGATTACAAATTTTTTGGTTATACTTAATATCATTTCTCAACTGCTTCATCCACGTCATAAACTAGTCATAAGTTAAGTAGTTATGTCTCAATTTAAACTAAAATATGCTGTAAGTATTTTTGTTTTCATGTATAGTATATAATATATAATATATATTTTTACATGAATGAAAGGGACCTACAGTTAAATGCCGAATCCGAACGGCGAAGTGAAAAGCTTTTCTTTTCATAGGCAATTTTTACTCTTGTAGGTTTGCCATTGCCTGCCAAGAGGTGGTGGCCGGGTAGAACAATTATTTTTTTTCCTTTTTTTTTTTTTTCTGATTTTGCTTATGCCGAGATTCGAACCCCGGACATATTGCGTAGCAGTCCAAAGCAATACCACTAAGCCACAGCGACCAAAATTAATTTTTTTTGTAAATTTAAATCTTGCGTTATCAGCAAACCATTTCCAAAAGTCATTGTGAAACGCACGTATAGCAAATAAATAAAATACTTGAAAATTAATTTACATATTTATATACGGAAGTGTGGTTTTCAAGAAGAAAGAAAACGCATATAATTCAATGTTATGGCCAAGAATTTAGCTTTGCTATAAAGATAAGGATTTTCCCTATATGTTTTAAAAACGATTTCGGGCAAGTGGCCGCCGAATAAATTCCAGCCGAGAGACCCAATTTTCGACTTTTTGCAGCAATTGTTACGGCCCGTATGCCAGTAATAACGCGCCGAAATTATTCTTCCAATGCGTCAATCGTCTCGGGCTTATCTGCGTAGACAAGCGACTTCACATAACCCCACAAAAATTAGCACAGCGGTGTTAAATCGCACGATCTTGTAGGCTACACCACATGCCCACGACGCGAGATAATTCGCTCACAAAATTTTCCTTCAATAAATTTATTGTTTCGTTGGCCGTATGGCATGGCATCTTGTTGGAACCAAAGGTCGTCCACATCAACATCCTCCAATTCACAATCCAGGCACGAAAAAGTCATTAATCATGGCTCTACAGCGTGCCCCATTGACTGTAACATTATGACCGCATCCACTCATGTTGTCCAATATTCGGTCGACATAATTGCCCAGCAGAGTCGGTAATTCGAGCAACCATGGATCGGTTTCGCACCACGTTTACTCTAGTGGATAATGCGCATCCTCAGAGATGCCGTACAGTGCGCACCGAAGACGTTATTGCTGCTGTGGAGCAGAGTATCGAAGAAGACCCGAATGAGTCCATTCGCCATCGCGCGCAACAATTGGAGCTGTGCCCATCCACTTTATGGAAGATTTTGCGGAAGGATCTTGGTTTGCAATCTTACAAAATCCAACTCGTGCAAGAATTGAAGCGGAACAACCATATAGTGGGTCGCACATTCGGTGAATGGGCGCAAAACGAGATGGCCACCGATCCCGATTTTCACAAGAAAATTTTGTTCAGCGATGGAGCTCACTTTTGATTGCATGTGTACGCTAATAAGAAAAATTGTTGCATTTGGAGTTATCATTATCCACAAGCCACTGTTGAGACGCCGTTACATCCTCAAAAAGTTACTGTTTGGTGTGCTCTATTGTCAATTTTTGTTATTCATTCTTCATGAGTAATGAAATTTAACATAGTAATACTCAGCATAACCGATGATTGCTTTCCGGTAGGGATTGAAAATTGAACTTCTTTGAACATTCAGTTCGATGGCCAATTGATTACCACTACGACGTGGATTTCGTTCAAGTCGAGCCTTCACTTTCCGAACCATTTCAGGTGATGTTGCTGTTTTTTTCGTCCACTACCATAGCGTTTGGCAATGCTTCCTGTATCATTATAACGATCTAGGGTGAGATACACAAACATTTTATTCACTTTGAGATGCGTGTGGACATTAGTGTGAGAACGATGATGTAGTGTTTGGAAACAATGAAATATATTCAATCCATTTTTTTTTTAACTCTGTTATTAGAGCGGGTCGCAAAAAAAAAACCCAAAAAACCACCTCCTATGAAAGCTTATGTTGAGAGTATTTCAAATGAATTTTTTTTTTTTTTAACCGCTCTAAAACCTTAAAAATGAATTTTTGTTTTATAACTTTAGCAGTTGATGTCCGATTTTTATAAGTGATATATTGTTGTAAAAGGCTCAACGATTGCTTTTAGTATTATTTTTTTCTTCTTAGGTATTATTCATCTCCGGAGTCATTTGTAATAGTTAGGTCGCGTACTCAGAGTTGCACCCCCCTAAGGGCATTTCAAAAATTTTAAGCTCGCAGAAAATCATTAAATTCTTGCCCAAGAAGTGCTCCATTAGGTTAATAAACGAAAAAGTTATAGCTGCTTAAATTTTGGTGCAAAGAAAATGCAGCAATCGTCGAGCCTTTTACAACACTATATCACTTATAAAAAACCGTTTTTAGGGTGGCCAAAAAAAAAAATTCGTTTGAAATACTCTCAACATAAGCTTTCAGATAGAAGGTGGTTTTTTCATACTTTTTTTTTTGTATGGGGACCCACCCGCTCTATTGGTTATACATTATAAAACAAAAATTAAATGAAAATTATAGTTCAATATAAATTCAAAAATAAACAACAACAAAAATATTAAAAATGGCAATTTCAACCTGGACATAAGTGTAGGAACGGAGCGATTTCTTGAATAGAATTTACTGCAACTCACTCCAAATGCATCAATATCGTGTTGGGTATCCTTTTTGCAGTATAAATTCCTTACATCGTTGTGGCATCGAGTTTATCAGTGCAGGACAACGTTTGACTGATATAGTGTGATTGCATTCCCTCTCTGATTCTCCCTCCTTCTTTCTGCCACCTATCAATCTTCCTTTCATTCAACGCAATGCTCTGCATTCATAGGGGTACACCCTGAGTGTTGAATTCATCAATTTAAAATAACAACAACAAAAAATTGACCATGCGGTTTCTATTTCACAGTTAAACTATTCAATTTAGGGATATTTTTATTCCCAATCGCTTTTTTGACATCCCCCCATAGAAGTTCTATTGGGTTAAGATCCGAACTTGACGATGGCCAATCTCAAGCGGTGCTTTAATTGTCTAGAAAGTTCTGCTTGGTGAGGTGCACGGTATGCTTGGGGTTGTTATAATGCTGGAATTTCCAAATTACCGCCAAATTTTCTTCCGCCACATTGTTCAATATTTCCATGTAGTTTTCTATTCTAAAAATACCTTCCAATCAAGAAATTGCACCAACCTCATTCCATGAGTAGCAGCCACAGATGTTAATCGAACCTCCACCATGCTTTATTACTGGTATAATATATTTCGGATCAAAGGCAGCACCTATTGGAGGACGAATATAGCTTTTTCCATCTTGACCCATTCATCGCTCCACAATATGTAACAACATTGTTCGCTTGCTCACGTGGAATGGGAACGACAAAACTCGATACGGCGTTGTCTTTGTTTAACTGTTGCAAGTGGCTCCTTTCGGGACACTCGCCCATGCAAGCCCACTTCAGCTAATCGCCGCCGAACAATTCTGGATAACAGTTCTACCCTATATTCTTCTCGAAGTTCGCGATTTATATCCGTTGAACTCTTCCTGGGATCCAACTGAGAAATACTTTTAATTACTATGCCCAATGGAGGCGAAATTTTCCGAGGAGCACCGGATTTTGGAACATATTGGTAATGTAGAAATTTTTTGTAATGAATCACAGCATTATGTACCATGGTTTTGGATCAATTTAGGCGTGCACCAATTTGACTTTATGCTTAATTAGTCTTCCACAGCTCAACAATAGTCCTTCGTAGATCAGGAGTGCAATTTTTACTTCCCGCCATTTCCTTGAAGAGACAAGTGTTATCCTTTGTGAACTAACTATGTCATTCTTACACTAATGTCCACAGCTGTAACGCAATCACACTATTACCTTTGGTAGCTTGTAAACAATATCAACAGCTGTCATTGGTATGAATTTGGCATAGTTGGCAATATCGCGTTGCCAGATACACCGGTGTGAAGTTGGTAACCCTGTAGTACAGAGAATATGAAAAGCCAATAAAAATATTTAACAAACTTAACTCGAAATGCAATTTATTTGTTATATAGACAAACACAAACACCAGTAAATTATAATATACAAAATTAGAATATGATAGTACCAACTGAGTACAATACCATACTTAGTTCAATTTGTAGTAGTAGTAATAACAATACAAATCGATGTTGGTACATAAGATTCTGCTAGAATCTCTCATCTCTCGCATCAATCCAATGCGAATGCTTTAGCATCAACACCCGAATTCAAAACGATTGTCTCGGGGGTGGTAGGTGCACCCAAACGCACCCACTCACGCTTCAAGCCAGCATCCTTGCGTGCCGATTGTAAAGCATGTTGTATAGCAAAAAGTATATTCACAGCCAGGCAGCAAGGCGGTTCACCCGTGGCCTTCGAACGCATAAAACCTGCCGGATTTGGATTCTTCTGCAACAATTCAATACGAAAATCAATGGGAATATCTTTAGCCCCTGGCGGCTTATAGTTCCAAGTGCGATTTGTCTTCAATTCGCCGGTCTGCCTATCGTAAATCAATGCTTCGGTAAGCCAATATCCGAGGCACATAACAAACGATCCCTCAATCTGTCCAATATCAATGTAGGGACTTAAACTTTCACCAGTATCTTCGAGTATGTCAACTCGTTTGATTTGATTATTCCCCGTGAGTATATCAATTTCGATTTCGGTCAGTGATAATCCAAAAACATTATAATTCTTCATATCGCCAACTTTATATTGATCACTAGCAATTAGACTGATCGATTGCGCATAAGCTTTTTGCACAATCTCTTGCCAACTTGCCTTCTGCAGTGATTCCTTGACAGGTTTCAAGCGGTCGTTGAGTGTTTCGCACGCTTTGCGTACTGCATAGCAAACACTTTCACTAGTCACTGCACCTCCTGTGACCAAGGCATTGGCACCGTTTATCGTATCACTGGATTCGATCTTGATGTGATCGAGCGGTATGCCGAGATGGTAAGCGGCAACTTGAGCGATTTTCGTATTCATACCTGGAAAGGAAATGCAGTACAAGATTAAAAAGTATTCCGAAAAGAAAGAAATTGCTTACTAACCCTGTCCCATTTCTATGCCACCATGTGAGATGACTACCGTGCCATCGGCTTGATAAATCGAGACCGTTGCGGGAAAAGTCCCGAAATAGAAAATTGGATAATCCATAATGGACAGACCGAGGCCTCGTTTGAGCCAACGATTTTTCTCATTGAAAGCATCAATTTCTTTGCGACGTTCCCGATATTCTGTGGACTTGAGAAAACGCGGCAATAATTCTAGCATTTTATTGCCAGGTTTAATGTTGGCAAGCCGAGCATCAGCTGGATCGATTTTAGCTTCAAAGGCAATATGTTCCAGAATATTTTCAATCATAGCAATGCCTTTGGAAAAAGTAACAGAAAGTCAGTATGAAGAGGAATTTTAAAAGCTTCCGCAATTTCTTACCTTCCACCGAACCGGGGGCCCTACACCACGTCGCACTCGGTGCATCTGTCAGTACTGCCTGCCCATTCAATTTCAGATTAGTCTCCGTAAATTCGTAGCAATTCTTTGCGCACACTATCGAATGGCTATCAATTGGATTCTCATTCAGAGTGCAGCCTGCATCTTGATAGAAAGAATTCGTTAGACCGACAATTTTGCCATTTGCCTTCACATGAAACTCATAATCGGAACGACAGCCCCAGCGTTTGCCATTTGAGTTCATCATGGACTCAATAGTTTGGACGAAACGCGTTGGGCGGTTAAGTTTTGCAGCGGCCAGTGCAGCAGCGCATGCCACTTGATTGCCTCGTGAAATCTTACTACCATATCCGCCGCCTAAGCGACGCACCTTCAGTTGCACGTCTTTGTTTTTCATTTGCAGCATCTTCGCTATCACCGTTTGCGTTTGATCCATCCACTGCGTAGCAGACCACACTTGCAGCCCCTCCTCGAATGGTACCACTACTGTAGTCTGAGGTTCCATGGTGAAATGATATTGCCCACCGATTAGAAAGATGCCTCTGGCACTCACGTCCGCTGCAGCGGAAAGTTTAATCTCCTTGAGCGGCGAGTCGGCAATCTTGTGTACACGTTCCATTCCATTGGCCTCGAAAACGTCCGCAGTGGTAGGGAGTATCAATTTACGGGGACTAACAGAGGAGTAAATGACTTTAACTTTCGAAGTAGCACGATTTGCAATATCGCTCGAGATCGCCACTATGCAACCCAGTGGTTGATCGTAATGTTTAACTGTGGTCGAGCAAAAGATTTCCTCCATTTTATAACCAAATATTGGATCAGTAAACCCATTTTGACCTGGTATATCTTTAGCAGAATAGAAAGCTATAACGCCTGGAACTTTCAATGCATCCGAAGCGTCAATTTGTTCGATGGTCGCACCAACTTTGGTGGCATTCACAAAGGCACAGTGCACCGCATTGGCTGGTGTCAGTATGTCATTCATGTAGGTGGCTTCACCTGAGCACTGAATCATTCCTGGAAAAATGTGACAATGCAATTAAACAACTACCTACCCAAACAACTACATTCCCAAAGTTATGCAGTTCTAACCTTCGACTTTCTCCACTGCTTGCGACACCGGATAAAACTTTTCATTGGTCTCGAAACTTTGGATGCCCGACGAGAGCGGTCGCTTCAGTATCTCACCGCCGCTTTTATACTCTGCTTTCACTTTGTTGACGGGTGCTATGCTCAGCAGAAATTTGTAAAGTAAACCGGATGCCAATTTCCGGCGGTACTCTGGCGCTGCATCGGGCAAAACTGCATCTGGTACTAGAATTGCGGTTAATTGTTCGAATATTTTCGCTACGGTCTCTTTGTCGTAGAAGCACTGCTTGGCCAACATTGCCTCGATTGATGTGGCATGTGTGAAACTGGGATTGATGCCGCCAAAGCAAATGCGGGCTGAATTCACGGTGCCGCTGGCTATATCCGCCATTTCGAGTAGGAAGGCGGCATTCACGTAGGCGTGCGCATTTTGAGCACGTGGCATTATCTGAAAATTAAGAAAGAAGAGGGAAATCATAAAGCTCAATGACCTTGAAAGCCATGCCGATGTCAAAATTAGAAGAATAATTTTTCGTGAAATTTTATATAAATGGTTCGGAATATATTTTCTCTTTACGTCAAAACCTTGCCTCTGTGCCCTTTAAGTTTCTGTTTCTTGAAACTCTAGAGATGAGATTAAAGCTTCTTTAGAGGTAGGAGGAATCACCTAGAGTGGAAGAATCTCAGGCATCAATAGAGCAGAAAAGTATGCAAAACAATAAAGCACCCAGGAATGAGACTCAGACATCTATGAAGTAGTTTTTGATATTTATGGGGGAGCCTCAGCGATCTACTTACGTATAAAGAAAAGTCGGGAATCTATGAAGGAGACTCAGTCATTTAAGGATAATACTCAAATCTCTACGAAGACTCTACGGCTGAAGGGGATTTTGGCACCAACAGAACCGAGGTCTCTATGGCAAAGATTTAGCGATCCATGAAGGAGACTTGGCCATAAATCAAAGAGATTAGGGCACCCATGAAGTAGACTCAGGTATTTATAGAGAATACTATTATAGGGGTGAGACGCTGTCACTTATGGAGAGAACTCAAACCTTTATGGAGGCATCTATAAAGAAGACTCAGGCATCAATAGGAGAGGCTACTTGAAATTGTGCATATGGGTATACTTACGTAGATGAACACTTACCTTGTATGAATCGAAAATGTATTTGTCTTTCGGATACGCTTTCAGCTCAAATCCCGAGAGTAGGAATTTCCTGTCACCGCTATTCAAGTAATCAGTCAGAGCCATAACTTTCTGAGTAGTTGCATCCACATTGACAATAACTTGGGCATCCAGCGCTTCAAAAGTAATAAAAATATCCGAGGGGAATTCGGGATGCATTTTTTTAATGGAAATATTACCAGCCAAGGTGCCCATCTAAATAAATGACAATTGAATATGAATTTAATTTACTATATAACTACACGCAAGGAATGAACAATGAATGTAAATTAAAATGGAAATGATAAGTATTACTATGTAGTTCAGATAAAATGCGCTCTTTGTTGTGCTGTAATTGAGTACAATAAATGACGCTGTAACTACATATTAAATAGCTTTAGACTCAATACTAAGTAAGAAGTTTTTTTGAATTATGAATACCCCACTACCTGTTTTCATTTGTTATCTATCATCTACTTACATTTCTCACTGGCACATTGGCAATCAAATCGAAATGATGCCACAATTTGGCACAATACTCGAAACCTGGTTGCATAGCGGCTTCCGTGAATATTTTCATTGCCTCAGTCAAACTTAAGCCACCACCTAAAGTTAACTTATCACTCGTCAGCTCATGTTTCTTCAAATCCGCCAAAGCATTGACATCAATAAAATGCTTGATATCCGGTGAACGCCGATACACTCCATGTGCGGTATTGCCTGCCACCAGCATAAACTCATCCGTTCCCACTTGGTCATATGCGGCGAAAAGATCTGCCAACGATTTCGGCCAATACCATTGAGTGCCGTCGTCATATGCCAACACCGTCACCGTCACCGCCAACGGCGTCGTCAGTGACTGGTGGCAACTGCCACTACACAGTTGACCTGTTTTTGGGCAATTTCTTGCCGACAATTCCTCAATATCACGACACTCCAGCGGCACTTCGATATTACTATCGACTGCAAATGATTTCATGGCATCCAATATCGGTCGGTAGCCCGTGCAGCGGCATATATTGCCACCGAATGAGTTTTCGATTTCCTCCATGCTCACCTGGCCACTTTTCGACTCCAGCAAGCCATACATGTTCATTATGAAGCCAGGCGAACAATAGCCGCACTGAGTGCCATTCATTTTGGCCAAACGGTTCTGGATCGGATGGTAACCAATCGTTTTGTTGCCTATGCCTTCGCAGGTGATAATTTCCCAATCGGTGCACGTGTTGAGGAGAGTGAGGCACTGTTGAAAAGTAGGTAAGATGATCTTCTTCACATCAAATTTCCCTTCGAGGTTCGCCGTTATCATCGGCATATACTCACTGAATTGGCAGCCCATGAATGAACTTCTCCGGTCGCTGGATGCTTTCCCTTAATCACAACCACGCATACACCGCAGCCACCCTCAAGGCACATGAATTTAGTCGCTGTCAATTGCGCATGCTCACGTATGAAAGTGTTCAATGTAATATCCGGAGGCAATGTGGACAAATTCACTATGGGAACACAATCATCAAATAAAACAAACGCAATTTAATTCAATAATTCAATAAAATTATTTCTTTTTAGCTATTATACATGGTATGTTCATATGTATATGCAAATTTACCCGTATATGGCACATTATTTATTTTGAAACTTGTTGTCATTGCGCCGTTGTTGTTGTTGTTGTCTTTTCTTCTAGCAGACTTTAAATTTAAATGTCAACGACTGCAACTTTTTCTTTTTTTCTCGATTTTTTATTTTGCTTTCTGATGTGCATGTAGCAAATTTATTTATTTAACTTTTAACTCAAGTATTTTTTAGTAAATTTCCAAGTTTTCCACGTTTTGCTTGTAGTCGAATACGAAAATTCGCCAAACTTTACCGCTCGACAGCTGCCGTAAAACTGTCTGCCAATTTTTCTGCCTGTCTCTCTATTATTGAAAGCACACATATGTACCTGTCCAAAAACAGAAAATCTGTGGTGAAAATGAAAAACAACTTAAGTCGACTTAAGATTTAGAGTATGAGTTTTACAATATGTAATGAGGAATTACAATATGCAATATTTCAAGAATGGTCTTTGACCTAAATATAGAGTATTCTGAAATATTGCTTCAACATAGTTTCTATGATATTTCCATTCAAAGCGAACCAATTCGCCCAACATGATAAATTATAGTGCACTTAAGCTGTTTTCTTTTCACCACAGAAACCTTGATGTCCGTCTTTCTAGTATATTGCGTTATCTTCACGTAAAATGTTTACTATAGAAAACACATTTTGTTTAATATTTGTTAGTATTGGTGCTATTTGTTGTTGTTCCAAATATGTAATTACACCGTAGGAAAACACAGCGATAAGTTGCTGTTTATTAAACAAATATACAAAATAAAAATAGAAAAAATACTAAAATTGGCATCATCAAAAAAGTGCTGATTATTGCTGTTATTATTACTTAGTGCATTAAAAGTAATCCCCCGTTAAATGAGCCCAGTTGGGCTGATTTATTTAACTTTTCCACTTTCAGTCGTAAAATTTACTGTGTAGAATTCTGTGATTGTTTTCAACCAGAGCCAGAGTGCAGTTTCATAGAAGCAGTTAGTTAGATTCGAATTGCTGTTTATCATTCGTCCCCTTGTCCGTCCGATTGCCCGAGCACATCAAAATGCCCATCAATATCGTCGTATTATGCATGGTATCCATACATACACATCACCGCTGTTTATTTTCGTTATAACTAACTTCTCGTACTGTAAAAGCTACTGGTTAATAAATTTTATTTGACACGCTCAAAAATTCTGCAATTAAAATTTTCCTGTTGAAATATCATTTTCATTTGTGTTTATAATCAGATTACTGTTTGAATTAACATGACAAGTTTCGCCGTCCGACGCTTGTGCAATTAATTTTTTGATTTTTTTCACACAAAAGACTTTTATTTTAGAAGCTGAATTAAACAGATGTATTTTGTAAATTTAAATCTTGCGGTATCAGCAAAATTTTCTCAAAAGTCATTGAAACTTAACGCACTTATGTATAGTAAATAAATAATTTACTTGAAAATTAATTAATTTTTTAACTTATATATAAGGTAGGCTAAAAGTAAACTTGAGAAAAGTGAAATTTTTTTTTTTTTCTTTTTTTTTTTTTTATTGATTGTTACATTCAACACACAGTGTGTACCCCTATGAATGCAGAGCATTGTGTTGAATGGAAGGAAGATTGATAGGTGAGAGGAAGAAGAAGGGAGAATGAGAGAGTGAATGTGATCACACAGGACACCGATAAAGAGATAGGCAGCCATTGTGGCAAGTGTTATGAACTTCAGTTTTATCAGTGTCGACTATGACCGCATGTAGCGGCAAAGGCCAAGCTTTTCGCATCCACTCATGTTGTGCGTGTTATATTTGTGCATGAATGGAAGGGACCTACAGTTTAAGGCCGGATCCGAACGGCATAGTGAAGTGAAAAGCTTCTCATAGGCAATTTTTACTCTTGTAGGTTTGCCATTGCCTGCCAAGGGGTGGTGCCGTTTATTTTGTTGTTGTTGCTATTTTTTTATTTCGCTTGTGCCGAGATTCGAACCCCTGACACTCTGCGTAATAGTCCAATAGCGACCACAAAAATGGCAAACTTTAAAGTACGATAACTCTGTAAGTACTGGTCCGAGCTGGCAACTCTGTGTTGCTAAAGGTAGTTGACATCTCTGAAAATTATGTTCTTATAAACAACTGTTTTCATTATTTCATTATTCGTCGGAAAAAATTCGTTACAAATTAGTTTTATTTCTTCGAAAAGCGCTGTACTGCTGCGAAGGCTCACAGAAAAATTGTGAAAAATACTAAGGCACACTGCTCAGTACTCCCTGCTCCGGTTCTCCCTACTTTTTTAATTTCGTGATAGGCACTTAATACCGGCAAATCAACAACAATGACGATGGGCCATTAAATGTTATTAGTTGTTAATTGTTGTTTTTGGATTGTGCTAGTCATTCTCATACTTTCATACTTAAGAGAGCAAGTTATTATAAAAAAGATAAACAGAGAGAGGCGGCGTTGATAAGTGGTATACTTATTTTACTGTTGCATAGTCTCAGGTACTCATACTCGCAGTGTTACTTAATCTATTAGACTCCCTCTCTCTGCAAAAAATACTATGTGGCTCTCAGCTTCTTGTGCTTTTCATATTTATTTTCGGACTCTCGAGCAATTCGTGCAGAAAAACGTGATTTCTCATTATTTTTTTTATACTATGCGTACATATGAATGTGTTGTATGTGTATAGTAGTTGTTGCTGTTAAATTCATTTATAAATTATAATTTTAGTGGAGAAACAGAGGGGTGGAGAGGGGTGGAGAGGGGAGAAGGTAGAAACATTAATCAATCATAAGGTAAACGTGTGCCATATACTCGTACTTATGTAAGTATTTGGTCATGTACGAATATGCTAGCATTTACTCGTTTGCACCAATATCAATAGCAACATATGGTCACTTGATTAAGTGAATTATGAAGAATAGAAAATTATGTAATACCTAATACAAATATGCCATTTACAACTTTGAAAGCTCAAAGCTCTTTCCTTTGCTAGCTAAACTAATGTTTTCAATTTAATATTTTTTCGAGTACAAAACAAAAACCAATTCAAGCAAACTTAATTTATCACTATCACAACATATTTTTTAAAGCTTTATTTGCTAAACACTCAACAATGTAAAATAATTTAGTACAATTAAGTATCATGCAAGCATTATTGAAAACAACTGAAGCGTGCACATTGCTTCATTTAAGTATTTTTGTTTTTTGTTTTCTTGTTTCTTTTCTATTTCATGCAAAAATTCACATCATTATAGTGATTGATTTCTTTGTTTCCAGTTTCCTTTTATTTATCATTTTACAACGTTAGGTTAATAAACAAAGTTATTATTAAATATAGTATATTGAAATTTAATTGGCAACAATTTAAAAGCCATTTGTGTATTTTTGATTTGTGTTCATTCGAAGAATAGAATTACAAGTAAACGAAATGAATGCAAATCATTAGACTGCACTAGGCATATACAGGGTGTTTTTTTTAAAAGTGTGGTTTTCAAGAAGAAATAAAACGCATATAATTTAATGTTATGGCCAAGAATTTATCAAGTTTAGAATCGGGCAAGTGGCTGGTTCGAATAAATTCCAGCCGAGAGGCCCAATTTTCGATCACTTATGGCAGCAATTGGGGCCTTATGTCAGTAATAACGCGCCGAATATTCTCGTCCAAGGCGTCAATCATCTCGGGCTTATCTACGTTGACAAGCGACTTCACATTACCCCACAAAAAAAATAGTGCATTGGTGTTAAATCGCACGATCTTGGAGGCTGCGCCACAGGCCCATGACGCGAGATAATGCGCTCACCAAAAGTTTACTTCAATAAATTGATTGTTTCGTTGGCTGTATGGCATGTAGACGGCGGTCTTGATGGAACCAAATGTTGTCCACATCAACATCCTCCAATTCACAATTCAGGCACGAAAAAGTCATTAATCATGGCACTATAGCGTTCCCCATTGACTGTAACATTATGACCGGTTTCATGTTTGAAGAAATATGGACCAATGATTCCCTGTGCCCATAGAGCACACCACACAGTGACTTTTTGAGGATGTAACGGCGTCTCAACAATGGCTTGTGGATTATGATCACTGCAAATGCGACAATTTTTCTTATTAACGTACCCATTCAACCAAAATTGAGCTTCATCGCTGAACAAAGTTTTCTTGTGAAAATCGGGATCGGTGGCCATCTCGTCGAATGTGCGACCCACTAGATGGTTGTTCCGCTTCAATTCTTGCACGAGTTGGATTTTGTAAGATCCCGAACAAAGATCCTTCCGCAAAATCTTCCATAAAGTGGATGAGCACAGCTCCAATTGTTGCACACGATAGCAGATGGACTCATTCGGGTCTTTTTCGATACTCTGCTTCACAGCACCAATAGCGTCTTCGGTGCGCTCTGTACGGCGTCTCTGACGATGCGCATTATCCACTAGAGTAAACGTGGTGTGAAACCGATTCATGGTTTCTCGAATTACCGACTATTTATTACCGAATATTGGATGCGATGCGTCTAATAAATTTGCACGATTTGCAAACGTTGTTCATGGGTAAGTCTATTTATTATAAAATGGCAAACCAAACTGAGCATAAATCAAGTGACAGCTGTCAAATAGACCAACTCCGAAAAAAGTATTGCCAGTATTGAAAACCACACTTAAAAGAACACCCTTTATATGTAATTTGTACTCATATGTATAGTATTTTACCATATTCCTTTATTTAAAAATTCTCAGCGCGCTGATCGCATCGGATAATAATTATTTAGTGTTCGAAGTATGTAATAAATCAATAATATGTATAATCAAAAGTAATGTTGATTTTTTTTGGTTACAAAACACAAAACTACATAAAATACTGAATTTTTATGAAACTAGTCTGCTCATCGTATAAAAAAGTTACATGAAACTTCAAAAGGGAATGTCAAAAACTTTCATGAGGCTGGTCTCATCGTCTATAAGCGGATTATGTTGTTGTATTGTAAGTTCCGTTCCCTTTAACACATTTTTTTTTTTGTTTTGCGTTTTTTGGAGTGAAGATTAGCCAAAAGGGTTGAGGGCGGAAGTTTAAAAGAGAATAGCAAAACTGGACGTTCAAGACTTGAAAGGCATAAATGGGGACTTAATAAGTATTGCGGCCTCTCAATAGTACAGTGCCTCTCTCAGTAATAATAATATTTGACTAACTCGTCGGCCTCTCAATAGTGATAACAATATTTGACTCATTCCAATTTTCTCTTCCACAAAGAACATTGTCGTCACACAGTTTTGAGTCCTACAATTAAATCACTTCAACAAAAGAATAAATATTCAGAAATAATATTTACCATGCACTTAAATATAAACAAATTCAATTCCAACATCGATTCGAATCGATTTGACACGCTTCCATTCCATCATAAATCTTAGAAGCCGCAAGAAACCAAAAGTGTCCACTCATTTCGAGATCATTTGTCAAAATATGTTTAACACACTGTAAAGAAACATGATAAAAATACTAACCAAAAATAATCAATAGAAAACAAATGAAAACCAGACAGTACGTACCATATATAGTATTCAAAATCTTATCGATATTCAAAAACCTACACCCAAAAAGGAAAAAAAAAATTCCAAAAACAATATTAGAATATGTATAGTAAAAGTAAAATACCAAAACGAAATCTTTTTCCACACCAATAAACATACAGAAAATCATGTTAAAAAAAATGCAAAACGAAATTGGAAAATAGCTGCACCTAGACAGTTTTAGAAGAGTTACATACACGTTTACCCCAAAAAAGGCAAGCAAGAACGCAAAGAATAAATCGAAAAAAATGTAAAAGACTTCATAATAAAAAACGTTCATAACTTTGTTTTTTTTTTCAATCATTCTTTTCGTAGCTCGTTCCGAATCCTTATCAAATAAACTTGGAAAAAAACCAAACAAATGAGAAAAGTGACGAACAACAACATATAAAAATGTTGCATGACATCGTTCGCCGGTTGAGTTTTTCTTTCCTTTTTTGTTTATCTCAATGCAACATTGCCTTTGCCAGCCGCCTGTCACTGTTTTCCCTTCATTCCCGCTCTTCCTGACTTTTTTTTTGGGCGAACCCAAAATATTATATTGGTATATGGACGTACGCCAACCCATCCATCCGTCTGTCGGCCCATTCGTTCGCGCAGTCTTCCACTAATTTTGTTGCTCTTAGCTTCTCTCTCTCTCTTCAGTTTCGGTTTCGGTCATTTGGGTTCGCATTGTTGAGTTCATTATTAATGAATGTTGCCATTCTTCGATTCTTCAGAAACGTTCGTTTATTATTTTCGATCACACAAGTGGGAATTTTATAGAGTTAGGGATAGCAAAAAAAACAAAAAACAAAAAAAGAATGGGATAATAAGAAACGTTGTATTGGCTAACACATACGGACACGCATACACACACATCATATTTAACAGCGACTCACGAAAATATTCGTTTGATGTGGTAAGTAATGAGAACTCACAGGTCGGAGAGGAAGAATATGGATGGAGGCTTCGTTGTTCTCCGGAAAGAAATATGTACATATATTCTTATTTTATATCAGGATTCCGTAATCTAAAGCCGCTCGAGAAATTGAGTTTTTTGCCTAGATATGATTTAGAAATGGGGGTATATCTTATCTGATTCCATGTAATAGTCGAAGACAAATGTCAAAGCGTTTGTCAAAACAATATGAAAAAATTAAAGGGGAAGCGGGAATACCTATATCCAATATTAGCCTAATCAACTGATGGGAACCCAAGAGCTTTTAATGAATTACTAGTTCAAAGACCTGAAGAGTTTTTTAAGTCAATGACTGAAATCCTTACCTCTTTTTCAAGATATGTGAGAACCATTAATATAATTTTAATAGTAGGGCGACAAGATGTCTATGGGCCCTAAGGACGATTGATGTTTGAAGCCTTTTGTTGAAAAAAAAAACAAAGCAGGCTTATAAAGGGTGTTTTTGTTTTAGAAGTTTAGTTTTCAATCTGGCAATACTTTTTTCGGAGTTGATCTTTTTCACAGCTGTCACTTGATTTATGCTCAGTTTGATTTGCCATTTCATAATGGATAAACTTGCGCCTGAACAATGTTTGAAAATTATTGAAATTTATTATCAAAATTCATGCGCTGTGAAAAAAGTGTTTCGCAAGCTAAGTCCATTTAGCGACGAGGCTCATTTTTGGCTTAATGGATACGTGAATAAGCAGAATTGCCGTATTTGGAGTGAAGACCAGCCAAGCAGCTACCAATGCATCCCGAAAAAGGCACTGTTTATGCATGGTGCGGTTTATGGGCAGGCGGCATCATTGGGCCGCACTTCTTCAAAGACGATGAAGGCCGCAACGTTACGGTCAATGGAGAAATGTACCGTTCGATGATAACACGCTTTTTCCGAAAATGCTAGAATTGGACTCGGCAGGACGGTGCCAGATGCCACACTACACTATCAATTGAGAGGCGAATTTGATGAGCAGTTAATCTCACATTTTGGTGTAATCAATTGTCCACCAAGATTGTGTGGTTAAACCCCGTCATACTATTTTTTGTGGAGCTATGTTGACTTAACATAGCTCTTGTCTATAGGGACCAGCCAAACATGATTACTGCTTTGGAAGCCAACATTGAACGCGTCATTGGTGAGATTCCGGCCGAAATTTGTGAAAAAGTGTGCCAAAATTGGACCTTCAAAATGGTCCACTTGAAGCGTAGCCTTGGGCAACATTTAAGTGAAATTATCTTTAAAAAGAAAATGGCAGGATTGGATTTATCGATCCAAATAAATATTTCATTCACTTTTGTAAAATTTCTGAGTTTTTTTTCATTTTCAAAATCCAAACTCTTAAAAAAATTCCCTATACTACTCCTTCTCCAATAATATTTGTTCTCATTAATGCAAATTTGTTTGTTGTCAGGCGTACGAGAATGGGATTTATAATGGGGCAACACTAGTCTGATTATGTCAAACGAACACATGTGTAAAAGGTAACATTTCAGACTAAATTGTGTGAAAATAGCTAGTTGTGTAATTCGTCGCTGGTGTAAAAAGTTACATTGATTTGAAAATGAGTGAAATACCTGAAGAAATACGCTATGTGATACTTTATTACTATAGAAAAGGTAAAACCGCTGCAAAAACATGTCAATAAACTTTGTGCGGTTTACGGTGGGGATGCTGTGAGTTAATGCCACGAGTGTTTGCTCGATTACGCTCCGGAAATTTCGATATCAAAGATGCACTGAAAGTTACTGAAAAAGCCAATGAAATTTTGCAACTAACAAGATCGACACGCAAGCTATCAGGAGATAACGGAAGCACTAAACATGACAGATGTGTGGGTACCAACCGCGGATACTTTTTATATAACCCAATATAATCGATGCCAATTCACGTTTGCCCGTTACTTAAACGAAACTGGAGTTGAATGCAATGTAAGAACGGAATTATGGTGGACTTAGGCGGTTTTGATACTACAAACTAAACCCTTCTGTAGATTCTAGTGTTCACGATTTAAATACTTAATGGTCAGTCAGAATGAACGGAGGTAATAAGAGAAGTGAATACTGCTTCTATGAAAACTTAGTTCAGAAAATTTAAGGCCCAGAACAAGTATTTCTTTTTCTAGAACTAACAAAACGAATTGTATTCACTTGAGAAAGCGTTTTCAAACTTATTCCAAATCCATATGTGAGTTACTGTATGCATCTGGTTATTTTGGACAGTTGCCGGTAGCTGGTGAAGGAGTGAAACGATAACATGTGCTCATGAGCAAACCATAAGCAAGAACGAACTGAAAACGATGGGAAAAAAAGAGCAACGAACAAGAAAAGAACAAAAACAACTGTGTAGGTATTGAATGAACACGCATTGACATGTAACCCTTTGTCACTTTACTTTCGCCTTGACAGTTCAATAATGTGTGTCATTTGTGCGAACGAAGATACGATAACTAACTAAACGAGATATGGAAGAACGAGATATGGAAGAATACCGCATACGACACTGACGCGTAGTCTGAACTAGTGTGTGTGTGTGTGTGTGTTTGTGTGTGGTGTGTGTGTTTAGAGAAAATTATCGTTGAATGTCACATTAAAATCATATTATTTGCTTGAAATAATGCGTCGTTTATCTTTTCGGTTAACACTTTTTCGAATTTCGCAAAGAAGATGAGACCGACAGACCGACAGACAGAGAGAGAGAGCGAGAAAGAAAAGGATAGAAATATGACGTACTCAGTTTGAAATCAATAAAATATAAAGCTTCCGAAAGCAATTTCTGATACACACTTACTATGCCTATAAATATTTTTAGCTAGACTTCTTTATTATGACAATCAGATTTTCTAAGTAAGTACTTTGCCTTTGCCATAAAAATAAATAATCTCCTTAAGCTTCATGCATCGACTGGCAGGCATTCAAAGCTGTCATTTGTAACACCAATAATATTTAAGTTTTCTACCCGGTTTCTGCTCCTTCCATCGAGATTGCTTCTTACCTCATGCATGTGTTCGAGCCATGCTGCTTCTCATACTTTATCATGCCTTGCCTGCCTTACCATATAAGGAACATACGTCTCCGTGCGCCAATTCGCACTTTAATTGAGTCATCAAATTAAGTTGAAAATGATTGCGACATGGCAAAGAGTCCAGTTTTTATTATTTTTGCGGCGAGACCTACCACGTCGCAAATGCATCCCAGTTATTTTTATGCGACAAGCGACAACTGGCTGGTAAGTCAAGCAGGCAGGCAGGCAGGCAGGCAGGCAGGCAGGCAGGCAGGCAGGCAAGCAGGAAAGCAAAAACTGTCAAGTTTATACAAAAAGGTGTTTCTTGTTTACAAAAGTGTATGCGAATCATGCCAGTCGTAAAAAGATGCATGAAGGAGATGAAGAAGGAGAACCGGCTCCAATAAGCTTGCCAATTAATTACTTACAACCAGACCCCAATTCCAGACTACATACGTACGTACGTTGTACGTTCGTCCATCCGCGAATTGTAAACGAAATGCCACAACAAATGTGACGACTAATAAATCTTTTAATGGAGAAGCGTACGAGAAGCAAGCATGTTGTTCGCGCAAAAGCCGCTTATGACTTATGTACGGTAAAAAGGGAGAGCTGTGCAGCTTGGTTCGGGTGTCAATTGAAGTTATAAAATCGAAAAATGCTGTTGTGTAATAAGGAGTGAGATTGAAAAAATCTTAACAAACGTTTTACCTAATAATTTTTTTTGGGTGTAAAGTTTAAAAACTTCTTTGATCTAGTTATCTTTGAAAATATGTCAGTTATTATTTTTAATGACAAACATGTTGATTTATTGTGAGTTTGATCAAAATGAGTGAAGAAAAAGAAGTGCGTCTTAAAATTATTAAAAATTTTCAAAAAAATCCAAATTGGTCCTACATAAAATTGGCCAAAAAATTGAAGGTCTGCCGTCAAACTGTTTCCAATGTTATTAAACGGTTTCAGGAGAATTTGACCATAGATAGGAAACCTGGTTCGGGAAGAAAACAAGGACCACATGATATTGGGAAAGCCAAGAAAATCGAAATCATATTGAAAAAGATCTCCAAATACATCTACTAGAAAAGCTGCTCGGTTAGCCCAGTGCTCTGACTATTTGGTGCGAAAAGTTAAAGCCAATGAAGGTTTGAAATCATACAAAGTCCAAAAAGTTCCAGACTGCAATGCTGCAAGAAATGTAGACGCCAAAAGTAGGGCTCGGAAATTAAAAGCGAATTTCATGCAAAAATATTTATGTTGCATAATGGACGACGAAACGTATGTACTGGCAGATTTTACGCAGCTTTATGTTGCTGATGCTCGAGGAAATGTCGAAGGCCAATTTAGAATACAAAGGCAGACAAAATTTTCAAAAAAATTCCTGGTATGGAAAGCTACTTATATCCAGTTGCGGCAAAAGAAGCCAGTCATTTGTTACAGTGGGCTCTATAAATACCGAAATATACATCAAAGAATGTTTGAAAAAAGGCTTCTTCCTTTCATAAGAGAGCACAATGTGTCCACATATTTTTGGCCCGTTTTGGCATCATGTCACTACGGCAAGAAAGCTCTGGGAGTGGTACCAAAGTAATAACATAGTTTTTGCACCAAGAGAGGCCAATCCTCCAAATTGTCCGGAGCTAAGACCAGTGGAAAGATATTGGGCTCGTGTGAAAAGAAACTTAAAGAGCGCAAAAAAGGTGTCCCAAAATATGGAAGATTTTAAAAGGAGATGGGCAAACTGCTCTAAAAAGGTGTCTGAAACAACTATTAAATCTCTAATGGAAGGCTTACCAATAAAGGTCCACGAGTTCATAAATAGTGGTTTGAACTATAAAAGTTATATTTTTCTGTAATTTGTAAAATATTATCAATTAAATAAAAAAAAATCAAAACTCTAAGATCAACCGTTTAAAAATTATTGAGTTTTATATATGTTAAGATTTTTTCGATCTCACTCCTTATTTAGTATATACATGAAATGCTTTATTATGCTTCTTGAGGGAGAACTTCTCCTACTTAAATGTTATTGGTACACAATTCCGGTATTAAATCGAAGAAAGCTGAAATCCAAACCAATTGACAATACTCTCCCCTAACCTATCTTCAGTAGCTCTCTACAATCGCAATTTTTCATATGGCGATTTCTTTTATTATTATTATGCAGGTACTTACACAATTTTCCGAGGAAATGCACTTGTAGACTATTGCTTGAGGAATTGTTTTGTGATAATTTCTTCTCATCTGTTTTGTGTATTTTATTGATATTACTTATTTAGATTTCATTCTCCAGTGCTCTTTCAAGTTTTTGCTTTGAAGTTAGTCAAGATTTGTGAGCCAAAGTGGTTTTCTTTTCAAGCAAATAAGTTCAAGATTTCTCTAAACTACTGCAACTTTATAAAAACTTTAGAAGGTCCAACTGTGTTTTTTTTCAGTTGAGATCAGTAGCGAAGTGAAAGAGGGAGTATGGGAAGTGCAGCTTCGCCCAAAAATGTGATTGTTCATAACCTTTCTACAATACAATTGTCAATATATTGAGAGATTTAATAATGGCTTAGTTTGCTATTGGATTGGGTTGGATTAGGATTAGGTAGTTGCGACATTTTCAAGGTGAAGGAACCAAAAAGAATTTGAAAGCATCACTAATTGTTAAACTTACTTGTAAACTTAAGTGTTCCGAGATACCTACATATATTCAGTGTCGGATTCAGAGGGAAAGGGGATCCAGTCCATCCAAAGAAGGTGAAAGCTTTAAGCCTTTCAAAATATTTTTAACAACGCAGCTGTTTATCCTTTCCATTTCGAATTTTTGTATGGGTTTTATCTCGGAATTTGATCTGATTGTTTTTCTGTGATATTGACTGAGTTTTGGTCTTGACTTTGTCTGTGATATGGAATGATTGTTGAACCAGCATTTGTATGACTCCCGTCTAGTCTGCGATGATCTGAAATTTAGCCTGTACGGAACTAACTTCGGTGTGGTCGCTGTGGTGTAGTGGTAGTGCGTTGGACTGCTACGCAGAGTGTCCGGGGTTAGAATCTCGGCACATGCAAAATCAAAAAGTAGAAAAGATAATTTTTCTACCCGGCACCACCTCTTGGCAGGCAATGGCAAACCTACAAGAGTAAAAATTGCTATGAAATGCTTTTCACTTCGCCGTTCGGATTCGGCATTAAACTGTAGGTCCCTTCAATTCATGTACAAATATAACACGCACAACATGAGTGGATGCGAAAAGCGAAAAGCTCGGCCTAGGCCCTCCATAGGTTGTTGTGCCATTAAAAGTAAAGTAAGTAAAGAACTAACTTCGGTCCAAATTTAATAAAAAAATTTACTTTAAATTTAGTTTAATTTTTCGTCCTAATGTTGTCTGGATTTTATGTGATTTTTGGTCTACTTTAGTCTGAGATTCGCTCTGATTTTTGCTCATGATTTTGGTTCAAGTTTAAACTGATTTTTGATTTGACTTTCGGTTTGATTTTGGGTCTCATTTACATCCGGAATATTGGCTTATGTTTTTTGGTTTGAACTTTGCTTTAAATTCTAATTTGAATTTTAGTCTGAATTTGATACGATTTGTGGTTTGGATTTTGGATATTGGTCTTCTTTTTGTTTAATCTGAATTTTATTAGGTGTTTGGTCTTACTTCTTCGGATTTTCAAGTTCGGTTTGATTTTTGGTATTAATTTTGGCCTGATTTTGTAATTGAATTTAATTCAGAATTTTGCTCAAATTTTTGGTATGAATTTGTTTCGAATTTTGGTTCTATTTATGGTCTGAGTCTTACTCCTAGTTTTGGTCTTGGTTTCGGTTTTAGTTGTGGTAAGTTATTTTTTATTTTGGACTTTTTTTCGGTCGTAGTTTTGGTTTGATTTTTTGACTGAATTTTAATCTGATTGATTTTTGGTAAAAAAAAGTAGAAAAAAATAATTTTTCTACACGGCACCACCTCTTGGCAGGCAATGGCAAACCTACAAGAGTAAAAATTGCTATGAAGACCTTTTCACTTCGCCGTTCGGATTCGGCATTAAACTTTAGGTCCAATTATAACACGCACAACATGAGTGGATGCGAAAAGTTCGGCCTAGGCCCTACATGGGCTGTTGTGCCATTAAAAGTAAAAGTAAGATTTTTGGTTTGAATTTGGTTTGAATTTAAATCCTAGCTATGGTCTGAACTTTGATCTGAATATTTTGATTTTCGATCTTCTTTGGGTCAGACTTTAGGTCCATATTTTATTCTGAGTTTTGGATTGGCTTTTAGTCTAACCTTTGGTTATCATAATCAGCCCCTCGTAAACCCAAATCCAAGATCCACTAATTATGCGAGAATCTTACGTACATACTTATGTAAATATCATTGTGCCTATTTTTGCCTATAAAATTCTATATGTGTGATAGCTGTTTGCAGTCATCATCCAAGAGATTAAACACAGCAAAGCAAAAAAATCATAATATTGACTCATCACACGTTAAAACAAACAGAAAACTTGTTTTGATACAAGCTTAAATATTTTGAGATAATATTAGTATACAATATATGAGCAGCGTCTTACAAAATCCTCAGCGCGCCGCCAGCCACAAAGTGTCAAATCGCAACACACACACACACACACACACACACACACTGACTCAAACTCACTCACTCACTTACACACATACATACATACATAAAGACAGTTAAAAACAAAGTGTCAACTGAAAGACGCTTAATGCCAGCCTTTAAACTGGGGAGTCGCCTCCATAAGATGTGCATACATCGTGTTTCTGCGTGCATAGTGATTGCTTTATGCGGCAACGCTTCTTCATTCATTCAACGGTCTCCGTTGTGTGGCGTTGCATGTTGGCTGCATCCATCTCCTCTCTCTGTTCAGTTTTTAATTGCTTACAGTTTTATCTTTAAGATGCAGTGACGGTCGCTGCAAGTTTCTGATGCTGTCTGGCGGCAATTAATTTGCATGTGTTGCGAAGGTAGCAACAGCAGCAACAACAGCAGCAACAACACCTTCGTCTCCGACAGACTAGTTAACTTTGCAATATCTCGATTTTATTTTATTATCGCCCACGTTCGTCTGTTCGTGTGCTCGATGACGACGACAACGACCACGTGACTTAACTGAAAGCATATGGTATTTAATTGTCACAAAATCGAGTTAAGATTTTTGTGGTTTTGGGTAGGCAACCAATTTGGCTTAGATATACTGACAATCAGATTGGCAATCTTTGCATTAAAAAGCAGTTTGAAAGAATTGAGTCGTCGAGCCCCAGTTCTCCAATTGTGTGTACTCATAACATTTTTCGGGAAATTCTGTTAACTGGTGCAAAACGAAAACGTGCTACGGAAATACGACTGCAATGTCATCGCATGTTGTAGCAATGGCAGACAATATCGTTTACAAATTGATTATATTGCAGGTTGATTGTTTGATTGCTGCTGTTGCCGCTTCTGGTTGCATAGTTAGGTTCAATTTAGAAATTTCTGGGTGATTTCTATTAACAGGAAATTGCTTCAATATTTAAGAGTTTATTGTTATTGTTTACTCGCCCCCCCCCCCCTCCCCCCCCCCGGCCCCCGACCGCTACCCTCTTACCCTTCATCCATTCCCCGGGGACAATATATGGTATATCGAGTTGATGATTGCTCGAAAATATTATTATTGTCAAATAAAAGCTTCCACTGTCAGTTTAGTAAGTATTTAGTTCTTCCATTACTTTTTTGATTTACGAGTATGTCGCAGTTTTATTTTGTCAAATTGAAGCAGTTGCTGACTGGCGGCTTTCTGCTGCCTGCTGCTATTGCGCTAGGAATTCAAATGGTGTGTTGTGCTCTATCTATTATTATTATTAGCTGGTTTTACGCATGGTTAACTTAATTTGCGTGTTTCACTCAATTATGCAATTGTTTTTTGTTTTCTCTCCGACTATTCTACTTTATTATTAAAATTTTTTCGACTACTTATTTGTGGTTATTTTCCATGTGATTAATTTTTGGGGAAATATCGTACTTTTGTTTATGTGTTTTTTATTTGAATTTTATTTGTTTTTCCGTTTCGTTTCGTTTTTTTTGTCTTTTTTTCATTTACCGAAAAGTTATAAAAATTGAATTGTCATTAAATACTCGTAGTTTTTGTGAATTTACTGTCTACTGTGAGTTTCATTTCGTTTGTTGCATGACAGTTGGCGGTGACGACAAGTTGGGGTCAGCAAATGATGTGCCATGGGAAAAGATCAATCATTCCAATCGATCAACCTATGTACCATATGTATTAATTGGGGTGACAGGTGCCGATTCTCTTATTTAGTTGTCTACATTCTACTGAAGAGGTTAAATGTGGGCTGCACTCGTTAAGTGGATGTAGTTGAAATGGGTGCAATATTCGTTCAAGCAACTACCATAATGATTTAACTTTATTAAATAGTTACTTCAAGTTTTATTGGATTTTTAGTGGCACCAGTCTTTATTGGGGTTCATTTGTTTGTTGTTTTACATATTGCCAGTCAGTGAGGACAGCTTATTTCTCTACTTAGGAAAATGCAACCTTGCTTATCTTGTGTTTCATAAGTACCCTTTTACACCTGTCAAGACTTGAACGTGAACGTCAGACTGCAATCGTGAAATAACTGTAGTTTTTAAGGCTAACTTCAAACTAGCTAACTGGTATTTAAGTAATTTCTAATATTGAATTGAAAAATTATCAACTCCATATCAAATTTATTTTATTTACTTTACTTTACTTTTAATGGCACAACAGCCCATGGAGGACCTAGGCCGAGCTTTTCGCTTCCACTCATGTTGTGCGTGTTATATTTGTACATGAATTGAAGGGACCTACAGTTTAACACCGAATCCGAACGGCGAAGTGAAAAGCTTTTCATAGCAATTTTTACTCTTGTAGGTTAGCCATTGCCTGGCAGGCAGAGGTGGTGCCGGGTAGAAAAATTATCTTTTCTACTTTTTGATTTTGCCTGTGCCGAGATTCGAACCCCGGACACTCTGTGTAGCAGTCCAACGCACTACCACTACGCCACAGCGACCACTAATTTTATTTACACTTAGATTTATTTAGCTAACCGCAGATACACATACAGGGTGTTTTTTGTCAGAAGTGTGGTTTTCAAGAAGAAATAAAACGCATATAATTTAATATTATGGCCAAGAATTTAGCTTTGCTATAAAGATAAGGATTTGCCATTATGTTTTAAAAACGATTTCGGGCAAGTGGCCGCCGCGGCTGGTTCGAATAAATTCCAGCCGAGAGACCCAATTTTCGACCACTTTTTGCAGCAATTCGGGCCGTATGTCAGTAATAACGCACCGAATATTATGTTCCAAGGCGTCAATCGTATCGTCTCGGGCTTATCTGCGTAGACAAGTGACTTCACATAACCCCCCAAAAAAAAATAGTCCAGTAGTGTTAAATCACACGATCTTGGAAGTCACACCACAGGCCCACGATGCGCCCAAAAGTTTCCTTCAATAAATTGATTGTTTCGTTAGCTGTATGGCATGTAGACGGCGGTCTTGTTGGAACCAAAGGTCTTCCACGTCAATATCCTAAAATTCACAATTCAGGCACGAAAAAGTCATAAATCATGGCTCTATAGCGTTCCCCATTGACTGTAACATTGTGAACACAGTTCATCTTTGAAAAAATATGGACCAATGATTCCCTCCACCCATAGAGCACACTAAACAGTGACTTTTTGAGGATGTAACGATGTAACGGCATCTCAACAATGGCTTGTAGATTATGATCATTCCAAATGCGACAATTTTGCTTAGTAACGTACCCATTTAACCAAAAGTGAGCTTCATCGCTGAACAAAATTTTCTTGTGAAAATCGGGAACGTTGGCCATCTCGTTTTGGACCCATTCACCGAACGATTTGCAAACGTTGTTCAGGAGTAAGCCTATTATTATTATGAAGTGCCAACCAAACTGAGCATAAATCAAGTGACAGCTGTCAACACAGACCAACTCCGAAAGAAGTATTGCTAGATTGAAAACCACAGTTCTAAAAAAAAACACCCTTTAGAAAAACACGGCTAATTAATAAAATTTATTAGGTATGATAAAATATACACAACTTAAAACTGAAGACACTTACTTGCGGTGAATGTTAGCCCCTTCCCCCATTCTAAAAGCCAAATTTAATTGCTTGTCGTGTCTCCCACAGTGAACTGACAACGAACAAGTATCGAATAGAGTAGAGGTGACTGTAAAACAGCAGGTTAAGTATCGGGCATGCTTGCACAACATTCGCAATACATGCGAATGACCACGCCTTTTTAATTTTGCATTCAAACGATACCCACTTAAATCGAGGCCGACCGAACTCTAGCACTAAAATCAAATTCCTATTCGAAAAGTGTGAATTCAAAATTTGTGTTGGTTGTGGCCGCTGTTGTCGTCGTTGGCGACAATTCCGACAACACGGCCACGTTTGACAACAGAGTTGTCGTATGCAGCAGCACAACACCCAGCTAGCAAGCAAAATACCAACATCCCAACTACTGTCACATTTGCATACCTGCATTCGGAGCATAAGAGAATATTGAAAGAGGGGCATAAAACAAGAAGGAGCCAGCTAATGGTAGGTAGTCGTATCTGCTAGATACGAGTATCTGTGAATATCTGTTGCTTTCGCTGTTGTTATCTTAATGGCATAATGTTTTTATTTCACATTCTTATCTCTGAACATATCATATTGGGTGAGAATTTATCAGTTAAATGATTTATCGTTGCCAAATAAACACAGCAACATCGAACAGCTTCAGGTTTTACTCACTCCTGGAATGGGTGCACTCGTACGTGTATGGATATACCTATATAATATGTATTGAGTCTCAAGTTTCCTCTCTTTTATTCATATCTTTTTGTCATAATTAATGTTTTATTTTTTATTAAGTGGAGTCAATGTGGTTGGTGTTCGTGCATAAGATAAGAATCTCGCTTTGCGATAAAATCGCTTGTGAAGTAAAAGTAAATTTTTCTGGAAATTTTTATAAGCTAAAGTAAGGGTGAGCATAGCTGCGACCAGGTTGATGCTTTGAAGAAGATATTATCAGATGCACATGAACAAAAATTTAGTGTGGGAGTGCTATTAGTCCCTAGCGATTGGTTTGCTTCCAAGTAAATGCCGCGGTGGATTGGTACACAAATCAATAGATTCAATTTGTTAGTGGTTTTAGTTTTGAAGATTTGCATCTGTGAGTTAAAGATATGATGCTATTTCTCAATAGCGAATTACATAATTGAAGCTGCAACCTTTTCGAAGTAATATCAAGTCCACAAACCACTGATATTGTGACTTTGCTGTTCTTTCTATCACTTAAAACGTTTAACAGGTCAATTTTTAGTTATATGCTTAAGGAATACTAGTTTATTTATAATCAAACAACGAGAACGTATACATAGTAACAGCCGAATGACACACAACCACACTTATACGAACACTTTTATAGAAGAGAAAGAGAAAGCATATGTACAAGATTTCATAATGGAGTTTTCGTTTCACTCTCCTCGTTCCAAGCTAGAAGTTATAATTGAAAAAAAAAATCAGTTATTGTCTTCATTCTAGTCCTGGAACATTACGTTAAATTGTATAAAACTTTCTGTACTTAAAGTGATATTTAAATTTACTACAAGTAAAAACTCGCACCCAAATAAAGAGCAACAACCATGAACCTCTCAAAAACCACGGTCGACGCCGCAGGAAATATTAAATAAATCATTGAAATATTCTCTTCTGCTTTCACTTGCACCTGGCTTTTGTATTTTAAAGTTTTCGCATTCTTCTTCTTTTGAAGACATTTTTTTAATTTGGGATATATTTATTTATGCTTTTCAACAATGAAAGTAGCAGCATCTATACAGCAAAGAAAATAAACAAATTTTTAATTAAATGCTGGACAAAGAAGAAAACAGAGTTTGAGAGTCGGGGAGAGACATTGAAAATTTTATTGCTAAGCTGTAAAAATGTCATGGCAACAATTTTTGAAAAAGGTTATTCCAATTCTTTTTTGAACATTTTGCTGTGTTTCAAAATTTTATTTTTTTTTGTTCATTCCTTGTAGCAATTAATCATAATTTTCTTAGTTTAATTCGACCCATAGCGTTTGGGAGGAGCAGAAGGAAGAACAATAGAGTGTTGAAAGAAAGAGGGAGGGGAAGAAGAAATACAAGAGGAATTTTGTATATAAGTAAGTACTTATATATGTAGACTTATTTATGACCAACATGTGATAGTATCTTTAAAAAAAGGGGTAGTTAACTGAGTGTAATTTAGTGAAAATAGCACTGTGCTATTTTTAAGTTTCATATAGAATAATAATCCTTAAAAAGAGAGCAATTTTGTTCGGGTATGCCTTACATGAGATGAAACTGAGGGCGCTGACGTAGACGTTGTCGTCTCTGCTTGTATTGTATGTATGTATGTATGCAATTCTTATACGTTCGTATGAAAGAAAAACTCGTCATCGATGTCGAATCTTTCAAATTGATCTCATTTGTTTTATGGTTTAATGTACGACTTGAAGGCGAGAGAGCGAAAGCAAAATTCTTTTATATACCATCAACACAATATATTAGGTATCTCTCTGTAGAAATGAGCGTTTACTCATATGTGTGCTTTTTGAGAAGCTTTTGGTGTGTGTGAAGTCCAGACAAAGCAGGAGTCAAGAGAATAAGAGGATGAAGCTTGTGCCTATAGAAGTGTGCGTATTTTTATCTCCTGAGAAACTGTCAGTAATTAGTAGTAGCGCATTTTGGGTTTCGATGTCACAGGAATGGACAAAGTTGATTCCTTCCCCTTCTGCGATCTTCTGAGATTTGTGAGAGAATCCGGAAAATTTGCAGAAGAGAACATAGTCCCCCTATAACCCCTTTTTCAACTTTTTCCCTCTTTTTCTCTAACCCCTTACTTACTGTCACCCCTTCTTCTTTTTCTAGGCCTTAAGTACAATGGGCTACATAGCCTGAATGCTTGAGGAGCTGTCCTGCACTCGTAGGTCAGGCTCTCGGCCCTCTTCACATCCATCCATCCATCCAAGTAGTAGTGTCGGAGGGGAGCTGGTGCAATAAGAAGGTGGAAAGTGGAGGTTTTTAAAATGTTTAACTACTCTAGTTTGTAGCAGCTACAGCTACGGGCTACGGAGAGAGAGAGAAAGGCACAACATATTGAAAAAAAAACATGATCGGTGTTCTCGGCTGAATCTCATTCATTCAGCTGTATAACTATTCGGTCCATTATGCCATTACTTCTCAATGCATTTACAAAGACTCAAAATAAAACCCCTTTTCAGTCTAATTTCTGTGGTTGTTTGGGCGAGGAATGGGGGGGGGCGGGGGGGGGGGGGTGTTCTCCATAAAGAAACAAACCTGCACAGTCAGCATTTTACGATTTTCGTAATAAAATTTAATTGCATTTGTGAAAATGAGATTTTTAGCAGAAATGCTTTTTCAAAGAAATTAACAGAAAGAAAACTCTAATAAGCACGCAGCACCCGCAAGCAATACACACACACACACACACACACACACAATTCTACTGCCTCGAGTGAATGTCTGCAAAGGATTAAAACTTAAATTACGCATGCAACAATTTATGATGAGGAAACCCCAGCAGGAGCCCCACAACCAACTACTTCAGCTATACTTCCTCACCAGCCACCACACATTTGGGGTTGAACTCCTCTAAAACAATACAAGCAAACAAAAAAATAACGAACGGGCGGCCGACTTTTCTATGTATTTACCTACATATGTACATAAGTAAATATTTCCTCGTACTCGAATATCGTAAAGCAAATTTAAATTAGCTTAACGTTTTTGAATTTTAACTCTTCTTCTTCTGGGGATACACGTTACTAACAATAAGCTCATTTAGTTATGCCTCATATTGAAGAGGGTTCCACATAAACATTTCACACTACATCCCTGACAACCCGAAATTTTCTGCTTACCAAAGCAAAAATTACAGCAACGAACAAAAAAAAGTAAACCTTATTTTATACTCGTACATTAAAAATTTGAAAATGAAATGCGGCATGGCACAAAGTAAATGCAACATGGTGATGTGGTTTTTTTTAACTAGATTTTTGTTTGGATGAAACAATGAAGCTGAACCAGGAAAAGTAGCCGCCAGAAAGAATTGCACGTAGCAAGTAGCATTACAACTAACTGCCATCGCTACTACTTACTTTAGAGAGCAGCCAGCAATAAAGCAAGCAGCACGTGGGCAGTGGTTGGGGTGAGTGGTTGAAAAGATAATCTCCACTAGACTCGTTTTTTTTTTGCCTTCTCTGTGCCTGTGTGTAAGTGTAGCGCAAATAAGATTTTCCACTCTCGACATTAATGAAAAGCGAAAATGGAAAAACGTTTTTTGTTTTCATTATAATTTCAGCGTTTTTTAATGCCATTTAATGTAACAATGGCACTTGAATATGACAAAAAAATTAATATGCATAAGTATGCGAATTATATGAGTATACACCAGAGTCAATGAAAGAGATGAGCGAGTGGGTACGTCGCACGGAGAGGGAAGAGAGCGAGCTACCTTGTTTTCATGTTTATTTAAAGTGAACTCTTTGTATGTAAGTACATTGCACAAGGAGTAAGAAATTTTGTGTTCGTTTGCATGTGTCTGTGAGTCATTAATGCGGACACAGCAGCCATAAAATCAGTTGTTAAGAATATAAAATTTTAAGGGGTGTGTGAGGCTAGAAGGATCAAATTTTCGAATTCAGTGCAAATGTGAATCAGTTAATACAAATATGGAATATGTGAGAAAAAAGCTTATTTTTATATAACAATATAGTACATATATGTATAGTATATGAGGGATTGCAGTACTTACACTTAGTAATGGCAATAGTACTTTTTTGGTACAATTGTACTTTTTCGGTACAACTATACTTTGTTGGCATAGTTATACATTTTTCTTAGTTGTAATTCTTTTTGTGCAAATGTAGTCTTTTATGGTATAGTACTTTTTTGGTGCAGTTGTACTTTTTCGGTACAACTATACTTTGTTGGTATAGTTATAAATTTTTCTTAGTTGTAATTCTTTTTGTGCAAATGTAGTCTTTTATGGTATAGTACTTTTTTGGTACAATTATACTTTTTCGGTACAACTATACTTTGTTGGCATAGTTATACATTTTTCTTAGTTGTAATTCTTTTTGTGCAAATGTAGTCTTTTATGGTATAGTACTTTTTTGGTACAATTGTACTTTCGGTACTTTGTTAGTAGATTTGTATACTTTTCGTAGATTTGCTTATTTTTGGCAGAATTGTACATTGCTGGCAGAAATGTACTTCTTTATGATCGAAATGTACTTTTCTAATAAAGTTGTATTTTCTTAATACAATTTATACCACATATAATTTTAGTACAACAAATATTATATAGTAAAATTGAGAGATCTCAAGTGTACAAATATAGCAATTATGTACATATAATTCGAAATTATTCCAACTATGAAAAATAGATACCCTCATTTTTTTCAAGAACCCATTGCTGCTTTCTCCCCTATAGAAATAAATACCAAATTTGAAAATTCATATTTTTTGATTATAAAGAATAATTTCGTTTTGTTTTATTGCTATTGTGTTGTATTACCCACCACTAGTAATCATATATTTTCGTGTCCAATTTGGCCGAAATTTATTCCGAAGGAGCTTTATGAAAATGCGGTACATATAAATGGCCGGTAAGGGTAAGGATACGATACTCGTACTTCAATGAAATCTTCCTTTTACGGCCAAGAACTTTATGCAATAAACAGGTGCGTTTCTTATTGTCCATTCTGTGTGCAATGGAGATTTCAATGATGGGGCGAGTGGGGGAAAAGGGGAGGCAAGAGTGAGCTAGCGAAAATAGACTACGTTGGGGTGCATATAAATTGCGTAATTTTCTTTCTGTGCTGTTTTGGCCATGGCGCACGTTTTCTTTCAGTTATTATGCTTAAATTAGCACCTCGGGAATGATGAAACCGGATACTCTGCTTAAGTAGATGTGTAAATATGTAGAAAGAGAGAGAGAGAGAGAGAGAATGAGTGTGAGTGTGAGTGTGTGTTGATATGAGTATGGATGGCAATGAATGACTGCTCAGTGGATACTTACACTTACGCATAGATAAAAACGTGTAAATATGCATAGGCTTTCATTTCATTACAGAAACTGGAACTAGGATTGGGATAGAGAATGGGAACGTGCTTCTATTTGCTGGGGGATGATTTTCCCAAAGTACTATTTTATATGTTTGTAACTCCTGTTCTCTACCTATGAGTATGGTATGTCCAATGAAAAGTACGAGTGCTTACTTCATGTTAACGCTTCATTTTTAGTAAACTCAGTTGAAGCAGAAGAATAAAATAGATTTTTATGATGGCAAATCACAAAATCAAATTGTTACCTTTTTTACACATTTCATTTAATTTTCTCGAGTGCACTCGTGAAGTGGGAAGTGAAAGTGGAGAGAGAGAGTCAGTCACTTGGGGTTGTTGAAAGTTTAGTTTAGAAAACAAAAATGCGCATTTGCTTGTGCTCTTTACCTGAGGGAATAGCTACTCGTACAATAGCAAGAGTACCGGATAGTACTGAAGAGGGGGGGGGGGGGGGGGGGGGGGGGAAGTGAGTTGGGATACTTCCAAGTTAAATGGAGTTTTGCCATTGTTTACACAAATTGTAAGTTATATATGTACCTATGTACATACATATGCACACACCATACTTGTACGTGTATAGTTATTTTAGAGGTTTATATGATTGCCAAACATTTCCTTTATTCTGTTTACTTGCGTAATGAAATGTGCTTTCGAGTAATTTAATTTTTCCTCATTCTTTGTTTTTATTTCATTGGCTTGGCTTATGCGCGTTGATAGCGCATAAAAAAGCAGGTTAAGCTGTTGTGTCAATACTTATGTAAACTATGTATGTGTGTGTGTGTGTGTGTGTGTGTGAGTAAACGAAGAAGTAATTAGATTTGTAAAAATAATAAAGTAACTTCTTGGTGAGTGTGGGTGGAATGCATATAATTATTATTTTTGTAAAGATTTTCCCCTGTGTTATAAGGAATTTATGATTCTCAGGTTGAACATCACTTTCTAACAGTAAAGTAGGGCGAAATAAGACAGAGCGAACTCAAGTTCGTTTATTTTCTGTTGCTGTTGTCAGCAGATCAAAAATCTGACCAATACAGTTCGAACCTCCAAATTTAAACAAAAAATAAATAAAATTAAAGCAAAGCAGACCAAAAATCGGACGTAAATCAAGCCATCAACCCGAACCAAAGCGAACCAAAAGTCAAACCAAAAATTGTGTACTATATGTCAAAATCAAGAATAAAAATTAGTCCATACCCCATACCATCAAATGTCGAACTAAAAACCAAACCAAAATTCAGTACAAATTCAAACTAAAAATAGAAATAAAAATTAAATAAATAATCAGACCAATCAAACCAAAAATTTGATCAAAATACAGACCCAATGTCAAATTCTGTACAAAATACACACCAAGATAAAAAATCTGACTAAAATTTAAATCACTTCAAAAATCCCTAACGCATCTTTTACTCCTGCTATAAACTATTGGTTACTTTCATCCATCCCTCCGGGCTGTAACTTCTTATAACTAATATAAGTAAATACTATACATTTACTCGTAATAAATAAATATTGTAGCTACCAAAATTTGAGTTGCCAAAGTAGTAAAATATTGCAATTAGTTATTATCAAAGAGGCTTTGGATTACTAAAAATTTATTAAAATATGTCTGAGGGCAGGTCTGAGGACTACCATGTCATGCTGCCATAAATACTTGTCTGCACCAGCAAAAAAGCATTGTCTACAAATATGTATTGCTATGAGATGAACTTTAAAGTACATTTCTCATAACGTACCTAGCATCTTTTTTTTATGATTACTTTTTGCGTGTTTTCGTTCTTCTATGTGATATATTCATTTCACTGATATTGTTGTTTGAAAATAACATATGGCATTGTCATTTTCATGCATGCACGTATAAGCAAAATAGCGTAGGAAAACCCTTAAGGGTACAACGCCCGCCACAGTCACACAGTCACACAGCATCAAAGCATCTCCATCCACCGCCGAAACTGGCATATCAACTCAACCCCATCATTTACAACTCAAATACTTACATACTACATAGACTCAATGTGCTTTAATAGCTCAAGGAGTGGGGGTAACAGGGTAATGGGGTTGGGGGCAAGGCAGTAGGGAATAGGGAGTAGGGAGGGGGGTATAATAAAGTGTAATGTCAAATAGCATTTGCTTATACGATCAAAGTTTTTTAAAATTCTAGCGACAAACCAACAAAACAAGAAATCATCTTCCATGCGTCTTTTGTTTTCAAAATAAACAGAGAGAGTGAGAAAGAGAGAGTGAAAGAGAGAGTGAAAGAGAGAGTGAAAGAGAGAATATGCTTTTTTACTGCGCGCTGTTCGTTTCTTCCACTTTTTGCAGATGCTTTAGCAAAGAAGGTGAAATGTTTTCGGGAAAACGGTTTTTTGTTTCTAAGTAAATGTGTGTGCGTGTGTGTGTGCGTGCTTGTATGTGTTTGAATGTATGCTCTGTATGCTGCATGTAATTTATTATTTTAGTCATGGTGTAAAATTGTGTGCACATGCACGGTTACATTGTAATTTTGTTGTGCCATTATTTTTTGAATTTGTTTTATTTTCACGTTTTATATGTGTAAAAAATTAAATAAAGATTTGCTTTGCTTTTTGTCTTTTTGGTAGGTACGCGTGTGACTCTTCTCTCTCTTTCTCTCTCTCTCACTCTCTTTTCTTTTACAAACACAACCATTCATAAATTTAAATAGCTACGTTTGTGAGTGGCAAATTTTATATGTACCCGCTGTTTTTTTTCTGTTTCTTCTGATATATGTATGAAAACGTACTGGAATAATGACTTAGTAACCTTTGGTATGTACGAAAAATCGACAGTCTTAAGAACAGATTAAATTAGCGAATCATCAATATACTTACTTACTTTTAATGGCACAACAACCCATGGAGGGCCTAGGCCGATCTTTTCGCATTTCGCATCCACTCATGTTGTGCGTGTTATATTTGTACATGAATGAAAGGGACCTACAGTTTAATGCCGAATCCAAACGGCGAAGTGAAAAGCTTTTCATAGCAATTTTTACTCTTGTAGGTTTGCCATTGCCTGCCAAGAGGTGGTGCCGGGTAGAAAAATTATCTTTTCTACTTTTTGATTTTGCATGTGCCGAGATTCGAACCCCGGACACTCTGCGTAGCAGTCCAACGCACTGCCACTACACCACAGCGACCACATATACCAAAGCTTTAAAAATATCATTAGTCTTCATTTGAGTTTTAACATTATGCCCAAATGTAGCAAAAACTCGATATTGCCAATAACTGTGGCTTTATTTCGTTGAGTAGAAGAAAGGAGAACGTACACATTTCAATTTGGCTTCTTAATCTACTGCCTATATGCTTCATTTCTATCTTCATTTGTTCTTCAACTTCTTCGCTCTTCCATTTTCCCACTATTTTCTCCACTCTCCTTTTTCTCCACTCTCCTCGTTCATCAGTATCCTCTTTCTTCGCCCTCCCTTTCCTTCTTTTTGTCGTTTCTTCACCCTCGCCTTTCTACACTTTCTACACCTCTTGATACTCCCCTTTCTTCACTTTCCTCTTTATTGACTCTTCTCTTTCTTCCCTTTTCACCCCTAATTAATTCATACTTTCTTTCTTCACACTCGCCTTTCTGTGCTCTTCCTTCAATCTCACTCATCCATGCCTTCACATATCACCTCACCCTTGCCTCTCATTCTAATAAATCCCACTTTGCTTCGACATTTTTTTTAATGTTTTTCTACAACTTCAAAAGTTTCTTCTAAAAACCAAGCTTCCAAAATTTAAACTTTCACTAAGTAAAATGATAATGAAATTCTTTGTTATTTGTTTATGTGTTTTTTTTTTTTAACAAGTTCATAGTTTTTAACCAAAAGGAATTTTCCTAATTCAACAAATTCCCCTCAAATTATTTACTTGAATATTTTCAAATTTTGTTGTTTTGCAATTTTTTGCTGGTCTCTAGAATTTCACTTTGTCTTTGTTGCATTACGGTTTAGAAATTAATTAAAACATTTTGACGACACAAAGAAATATTTCATCTTTACCTTTTTCTCTTTTTTATTGGCACAACAGTAAAATGAAACTTTTTTCGCAAATACTGTCATAGTTTCATGTAGGGGAGAAGAGGGCAATATGGCTCTGTGTCCTGTTTTTCAAGCAAATTGTAGAGTATTTAAAATTAGTAGAGTCCATTGCTACTTTGATGGAGGCGCTCCAACTCGCAGCCACTAACTAGCAGCTACTTAGACACACAATCACTAGTGGCACCATAGTGGGGCGGGAGGTTAAACAAACCCCTTCACTCCATTTCCGGCAAATGTCCCATAAATTGTAATCGTTGCTCTTCAAACAAAACAATTGTTTGAGAGGACAAAAACTCTTCTTCCCTCATGCGGAATGTCTGCTTTCGCTAGTGCACACAATTAGCAGAAAAACGTCAATGAAAAACGCTTACAAAGCGCAGACTTCAAATTAAGTGTTAATTTATAAATGCTTAAAAAGAAGTAGAAAATGTTGATTTGGTGATTTGATTGCATTTTATAATGTATCGTTCTTCTAATGACTAATGTAGTTGAGGTGAACGAAGTGCAGGTGATTCGAAATTGAATAGCTCAAAAAAATTAATTTGGAAACTTGAGAAACTATTGATAGTATTTACAAAATTTAAAATTTAAATGAAAGAGGGCATTTGTCATTTTAAAAAATTTTGTAAAATGTGGCATGTTTTCTGCCGAAATTGCGCATTCTCACGACGAGTGTGTTGCGATGTGACGACTGTATTCGAAAAGTTTCTATTCTCAGAAGCAGGTAGGAAAAATTTGTTGTAAAATTCTTAAGTTGAACTACCTGCGCCTCAAAACAACTTACATTGGTAAGGACAAAAAAAAAAAAAAAAACAATTTCGATCTGGAACAAAGTAAAACAAATAAATGAAAAACTTTATTAATTCCACTTTATATCAATTGGGAATTAAAATGTCAGTGTCAATCTCAATCTCAATCTCAATCAAATATAGCAAATAGAAGCAAAACCAATATCAAGGACACCACAACAACAGCGTAAACCACGCAAGTTCAATTCCAGGCTGAATAGTTCAACTCAAAGTCTCGACTTTGACGAAAAACTTTTAATCAAATTAACAAACAAAAAAAGCGCGAAAAATGTGTCCGAAAAGTAAACGGAAACTTTATACATACTATATATTTTTTTAAGACATTTTGCCACACATAGACATAGACAAAACAAAAACAAAAACAAAGACTAAAACAAAAACAAAACTTACTTATACTTATACACTCTTAAGCTGATCTTCTTGTCAACATTCTAGAAGTACAGCGGCAGCTGGCTGGCTAGTAATACCAGGCAGCAGCAGCAGCAGCAGCAGCACGACACATAACTTCACTACACCACCAACATATCAAGGATTTCTTCAATCCGACAGACTTCAGTCTTAAGTTTTTCTACGTGTATACTTTTCCTTCTAGTTACTTATTTTACGTATTTTCTTTTCTATTTTTCTATGTACTTTTATATCATGACTTTGTGTGAAACTTAGATTTATGTATTGTTGGTAGTACGTTCGTTGAAGTACAAGCGGAAACTTCTTTGCCCAAGTTTGATATAAGCAAATACAAATGTCAACATTAGACGGCAGAAGAAACAGGAGTAGCAAGAGCATTCGGCGCAGAATGCTGAGGAAGAGAATAAGCTGCTGGCAACGAAAATAAAGTCAGAAAATTACACCACGCAAATAAAACTTCTGACCCTAAAGACACAGGCAACAACAACAGCGAAACGCACAATTAATACTTCGATATCGCATTTTGATACGAAGAAAGCCCTGATTGGATTTAGATTTTAGCAATAAAACCATTTAAGTCCTAATTTAGTGGTTGGTCAGTAGCTAATTGAATTATGTACATTGATGGGGCACAGAATTTGATATGGGGAAATCTCACTGTGGTAAAATGGTGGGACGGGGTGAAAGCTTGTTGAAATATACCTTTCTCATGTCTAACTATGTAAAGTTTTTGTTGAACAGCCTCAGATGCCTAAGATGATTTTCTGCTCGCACGCAAGGTGCTTCATCCTGAAAAGAAGTTGTGTTTCGGAAAAATGTGGCCTGGCATTCAATCGAACATTATTCCCATAATAATGTTGTGGTAATTAAAATCTATTAAGTCCAATCGCATTGAAATCTAGAACATATAAAGAAATTAGGACTAACTTTGTGTTTACCGAAGTTTCATTTCGTGGTATTTTCTTTATTTATTTGAATAGAAGTAAAAATAGAAAAGTTTTTGATTCCAAAGTAACAAACATTAAAAATTGTTGATGACGAACTATCGGGAAAAGAAAGAAGGAACGGTTTGATTTCAGAAGAGAACCCTCAAAAAATTACTGCATATAACTTTTTTCTTCTTTTATGGTACAACAGCCCATGAAGGGCCTAGTCATTTACATTAGTACACGAATGGAGAAGAGAACAGCGAAGTGAAAGATTTTCTTAGATAATAATTTTACTCTTTGAGACAGTGGCGTGGATAGAATTTTGATGTAAGGGAGATAATTGTGGGGGAATATCCTCCTTCTCCCTATGAACGGCACCACTTCACAGATTTACCATCACTAAACGAGGTCGTAGTACGTTAAAAGATTTATATTTTTTGACTGTATAGATCATTGAACCCGGGCACCTTGCGTTTGCGTAATTATGTACTATAGCACTATGAAATAGCGGAAATAGCGTCTCAAAATTATTTGCGCTTAATAAGTTTTAGTGCATAAAAGTGCATTTCTTACGAATGCTTGTGATAGGTATTCATATTCAAAGCGTAACGTTAAATACCAGGCAAAAGATCGGAAGCTCAATCGGGTTAAAGGTTTCAAGCTTTAACATAGGATGTTACAAGCAAATGTGGTCGCTGTGGCGTAGTGGTAGTGCGTTGGACTGCTACGCAGAGTGTCCGGGGTTCGAATCTCGGCACAGGTAAAATCAAAAAGTATAAAAAATAATTTTTCACCACGGCACCACCTCTTGGCAGGCAATGGCAAACCTACAAAAGTAAGAATTGCTATGAAAAGCTTTTCACTTCGTCGTTCGGATTCGGAATTAAACTGTAGGCCCCTTCCATTCATGTACAAATATAACACGCACAACATAAGTGGATGCGAAAAGCTCGGCCTAGGCCCTCCATGGGCTATTGTGCCATTAAAACTAAAGTAAAGTAAGTTACAAGCAAATTTTAGGTAAAAGCTTTTTGAAATGACAGAAACATATATTTGCGATACACCTTAATGTGTACATATGCGCTGATTGCACTTTAAAGAGTTATTAAATCAAGTATATTTGATATGGCATTCTTGTTTAGTCAGAGTTGAAGGAGGGGACTGATTATTGGTGCTGCTCTGGCTGTGAGTGAGTGAGTGAGTAAGTGGATATGTGTGCTTAGCCTCTTAACCCTTTTACGCTGTTATTCCTTTCCTCTCTTCCGAAGAAGTATGACCAAACAACATTTTAAATTGGAAAATTCGCAAATGTATGAAATATCAAAGGAAATTATTATTTGCTTTTGACAGTAGTCCATTTGTTTGACTAATTATGACTGCGACTAGTTACATACTCGTATATACTTTTGTGCGGTTTCATTCTTCTATTTTGATGTAAATTTCAGGTTTCAAAGTTTAAAGTATGTACATACGTAAATATGTAAATATAACATACTTTGATATTATGTTTTCTAAATACTTCATATGAGGTTGCAGAAGGAGCGACAGTTTCACCTTTAATAATGCAGTAATATCCACAAACCTTTCATCTCTTCTCGTGATAACCCAAAACTAAAAGCGAAGATAATATTGTAGATAAACTTTGGAGATAATTGAAGACGGTGAGAGGAGCTTGCTTCTTGCAAACCAGGTGTGGTCAGTTTACACTCATTTTCAAAACTGCACTCAAAAACTTAATGTAGCTCATTCATAATTCGTTTAGGCTTCACCACATATTTCTTTTGTTGTTGTCATTTTTGTACTATTCCACATGCAGAAAGACCGCAACCCTTGTTAAACCTCCCATAGTTTTTGTGTCTGTCAGAGTCAGTGCCTCGTCTGTGGATGCGTGTGTATGAGTATCTGCTCGAAAAAGGGTTAAATGTGTTTTTTTGCGAGCTTATAGCATTACAACAAACGAAACCGAAAAAACGGAATTGTAATACCCTTGACGACATATGAAAATCACCACATTTAATAAAAACATTTGTCTTTATGGATATGTTTTAGAGTAGGCAGTTGCATTTATTAAGCTTTCAAAAGTCCTTTAATTACATATATACATAAATAAATGATATTAGTGTGAAATGAAATAAATGACAAGTATAGAGGAAAATGTTTCAGCTCTGATCAGGTTCCAATTCAAATTGTGTCCCAGGGTTTCCCTCAAATGGCAAAGTAGTGTGGGCTGTTGGAACAATCTGTTTCAAATCCACTTACTTTAGTTTTATCAAGATTATATTAAAAGAGTAGACGGAAGCGTTTAGATCTTGGGATATCGAGGGATCCTTTCAATGAATCCCGGACTTTTTCTCTTTTGCCGCGACGCCGGTTGACACCACGGACAGGTCTCACGGATGTCTTATGTTGAACAAAGATCGACGGAACTTTATTAGCAAGGAATTTCTCTTTTTAATGACATCTGGCAATGAATGGGCTTAATATTTTGCGTGTAGAAAAAATAAATGGATTAAAAGCTTCAATTTTCTTATCAGAATTATGTTTTAATAGCGGACACCATCTTTAAACGCTTGCGTAATCTTGTTAATCTTTTGGTTCATGTTAAAAAGTAAATGATCAAGTATTTCATTCATTCAAGCGAAACACTTTTGGGAAATTACATGTAACACTTTGATGTACGTGACGTAATTAAGTAGTTAAAAATTTAGTTTGATGGTAGCATGGGCTACACCTCTTCATGTTGTTGCTGTTAACAGTAGCTTTCCGCAGCTCGCAAAATTATTGCAGGCAGATGAAGTACACCCTCTTTAATAAGTCTTCCCAACTCACCTATAAAAAGAGACAATCTGTGCTGAGCTCTGGACTAAGCTAAAGCAATAGATACAGGGTCTCAGGTCCCAAAGAGCATGAGCTCACAAGCAAAGACAAGGCATCACTCAAGAATTTCTTGCTGAACACAAACACGCCCACAAGCGTGCTTTGGCCATTAAAAATCAACTGAAATAGAACAAGCCAATTTTCTTAAATCTGGTACCACTCAGCATGTCCGACCTAACCCCGTTTGTTCAGTGTTGATACCGTAGGAAATTTCATCAGATCGGCCATTGTAGCAATATAAGTAGTTGTTTTTTATTTATTTATTTCTTGTTGCGACGCCAGTTGACGTCAATGACCACACTGATGTCTTATGCTGACTGAAGATCGGCGGAGATTTATGAGTAAAAATTTACTATAATTGGTGTATGTATGTAATCAGGACGGACGGTAGACTGAAGATCGTGACTCTGGATGAAATCCCGAATCGGCCGAGGGCTTGAGTTTGGATCCCGACGAACATTTCCAATACTATTTCTGGTTTTTGGTTGAACTCACACCCTGAACTCGAAATTTCGAGGGTTCCAAACCTTGCTCCACTACCTTATTATACTATCTTATTATAGCACTACTTAATTTAATGTTTATTTTACCATTTATTTACTTTATTCAAACCAAAACGATCCATCAATTCCATTCAATAATACTTAATTATGTGGATGACAATTTATGAGCACAGTTACACCAACCAATATCGCCATAAACTTTCAGGAATCAAGAAAAATATCTTACGCGAAAATTACTAGAAGTCAACTTAATTAAGTGCTGCCAACAACAAAATTCATCAACTCACATACACACACACGCACACAGGACACGCGTATGTGTTTGTTGTCAAAAGAAACATGCGAAAAAATATTGTCAGCCAAAATTAATTAAATGTAGCAAGCAAGCTTTTACTATGTTTTCGAGCTAAATGAGAGGAGCAGGAGGAGAGGAACACAATTATTGTGCGTATGTATGTATGTGATAAACCTCAACGGCAACCAACACTAGTAAAGAGCCAACTAAATTCCGAGAATTTTACACCTGACAGCAAGCAAAATTACTTACATACTTGTAAATACTTACTTATGTATGTATATAAGATTTTATCACAGTTGTTGTCGTTTTTTGTTACATAAGTTACATACAATTTGAGTGGCATTTTGTTACATATTTTATGCGAAGTACATAAGTAAGTAATAAAATGATTCCAGCTTTGAGATAGTTTGTTTGATAGACTGTGATAGTTTGTAGCATAGTTGAAATGAAAGTATAGGATGCTATTTATAAAGAAAGCGAGACCTGACAAGAGTAGAGGAAAATGTATCAGCTCTGATCACTTTCCAATTCAAATTGTGTCCCAGCGCTTCCCTCAAAATTACAAAGTAGTGTGGGCTGTTGGAACAATCTGCTTCAAATCCACTTACTTTAGTTTTATCAAGATTATATTAACAAAGTAGACGGTAACGTTTAGATCTAGGGCTATCAAGAGATCCTTTCAATGAATCCCGGACTTCTTCATTTTTGCCGCGACGCCGGTTGACACCACGGACAGGTCTCACGGATGTCTCATGTTGAACAAAGTTCGACGGAACTTTATTAGCAAGGAATTTCTCTTATTAATGACATCTCGCCGAGGTTTTTAATTTTTTGCTATTTAAATTCTTTAGATTTTGGAAAATTTAAAAGGTTGAAAAGTTATGTGTTAACTGAATCCTAATCTGGAAACCCCAAATGAAACGAATATATCAGATTCACAAATGTGAAATCAAATAAGTATTCGTTACACACCTAATGTGACACATGCACGTAAATAAAATTGGTTCAATTTGTGTGAAATTAAGTGTAATGAAAATTTCGTAAGCTTTCTTTTTATTTTAGTACTGTGTAGTACTATCTACTTAGGTAGATCTAGCCTTCCAAATTCCTTTTAAGCTCCCACTGTTTTAGTGTGTTTAGATGTTATGTTTGGAAAATGAGTGTGGGTGAGTGAGCGACGTGAGCGAGAGAATAGAAGGCAGCATTAATGCAACAATTTTATGAGCATAATGTGAGAGCAGTTGTTGTTTTTTCTTGTTTGGCAACAAGTACTCTACTTAATTTTAAACCAATTTCAACAAAATACTTAATTTGTTAAACAACCTTATAACCTTTAAAATGCATAACATACATATTTCAACAACACTACCGAGAGAGTCAGCGAGTGTCCTGCTCTATGTGTGTGTGTATGTGGTGAGATATTCTCCTCAACATATTATATCAATTTCACCATTGACCTAAATATTCCAAAATAACAACACAGTTGCCGACCAACAAACAACTTTTAATCCACACTCATAAACACGAAAAAAACAGGAACGCACATGCCGTAATGAAGCTGAAAGAGGCAGCTCATGAAAGCGGCAACGCCGAGTGACACACATATTCTCACTCCCATACGTTCGTACACTAATCTCTATCTAATTTAACCACAATATGGCGTCTCTCTATTTCTCTCCCACTCTCTCTTTTTTTAATACCACTGTTAAAATGCTAACAACTATGATGACATTTTTTGCGTTTTTTAAGCTCTACGGTACTTGTTTTTCCATCTCGTGCACCATTTAATCCGCATGTGGCATAATTTTGCGCTCTCTCGCACTGTACTCTTTAGCTCCTCTCCTGTACTAGATATTCGTAGGGATTCTACTTTTTCAAGTTGCAGGAAATTAGGGTAAAATTTTGTAGGTAGATTTTGGCATAAAAGGCTTAATTGAAAATATATTCAAAGCAATTTTGTGGCTTACCTTCTACTCTTTTTTTGCGTTCGTTCTGTTGAACACATTTAAAATTGTGGTTGATTTCAGTCGGTAGTTAGTAGCATTAAAACTTGGTCAAGGTGTTCAAGCAGTGATAAAAATGTGTTTTTTTTGCACCTTCGTTTTTTATAGGTTTTGTTTTAAAGTGAAAAGTTTTCTGAAGTTTTTTTCTCTATATATAAATAGGTATATAGGGGGAAAATATTCTTATAGGGGAGAGGAAGCAGCGGAGGAGATAGTGTGTTAACAATTTTATAAAGCAGCTTGAAAAGTTTTTGGTTTTTAATTTTTAAAACCGTGTATATTTAATTGTAAAATTTTAAGATAACGGAATTTTGTAGAACCAGAAAGAACCACTAGAAAACTTATGGGTAGCAAACAGAGGAAATTCAAAATGTATCGTATTTTTGTAATTTTACATTCCAAGGGAAATGGTGGATTTAGAAGGGTAGAAGAAAGAAATGGCCAGTGTGGACCTTGGAATTTTGCTACAATTTCAAATACCAAGATTGTGAAGAAGATTAAAGGGAAGGAAGGAACTGAGACTCCCTATCGTGCGACTTCTTTAACCTTATGCCGGAGAAAATAATTCGAGCTGAGAACATCGACATCGACATCTCTGGCACTATCTTCTACAAGAGTGTCATGCTGCTAGCATACGCTGATAATATTGACATCATTGGCAAAAACACTCGAGTAGTCAGTGCAGCATTCTCCAACCTGGAAAGGGAGTCTCGTCGAGTGGGTCTAGTGGTGAACGAGAACATGGAAGTCACGGCGTCTTGGACAAAATGTCACTGTTGACAATTATACTTTTGAAGTCGTCAAGGATTTCGTATATCTAGGATCCAGCATAATCACCAACAATAATGTCAGCCTTCAGATCAAGTGGAGACTAAATCTTGCCAACAGGTGTTACTACGGGCTCATTAGTCAATTGAGAAGTAGAGCCCTCTCTCGACCGACGAAAATAACGCTCTATAAGTCCCTCACCCTTCCCGTCCTAATGTATGGCGCAGAGACGTGTACATTGATCATCAATAATGAGAGGCTGTTAGGAGCGTTCGAGAGGAAGATACTCCGTAATATCTACGGTCCAGTATACGTGTATCGAATAAGATGGAACGATGAGCTGTATGAGCTGTACGCCGACACTGACATAGTCAAGCGTATAAAACTCCAGTGGCTTCGCTGGCTGGGTCATGTTGAGCGAATGGAAGAAAGCGCTCCGGCTAGAAGGGTGTTTTATTCGAACCACGGTGGAGGATCACGCAGAAGGGGACGTCCTAATCTCCGTTGGAAAGACCAGGTGCTGGGCAACCTGACTGCACTTGGCACCAGAGCGCGCATAGCAGAGGTGACTGGCGAAGCTTTGTAGAGGCGGCCAAGACCGATCATCGGTTGTAGTGCCAGTTAAGTAAGTAAGTAAGGAACTGAGAGGGCTTCACAGTTAAAAGAATTTTTAACTTATTTTCCAGGGATACTAAGGAGAAAGGCAAAGAGTAGAGAAAGAGCCTTAAAAATATTGAAGTGCTTACAAATTCTAAGAGCTAAGAGGGGAAAAGAGGGCCGAGGAATCTGAACGGTCTGTACAATAATGTTGCGGAGTTTTTAAGCTCCAATATCTGGGAGGGTACTTTTGAAATTTTCAAGTTCCAATTAAAATATTATAGAAATTTAATTTAATTTTGTAGGGCAAATTATAACCTTCCCCCTAAAAAGAAAAAAAGGAGATCTTGAAGAGGAGAGAACGTCCTTTGGGATACTTTCAAGATCTTGGCGAGAAAAGGGGAGAAAGATGTCCGTCCTCGAAAATTTATAGAATAAACATTATATAATTTTTTCGACCACCCATATCCTACACCCGTCCCACTCTCAATCAGCAATATATCTATATTGTATGTACGCAAGGTTAACACTTTTTAATTCATTAGTTTCTCTATTTTTAAAATTGCCGAAATTTTACTTACCCTGAATACTTCATGAACAATTTTGGTATTTTAATTTTAGTAAATAATAAAAATAATAAAAAAGTATATGTACATATGTATATCAAAAACTATCTTCAGGTTGCAACAAATACCCTCGTTAGGAAAGTTGTAGCAAATTTTTTAGTAATTTCAGAATAATGGGTGGTTTGTTTTTATTTCTATGCTCAATAATGTTATAGGTTCTTGTGGGGAGAGAGTTTTTCGTTTGAGGACCTATTATATTGGTCTCACTACTCAGATTTGTGTAATAAGTATTCACATACAAAGAGAGTATCGAAAGAAAGTGAGAGAAAGTAGGAACAAAATTCAGGTAGGTTAATGAATCATCTGCTCACTACTCTTCTGCATTACAGAAACTGAAAGGAAGATACAAATCACATTGCAAACAAACAAACCTTTAACCCTGTAATGTTCTAGTCTTTACTTTACTTTTAATGGCACAACAGCCCATGGAGGGCCTAGGCCGAACTTTTTCTAGTCAGAAAACGTAATATTCACTCATTAAAGTTCACATTAAATTTAATATGTAAAAATGACATTGACATTAAATACCGACACTGTTAGTTAGAAAACTACAGTCACTAACTTGTTTAAAACCAATGACATGCAGAAATTTTCACCGATAGTGAAAAATTAAGCGACCTTCTTTCCATCCGCTTGCATTGTACTACAAGTGAATCTTAGTTACTGTTAATTAGGAACGTGAACCTTCAAACAACACTTGAAAAGAAAAATGAAACCAAAAAAAAGCTCACACATACAAAGGCAATGTACTCGTACATATGCAACTAATGAAGCACTACTACGACACGCAGCAGCACGTCAAAGTGACATTTACTTAAATTGCAACTCTTAAGAACACACGAAATGATGATAGGGGAGATGAGAGGTGAAAGCAAATGGTGGCAGGCAGGCAAACGAGCATACAGGAAGCGAAAGTAGTTAGTGTATGAAGTGCTCGTAGTGCTTGAGCTTCATATATGTAACTTGTAAAGTGAAGTACTGTAGCTGGTGCTACATGTGTAAGTAAATACAGTAGACGTGCATTATAACGAATGCTGAGGGATTTTTTAATAGATATTATATAGATTACTGCGGCAAATATCTTAAAACTAAGACTTTTTCTGTTAGATAAACCTTACGTGCATAAACATACCGAGAATAGTCTTCTTCTTTGTCTGTAATTCGAAGAAATAATTGCTCTTGTGGTAAATGGATGTTTCTTTTATTGGTCGTCTACTGTGATTAGTTAGTGTTCGGTACATGCTTAATAAAAGCAAACGAAAATGGCGTACAGTAACGTGACCTGAGATGCAGGTAACATAGGTGCACTAAGTTAGTTAAAAGTGATGGTGTATTTAGTGTAAAGTACAGACATATTTATTACAAAAGTGCACAATTTTTGATACATTCTTTGTATCTCCCTTTGATGCACGTAACTGGAGCGCTCAAAAACCAAAAACCAGTGTAAATATTTTCTATTGATAAACAAAATTGTTGAAAATTTCATTAGTTAATCCAAAGTTAAAGTTTAAATGCTAACTTTATGTATGTAAATATTTTGCCTGAACACGCACACACACACACATACTGCCACACATATACTAATATTCCTCTAGAATTGACCAATCACTTTAGCCTTTTACACTCAGCGAAATACCAAATCTTAGTAAATTCTAAGTACACAACTTTGCTCATCACTCCTTCAGTGATTTGCAGTTTGACCATTTTTGGCTACTTGTGTGGTAAGTTTTAACTATTGGTAAGAAAATTTTGCATACCATAAAAGCAAGTAATAATGAAAATTGCCACAATTTCAACATTTATCAAATATTATTGCATGCAGATAAAGATTTTCATAATGCATTTTCAACATACACCGACAAAAACACAGTTTTTCTTACTTGTCTTCTGTGTGTGTGTGGGTGTTTGTGTGTGGGTGTGTATGTACTGCTGGGAAGTTTTGTAATATTGAAAGTTTTTCTTTACATACAAATGACGAAGATGATGTTGAGTTTATGTTGCTAATGAATATAGAATTTTCTCCACTTTGCTCTTCTTTTTTGCTTTTCCTTGCAGAGTAAATTCAGCAATTAGTAAAATTCCAATAAATATTTATAATAAAATGCACGCACAAACAAACAAGAAGAAAATGGTTTAAAGTCAATAAATGGTATTCCTAGTACCTAGCTCCACATACACACCTATACATATTTCATTCATATGTGTGATAAATTAAAAATCACCCACCCAGTAGGAAATTATGTCAATATATCCAGGTGGGAGTGGAACGCGAGAGAGGACGAGAAAAAGAAAGGGGAGATGGAAATAATAGTAGCGTGAGGGGGGGATTATGAGGAAAGAAACTAGAAAACGTAGACGGGGAGAGAAAGTAGAAGTGGAAAAGCAAGAAATATTACGGAAAAGCGAAATGGAGGGATATTGGTCGCTGTAGTGTAGCGGTAGTGCGTTGGACTGTTACGCAGAGTGTCCGTGGTTCGAATCTCGGCACAGGCAAAATAAAAAAATATCAACAACAACTACAAAATATCTGCACGGCATCCACCTCTTGCCTGGCAATGGCAAACCTACAAGAGTAAAAATTTGCCAATGAAAAGCTTTTCACTTCACTATGCCGTTCGGATTCGGCATAATTCAGGTACAAATATAACACGTACGACATGAGTGGATGCGAAAAGCTCGGATTAGGCCCTGCATGGGCTGTTGTGCCATTAAAAGAAATAAGAAGAAATCGACGGAATCATAAGATGGGAAAGTAAAGGGCAAGAGAAAATGAGAAAGTAAGGAGAAGAAGAAGACAGATGGATGGAGAGCGATAGAGAGCGATAATTGGGTAGGGTTTAAAAAAGAGTAAATAAATATAAGGTAAGGAGGAATACAAAATGAGCAAGTAGAGATAGTGTGCAGAGGGTGGAAATGAGCGTGATGGTAGAAAGAAAGAGAGAGAGAGAAAGAAATGGCGGAAAGAGAAAAAGGATGACACACGCTTAACTGAAAGAAAGAGAGTGGAAAATAGAGAGATGGTAGACTGAATGAAAGGAAAGAAGAAGAAGAAGGAAGTGAGAAATGAAAATGTGATATGCGTACTAGGAGGGTAACGAGGAAGGTTGTTCCATAAGTGGAATAAATTATAAGGAAAAGGGGAAAAATATAGAAATAAAGAATAGAACGAGGTGAATAAAAAAGAAAGAGAAAAGAAGTGGAGAGAGAAGTTTCATAAAGGGAGGTGACAGCGGCACTATAAAGAGAACCAAAGGATGAGGAGATAATGGAAATAAGAGAAGGAGAATGATAAGCGGATAGAAAATCGGAAGATGGAAAACAAAAGGAAAAGCATTGATAAAAGAAGGAAAAGGCGAACAAATTGTGGGTGGAGCTATTAAAGAGCGGAATGAACTATTTTTTAGTATGTACATATATTGAAAACAATCTATTTTAATTGTTAGAAAAAATTTATTATTTGTTACCAGCTTTCCTTTCTCTCTCTATGTATTTGTACCTTTGTAATTTCTCATTGAGCTTAGTGTAATAATTTCCTACTGGGTCTACCTACGAGTATATATTTATGTATGAATACAGAAGAACACAATGTTATGAAAACAAATAAACAAACGTATGAACGAACAAATGAATAACAGTAGAGTGGAATAGACTGAAAGGCAGACGAAAAATGATGACGGAATTTTTGCATTTAGTGTCATTTTGCCGATGATCGTCAGAGGGAGCCAAAGGGCGCACAAACTCGGCAACTTGAAATGTGGTCGTTGTTCTTGTTGTTATTGTTGTTGCTATTGTTTACACAAACGGAAGCGGAAGTGATGGGGGAACAGCTGACTGAACTTGCTGGCTAGCAGTGGCAATAGAAGTAACCGAAGACGTAGACAAAAATTAAGACGAACATATTGCAACATGTTATTGCAATTAAGTTTTTGGATTTCTTCTATGCAATATTGACAGAATGAGAGGGAGAGAGACGTGTTGTTTGTGTTGTTCTTGGATGCTGGACACAAAATAAACTGAATTTATATACGTTCATTTATACATCCTTACACACATCACTCGTTCAATGCAATACTGTTCTAACTCAGAATGCTTCGCAACTGCAAAAGGGTTTAACTCAAAACTTGTGATTTTTCACTAAACCTAATTTTTATGCTTTTATGAATTGAGTAAACAACTAGAAATGTGTACGCAATTCAAAAATCGTTAACTTTGAGTTGAATTGATTTGTACTGTACGGACCAGGGACAAGGTTTGCTCTTATATACTCGTACAAATGTGAATATGCAGCAATTTGATTTGTATGAAGTTATTTAAAAATACAAAATCTAATAAATGTTAAGTTAGAGAAAAGACAATAGAGCTGCAATTTCTTCTTTAATAAATTTTATTAAGTTATACAATGTAAGTATATGTATTATACATACGCAGTACTTATTTATACACTTATGGTATATGTGAACTTAAGACTATGCATTAATGACATTATGTCCTTATCTAAAAATGTTATCGAAATGTTTGCTTTTTCAATTTGTATACAAAAGACTCAAATGAAAATAATATTGTAGACTCAACTAACATGATTTTATTGCCGAAACTGATAACAGATTCACAGGTCATAGAAGAGGAATTGGGAAGGCTATGGACTCTACATTCTTTCAAAAAATCTTTTCGTTCAGTAACTACAGCCATAAGGAAAATTTACCTCCACTTTTATTCTTCTTTAGAGTCATCAATGCCAATTCCGAATTTTTCCAGATATATTTGGACTCAAGTCTCAAGCCGTGAGATCTGTGACTCCCATGGTTCCATATCCCAAATCTAATCTGAACTCTATAGTTGAATATATAGCAGTAGTAAGGAAATTTGGCGGTCTTGAAAGAGGAATGTGGGAAGATTGAAATCTTTCAAAATGGAGAACGAAAGTTAAATTTATCTCCACTAATGAGTAGAAGTAGAACCAAGGACTAAACTACTAAGAAAACAAGTGGATTCGGAAGCCGAAAAAAAGGGGAAAAGGGAAAGTTAGGGGTCTTCACTCATTCAAGAAATGTTTTTCCTTAATGACATAATAACTCTGATATATGAAGAAAAGCGAGATTTTTCCCCATGTCAATTACAGATGGCTTTAATTTTGATGGCTCTTCTTTAGAGCCATCAATATTCAGGACCATAGCAATTTCGAAATTTTAAAATTTTCCTTAACACACTCGGATTTAGTCTCAAGATATGGAACCTATGGCTCCAATGATTACGACAGCATAGACCCACAAGCGAGTTCTGAGATCGTGAAAGGGGAAGGGGGGAATCTTAAACTCTCTTGTTGTTTTTTTTAAAGATGTTTCAGATCAGTTATCACAATCATAAAGTTTTCGATATTTGTAGGAAAGAGAGATTTATTTCGAAAAGTAGGGATCCACTAGTGGATGACTTTAATTTTAAATTTCTTTGGAGTAACTCAAGTTGCAAGCCATAGCATCTGAAACTCCGGTGGCTTCACACCCGGAATCTAAACTAAAATCTATTGTTCTATGAGTTGAAATATGTCAGAATATTATATAATTAATGAACAAATACCAATAGAAAATAATTAATAACGTTTCCTGCATCTACTCATACCTGGTAGCTACGACCTAGGCCCTTTCTTACAACTTATTTAAGGTAGCGAATCGCTTTTTAAGAATAAAATCTCAGTAGTAAAATAGAACTTAATAACATTTCAGACCTCAACTAATTTCTGCAATCCATTACATTGGCTTTACCAAAACTTGAATTTTTTTATTGCAATGTTGATTTCGGCAAATGAATCCTGAAATTTAATTGAAATTGATGAAAACCTTGAAAGTCTCTAAGTTCAATAATTTATGCTATCAAGAGAGTAAATCAATTCCGGCGAAACTTTTGGTTAGTCGGTGTAATTTAGAAACAGCTATGCTCTAACAGCTCTTGAATTGCAAACACATACACGCACACATATACACACACACATACACACACATATACAAGTACAAAGTAATATGACCAATGTCAATATGACTGTCTGGGTGTTCGTCTCTAACATCTTTTTGTCAATTAAGATTGATGGTAAATCAATTCAAGTCATCCTTTCAATCCTTCAATTAAGCAGCAAACAAATAAACAAACAATCACTAATGTTTAAATGTTAGCAAGACAAAGACGATGATGATGACGACGTTGAATCCCAAAAACACCAAAGGACCAAATACATGCAAATAAACACACATAGATACATTGAAACAACAACAACAACAACAATTGTGTTTGTGTGTCTAAAACTGCGTCCACTATTAAAAAAATTTTCACAAAAAAAAAAAAAAATGGTCTAACTGAATTGAAGGAGACTGCAGCAATCAATGTTGGATCATTTGTGAAAACGATTGCCAAATGCTCAAAAGTCAATAGGAATTTTTAGTTACAAATGCCTGTCTGTCTGCCCTTCTGTCTCTGTGTCTTACTGTCTATACTCATAACAACAGCACACGTAAATTTTTTAAAAGCTCAACAAACAGAATCTTAACTAAAAAACGAAAAAAAAACACTTCTAACTAGTAGCAGAAGAAAATTATTCAAATTTTCCAATGTCCCCAAACGCAAAGGCAACAATTTGAACTCGTTTACTCTTTCAGACGCTAACTGCAGCAACTGCTGCTACATGCTATTGTTTTTAGTACACTCAAATAAAAAATATCGTCAACCTTGCGAAACTCGATTTCCACAAATTTATTCAAGATTTTGAAAATCACTTGGAATTGTGAGTTTTGGTTAATTTAAAATGTTTTGGGTGGTTGCTACGTCTGTGGTTTCTCAATGTATTATTATTTGAAAATATAAATGTTGAAAAACGGCATAAAAATAACGAAATACAATTAAATGAGATAAACATAGAGGAGAAGCAAAAATTGTGAGCCAAAGTATTTGAAATGGAGGCCTTCAACTACTACATGTGCTCTCTGTCTCTCTTCACAACTTTTCTCTCCACACTCTCTCTCTCTCTCCACACCCTCTCTGCACCAAACCTTTTCCGTCATTTTCTTCTTATCCATCTCTCATTTTCTTTACCTATAAAATCTCCTTTCTCCCTTCTGCTTTACAAAATAACTCGAAAACTATAAATCACAATAGACCTCAATTGTTCGTCTCTCATGACAGGTGTCATATATAATCTGTGTCTGTCTACGGCCCCTCGGTTCCTCAGATTTACGACTGTGGCTTAGATCGGTCTACTCATTAATGATGGTCTTGATGGCTGTAGATGACAAAGGAAGTAGATGACGGGTTCTGAGCCTAAGAAACCTGTTTGTAAACCCTTTCTGGCCAGAATATCAGCTGGTTCATTTCCTGAGAATCCAGAGAGCTAAAAAAACAGCAGGCCGTTATGTTTTCCAAAGCAATTAAGCCTAGATTTAGAATGCAGAACCAATAAATGTTGTAGGATTTGTTTAAAGTGAATTAAGCCAGGATTTAAGCACAGCCTAAATTTTACTTACTTTACTTTTAATGACACAACAGCCCATGGAGGGCCTAGGCTGAGCTTTTCGCATACACCCATGTTGTGCGTGTTATATTTGTACATGAATGGAAGGGACCTACAGTTTAATGCCGAATCCGAACGGCGAAGTGAAGAGCTTTTCATAGCCAATTTTTACTCTTGTAGATTTTCCAGGTGGTGCCGTGTAGATAAATTAGATTTTCTACTTTTTGATTTTGCCTGTGCCGAGATTCGAACCCCGGACACTCTGCGTAGCAGTCCAACGCACTACCACTACCCCACAGCGATTACAGCTTAAGTTTAACTACATACACAAATCATAGCATTTTTCATTGCCTTAATAGCTGCAAAATTTTCAGCTTGAAAAAGGGAAACATGCAACCCAAGAGAAAAATTAAGATGCACATCATCATTGAAGACTCCGGGGCCTGGATAAACCTATGCCATATAGTATTTTCCAAATAAGATCGTTTTAGAGGATCGCAAACCTTAACCCCGCTTCCATCGTGCAACTTTCTGGATCCGCTAGTGTTTCTTCGTTTGGGTGTAAGTATCCACTACAGATGAATCCAATCGAAGTAAGTAAAAAACAAATCAGAAAACAGCAGAGAAAAAATCGAAAAAGATGAAGTGAAATATTCGTCGAACGCACATGTCGTCCACTTTGAAAGTCAAACAAACAGCGCATCTCGCAAACTATGAAAGCTAAACACACACACATACTAACAAACAAGTATATGTGGGCATGTGTGTGTGTGTGTGTGTGTGTGTGTGTGTGTGTGTGTGTGTTTATTTAAAGGGCTTTTGCTGACTTTAGAGCAAATCCAATGGATAAACTGCAGTTGAAGCGGCAAATCCCTATACACAGAGCCAAGGCAAAGTAGAGTTGTTGCTGTTGCTGTTGTTGTTGGTTTTTTCAGTAGCCTCAACTGAAGAAATTACTGGAGGGTGGGGAGGAGTGGGAGATTTGATAAACAAAAAACACAACGTTCGGAAGTCAATTATTGATACAAGGAAACATTGTTGGCCACACCACAAATACACAGATGGAAACTGAGAGTTTTTTTTTTGGCTCAGATGTAGCAGATGAAGAAGTATTCTATAGTCCACTAGTTACTTTTGGGTATGTCTGCTTGGGCACTAGCGGTGATTTGTGGTTTGAGTGTTTGCAACTGTTTGTTGTTGTTACAACTTATGGAGCAACAAATCGCAATATTGACTGAAGTACGGAGCACAGCACAGCACAGCACAGCAGTAGAGAGCACAGCAATAGAGGGCACAGCAGTAAAGAGCACAGCAGTGCATCTCCAAATCGGGCAATGAGATTTTCATTGAAGTTTTACAGACGTACGCAGCTCAATCTGAAGTAATAGTAAATCACGTAACAAATGAAAATTTGTGAAACAAGTAAAGTTTATTTTGGAATTTGTTGTTTTTTGGGTATTTTTCCATATGAGCAAATGTTGCATATTGACCAAATATGGACACATGAATAAATTGTAGAACTGACAGTTGGATTGGGAGTTGGATTGGAAGTTGAGAGGAGGAGCAAACAGAAATTTGCATTTTCTTTATTTCTCTGGAGGAAAGTGCCTTTCATATTTTTGGTTTTGTTGTTTGTTTACTTGTTTTTAAAATTGGAAAGAAAGAAAAAACAAGCATGCAAGTAAAATCAGAATCAATCAATTGATCATCAGAGAGAATAACAACAATAACAACAACAACAACAACAACAACAATAACAACAACTGAGATGATGTATGTAGATTTGTGGCAACTAATGGAATGTCTACAAGTTTCTAGCAATACCTTAAATCACTACTCTATACTTGTAGATTTATTTGTGCTTGCTATATTTCTTGCTTTTTTGTTTTGTTTTTGTTTTTAACCATATCAGCTCAAGAAAATCACAAAGATGAAGTGGCCAAGGGGTGTTGTTGAAGAAAAAAAGAAGAAGTGGAAGTAGACTAGAAGCAGTAGTAGTAGTAATAGAAGGAAGTAACAACACCAACAGTTGCTATTTATAAGCTACGACTTTCAACTTCATCTTCCTGTCTTGACTTGAGTCATTCAAGAGTTGGTACGCCTCTCTAGCTAGGGAATGCCGAAAGCCAATAATCCATAAAACATGAGTGTTGAATACAATTTTGTATTTGTCGATGTTTCCACAGTCTATTGCCTGCTGTTGCAACTATGTACGGACATGCAACACTTGCATTACAAGAACGGCATGACTTTGCTGTTGTTGCTATTGTGTGGAAGACGATGATGAGCATAATGATGATACATCATCTCTCTCACTCTCTTTCCATGGCTATCAATTATTGAAGCGAAATGCTAGTTCATTTGTAAGGGTTGCCATGATTTATACTTCTCTTTTTGGTGTAAGCAACTCTACTAGGTATTTACTTGTTAGTTTTGTTTTTGTTTTTATTTTTGTTTGACTGTGAAGTACATAGTTGAAATTGAAGTAATATGAAATCATTTAGCTTAGCTTAAAACAGAGTCAATAATGAAGTTGTTATTTTGAAATTATGAACTTCAAGCGAAGATGAGTGAAAGCAAATAATGAAATCTTCGTTGGATACTTTTATTTTAAATGTCAGTTTCAAATCCAGATATCAGAAAAGAGTGAAATAAAGTGAAGGAATCATCGAAGCTACCCCAAATTTGATAATAATACATAAATATTTAATGGAAATATTTTCCATGAAAGCGATAACACTGGAGAGCACTGTACTAGCAATTATTCAATGGGAGTATCTTAAGATAGAGAGTAGCTCTTTTTATATTAATGTCCACAATTAGTATCCTTATTTGTGTAAGCTTAGGGATTTGTGTTCAATAGGGTATCCTTATGATCCTTTCTATTCTTTATTCATCTTTAATAACGTTGCCTTGTCTTGTATGTCCAGGGATAAGGTTACCTTGTTTGTTTCAACTAATTCATTCAGTAGCTCAAGGCATTCCCAGACTAGCTTTGAAGTTATCCCAAAGGAGTTTAGTTATCTGATTGTGGCTTGGCTATCTGAATTCTACACTTTCTTTTGAGTTTTTTTTTCGGAGTTTTTTATTCTAGGTCCATACAGTCCTGCACCTGTTTCTACTTCTCTTCTCGAGCCTTCTGTGAACCACTTTAATGAGTGTTCGAATCTGACAGTAGCCCCAGTGGGGAATACATCCACAGGTTTTTCTCCGCTAAGCTTTTCCTCTACTTGAGAGATTTGATGGCTTTGCTAACAATGAATGTTGTCTGTGTCTTCTTTTACTCCCTTTGCTTCATCTCTCTCTCTCTCTCTCTCATTTACTTAAGCAACTATACAAAATTTTCCAACTAAGTATATTTCCCAAATAGTTTTAACTAAAAACTGCACTTACTTAAGATTCATACTTTGACTACATACATATGCTTCACTAAGTTTGACTAACTAACTACATAGAAGCGAGCAATTCCTATTGGGTGAAGAGGGCACTTAAACAATTTCCTACAAGTATTTTTTAAGTTGAATGCTAATAGATTTTAACCTTTTCGTCTTTATCTTTTTCTTTATTTGCAAATATTCTTGCAGCAAATTTATTTTAACAAAAGAGAAAAAGAAATGCAATGAAATATGCTTTTATCTCTCTCTCTTCCACCCCTGTCCATCAATTAATTTTAGTATTTCGGTCAAATGCTAAATTGTGAGTTATGTAGTAGCTTTCCTTGTTTGCTGCTCTTTTTTTGTGTGTGTTATATGCTGCTTCTTCCCCAAGGCGAATTTAACATGGTGAAGTCACCTCAGACAGCTCAAGTCGTAGTGTGAGATCAGTTTTTACAGTTTTCACTAGTGTGTCAAAAACACTTTAAAATAAGTCAATGAAAAAAAAAAATTAACGAGTTCTCTGAAATGACTCCACCCTGTTAAATACGCCTTGCTTCTTCCCCCAACAAAATGGACATGGTGTTGGCATAACAATGTTACTTAATTGCTATGAAAATATAAATATATTTTTTCTCCTTAAATTTTGTAAGAAAGTGCAGTTTCACAAAGCAGACCAAAAGTATTTTCAGAATTTTGTATAAGGAACATAACCTAACTAAATCTACTCTCTTCTGGGGCATATACACCGTTTGAAGTGCTCATATAATGAACATATTTAGAGAGAACACTCTTGCAAATACTACAGTGAGAGAGAGTGTGTAAGTCTTCATGTGTAGTAGAGATGGGTGCGTGACGTGAATTTCAAAAGCGAAACTGTGTTTTTATTAGGTTAGATGCTTGCAAAATCGAAATCCTGTCTTCACTGTTTAGCATATTTGTTCTTGGCTTTCATATTTGTTTTATTTTCGGGTTTTGGCTCTCAAGGGTGAACATTTTTTTTTTTTTTGAGAAATGCCAACGTGTTTTAGTAATCGTGAATTTGGTTAGGGAAAATATCAACTTGCATGAGCATGAATTTCAAAGCCATGAGCGTACGTGACACGTAAGTGCAAAAGTATTCACGGGCCCATCTCTAATGTGTAGTAGTTGGTTGCCATTGTTGTTGTTAGTGCTTATTTTTAAGTGTTATATGCAAAGCTCAAATGAAGAGAATGTGATGAGAGAAACATATTGGCAGATGTGGGAGATAATTGAGTTTGGAAATAAGAGTAGTAGTTTGGAAGTGATTTTAGTAGTAATACTAGAAGTTCATAGTAGGTGAAATGATATAAGCCAATATGGGAACAGTGGTGGCATGGCAATTACTTGGTAGTACCTGTGTGTGAATTGTAGTGTAAGTTCTTAGAATTCATAGTAAGTACTTAGTTACTGAAGTGGTCGCTGTGGCGTAGTGGTAATGCATTGAACTGCTACGCAGAGTGTCCGGGGTTCATATCTCGGCACAGGCAAAATTAAAAAGTAGAAAAAATAATTTTTCTACACGGCACCGGCACCACCTCTTGGCAGGCAATGACAAACCTGCAAGAGTAAAAATTGCCTATGAAAAGCTTTTCACTTCACTATGCCGTTCGGATTCGGCATTAAACTGTAGGCCCCTTCCATTCATGTACAAATATAACACGCACAACATGAGTGGATGCGAAAAGCGAAAAGCTCGACCTAGGCCCTCCATGGGCTGTTGTGCCATTAAAAGTAAAGTAAGTAAAGTTACTGAAGTAGTTGTAGCAGTAAGAATCTAGTGGTGCTGGTTTTGCAATTAGTTCTGGCATTTTGATTAAATTAGTCGTTCTAATTGGTATTGAATAACTTTTCTTTTTTCACTAATGAATCATGCCAGTTTTGACAGGAATGTATAGCCTCTTCCTCTATATTTATTGTATGAAATTGACTATGAGGGTATTCAAAAGAGAGAAGAAGAGTGGTTTAAAGAGAAAAGTGATGAAGGACGTGAATAAAGTTATGGAAAGAAAAGTCAATAGGAGAAAGTTCTGGTCTAGAGAAAGGAAGTAAGCAAATAGTCTAGATAAGAACTTGATAGATAATATAGGAATCTTCGTCCCCATTTATGGTATATGCAGGAAGATTTCTTCTCGGCAAGTCGACTTCCGAAGAGGTAAGACGAAAAGAAATGGGTGCATGCTTGCCCGTACCAGCAAGTTTTCGTTTTTGCTCTTTAATCCACGCAGTCGGCTTTCTGGCAAGATCTTTCTCTGTGTAAGTGGATAGTAAGCAAAAGGATTATCAGTATAGGTGAAGTGAAAAAGACGGTGAACAAAGCAGTGAAGAAAAATGGTAAAAAGGGTGGGAAGAGGCGAGTGAAGAGGACGATGAAGTGGTTAAAACAGAGGCAGTTGCAGTTGAAGAAGGAGGTAAGGGAGAGATAAGTTAAGAGAAGGAAGGCAAGGAAAGTGACTATAACTGCATGCAGAGTGCGTATTGGAGTTCGTATTGAAGTAAGAAAAATATTGCTTGTATAGTTAGTATTTACATTTGATGCTTTACCATACGAAAACTCGTAAGGTTTTCTTTTACTGCTGTGGTTTCAGTTGACCACACAACATCAACTTAGAGTGCAGTGAAAATTAAATTTTATGTATTTTCAAACTCACACCCGAAAATAGTTGGCAGGAAATATGCACTTACAAAGTTGTAGTAAAGGACAGAACAAGTGAACATGCTAGTAGATTCACACAGCTAAAATTATATTTTAGAAGTGCAAAGATTTTGAATTGAAATCATTTTGACATTTATGTACACAAGCTCACAGACCTGACTAGACCAGCCGGACTTGTCTGATTTTATATGGTCTTAAATATGAATGCTTTTAAATATGAATAATGCCAAGAGGACTGGAAGCGATTGGGAGTGAACCCTTCAAATGAAAAAGCTTTTTGAGTATAAGAGCAGCAGCGCTAACCAAAAATCAAAAACCATATTTAATATATATAGAACTTGAGTTTAATAGCTGTACATATAAATATTTAAGCATATACTAGCTACACTGTGCATTATTAAAATTCACGTGAATCTCTGCGGTTGCCGTTAGGAAGCAAAGCTCTGTTGCAATATCATTTTTAGAATTTATAACATGAGCACAGGTCATGCAGAAATTAAACGCTTATGATATTTCAACAATTTCATAGGAAAATTCCGAAATTCCATAAATTTTTTCATATTATAAGCAGCAGTAGGGTTGCCAGATTTTGCACTGCAAATCAGTATAATTTCAAATGCTACAATTTGGAAAACGGAGGAGGTGCAATAAAGTAAACAAATTTTTAATTTGGAAACTGTAAAGAAATTAATTTTATGGTAGTTATTATTTCATTGAGTAAAATCCGGTTATCAAAAGCTACTCTTGCAGATCAGTGATATACCAGCTAGTTGTATAAATCTAAAAAAGCAGGACATTCTTTTGAATGATACAAAAATAAGTACTAACATTGAAATAAAGTTAGACACGTAGATACTTCGTGTGGTAACACCGAAATGGCAGCTACATTCTACCGCAAATGTTGTTGTTGTGCAGCTGCTCGGCATTTTAGCTTAAAGCGTGTACCTACCACTCTTGGCTAATAGTGTAACCACCACATTCTCACTAGCTATGTAAAAGTTTTTGCAGCCAGCGCGTTGAGATTTAATAGGTTTTTAGTGCATTCTTGTGTAAAGGCAAGAGCGGGCGTTTTGCATTTCGTGAGCGGCGCTTTTGCATTTGAAGAAGTCAAAATCAAAATCAAAATCTCCCTGCCCCTCAAACCACATACTTATACATTGTATGTAGTATAGGTACATACGCAATCCACAAAGTTCTTGCTGGTGGTTTCTCTTGTCAGAATTTATGCATTGCTGGTAAAATGCAAAGGAAAGTATGTACCTAATATTTTTTGGGCTAACCACATTTGAGTTGAGTTTTACATGATTTCATGCCTATGTGGTCGTACATCAAGTAATATTTGTGCTGACTAAGTTGTGGCCGCACGATGCTGAGCTGATATGATATGACGACGATGTGGATGAGGATAACAGCGGAAAGCATATCCTTCAATTCAATTCAAATGCAAAGGCTGAGAAAATGCATTCTCTACTTCCCGAGCACACACACACACACACACACACACACACACACAAATACTTTGATACTGATAGGCATTAATGGATTTTTGGAGTATTTGTCGAGAAAGTTCGTTGGTTTGTTCATTGGTGGTTGGTTGCTTTTAATTTGCATACACACACACACACACACACACCCACATAGTTGCATTTCATCATTTTAACCACAAAGGCAGATTTACATTGCTTTAAATGAAATTGCGATTTTGTTTGGCACACTAAATATGGTAGTTACTAATGCTGTATACATAAACTCTGTGAAGCACATGTTTATTTTGCATGTGTAGTTGTAGAAATAAATCCAAGTCTCAATTATCAAGATTTCGAATTCACCCAGAAATTTTGAAAACATAATGCATTTTTAATGTTGTATACTCGTATATGAAGTGCATACATTTTCTCATAGTTTAGCTGTTTCATCAACAAATTCAAATTCCGAAAACTTAATTTAACACAAATAGGAGATATTAAGTTCATGTAGCTGTTCTCTTAATTGCCCAATTGCACTGGTTTAAGTAAAATAGGCGTAAAATGCAATGGTCTAACGGACTGAGTACCTACAATATAAAGGGCCGATGATCCTTCTTTTCCACTTCAAGTCTAAAATAAGGAAAAATTGCCTGGTTTTCAATGATGTAACATCTTTTAAGTGCACCAAACGAGTACATGCGAATGTAGAGGTGAAACATTGCAGGCTGGACTACTATACCTACACAGCTGCCGAACGGGAGTGGTGAATTTCGCCAAAATATAAAATATTCCACAAATATCACTCAATCAAGTATAAGTAAATTCATTTTTGATAATTGCAAGTTTTTCCCAAAACAAAAAAATTAAAAAAATTTGTGTATATGCTTATTGTTTTCGGATTTTTATATTTTTAAATCAGAAATTGCAGAATACTGATTATTGGTGTGATCTGACAAATCATGTGCTGGTGGAAAAAGTAAAAAATTTTATTTTACAAAAAATTTAAAAAAAAATATTAAATCCTGATGCTGTTTCGAGCTCTAAAATGAGAGAATTTCTGGTGTTTTCATAGCTTAACTCGCCAGCATATCATGAATGTTTCCGCTATTCTAAGATATTACACTTACGAGGGTAGATCAATAAGTACCCGTGTTAGGAATGAAGAGGCAAGATTTTCACAAATTTATTTTTCTATTTTTCCACGTAATCTCTTTTTAGTACAATACAATTTTCCCATCGTTTCTGCCATTTCTTTAACCCCTCCAAATAATACGATTTGTCAAACTCTTCAAAGTACGCTTCTGTCTCGAAGATAACCTCCTCGTTTGAGCTGAATTTTTTCCCCCCGAGCCACGTTTTCATGTTGGGGAACAGAAAGAAGTCGAAGGGAACTAATTCGGTCGGGTGAGTACGGTGGGTGCGGCAGCAATTCGTAGTTCAATTCATGCAATTTGACCGCGACAATTCCGTATCCGCTTGTTGTCCACCATAAGCAATCGCGGCACCCATCGGGCCGACACCTTTCTCATGCTTAATCTATCATGTAAAATATTAGTTACCATTCCGTACGACACTCCTACGGCCTCTGCTACTTCGCGCACTTTCGTTCGGCGATCAGCGAGAATCATGTCGTCGACCTTTTCAACGATTTCCTCGGTAGCCACGTCTACCGGGCGGCTTGGACGCTCCTCATCAAAAACAGATGTACGACCACGTTTAAATTCTTTGAACCAATATCTTACGGTTGTCATAGATGGTGAAGGTTCCCCATAGACAGCATCCAACTTCGCTCTTATTTCTTCGCATGTTTTTCCACCCAAATATAAAAAGCGAATTACGGATCGATATTGTTCTTTTTCCATTTTGTCGCGAAACACGAAACACGTGAGATACTAATGGCTGCCAATTAAAAACTAACCTATGAATCAGTTTGATTTAGTTTAGTTTTAATCAGTTTAGTGTGGTGTCGTGTGACAGATGGCAGTACACGACGGTAATGCCAACTTCCCTCAACAACGCCACCTGTCTTCACACACGAGTACTTATTAATCTACCCTCGTACTTAACGCCCATAATAACTTTTTATTTTTTTTTGTGGTTAGGAAACTTACGCTTAGAATGACACTCTCTGTATAAAAGCAATTGACTGTTTATCCTATCGCTTTCTAACCAAATCTTTCTCTATCAATACATTTCAAAATAATTAACTTCCCTGCATTCCCGCCATTGTACGCCGCTTGCAGTTCCTTCGACTTCATTATTGCTTTATTTATGTGATAAAAAGAAACAATAAAAATAAAGGAATTGCTCTTGCCCGTTTTTTTAGCACCCTTCAATTCAATTCATAAAACTTGGTAGAATAAAAAACAGAAATACACAACAAAATAATGCCAAGAAATCATATCACAGTAGGTAGTTCGGGCGAGTGAGTGCATTCGCAGCAACTAAGTAAGTAGTTTTATGCACAATATGTTTTCTCATAAGATTATCCTTGCAGTTGTCAAATGCATAACACCAGCAACAACAATTGCCACAATAACAATATTATCACACAGAATGCGTAAAAGAAAGGGGGAACGAGGACGACGACTGTCAATGCATATTTTAAACGACTTTCATTTGGTTGATTTCCGTATTTCTGAGATTTGTCATAGGACATACGCGCATAGACAGTAATCCCCTGTTACTTGTGTCATAATAATTGTAAAAATTTTTGCTCAACCGAAAGGGGATTTTTGAATTTTCACATAATAAAAGAGCAAATTTTACAAAATGTTTCTACTTTCAGACTGCAATAATGGTGAATTTTCCACCATTTGTAAATTTTCATACATTTATAGATTTTCTAAACATTATATATGTAAATTTTTCTACAAATAAAACCAAATCAAAATATGCGGGAAACTTTAAATATTTAATGTGTGAAAATTCTAAGATTTCCAAAGCTTATACGCTTTTTCAATGCGTGAAAGTTTAGCAATTTGAAAAAATTTACATGCTAAATGTGTAAGGAATTAAAAATGAAAAATGTGGAAAATTAACACATTTAGTGTGTATACTTTACTTTACTTTACTTTTAATGGCACAACAGCCCATGGAGGGCATAGGCCGAGCTTTTCGCTTTTCGCATCCACTCATGTTGTGCGTGTTATATTTGTACATGAATGGAAGGGACCTACAGTTTAATGCCGAATCTGAACGGCGAAGTGAAAAGCTTTTAATAGCAATTTTTACTCTTGTAGGTTTGCCATTGCCTGCCAAGAGGTGGTGCCGTATAGAAAAATTATTTTTTCTACTTTTTAATTTTGCCTGTGCCGAGATTCGAACCCCGGACACTCTGCGTAGCAGTCCAACGCACTACCACTACTACTACTTACTTAGCTGGCACTACAACCGATGATCGGTCTTGGCCGCCTCTACAAAGCTTCGCCAGTCGCCTCTGCTATGTGCGCGCTGGCGCCAGTTGATAAAACCAAGTGCATTCAGGTTGCCCTGCACCTGATCTTTCCAACGGAGATTAGGACGTCCCCTTCTGCGTGTTCCTCCACCTTGGTTCGAATAAAGCACACTTCTAGCCGGAGCGTCTTCTTCCATTCGCTCAACATAACCCAGCCAGCGAAGCCGCTGGATTTTTATACGCTTGACTATGTTAATATCATCAGCGTATGCTAGCAGCATGACACTCTTGTAGAAGATAGTGCCGGAGATGTCGATGTTCGCAGCTCGAATTATTTTCTCCAGCATAAGGATAAAGAAGTCGCACGATAGGGAGTCACCTTGTCTGAAACCTCTTTTGGTATCAAATGGTGCGGAGAGGCCTGTCCCAATTTTCACTGCGCTGGTGGTGTTGGTCAGTGTCATTTTGCAAAGACGAATGAGCTTTGCAGGGATACCAAAATCAGACATTGCGGCGTACAAGTGATCCCTAATCGTGCTGTCGACTGTCGAAGGCGGCTTTATAATCGACAAATAGATGATGGGTGTCGATCTGTTTTTCTCGGGTCTTTTCCAGGATTTGGCGTAGTGTGAATATCTGGTCGATGGTGGATTTACCAGGCCTGAAGCCACACTGATAAGGTCCAATCAGTTTGTTGACGATGGGCTTCAGCCTTTCGCACAGTACGCTATAAGGTTCTAATATTCACTACCACTACACCACAGCGATATGTAAAATTTACATATTTAAAGTGTGAAAATTTTCAAAATGTGCAGAAATGCACCAATTTTATGTGCCAAAGAGCTAAAATCAGTGAAAATGTACACATTTAATGTGAGAAAATATACACATCAACTGTAAAATCGCAATCAAACATAAAAATGCAGGAAAAATTATACATAAAATGCGCGTATATCTGAAAACATGGGAAAATGTACACATTAAATGTGTGAAAATATACACATCAATTGTAAAATCGCAATCAAACATAAAAATGTAGGAAGAATTATACATTAAATGCGCGTATATCTGAAAACATGGGAAAATGTACACATTTAATGTGTGAAAATATACACATCAATTGTAAAATCGCAATCAAACATAAAAATGCAGGAAGAATTATACATAAAATGCGCGTATATCTGAAAACATGGGAAAATGTACACATTAAATGTGTGAAAATTCTACATTCAGCAGAAATGTTCACATTTATTTTGTGAGGAAATCTTAAAAATCATGTATAAATCATTAAAAAGTGCAAAATAAGTATATATAAATGTAAATGAATATATAAATTAATTGTAGAATGTGAAACTATTAACTTCTTTCAAGAATCTTAAACGTAATTAAGTGAGTAAATGCAAGAAAAGTCACCGGGGGACTACTGTAGTTGTAGAAAATTATGTACATTATCCTTGCTGCCTTATGCTACGTTGCATGCGTTTTCCCATTTTATTTCTGTTTTATTTGAGTTACATTTTAATTTACACTTGAAAAGATTTCGGTAATTTTTCCGCAATAGCAAATCTTTTTCAATGATTTTTTATTACGATTTCGTTCCAAGAATTGTAAGGGAAGGAAGTTTGCCATAGTACGTTTTTAGTTCGTGTTTATGACAAAAAGATTTTTAAACATATTTTTTTTACCTATTTCGTATATAATTTCTTTTGATGTCTAATCCACTTTAAGACTTAAATGTCATTTTCACTCTTCAGAGTGTGGAAATCATATGAAACACACTTTGATTTATGTTGTCATGCACATTGATTGTCTTAATTTCTTGCAGCTTTGACGTCAACAAATTAAAATTTGAAGTCAGGTAAAAGTCTTTGCGAGTCAATGCGACAGAGCCAAAGAATTAATGTGTAATCTGAATGTTACTCAGATCGGAGACGACAATAATTTCCAAAACTGTAATAGCACAATTCCTAGATACTATGTATAAAAGTATTTTTACGTATGACAAGGTTAATGGCTAATAATCTGATACAGCAACTTTTATAAATTTGAAGCGTACCCAAATCCTTTAGATTTTCACTCATTCACTCCAAATTCTTAAATCAAATTTTGTGACCATTCGCAAAAAACCTGACATGCTCAAAAAAATCTGGCTACGGATTCGTTATCAGTTCAAAATCTACCTGAAGGAACAACCATACCCATGGGGTATGACCTTTGTCGGTAGGTGCCAGTCATAATGAAACTTCAACTTGTGCATAGTTCAGCAACCAGGCAAATCGCTGGGGTAGAACCTTACAAGCTAAGCTTCCAGTTCTATACACAGTGTGTTTGAAACTAAAACACCTTGAAATATTAAAGACCCACATCGATATTGGGAAATAAGAAAAGAGTTAGAGATATAAAATATTTCAGTGTAATCGCCCAATTGAAATTTGGAGCGGGCATTCCAATAAAATCGTTAAATTTCTTGGACTAGGAAATTTCTTCACATATCTACATATACGAGTACATATGTACTTATACATATTTCGAGGTGAAATTTGAATATGAACATCCCTGTAGGAAACTTAGACCACAATAGACCAGGGACTAAATTTTATTCAAATAAGAATATTCAGGCATTTCGATTAGCAATTGGTTTTTCTAAGCGAGTGGTTATAAGAAATTCAGCATAGACATAGCCTTGATTGGGTTAAAGACGAATGCTCTTAGTCTACATTTTTCTAACATTAAACGATTAAAATACCTAATCCCACGTTATTTAAGACAAGGCGTTAAACGAACCATATCACATATGAACAGTTTACAATCGGACGTGTCAAAAAAGTGAAATTGTTATCAATCAAATTACTATAAAAACACTCAAAATGAAGTGTGGCTTTTCACGTTTCACGTTTCTTTACATACACACATATTTCCTTTCCCTCATTTCGTCCTTTCTCCCTCCCCTTCAACCATATGGTCCTGATAGTATTTTCGCTGGCAATTTCTCCTCTATCAGCTTAATTTTGTTAATATTTTCGCATGCCACATCAGCCACTTTTTCACTCTTTAGTTAATTGTTCGTAGTGCGTGTGTTTATGTGTATGTATGTGTGTTTGAGAGTGTTGTGTTTTTGATAAGGATATGTCAGGAACAAGTCTACTACAACACGCACACAGACACGTACGCATTAATGTGACAATCATCATCGAAGTGCATGCATGCGTCGTTCGTGTGATTCGTGTAGATATGCAATTAAACATTGGAAACCCCGAAATAAAATGAAAAGAAATAAAATAAATATAAAATCAGCACTCAAGTGTTAAGTATCAGCTACATGCAGCAGCAGTCACTGCATCACCAGGACGGGGATGCTAGAAAGCTGATCCTTAAACGAATAAAGTAAACGTTCAAGATAACGAACTGATTAAATCATATTGATGAATCGTTAATTCGTTTTACTGGACAACCACGGTACATACAGAAAATTCGATATTTGAGCGCAAAGATTTTCTCTTACGGTGTTTCTTCGGGTGCATTTATGTGCGAAATGTGATTGCTTGCTTTGTGTTGCTCTATATTTTATGTAATTTATTGTAGTAGTTAGTGGGAACTAAAAATGTACTTCGCAAGCCTTGCCGGACAGTCTGAGAATTCGATTCGCAGAAGCAATTATGGTAAATTTAAAAGTAAGTGTGATGGAAAGTTTGATTTGTTGGTTAAAGAATTGGAGTTAAATTCTGTGTTCTTACTTTCGTGAAAACATTTAATATCGTTTTCAAGCAATGGCAAGCTCGAGCCTTAACTCCGTTTCATATCTAGGTCTCCAGTGTTACACTTTCAGCTAAAACAAAAATAACTTTCGCTTTATTTTTATTTTTTTTTTTTTTGTTCCACATTCAGTTTTCTCCATTTTGCTTCATTTTTCATGCAGAAAATAATTTTTAAAAAATGATTACAAAGTAAACGAGTATAAAATTTTGCGAACATTGCGCTGCTAAAATTAATGTGGGAATTATGCTTAAGGAACCCCATTTTCCAGCGCTTTATTTCCTCTCTCTACTTTCTGTCTACTTTGTGTGTTTATGTAAAAACCGAGCGCTGGAGTATTTCAGCGCGATGGTGGCAACCACTTCGTCTCGGAAACACTGTTGCATTTCGAGGGACTTGGAGAGATGTGACTATCAAAGTGCCCCATTTTTTTTTTGGAAACGTGTGTTGCTGCATGCTTAAAAAAATGTATTTCTTTCCAAAACGAAAAAAAATTGTAGCAGAGGAAAAATTTTAAACAATAATGACAACATTTTCATTTAACACCCGCTTTAAGAAGGAAGGCGAGTGGGTGCAGCTCACTGCTGGAGTTTTTCGTTTTGTTTTGCTGATTTTGAGTTGTGTTTTTTCTCCTTTTCTTTTCTACCATATTCAGATTAAATTTAATTAGTGTTATAGAGTAGAGTTAAACTGTGAAAAGTTGTGTGTTTTCCTCAGCATTTTTTAGAGACAAAGCAAGTAGGAAGTGGCTTTTAGGGTTGCCGATTATTCTTTTCAATTTTCAAAATTAAGCTTTGTTGGTCCAAAATGGCTGTTTTAGTACTCCATTTATGTTAATTGGTCAATTTGTTTCGTCGACACATCAGAACTAGAATTCAACTACGGAGGCGGGTCAAAAAGGACCCAGAAAATTTAAATATGGTAGACAAACCCTAACTATAGAGGAAAGGTTTAGAATTATAAATTTTCCTATGAAACTGGCAGTCGCTAAAAGTCAGTAAATTTTTAACTTTCAGCATTTCAAATCCATAGATTTATTTAAATAGTTACATTGGCAACTCTGGCACATTCCAACTGCACGAAAAATTGAGTGAACTATTTTACAGCATCACTGCTAAGCAAATTATAATTACATTGCATAAAACTTTAATAGAATGTGCTTCATGGGTGTCAAGAGGATGAAAGCGAGGGCAAGGGAGAGAAAGGAACCGAGAGTAAACGTGAGCGTGGGCGCTTAATCACCAAGTAAACTAACTACTACATAGCAACTGCTGCTACTCTGGAGCTATGTATGTACCTATATATATGTATATGCTTGTCATCATTGCTGTCGTCGTCATCGTAGTCGTTATTATAGAAACACTAAATCCTTTGACTTCAGACTTTTGTATAAAGTGGCGCCATTGCTGCTACAAGCACAAAAGCAACACAATACTTTACACCGGACGACATGCAATGCAGCACGAATGGTGGCAATATCTAACAAACAAACAATCAAATAAAATCGAGAGCTGAGCTCTGAGGTTCGTTGTACGTGGCATGAGAGTACGAGGGAGCGAAAGATCTATTTAGTGAAATAAATCACAAGATAAACAAATTTTCCAAATGAGAAACTTCAACAATAGTAGATAAATAAGAGAATCCAGAATCGGTTCTCTGTTAACCTATTTTCAAATATAAAGTACACACCTAGTGGGAGTTAGAAGAAAGGAAAGATAGAAGGACGAGTCAAATAGTTGCAACAGAAAGAGTCATGGAGTGCGTTGGGTCTGCTCACTACCGAGAGTTTACTGCAGCGCTCTGATGAGCCCAATGCTAACTTCAACATTGGTGTTGATGACGGTGATGATTACACATACTATATATAGTGATGCAGTGAAGCTTAGACAGGGGGCTCCACTACAAGTATTCGACTACTGTCTGCTACTCTCTCGAAGTCGCTTCCTTGCTTGCTTGCTTGCATTTGAAAGTCTCTTGCCATCCTTTTGCAACTTTATGCTTGAATTATTTTTCTGCTCATTTTCATATGTATTTGTTTATTTCGGTTGTTGGTGTACGTAAGTGTTTCTCTAAGTGTGTGTTGAAGCTGAAGTTTGTGCGTATGCAGTCTATAGATGCGTGTGCTTAGTTTGGTTTTAGTATAATTGTTGCTCGGAGCATCATTTTCTGCAGGCACACAAGGACGAAGCACAACCACACACACGCACACATACATTCAAGTAAAATGTAATTTTAAATATGCTTTTATTTATTTATACGCTGCGGAACATCCACACACTTCATCTCCACCACTCCTCCGGTATTGTCAGTTGTAAAACAAATACTAAAGCTTTATGCTCTAAATGACGTAGTAGTAATTTCTTTTTCTTCCTCTTTCCCAGCAGGATCTTCTTCTTCTTCTTCTTCTATAACTAGCATTTGTTTCTGTTAGTAGCTTGAACATAGTACGAGTAATATGCTGCAGCTGCAAATGCAACTGCTTGCTGCTTTTGCTGCTGTTTAGCTGCATTGTTTAGCACAATTAAGGAAACTCTTAAGTAAATGACAATGACAAGGATTTTACAGGATATACCAACATAAACACACACTCACACACACACATACCCACACATACCCACACATATTTATATGCATTTCATTCAATAAATAGCTTTAAGGGAAGTGCAAGTGCTGCTTGGAAACTGTTTACTACTAGCGAGTGGTAGACTGAAGGAGCAAGAGCATCGGGTGAGTATGTGTGAGCTTCATCTTCTTCAGGAAATTATGTAGAAAATTAATGTTGACAAATTGTTTTAAAGTTTCATGATTTTAAATTTTTAATTTATTATCATTGAATAAGTAAATACTTTCGTAGATAGAAAAACTTTTTGCATTCGCATATGCAGATACAATTTTAAATTTAAGCATTAGTCGACTTACATACTTTACTACTAGTTAAATGCCCAAAGTGTGCTAAAAATGTCAGTAAAAAGCTAATAACTTCTATAAAATTTAAATAAATTATAACAAATCTAATCTACTAGTATGGAAGAAGGCTTTTATCACTCTGCCACTCTACCACTCTAATTGTCTATTCTTTAAATTATACTTAGTAAAACGTAGAAACCATAAAAAGATAGTCTAGAAGCTGTATATATGTATAGCTGATACATATATACATATGATATGATATATACATATGAGCTCCGGCTAATCCCTCCATGGGATGTTGTGCCAATAAAAGAAAAAAAGAAAGAAGAAGAAGCTATGGTATAAGTTGTAAGTGTTTGATGTTTGAGTTATTCCAATATAAAATACTTCTTGAAGTCGTCAATTCGAATTCAGATCACCGATACTAATGAAAATATAGCTTCAGTTCCTCTATTTACAATGAGTATATCGTTATAGATCACAAGCTCTAATGAGAAATCCACTTCAAATCACTACTTTAATTAGGTAAAATGAGATTACTTCAGGTCACCAGTTCTAAAGAGTAAGTCTCTCACAAAAGGCCAAAAGGATTTTGCTTATATTATTTTAATAGCTTTTCATGCTTCATTTCTGTATCAGCTTTTGCTTCATTCTATAAGATTTTTATTTCATTACGAGGTCATTTTAAACAGTTTCAACATATAAATATTTCGTCAATTGTCAGTGAAAGCTGAACCCTAAATCTTTTTTTTTTATATAATGGCTATAAATTTTTCCTCATTCGCCCAGTTAAAAATTATTGCTTTTTCCTAGATCTTCACAAGAATATCCTTTGATTAAAAAAATTTTACCCTACACGAAAGTTATGGGCACACGTCAAAATGTGACTCAACTCTGACGACATTCCCCTACACGTTTTTACACCAGTTTCAATTTTTTCATATTAGATATACCAGTTTCATTATGGGATTTGCATATGAATGTCTAATGTCTAAATGTCTATGGCACACGTAAAATTTGTAAAATAGTAAAAATATTCCATTTTAAATGAGTAAATTTCCCATTTTTTTAATTTTATTTTAAATGTGTGTAGATTTTCCAATAATCTTACATTTTTAATAAATGGAATAAATTAAATGTACACAATTTTAAATTTTCACACATTCAATATGTAATTTATCCAAAAAAAAGATGGAAAGCTTTCTACACGCGGTACATATATTTTTTCCACATTTTTATAATTTTCTCATTACTTCTGTACAATTTTATATAAATTTAATTGCAGATGCCTTTACAAAAATATTATGTAATTATCGCTCATCATATCATATGAATTTATTTTGGTGCCTGTTCTTTTACATGTCGAAAAGAACCCGTAGATACGAGGTATGATAAAAAATAACCGTTATTTACAATTTTTTCAAAAATTATTTATTTATTCATCAACAACTATCTTGTCCCCTTCAAAGTAATCCCCCTCAGATATAATACACTTATGCCAGCGTTTTTTCCAATCCTCGAAACACTTCTGAAACGCGCTTTTTGGTATCGCCAACAGCTCCTGTTTCGATTTTTCTTTTATCTCCTCAATCGTAGCAAAACGCTTTCCTTTCATCAGTGTCTTCAGTTTTGGGAACAGGAAAAAGTCAGCGGGGGCCAAGCGGGGGGTCCGGTGAATACGGTGGTTGAGGCATGATAACGGTTTTGTTTTTGTTTTTGGCCAAAAACTTACGCACAAGCGACGTTGTTTTTGCTCAAAATTTAGCAATTTTGGAACAATCTTCGCTGCCGCACGTTTCATGCCTAAAACATCCGTAAAAATTGCTTGGCATGAGCCGAACGATATCATCAGCATCATTATCAGCAACCTCTCTGATAGTGATTCGACGATTATCCAAAATCATGTTCTTTACTGCGTCAATGTTTTCATCGGTTGTTGACGTGCTCGGGCGACCAGGACGAGCATCGTCATTGACATCTTCTCGGCCTTCCTTAAACCGGTTATACCACAATTGACTCGCCAAAGGCCAAAGGCTACAGTCAACATTTCAAATGTCCTTGCGCATTTAATTTAATTTTTTACACAAAACTGAATACAGTTTCTTTGATCCATTTTTTCGAATAGTAAAAAATCAAAGAACACACCAAAACACGACTAACCTGTCTGTCAAAAACAAACTGACAATCCAAAATGGTTGGTATTGCCAACATATATAACAGACATGTGTACCAACATAACAGAAAAAAAAATTCACCTCGTATATGCCTGGAAGTAATGGCCTAGCTTGAGATTTCTGGGATAACGAAGTAAAGCGACTCTTATACTTTTGAAGGTTGCTATTTTTAATTTAAAAATAGTGATAAAATGTGATGGAGTTTTACGATTTTCGACATCATTGATGTATTCAATCTATTATGTTATTCAAAGGTAATTGAAGGTAGGAAATGAATTAATATCGTCGATGAAGCTGCAGAGTCGTAAATGGGCTACTTCATTCAAGAATTGTTTGCTACGTCATTGTAGTTCTAATAAAAAAAAGGAAGATAGTCTACAAATTTTATTAAAATTAAGTTATTGTTAGAGTGAAGAGTTTGATTTGAAGATTTCGATGCCTTTGCATTACGCTGTGAAGAAATTTATTTGAGCTTAAGTACGTTTTTGTAAACAGCATTGGAAAATTATTCCCACCAAAAAGATTCCATACAATCTTCGGCTAATCAAATATCACATTAACAAGGTGTTTATTTTTACATCCGATACGAAATGACATTCTTAAATATTACATTGTTAACGATTACACAATTTGTATCGTGACACTCTATAAAGGAAAATGAACTTAATGCCGTAAATTTCCGACTTTCATTTTAAGAAATTCCTTGAAGAATACAAAGATTTTCATGAGCATCAGCATTTAAATCGGAGTCTTTCACAGTCAAAACTTGCTGCTTTACCTGCTATGCACTGTAAGAATTTGCTATGGATACTTATTCAATACGAAAGGGAGAACAATTTACATACATAATAGTTTAACGCTCATTTGCACCGTGGTCGATCTATCGATCGATCGATGGATGACTGAAATTCACTTCATTGTTCAATCTTGAAAATCCTAACACATACTAAAACATACAATAAGAGCTCTACATAAATACGACACCTGCTGTCAGCATTAAACGACAGCGTGGCAAGCTGGCAACAATACAAGGCACAGCAGCAGCCATTAACACCCACATTCAAATCGTGAGATGAAAACTCATAATCAAATTGCTGGAATAAATGTTAAACACTGAATTCATGTAAAATAGTAAAATTTGATTTTTTTTGATGCCTTAATTAAAAGTGTTTAGGAGAAAGAGTAGAACAACTTTTCAACACCAACGCCACTGCCACTGTGGGACATCGACAGCAGCAGCAGCAGCAAACAAAACACATCCAATAAAACTGCGTGAAATTATCGATTTACGTTACAACTACCATAAGATACGAGTGAGAATGAGGTGCTGAGACTCTAAAATGCTAGAAAATTGTGAAAGATGAGGCCATCCAATATTCAGATATGTACGAGTATGCTTTAAGCCAGAGTTTCCCATTGAATTGCATTTGTATTTGGAAATTTTCATTTTACTTTTCTCAAATCAATAACAAAGGGAAAAATGTTAATTTCTTGAAGCGTAGATTAACTCTTAAATATGCATGAGGAAAAGCATGAAGACATATCCCAGCGTTTGTTATCATGATTTCTAAGCACAGAATCCTAACCTAGTGCTAGGGTGACCATTCTACTCGTATTGCATTCAGTTATGCAGTTCATTGTGATTGCGATTGCTGCATCTACAGCGCATTAAATGACAACTGATTTTTTCTTTTTGTGTACATTTTTTCAGTGTTTCTGCTGCTTACTGGGTACGATATCTTAATTAATGCATCTGATATGAAATTTATTTCAATGTTCAAGTTTGTTTTGATATATGCAATTTCGTTTTCTGTTTTTTGTATTCAAGTTTTTTCCTGTGTCTCTGATCTGACGGCGTAAATAAATTTATTTACATTTTTAATTTTCAAATCAACAGATTTGGTGGCATTTTGTTTCTTGTTTTGTTTTTGTCATTTAATTCAAACTCTTTTTTCTTATGCTTTTCATGGTATCGCTCAAAATAAAGTCATTTGCATGGGAAATTCATATAACGTCTTAGGTTACGAGTTTTATTTGGTTTTTTCTTTTTTTTTGGTCATATAATTGGAAATTTTAATTATGATGTTAATTTTGTCATTAAAATCTTGTATTTAGAAAGAAAAAAATAAAAATAACTAGGTATGCATTTGTAGAAAAAAACCGATGCGAAAGTGTGGAATCAATTAGTTTCGATTTTATTGTGAATTAGAGAGTGGTCGCTGTGGCGTAGTGGTAGTGCGTTGGACTGATACGCAGAGTGTCCGGGGTTCGAATCTCGGCACAGGTAAAATCAAAAAAGTAGAAAAAATAATTTTTCTACACGGCACCACCTCTTGTCAGGCAATGGCAAACCTACAAGAGTAAAAATTGCTATGAAAAGCTTTTCCTTCGCCGTTCGGATTCGGCTTTAAACTGTAGGTCCCTTCCATTCATGTACAATTATAACACGCACAACATGAGTGGATGCGAAAAGCTCGGCCTAGGCCCTCCATGGGCTGTTGTGCCATCAAAAGTAAAGTAAGTAAAGTAAGAGAGTGGAAGAAGAGGCATTAAAACAACAACATTACATGCTTTGTTCAGTTCAAATAAATACTAAAGAAAATTAACCTAAATTCAGTATAGTTACTTCTTTATGGATAACAATTGTGAACTTAGAGCTCTGGATATTTAAAAGGCGTTTGACAGAGTGTGGCATGAAGCACTGGTGTTATAACTGATTGCGCATGGGGTCGGGAGTAACTTCACATGATGGATCACGAACTTTCTAAGCGGCCGATCTATCCGTGTTGTGATAGACGGCATTGTTTCGGAAGATGGCCCCATCAATGCAGGAGTGCCGCACGGTTTGGTCCTCTCCCCTACACTTTTCCTTATCTTCATTGATGACCTTCTGTCATTAACGCAGAATCCCATTTACTCGTTTGCAGATGTCAGCACCATTTCTCATTCAGTTGCCTATATAAAACGAGCTAGCTCTTTAGAGATTGAGAGGAAAAGGCACTCAATAAAGATCTCCAGTCAATCTCCGAGTGGGGTCTCACGAATAGAGTTGAGTTCAATGCGCGTAAGACCCAATGTTGTCTGTTATCTCACAAACGAGTTTCCCCCGTTAACCCCCTAGATATGGATGAGGTAGGTATTGCGGAGACAGCGACTCTTGATGTCTGGGCATGTCCATTCAATGTGACATTCCTTGGAATAAACACATTTTTGATGTGCCGAAAGAAGCAGCCAAGTGTCTCGGCTTTCTTAAGTGGTGTTACAAATATTTCTATCCGGCTGATCTCCGCATGATCTGCACTCCCTATATTCGCCATAAATTTGAGTTTAATTAGCACCTATGGGTTGGAGCTTCACGAACGCACCTGGAGTTCCTGGACCGTATCCAACATCGAGCAATAAAGCTAATAGGAGACAGTAGAGTTTCCAGCTCCATTGACTCCTTGGAACATCGTTGAAATGTAGCTTGCGCATCTCTGCCTTACCGTCACTTTCACGGTAGACGTTCACGGTGAAATGCGTAACCTGATGCCGTCAGTTCAGTAGAACTACACGAACAGCAAACGGAAGTCAAAAAGCAACATCAAAAGAAATGTTGAAGCAAATTAAATTAAATTCGGCAGACTTAGTTGAAGCATTCTCATGAGTAAGAGTTGTTCAAATCGTTAACATGGGATAACAACGACGCCCACCTCTCACGAGTAGTATCACGTTGTCAAAGGAAATATTCCAGTAAATTAAACCAAATTCGGTATGCACAGTTGAAATAGTCTCAAGAATAAAAATTGTGAATATTATCAAAGTCGGCCAATAACCACTCCTACGACGCCATCCATACCTGTGAAATCTTCAAAAGACTATTACAACTTAAATATTGATACAAATTCAAGATATATTCAGAGAGTTAGGCTAATTGAGAAAATATTTCGTAGTAAAAGTATCAGACTCTGAAATGATTACACCTACTCACTCAGTTCAGTCAAGTCAACGAGTTACTTTCATTGGTTGGGTGTCGGCTGTTACAGGGATCTTAAAATTAAATACTATTCCCTTTAAGCACGATATGTAGCACTTGGGCTCAGTAGTGAAAACAACTTTTAATTTGTAGTTTCGTGAAAATAGAAAAGCTTAATACAATTTAATTTTGAAATGCTAAAGTTTGTGTGTAATATTTATCAATCAGTTTTGTGCTTATGTTGTTACTGTGGATAACTTTAAGACCATTTACTGAACCTGAACGATATAGCCAAACAAAATTCTTCACGCATACAATATTTTGATGATTCTGAATGAATGAAACATGTGTGCTGAATGAATTTAACTGAGCAATCCTTTGTGAATCCTTTTCTGAATAGCTGAATGATATTCTACATATGCTGGCGAAGCATCACTGGCATTTTTCATTAATGCCGTGCCCTGATTTTTCACACCACACAGACACAGTCAAACAGACACACAGGCAGACAGAGAGCGAGCGAAAGGCCAAAAATACGAGGCTGAAATTATAAAAAGGAATATGCCGCGCGGAGAAGGCAGAAGTGGTTGTTTGTAGTGTGGGTTTTAATTTTAAAATTTTTTTTCCAATAAAAAATAAATGCTTTTGTAAACATTTGTGCAACTTGCAACTGGTATCCTCACACGTAGCTACAATTTAATGGAATACGTATGCAATCACTCAAAGGGTAGGAGTTCGTCACATCCACGCATACAGCTCAGAGCAAGTAAATAGTGCCACTACTAGCTTTGATAAGGTGGCATTCTTCTTTCTTCTTCTTCGGCTTTTAATGACACAACAGCCGACCTCCTTGCTGTTTTGCTATTTTTGGTACGGCACAAATAGTAAATCTCATAAAAAGTAATTTGTAAATGGATAAACTGTTGAATCTTTGTACTCAGTCTGCACTTATGCTCTATCTGTCGGTGAGTGGCTCTAATCATGTGCACCTTGGTGTATGTCTTTGCTAGGACGTCGTGAGCTAAACATTTTATTAACATTCCTTTGAATTGTTAGCACTGGCTTTATCGCCTCATATTTAACGTGTGCTTGTGATTCAAAAGCATTTGCATGCATGCCGTGTTCATCATCTGGCATTAATTTCCCATCTACAATTGTGCTTATTGTTTGTGAGTGCGTATGGAAATGCTTTACGCATGCGCACATGTTGCAAGTTGCTGCTGCATTTTTTATTGGTCTTTTTTATGCATTTGTAATCAAACAAAAATTCAAATAAAATTCAAGACAAACAAAAAACATAGTTTTTTTATGTGTTTCTTCACACTTTTTGTTTGGCTTGGTGCTATTTGTTGGGACAGCATCGCTTGTCGCACGTCTTTGATGTTTTTCCTGTTTTAATATTATTGTTGTAACACCCGCGCCACTTTATAACAATACCAGAACAGCGGAGGAGTGCGGTCGCACAGTGTGGCGAAACAAATTATTAATTAATTATTAAAAATTGATCGAAAACTTAAAGGAAATACATATTTTGCTTAAAAAAGACTATGTCAAGTTTTTCTAGGTAAAAATATACGAGTATAAACTTAAAGGAAATACATATTTAGCTTAAAAAAGACTATGTCAAGTTTTTCTACTACAAAGTAGGTCGAAAAAATTGTACATCCTAGCTCGTGCAGATTTTTTGTCAACTCTTGACTTTAATTAGTAGGAATGTAAATTTCGATTGAATTTTCTGCACCCCAATCAGCTTCTGAAATTTTTCAACTTGGAGTATTAGGTTCCCAGGCGTGATAATTCTGGTTAGGTAAAGGAGAGTCGAATTGCAATTCAAGGTTAACCAGAACTAATAATTCCCTTTTCAAAACGTGTCTTCTATTCTCATTCTGAGGAGATACAACAATAGGAGCATTCCGTAAGTGTAATTTCTTACATAAAAAAAATTAAAACGTATAGCCGCTAGACACTAAATGAGTGAAATTTAAGTCTTTTATACAACAAATTTTTCTTTACTTTCTCTCTACACCTTCTCCGCTTCGTCTTCCTATCACATACTTACAGCCTCTCGATATAAACATTCATGCACGTACACTTCTATAAAGAGAGAGAGAAACAGAGAGAGACAGAGCATCATTTTCTTTTGTTGTGTGAGATCATTTAGTGTTTCGTGATGGAAATTTCGATTCGCTCTCTTCTCGCTCTAAACAATTTTTCCCTAGTGCGTGTACAGATAACATTGTATGTTCCAGATAATTTCACTGGGCAGAAGTCGAATTCAGTTTTGCAATCATTCGAACAAAAGAATTCGACCATGGACCATGCTTCAAGTAACCATCTCAGAGTTTAAGGAAGGAGACTGTCTCTAACTTTTAGATTACAAACGTAAGAAATTTGGAGACGTTATCTCAGTATTTTGCTCCCAGTGGAGATTCTCTGCCGATTAAAATTTAGTTTTTTTTCCGAATATCAAATTATGTTTAAATTTTGAAATAAAATATTTTTAAATTTAATTACATTTGCTGAAGAAAAAGAGGAAAGAGCTGGATCTCTAATTTTCAATACTCCCCACTCTCACCTCTCATCCTAAAATTTGATTTTATGGTATAATATTTTATTGAGCTCTATCAAATCAAAGATGATTTCTTTGTTGTTGAAAATATTACCTTAATTAAGTAGTTTTCTATTTACATCTTACTTAACTTAATGAGATTTATAAGTACATCCATTGATGTAACGAAAGGTAGGATTAAGTTCTCGTTCCAAAGATATTTCAAATTCTTTCCAAAATTTTTATAGTTTTGCCACATTGTCTTTCTGGCTACAACTACGTGTCAGTTTCTTTTACCAAAAATTGGCGGCATCTCGTTAGTTGTGTTGCTGCTGATAGCTCAAGTTCATTGCCATGAGCAGCTAATAATTGCTGCTTTGTTATAGAGTGATTAAAGAGAAAAGAATCGGGTAAACAGTTTCGATAATTTATTACTATAAGTATCCAAAGGCACAAGGTGTTTTACGAGTATAGTTTATGAGATTTTCTACAACACTTTTTTTAATTGACAAGCCAAGGCATAAGCACCGACACAGGCGTCGGGGCCAAGTGAGAGTAAATGATTGTGTTGCGTGTGAAAATGAAATTCTCATCAATAAACGAACAATATATGAAAAAAAGTTTTGAAATGAAAGTAAACCGCGAATATGTCCAATAACAACAATCAAGCAATCCAACAAAACAAATATTAATAGTAATGCAAAATGAGAAGTGTTGTTAAGTGAAACGAGAAAGAGGGGTGGCAACTCTAACACGCACACATTCATGATGCAAGATTAAAACCGCCCCCTTTCAACTTATTCGAAACGTATGAATTTGTATTTGTGTTGTACAATATTTTCTCATTATTATGGTTTGAGCTGGTTGTTGTTCTATTTGTTGTTGTTATTGCTTATTAGTTATTATTGCAAATATTATTGCACCAATTTTCGATTAGATTTTGAATTTTGATTAGAGATTAAATTGTCTCAACGATTATTTCACAATGTATGGATTTGTGTATACAGTAGACGCCCCGAATAACGAACGATTAGCTGATTAGAGTTTTACGTTCCATCATCAATTGTATGAATTTAGAAGCAAATATTATAGGCGATGCGACAATTGTGGGGAAGGGGGAGTTTACTCTCAAATTTGCTTTTAGATCCACTCGTATAAGGAACTAATTTATGGAGAGTCAACCAAAAAAATGACCAAAAACTTCACTTTATGATTTGATTTTCTCCAGTTAAATGTTCATTATACAGGATATTGTAATTTCTGTGAGCGGTGACGTTTCGGAGTCTTATGCTAATCGCTGTCGGTGAGCAACTGTGGCCGATCTACGATTCGTGTTTTAATTGAAAGGGGCTAATTTTGATAAAACCCTGAACATTTTCTTTAAAACCAAGACCAAAATTCAGACTTTATTTCAAAAAGAAAGTCCCAAAATTTAGCCGAAATTGATGCCAAAAATCATTCTAAAGATTATTAGATAGCAGGTCAGGCGAAGAATCGAAACAAAATTGAGACCAAATAAGAAAATAAGTCAAAAATTATACTAAGCTCAGACCACAGTACATATAAAAATTTATACCAAAAATCGGATTGCCAGTCAGATCAAAAATAGACCACACCTGAAGTCAATATTCAGACAACAGACCAAAATTCCAGCATATTCCATACATATTCCTTTTGATCCACTCGCGTAACGAAATAATTCATGAAACCCCTACGAAAAAATGTCTTTCTTCTAAACGAGATTACGTTATATGGCATGTCTACTGTTGTATGTGCATTGTGGACGCAAATAAGCGTTTATTTGTAATGCAGAGCATGTGTCCTGTCGCTTGACTTTCTCTCCGTCTCCCTCTCTCTCTCTTTCTTTCCCAAAACTTGGCATTCGCCATTCGCTTTTATACAAATATTATCCCAGATGATTAAGTTTTTGCCCATTAATAATTTTGGCAATTTTTGATTCTTTTTTTTGTTGTCGTCTATGCCGCTTTAGCACAAACGCTTGTGCATTTGTGTGAGGCTGTCTGAATAGAAGTGTACGAGTATAACTGTCTCCATATTTTTCCGAGGGCAGTCAGCGCCGGCGCTGCACACACAAAATTCATTGCAAAGGATTAGCGACATATAATCCTTAAATTATAACGTTGTGTTCCGCATAAAAACATGTATGGTATTTACCATGTGTGTGCATGAATGGAAAAAAGGCGGACCAGAGCAATAGAGCGCAGCAGAGACAGGCAGAGGGGTTAAACAGACACTTCCATTACCATTGCATCTAAATCACAGACGGCGCGAAAACTAAAACTCATTTCCGGTCACATGCAATTATGAAAATTATTGCAGCACATTTTGCCACTTAAGCCACTTTCGCTTGTGTGATTAGCGTTTAGCAAAAATATTGCCGTCAACAACATTATGATCGGCATCATCATTGCTGATGCGATAACGATATGCGCTTGTAGGCGATTTGTTGGCGAAATGTTTGGGAAATTTTTATATTTCACTTTTATGTTTTACATTTTCGAGAACTTTATCAATGTGTGATAATGTGAAGAAGAGAATGAGGTCGCGACAGGGTTGCGATACTGATCAATATCGTCAGCATCGACAGTTGCTAATTGTATGCTGCGAGTTTTGATAGGAAATCAATAAAATTTTGAGCTCATTGCTTTTATAAAATGATTTAAATTGTTTTGTTTCCACTTAAGTGGATTTTTGTTTGCTTAATTGAGCTGCAATTGTGCCTCCAATTATTTGATTTCTCGTAAAAGCACATAAAATAATATACTCGTATGGTTAATTTGCGTTATTTACTGAGTTCTCAGCGTTTCTCGGTTAAGTTGCTTTATTTGTGCAATTAATCGAGGATTGGTTAAATGATTTCTCTGGCTAAATGCATCAAAAACTGTGCAGAAATTACTGTCTGATTTATTTACATCTTTCATTGAGCTCTCAGTGCTAGAAAGCATCGCTTTTTTTTTAATTGCATCAGTTGAACAATTAACCGGGTTACAGTTAAAAGATTTCCCGGGTCAATTGCTGAGTGTTTATCTTTAATTGCGTTAGTAGCGCAATTAACCAAGTAGTAGTTAAATGATTGCACTAAAAACTGTGCGGAAACTACTGCCTTGATATTTTCCATCAATTATTGAGCTATCAACGCTAAAAAGAAGCATGAGGTGCGAAATAGCCGAGTATCACTTAAAAGATTTCTTTGCTTAACAAAACGAAAACTTGAATTTATTACACTTTGTAGCAACTATGTGAATGATATTCCTTTGATTATCTGTCAGTCCGTCGTCAATAAAAGTAAACGCGCATCAAATTTGAACAAAAGAATCCAAGTGTAAAAAAAAGAAAATGTATCAACCTTTATATAAATATGTATGACAAGCATAACTGAAAAGCAACCGAAAGGCACATTAAATTGCATAAAGTAAAAATAAAAACGAATGTTGTTCCCTCAAAAACAAAAAATTAACCCTTATTACCTCACATATGACAAAATTTGACAGTTTTGATTGACATTTCGTTGACAGTCTGGGGAATGTTACTGATGTGTAAACGCAATGATTTATGTTAAATGCCAATTAAGTTTATTTAGAAAAAATAAATACATTCATACGAGTACATATTTAATGTTATTTATGTAGTATATTCACAAAGCTTACATTAAATAATATTCGTTGTATTGGATTGACGTAAATTTATCCTTTTTTCTGTCGTTATTGTTGATTGAAGGTTGACTTAATTACAGCTTTAAGGTAGAGCAGAAGAGTGGAAGGTGTTCGAGGTAAATTGGTTTTGAAAGCATTCACTTTAAAAAGAAGAACTTGAACTGATATAGGTACCTAAGAATATAAAGGTTTATTTTTCATTGTACAATGTTCCATTAGTGAAACTTTTGAGTCCGAGACCAATCGCAGTGATCGATCTAAAATTCATACTGAAAAACAGCCAAAATCAATTTGGGAAGCGGGTCAGTCCAAAAATCTAACCGAAAATCAGACCAAAATCAAACCGATATTCAGATCGAAGCGCAGACCAAATACTGAATAAGAATCAAATCAAAACAGATGAACAATCTAAACAAAATTCAGACCATAAGAAAAACCATAACCAAGACTAAAATCATATCGGGCTTAAATCCAGACTAAAAATGGATCACAAATTATTAGACCAAGTTCCAGCCGAAAATCAATCCAATAGCCAGATCAAAATGTGAATCAATCTTCACATCGAATTCAGATTAAGAATCAGTTCAAGACAGGCCAACGATCAGACGAAAACTCAGACGACATATCTAACACCAAAATCCAGCAAAAAGGAGACCAGAAAATGGACAAAAAACTAGATAAAAATATTAATATCTAAATTCAGTCCATTTATAAGAACAAAGTTACAGTAGTTTCCACTTAATTGCAATGAGCTCAAGTGATTTTTATCTTCTTAATTGAGCTGAAATTAGTGCCTTCTTGTTCCTATGTAAAAAATGCAAATTTTTAAATTAAGGCTAAAAATAAGAACGAAAGTCAGAACAAAAATCACACCAAACGTCAGATTAAAAATCATCCTAAAAAATTCTAACTCAGAACAAAAATCGGATCAATTTAGGAAAAAAAAGAAATGAATAAAAATCAAAGCAAAAATTATTTTGAATTCGGATCAATGTTCAGATTAAAATTTAGAACAGAAAATTGAAGGAATCTCAAGCCCTGAATTCAGATCAAAATGTCCTAAAAACAAAGAAATAAACATCAGGAGTCGGAGCAAACTCAGATGAAAGTTTAGACCGGGGGTCAGACCAAAAATCAGAAAAAAAAAATTTGTCCAAACAACAGAGCAATATTCAGTACAAATGTCGGACCAAATTCTAATCAACACAATTCAGATTGGTCCTCAAACCAAAAGTGATACTACTTAAATGTCGTATCAAATTGGGATAAAAAATCGGGGTTATTATCATTAACAACATTTTGAACAGTCATATTTTTGGGAGGAACTGCTGCCACAAAACACACACCCTCTGGATCCCCCACTACTGGATAAAAGCATAGTTTTATTCAGTGCTAATTTCGAACGTAGTCTAAAGTGGACAATTTTTCACAAGTTGGAAACTTAAATTATGATGACAGAGGGTGAAGTGTTTTCAATGGAAAAAATCATTACGCCATCCGGAAATCCCGGGATTTATAACTTTTCGTACGTTTAAGGTTAATTTTTTCATTCCTGAGCAATGATCAAAATGAATGATAAAAAGTGGGTTTTATCTGAGAAATTTCTAGACTTACGACTTGAAAGTAGGGGAACTCGATGTAGCTAACATTTTGGATATCAATTTCCAATTTCCCACCAACGGAACTTAGTTTACGGATTAGGTTCTTTCATAAAACAACTTCATCTTCCCTATGAGCTGAACTCATTAACGTCGTTGATCAATGGCATAGTCGTTGCCAAAATGGCATCAATAATTGGTTCCTGGTAAGAGTTTTCTAAGCCCATTAATTTTCGATTTCTTTACTTTGATGGGAAGTTTGCTCAAGCAAGAATAACGAACTGGTTCCTTTCTATTTATTTTTTACTTTCCAATACATAAACAAAAGTTTAATAAAGGTACGATTTTGTATAAAGTAAGCAAACAAGTTTGTTAACTTTGATTAGAAAATGTTCAACAAGTCGTCGTCGGGGGGCCAACAATTCCGAATACTAACGAATTCCTACCATGCATCAATTTGATGATTTGTGAGCTTCGATCATACATAAATAAAGGAATATTGGAGAATACTGACAATGATTAAATATTTTTAAAGGAAAGGATTCTCAGTTAAATAAATATAAGTAGGTCCTCAAATTGTAGCCTCTAGCTATTTTAGCTTTGTGATCAAAAAGTACTCAAGTACGAATATTTTCAATGAATTGTCAACCAAAGACAAATACTCAAATGTGTGTTGAAAAAACAATTTAAATTCAAATGATTGGTTCTGAAAACTCAAATCACAATAAGCTAGCTAGAGAGCCTAAAAAACAGCAGTTGTGTATTTTCCTAAAATGGGAAAACATAATGCCTTGGGTAAGCAATTTTTGCAGCATTTTCCCAACAAACAAACAAACTAACTTACAATAAATCCTCTCCATGTCATTCGCTATTGTCAACTTATAAGTGAAATACAAAAAGATATTGTATGAAGATTGTACTTACTATGAAATAGTATAAAAGAGAAAATTATTATGCACGCTTAAATAAGCAGCGTCCCGACAGAACATGACTGTCAAGCAAAGGATCAGGGATAATACGCATGCGCATGTGCGGATACGAATACTGATGGGAAATATTCAATTTGTCATCAGGTAAATAATATTATTGTTATATGTTAACAAACAGAGAGAGAGAGAGCAAGGGAGAGTGAGAGAGAGCAAGAGAGAGTGAGAGAGAGCGTCCCAGAATGATAACATTAAAGTGAAAAATTGGTGCAGCAAATAACATGACATTGTGACATTGAGATTATCCTTGTAAGGCAAGGATCCTGTGTAGTGTATGCTGGTGGATTACAAAAACTGAGAATTCAGAAAAACTGAAAGAGAAAATATTACATATTTTTCAATTTAAAATTAACGAAAAGAAAAAATATACATATATGCAGTGGCACACAAATAGGAGATTAAATTTCGAGCGCTCTTCTAGTGAAGCGTGTGCATATCCTTATTAATATTATTTTCTATTTTTTTTTGTTGCAATTTTGTGAATTTTTTTTATTTTTTTGCCAAAGTGTATAGATATTTGTTGGTATTTGAGGGAAAAATTGTTTTTCTATTTATTTTATGTTTATTGAAAATCAATCGTGCCTATAATTGTCAATAGAGAGCAAAGTTAGACAAAGTGGCGGCGGTGAGGGCTTGGATGGTAGTAGCTCTAGCTCTATGTGTAGCCTCGTATTCCGCATGATAACAATAATAGCAGCAAATATTTTCATTAATATCGTTTGTATTGTGTGGGCATTTGAACATCATCAACTAGATGAGTATTTTATTGTTTAACTGCGAGTATTCATTTGTTTGTCATCCCGTTTGTCGTTGACAGCTGTGCTGATTGTGCTGATTTGAGTACCTTCCGGAAGTTATTGTTTGACTTACATGAGTATGTGGCATAGTTAAGTACCTACCACTACGTCTCATTAAAAGAGGCTTCCAAAAATTATGTATCGACAGCATTAACGCAAAAACCTGAATATAAAATTGAAGCGAGCAGAAAGGGAAATACAAAATGAAAGTAGAAACAATATATCTGAGACCAGTTGAACACAAATTTTAATCAAAGATTAACTTAAAAATTTAATAAAAAATCAAAGTAAAGGGACTCAAAATTGAAACACAATTTCTAATCTCTAAGTTTAATCAGAAAACCACATCCAGACTGAGGCGAAAAATCAGACTAAAGCCAAGATTCCGACCTAAACTCAAACCAAAAATTAGACCATAATTCAAAGCAAGACTTAAATTTAACTTTAAATCAAAATTTAAACCCAAACTCGGTTTTAAAATCATACCAAATTCAGACCAGAATTTATGTCAAAAGGTGGACCAAATATCAGATCAAAATGAAGACCAATTACAAAACCAAAATAAATCAAAAATTTAAACCAAATCGATGGCCAAAATACAGAATTCAGATCTAAAATTAGACCAAGACTAAAGAGAAAATTCAGACTAAAGTTTATACCAAATTCAGTACAAACTACACACCAAAGTTCAGACTAAAATTTTGAGACTTAATAAACTCAAACTAAAAAACACATCAAATTCAGATCAAATTTCAAACCTTAAACCAGACCCAGACTGGGGCTACCTAAACTAAATAAGAACAAAATTCAAGACCCAAACTGTTGCCAAAGTTAATAGGCGAACTAAAAGCTAAATTCATCATAAATTCAGAATCAGACTGAGGTAAAAATATTTGGACCAAACCTCATGCAAAACTTAGACCAAAATTAAATAAAAAAATCAGACCGCACACAAATTTAAAATATAACCTAACCAGACATTAGGTAAAATTAGAATAATACAGATAATAAACCCGAGCAGACGATAGACAGATCAGACTTATTGCATGTAGTATGATGAAAAGAAGTAGCTCTGTAGACAAATATTAAAATGTTATAGGCAATCGTGAGGGGTTGCAGGTTCCTCCATACGAGTGTAGCACCAAATAGCCGCTCAAAACTAAACTTGGATTATGAAAACGTTCTGTCAAATTACTATTCATGAAAATTCCCCATTTAATTTTTTAACGATTTTTTTTATAGTAATAGCTGGGAAAATTGTGTTTAAAGATATAAATGTATAGAAAACAAGAAGTTAACCCAAACATTTTTATGATCTCTTGATCGCCGCTCAAGCGCATTGTATCTCTACAAAATATTTGATGGCTTTTCACAAAAAATATTCAACAAAAAAAAAAAAAAACAAGAAACTGTCCAAATTGAGGCTAATTTCACTTAATTTCCCTTTTAATTTTTACACCTGAACTTGCAGTGGCACAGTGAAATGAAAAGAAAATTGAAAATGGAAAATGTTTTTCATCAAAATTTAACAAACGCGGCGCTAGAAATTTCATTTTATTACATTTTCCATTACAACTTTAAAAATGATAAACAACAGCAAGCAACCTTCGCACTTTTGTGCGTTTTCACATATTTATTACTATTTTTGTAACTATTCATTTTCAGTTTATTGAATGCTTTGTTTTATGACATACACATTTTACAACGAGCAATTAAAAAAGATGAATAGATTTTAATTGAATAGATAGCTGGATATGTAAAACTTGTTGATGTATGATGACGCTATCGTATTTCATAAATCATCAATCTAAAACAGAAAGAGAAAGGAAAGAGCTCAAAAAGTAGTGCTCTCCTTTTAAAATTCTCAAAAATTGTATATTAGGAAAATTGTACATTTTTAAATTAACTTTGGCATTGCTTACTACTCAAGAATATCTCTACACTCTATGGCTTTTGCATTATTTTTCTTGCTTGTAATGAATTTAAAACTCATTAAGTCAAACGTACATCCATTGCCACAGCCCCACGTACGAGTGCAGGGAAAGAGATCGAGAGTTCCACTCCTTAACATATTCACATACTTAATTAAGCTAACATCATTTTCGTTTTCATTTTCATCAAAATAAAATATAGTGCAGAGCTTAATGCCAACTCCAAGAGCTTCCTGAGTGAAGTGAACAGTGAGTGCAGCAACAACTTGACCCAATTATAATTATACCGCTGTGGTGGTGGTGTAGCTGCGGTATGTCAGTATGTCGGCATGTCTGTCTGTCTGTCTGTATCTGGCACTAATTCGTCGGTCTTTCTGTCTGTCGCTAGAGTTTTCCATTTGGCATTTGTGCTATTGCAATTTTCATGCATTGCGATTAAGTTCTTTGTGGTTCCTTGTTTGTTCTTTCTCGTTTCCTCGTTAGCTCTTTATTGCTTCTCTCTCAGTTTCTAATGCAAAAACCTGCTGCTCCAGGATGCTGCAATTGTGTTTGTTTTTTCTGTTACTGGGCAGCCACCTACAACTGCTTGAGCTTTTAGTTTTAATCCATAAGAACATGCATATGAAAATTATAGCTATTCATTTTACAAGTACAGTTGCGCATTAGTTTTCATACACACACATACATACATCAGCATTTATATATAAGTATGTAAGCATAGTATGTATGTATATATGTAAACTGAAAACCTCATTCAAGGATATTATGGTTTCCCGTTTATATCATTATATTGTTGTTCTGTTTTGCTACTCTGGCTACTGCTGCAGCAGCAGCAGCTCCTGCAGCTCCTTCCTGTTTACTGTTGTTAATATTGTGGGTGCTGTTGCCATTTTTCTATCTTTTTCACTATTTCTTTTTTTTTTTAATTTCTACACTATGAATATTATTTTATATGCACTTACAATTTCAGCAGAAATCCCAGTGTATTTATTTGGCTTTTTTATTTAATCGTAGTTGTTGTTGTTGTTGTTATCTTGTCCTCAAGTGCATTATATAAAATTAAATTCAATTAATTAAAGTTTATCCCTACAGGGCTTATAAAAGAACACACACCCACAAGCATACTACAATAGTAACTTGCTTAGGTAGCTGTGGGTTGGCCGTAGCCATTTTGCACTGCACTAAGCAGTCACTTTCCTAACCGCAATGCCCTTTTGTGAGCGTATATATGTTCTTAATTCGTTTGTAGCCTAGAGAAGAAGTCTGTTAAGGAGCATGCAGAGGAAACTTGAAGCTTATACATAAATGTGTTCAAGCATCTAGTATGTACTGTATGTATATGCTCAGATTTTAACTGCAACCTTGTAGTCTAACAATAATAATATTTAAATTTAACACTCTAGCCTCTCATTATGGGAGATTATAGTGAGAGTACAAAAGAAGAGTAAAACGAAAAAAATAAAATTAGGTAGCACCAAGGATATTTACAGCTATGAGGCAGATTGACGACGTCGACAAGCAACAAAACACACGTACTCGTAAACATATGAACACTTTGAAAAGGAAGTCGACAGTCGATTATAGCCAACGAACATTTGTAAACTTAGATTCGTTTCTATTTTCTCAATGAATCTTTTCTCTCGCTTTAAGTGCTGCCAACTTGGCAGATTTAAGAAAATTTACAGTTGTTCCTCTCTATCTCTTTCTTTTTTTCTCTCTCCCTCTCTCTTCCTCTCTCTCACTCTCTCTCCCTCTCCCTCTCTCTCCCTCTCCCTCTCTCTCACTCTCTCTCTCCCTCTCTCTCTCTACCTCTCTCTCTCTCCCTCTCTCTCTCTCCCTCTCTCTCTCTCCCTCTCTCTCTCTCCCTCTCTCTACCTCTTTCTCTCTCCCTCTCTTTCCCTCTCTCTCTCTCCCTCTATCTCTATCTCTTTCTCTTTCTCTTGCTATCTCCCTCTCTCTCTCTCTCCCTCTCTCTCTCTCTCTCTACCTCTTTCTCTCTCCGTCTCTCTTCCTCTCTCTCTCCCTCTCTCTCTTTCTCTTTCTCTTGCTGTTTCCCTTTCTGTTTCTCTCTTCTCTTTCTCTCTCTCTCTCTCTCTCTCTCTCTCTTTCTCTCTCTCTTTCTCTCTCTCTTTTTCAGAGAGACTTGTCTTTGAGAGAGACCTACACTAAATGTGATTCAGAAGCGCCTCTATTGGGATCCGGAACCTTTAATCGCAATTTTGTTTTTAAGTCTGATTTGCAATAGGTTTGAATTTTGGTCTCAATTTCGGTCTGATTTTAGTCTGAGCATTGGCCGAAATTAGGCCTGAATTTGATTTGGGTTTTGATCTGTTTTTTGGTATGAATTTTCGCCTGAATTAAGTAATTTTTTTTCATAAAATTTAGCGCATATTTTTGTCTTATTTGCACTCAGTTTGATTGTTGGTATGATTTTGGTCTGGATTTGGTTTAACTTTTGGTCCAGTAATATTTTTTCGCAATTAAGATATGATATCAGGTCTAAGTTTTGGTCTGACTTTGGGCTTAATTTTTAGTCAAAATTTTGGTATAACATTTTTTGTGACTAGATTTTGCTGTGCATAGTACGAGTTGGTCTTATAGTTCTCTGATAACTAGCCCAAGAGAGAAGCTCCATGACTTAGTTTAAAAAAAAAAAATTTAAAAAAAAATATCGACAAATTTGATCATAATTATCTCTAAAACTTCAAAGTTATACTCCATGTAATTTGCATGGGAGGCAAAGTCTATATAGAAATTTCGTGTAGAATGTAAATATATACAATAAGTAGCATAGTAATATCCACAACAGTTATTGGGTTAAGGTAAAATTTTTATTGCAATAAATTAATATAATATGATAAGTCTTAAAATCTATGGTATTCGGGGTGCACTCTAGCGGTGAAGTTTTGAAGATAATTATAGCTTATATTTGGAAACCGGCTCAAGAAAATCTTTTTACCGCAATTAATACTAAGTATAGGTAATATCTTGAACGGTTACGAAACTATCCAGTTTATATGTAAGGTGCCCTCTATTGGCGACTTTCGAAATTCGGATATAGCTTCTGTTTATAAGCCTACTAAGAACAACCTCTGTTCCAAAATGCATCGTGTTTACATGGAAGGTGCGTTGAAACTCAGAAGTCAAGTAGAATCTATGTTACTTTCTGCTCAAAGAATTATACATACTTATTTTTATATTTATATATATACTATACTATGTACGAGTAGACCTATCTAGATTTAACAAAACCAACCCTACCCAAACCGAAATCCAGGAATAGCTTTTGGAGCGACCATGTGTTTCGCCAATTACATTTTTTGGATAGCAGCTGATGACTGTTCCAGGTCACTATAAGGAGGATAAGGAGCACAATAATCGATTATGAACTCAACCGCTTGGCACATTTGACTCCATTCCCAAGCCCCACTACTCTAGTATTCCTTATTAATCACTTTATTAGGAACAACTGAATATACTTATTGCGATCAAATTAAATTCTCCCATATCCTTAAGGACTAGACATACGAGGACATATGTATATGTATTTTTATTTTCTATGAAAAACCTTACAATTATAATTGAATTTTCTATTTGGAATTTTCACATAATAAGTAAATACGTAAGAATTTTTCTTACGTCTGTAAAATGTTTCTTTTTTAATATAATTTTCGTATCAGCAAGTATAAACTGCAGGATTTAATATAAGAGCAAGATGAAGAGCTTGAAAATATTTGAATAGAAAATCTTATATCAGCTTTGAATAGCTTATAATATGCTTTCTTATGTAGATAAGAACATATACTACATATATATTAAAATATACATATGTATACAGTAGATGTCGAATATAACGATTAGCCATTTGATCTCTCTATTATATTTTTAAAACGAAAACTGATCTTACTAGTCAATGCAACGAATACAGATCAGAAGAAAAACAAACCAAATATAGAGAAAATTTTAGCTGGAAACGACTTGAAATTAAGTACTTTGCTAAGCAACTACTTTGAACAAATACATGCTTGATTTCCAATATCCAGTACAAACTCTGCATAAACAAGTTCTTTATAATGAACGTCCACTGTAAATCCGTATAGGTTCTTGCTCAACGTTTCGGCGTTCCTTTTATATGGCATCTTATTGAAATTGACAGCGAGAAATTGCTTCCCACCACCACTACCTTACTAAAGTCAAGGTAGCGAAGTAGATGCAAGTCGGCAACACATACACACACCTCCACCTCCAGCTAAGTCTCACACTCTCATCCACAGCCACTTGCGCACAAGAATATCAATTTACACTTGGTAATCCTTAAGTGTATGTAGATGTTGGATTTATGAATAGCGCTTGAATTGATAGAGTTGCCAACACTGCCGTCACTGCCGTCACAGCCGCTACTGCCGTCATCATCATTTGCGAGATGAAGCCATTTTGTCACTCACTAATAATTTACCGCTAAACCACACAAAAATGAAGTGGCGTTTGCATAATTTCCAGAGGATGTAAAACGAGCACGCCAAAACGGAAATTGAGTTTTCTATTGAATTTTGATGCTAGAGAGATTTTTTTGCTGCTACCTAACAAATTTTTACCCAGCACATTTAAGATTTTCTTCGGAGAAATTTTGTGCATGCAATTGACGTTTAATTATAAATTGTTTGCACCAAGAGATGACGTGCTCTTCATTGAAATTCATGGAGAGATGATGCACCTTTTTAGTTAAATTAGTTACCTGGGTCTAACCAGTTTACCCAGTGAAAACGAAAAGGTGCTCGGTATAGCACCTTTGTTGTTTTACCTAGTTAAATGAAGATGTTGTTCCCTTGAATTTTTGTTGTTTGTGGCCAGTACACACACACACACACACATACACACACACATACACAGACTCGTACTCACATAGAAACACAAAGGATAATGAGAGGCGTTGCGGTTTGCATGATATTATAATTAACTTACCGCCTGTGGTTGCCATTCAGTTGAAATGCCACAAGCAACAAAAACTACATGCAACAAGGAAAAAGTGCAGGTTTCCTATTTCTCTTCCATGTGATGTTGATATTGATGCTGCTACTGCTGCTTCACCTTGAAACTGCCATGGCATTTCTCGTTATGCACTCAGGTATAAGTAGAACATTTAAGCAGTTTAACCCTAAAGTGGCTTAGCATCTAAATGAGTATGTACGAGTATGTATATGGTATCTCTAGATCTCTACCTACCTCCTTGTGTGCACTTCTCTCGAGCAATTAAAATTCTAAGTACTCGAAGGGCGTTTTTTATCTTTTGCAAGATTTAATCTTGGCAATTTTTGTATCTGCTTGTGCGAACGAGTAAATGTGCATTTACTTAATAATATGCTACTTAAATGCACATGGAAATGGATATGAAAATGCATTTTAGTGTGGAGAAAATTGTTCTTAGAATTGCACAAAAAAAACATCTTTGGTTTCTGGTTTTAAGCTTATAATTAGGGTTTATAGATAATAAGCTAATTTGTGTATTATTAAGAACGGCAGTTACATATTTTTCTTTGGATTATCATTTTATCATAAATTTAAATCAATGCAATATCAGTTACGAATAACATTAATGCATTTGAATAGTAATTCAAGTTATGAATTTACCCGTCTCTTGAATTTCACTTTTACCGAAAACTACAGTCTTTTGTTTCATGGATACAATCCAACAATTCAGATTCACATTCATTCAGAAAATTTTATTTGAAAGCGTTGAAAGTAGTTAATACAAAATAGCTGTGTTCAGATGCGGCCAAACTTTATATTCGCTACACTGCGCCTCTAAAATAAAATACCCCTTTGCATTTAACAGTCGAAGGACGTGGTTATGTGGTTATTACTAAATTTTGACGGCCATGAAATATTTTGTTGATCATGCTCATTACTCATTGCTGTAAAAAACTTCTTTGAAGTTGTATCAATATTTCCCATGATATTGACCTTTGAAGGTTTTATTTGTATTGAAGGTAGGCGTGGTTACTGTCCGATATTAATAATTTCACTACAGTTCTTCTTGAGGCCATTCTGCCGGCTTATACTGAATTTAATTTAATTTTCTTAACTATGCTCTTTAATGCACCAAATTCCGCTGCAACCCTTTGTATGGGCCGCGGAATTCTAACTCCCTAGATACCAACCCGCTTATCCAACTCATTTGCCAGCCACACGGTCTATAGCAGCACACCACAAAACCTAGAATCACACACTTCCGCCGCTACTATGGTCAACGCAGCGCGAAACTTGAACCAACAGCTAGACCAGTCCCCCGAAGAGACTACAGATCTAGAGTAACTCGATCAATTTGCCAAGACCTTCAAGCATCGTCGTACATAGCTCGGTTTCACACAAGGCGATGTCTTGCAATGGGCAAACACTACGATCTTACTTTACTTACTTTTAATGGCACAACAGCCCATGGAGGGCCTAGGCAGAGGTTTTCGCATCCACTCATGTTGTGCGTGTTATATTTGTACATGAAGGGAAGGGACCTACAGTTTAATGCCGAATGCGAACGGCGAAGTGAAATTTTTTAAGCTAAGATTAAGTGGTCGCTGTAGCGTAGCGGTAGTGTGTTGTACTGTTATGCAGAGTGTCCGGGGTTCAAATCTCGGCACAGGCAAAATAAAAAATTTAATAAAAAAAAAATTACTAAAATAAATACAACAAAAAAATTTCTACACGGCACCACCTCTTGGCATGAAATAGCAAATCTACAAGAGTAAAAATTGCCTATGAAAAGCTTTTCACATCGCCCTTCGGATTCGGCATAAAAACTGTAGGTCCCTTCCATTCATGTACAAATATAACACGCACAACATGAGTGGATGCGAAAAGCTTGGCTTTTGGCGCTACATGCGGTCATAGTCGACACTGATAAATTGAAATTCATTGTGGTAAAGGCATAACACTTGCCACAATTGCTGTCTATCCCTTTATCGGTGTCCTGCGTGATTGCATGCCCTCTGTCATATTCCCTCCTTCTTTCTCCCACCTATCAATCTTCTTTCCCTTCAACACAATGCTCTGCATTCATAGGGGTACACACTGTGTGTTAAATGTAACAATAAAAAAAAATATATAATAAAAAATTTTGTGTAGAAATAGGCCATTTATGAACTTAATTTTTGCCTGACTGTAGGATATGTAAGTGCCAAGTTTGATTGGGTTTGCTGAAATTTTACTAGAGGTATCGTGTCTACGGTCAGACAAAAGCAAATGGCTAATTCGACTCGACTATGCAATTAATTCTTTCCATCTGCAGCGGTGAATTGTCTTTAGGGAAGTACGTAATTGCCCCTGAGCACTACCTAGAGACGTACTTCGAAACTCACTACTTTAATCGATCCTTTCGTTGCCTTCAATGTTTCTATGATCTAAATCTCAAGCTTAAGTGACAATAATATTTACTGCCTTCATTCCAGGTATACCCATAACCTCATCAATTATAAAATCAACAAATATGTAAAATCTCAACACATTTTCATTCTAACTCAACGGGGGAATGAAAAGAATGAAGAGAGAAAAAGAAAACCAAAGTCAGCCTATAATTTAAGTAAGTAATAATTGTCAGCAGAAATGTTGAAAGAAAATTACAAGAAAAGTATCGGGACAAAAGAATCATCATGAAAACCACGTAATGATGAATCTATTAACATTTGTTTAACATATGTTGGTTTGAGGCTAAGGAGTACGAGCACAAAGGACAAACGGCAGGACAACTGAATAACAAAGACATTGTACAAACAACCAGAAATGCAACAGGATATGCATAGCAGAAATACATAGATAAAATCAAATGAATAGATATCATTTCACACCTACATACAATGAAAGGAACAATACACAAATATACATACAAAAATATACAACAAAAACAAAAGCTACATGAAAAAGAAGCAGAAAACCATACACAACAAAAAGATATATAAAGAAATCAAACAACTGTAAAATAGTAAGAGATGAGATGACACGATATCAGCTGCCGCAGATAACAGCAGCGAAACAGCCAACGGCGGAGAACTAAAAGGAAAAGGAAAGACAAGGAAGAAAGAAGTTATAGAATTCTTTAAAAGAAATATACACATACTTACAAACTTTTGAATAGGAAAATATTCTAAGCGTGTTGTAAATGGGTGGACATTAAAACCACAAAAGCCACAAGCATAGCAACGACGAAAAAAGAGAGGAAAACCGCCAGCACCATGATTGATTGTGCTGCCAGGATAATCAAGTTATTACTTACTTGTATTGGGTTAGATATCACGATGTGCAAGTCTTTTGTGTACATAAGGAATGGTAAAAGAAATTGTTATTATTCGATGGGATAGTTTTATTTAAAACTGAAAAGAAAGATTTGAAAAGTCATTGGCTGCATGAAATAATATGAAGAGAAGAAAAAAAGGAGTTATTGACAACTCCTATTTGCAGTACTTAGACAGCAGACAGGCACCGACAGCTGCTGCTGAGATTGAAAGGATATTTAGTGTAAGATTTATTGCTGAAGTGTTAGAAGTAGGTGTTGACATTCGGCTCAAGGATATACAGAAGTCAAACGGATAATTTGGAAACATGTAGAAGAAGAGTGGTAAAGATGATAAAATAAATCTTTGAATTTAATTAAACAAATACAGAGGAAAAAAGAGCAAAAAAGTATGAAAATTCTTTCATTTCACTATTGTCAACAACATATGTTGCTGCTGAGGCTGCTGCTTTTTATTGTGAAATCATCTACGAGAATGGATGTAATTAAATTGATACACAGCTACAGAATTTAATCAACTAAAGACAAAGAGAAAAGTTGTGGCACCTAAAGAGAAGCAGAAGAAAAATGAATTAAAAATTAATTATTGCCAGCCACAGACATAAAATCAGACAGACCGACAGACGGAGAGGCAAAAACCAAAAACACTATTTCACACTAATGTATTTTCTAGATGTTTATATAATAAAAATAATTATAAGTTCAGCTAGCAATTCAAACTCGCTATGTCCTTGCATTATTATGTATGCTGTACATGTATGCTCGTTCAGTCTAAGCCTAAGATTGAAAAACAAACAAAAAAGACTAGACTAGGTATTCTACATAGATAGAAGCATATGTTACTCCTCCCTATTTACTTCCGTTCCACTTCCACCTCCCTATCTACCTCCATAATAAATAATGTCTAAAGTACTTAAGTACATCAATGAATTGAAACAATGACATGAGAACAAATGAAAAATGAATGACAGAAAAAATGGTCTCCATTTCTTAGATAGTGTGATAAAGCTCAAATGAGGGAGCTGGGGGTACTACTGGTGTACATATGTCCACCCAAAAAATTACACAGTAGACCTTAATCATAGTGTTGTGAAAAAAATCTTAGAATCCAAGTATTGGCAAAAAATAAAAAAATAATTCTTACAGAAGTAACTTAAGAAGAAAATGATGGAGAAGAAGATACAATCCAAGCAAACTTACTAATCAATTGATAAGTATTACGCTATGAATTCAATAGGGTGCAAAAAGGTTAGCATCCTACAGTTAAGGCGTTAAGACTAACTTCACAACAACAATCATGATGGGCGAAACATTTCTCTGCTTCCGTCCTCTTGGAACCGCTAGTGATTACATCTAGTATGGCTTGTTCGGAGACCTTCGTTTATCGAATAGATTGCTGTGCTGGTCTAACCTGAAATAGGCTTCCTCACGACTATTCCATCATACATAAAAGTAAAATTTAAAAAATTCTGAGTTACGTGGTTGATTATTGAAGTAGTTACGATCCTTCTGTACATAGTTTGCCAGAACGAAATGGCGCATTTTGGGTTTCGATGTCACAGGAATGGACAAAGTTCACTCCTTTCCCTTCTGAGATCTTCTGAGATTTGTGAGAGAATCCGGAATATTTGCGGAAGAGAACGTAATCCCCATAGTCCCCCTATAACTCCTTTTTCAACTTTTTCCCTCTTTTTCTCTAACCCTTTACTTCTTCTTTTCCTAGGCCTTAAGTACAATGGGCTACATAGCCTGAGTGCTTGAGGAACTGTCCTGCACTCGTAGGTCAGGTTCTCGGCCTTCTTCACATCCATCCATCCATCACATAGTTTTTGGGATATGCTGTTTTATGATATCCCAAGATATGTTCCGAATTTATATGAAATTCGGAGTAAATTACAGGGCGAGATGATCTTTCATGGGTCAGACTATTCGGCCCACGATCGAATTTTAGAACAAAAGCAAACTAAAAAACGTATAGAATCGGGACGAAAAAGTGGACCAAAAATGGGATTCGAATCACATCAACGGTTGCAGTTCTCAAAATCCCCTTCTACCTCATTGGGTACGAGCTAAAAAGCCGAAATGAAGAGCAGCAATGAAGAATTTTTAGATAGAAAGAACTTTATTTATCGATATGATATTTTTGGCATATTTTTGTGGGGTGCTGCCACACAGGCACGCATACACAAATACACATCGTTCTCATCGTCATCATCATCGTGTCCTTATCACGTGAGCTGAATTTGAAATTAGTATTGTAATAGTTTTGTATCATCTGCCATAGAGGAGATGAAGCGAGCAAACGGCGAGCGAATGCATGCATTCATATTATGTACATGAACAAGACATGAAGAGTATGAATGAATGGGGATTGATTCCGGCCTTTGGTGAGCAAAAGGTCCAACACAAACGTATACCGCAACACGTAACACAATCTTATTTCACATGTACGAGTACATACCGACTCGTATTTTGGGGTTACACTTAAAGCATCATGATATACGTAAGTAAATGAAAAGAAGGTACAAGACTAGAGCATAAAATAAATAATAGAAGAAGGTAAAAGTATAATTCAAAATCTTAAGGATTTAACGTTTTACCAATAGATTTTTCATGTGTGCTGCTGATGTTCATACGAGTATGTATGAATGTATGTGTGCAGGATTTATGCGTGTGACATTTAATATGGCCAAAGCCGTCCCCGCTTTCTTTGTACACCCTTGCGCCTTTACGTGTTTTTTTTCAATACATAAATAATATTTCATTTAGGAGGAAAGGAAGAAATCCAGTCTAGAATTGTGTATTCGGCACGCTTTGTTTTTCCTTCCCCAAAAATGATTTATATAGCCCAAAAAGGTAATGCACACAAATGGAAATAATTTCCAAATCACTTCATTTTGCAAAACTTGTAAAAAAATATACAAAAATCAAAACCAATAATACCTACGTATATCAAATAGTTTATTGAGTTGTTGCACGATTTCCTCGGGTTGTAGTTGTACTTTGATTTCTGATCTTTTAATATAGGCGTAATAGATAGGAAAAGAATCCTCGTGAATTTCAGATAGGCTTGAGATATACATGGTACCATGGTGAAAGCAAATAAGAAATTGATAAAGATAATGTAAGAAACAAATATCAAATTGCATTACATATTCATATTATTTGATATTTAATAATATTTTCATTAGCTCATTTAAAAAAGCATTTAGTCTGCAGAAGGATATCACTTTTTGCTTTAGGTAATTAATATTTAGTTCAATTCTGTGGCAGGTGAGACAGCTGGGTGCATAAATGTGTATAATTTCCATCAGAAAGGAACTCAATTGACTTTATGCAGATTACTTTAGCTTTATGTATTCTACAGACTCTTATGTGACTGATAGATAATCTATATCCCAGAGAAATATAACTGCCTGAAACCTAGGGTTTGATTAGCATTGGCAAATTTGTTGGAAGATCTGGAGAAGTGCGATTGTACTGTAGCTGCTTAAGATTGTAGTTGCTCAGTCGAGTACATTCTACGCTCCAACAAGTTTACACCAAAAGCAAGGCAGTGATAAGCAACTGTCCTTCATTACTTTGTTTATTGATATGAATAAGCTTTGAATGTAAAGTAGTTTACTTGAAAAGCTTTCTTCTATGAAAGAAGAAGTTCTTAGTAATATATTCCTTGAGGAAACTTGCTCTACATAACGTTTTACTTAGATTTTTAAACTTTCTGCTTATGAAGAAACTAGTCGGAACTTACTCATCCAAAAGTAGTCCTTAGGAAAGGGTACTTCTTTACTTACTTTACTTTTAATGGCACAACAGCCCATGGAGGGCCTAGGCCGAACTTTTCGCATCCACTGATGTTGTGCGTATTATATTTGTACATGAATGGAAGGGACCTACAGTTTAATGCTGAATCCGAAGGGCGAAGTGAAAAGCTTTTCATAGCAATTTTTACTCTTGTAGGTTTGCCATTGCCTGCCAAGAGGTGGTGCCGTGTAGAAAAATTATTTTTTCTACTTCTTCTATCATCATTAAAGAGCGTGGTTGTAGTTGTTTTTAGGAAGACTTTCAAGTACTCTGTCGGGCGTTTTAAAAGACGCCCCTACAATTCGGACTAAATTGTGCAGCAAATGTGGCTTAAAAGTTAAATCGAGCTTGAATTGTTTACTAAAAATAATATTAATTGCACATTCAGTATTCCGGTTCTTAATGAAATTGCGCCTTTAAGTAAACCCGGCTAATATCGAACTGCTCTTCTTCACTAAGAAGCAGAGTAAGTAATCCCGCCTTCAGAATTCCTATTCTTATTGGAATCAATCTAAAATTTGCCGAACAGACGAAATATCTCTGATTCGCCAGAGATATGATATGTTTAGAAGGCCACTGTGGGCCTTTTCTCATGTAGGAGATTTGGAACCAGAAATTGTTTACTGACTTGGTACTGCTTTCATTAAATCAGTTATATTTTATACATGCAATTGTTTAGTGGAGAGTTGCTTAAAAAATAAATCCTGTGCTGATCACAGGCATCTCAAGAACAGACCCTCTTCTTTGACTATAAAACTCTCTCTGAGAAACATGTCGGGTTCATCTCAGCTTTCAAGCTAAATTCAGTTAGTCCGTAATTTGAACCATTTGAAAATTGATTTCACTTAACTTATTTCGGAATACAAAACTTACAGATATTTAAAAAAAAAAAAAAAAAAATTTTAATTTATTTCTGTTCACAGTTCAGCTTACAATTTCGTTACTACTTAGTGCATTTTTTAAAATAATTTCATAACTGCATCCTCATTTCTCTATTATAGTATTTCATTAAATTCATTACTATGAACTTGTACCTCGTGCATGTTCTTCATAGTTGAAGTATCCTATTTCTTTATTATGCTTTTTTTTTACGTGCCAGTTGTTGACATGTGAATGTAAACAATCATCATCAAATTACCATAGAGCAGCACATGTGCAAGCAACATGGTTTCACATTCAGTGGAAATAAGGATGTCCTTTCGAAAGATAATCGACACTTTTAAATGCACACATACACACACACACACACATACTCGTATGTGTAAGTGAACGTGAAATAACTAACGATCCTTGTTAATAAGTACTACATAGTCGACTATGTAAAGTAAATAACTATGAGATTATTTAGGTGTTAAATTTCCCACTTAATATAACTAAGTAGTAAGGACTTAAGTATCTGCATTGCAAAGGAAGCTATAAATTTCATGGCATATCATTTGAGATCCAGTGGGAGTTGGTATTTTTGGAGTGATATTTTTCAAAAGAATATATGAACATTTATAGAGGAAAGTATGGACTAAAAAGCAGATGCTTACGTACCCAAATACATAACCTACTCTATTGGTTTATTTTTATTTTTTAATAGAATATTTCGTTGTAGAAGTGAATTGCAACTTGCAGCTGTAGCTGATGGAGCCGCAGCAAGCCTTTTGTTATCCTTTACCACACACGAACCATACAAATTGCTTCCTTACAAATTTATCAACACAGTAGATAGTGATTATAGATGTTCCTAGGTACTCGGATGTCCTTTTTGTTAAGAAAATATATCTTGGCTTATGTTTCATAATTAAATTCGTTGCACTTCAGCGTTTGAATACAATTAGAGCAAGCGTAGCTAACAAAATTAGATATAGAGCCAATCATTGGCAGAGGTGAAAAAAAATCACAAGGACATTTTATGAATTTTTATATAAGGATTAAAAGAAATAACTAATTAAGGATATGTGTACATTTATAAATTCTAAGATGAAATCATAGGGGTACATATGCCATTTTTTGTGGATAACTTTTTCATTAAAATGAATAACAGTTTAAAGATTTTAATGCATTTTTCACATCGAATCCTCAACGACATGAAAATTGCCCGATGAAAATAAGATCTTTTAAATGCGAGATTTTTCAAAGAAATAAATGAAAGAGATTTCAAAAGACGGGATCCAATATGAAAATGTATGCAAAGAATTAACCCGTTAATATTAACCGTAATTAAAAGAATTTTTAAAATGTTTTTCCTAATTTTAGAGGGTAGCAGTAGTTGTTTTGGTTTTCTCCGAAGAAATTAGGGTGACCAGTGTGCAAAAAAGTACACATACATAAGTGCTCATACACAATATCATTAGAGACAAGTCTTCTCTGATAGCAAATGTTCGCAAAGTTCTGGCAATAGGCCCATTATTTTCTGCTACTTACAAGTTATCTAGGATATTAGTTTGAAAAATTTCCTACCAAATATCAGATTATAATTCAGAGTGAAATCCGGTTCAAATTGAGACAAAAAGTAGATCAAAATTCTAATCAAGAACCTAGTCAGAAACGAAATAACAAATCGGAACGATAGTCAAGCTAAAAGCAGATAAAACTTTGATAAAAACCAGACAAAAATTCGAACAAAAAGTCGTATCGGACCGAAAATTACATAAACTGATATCCAGATTCCAGATCATACAAAATGCAGACATAAATTTAGATTAGGTCGGATGGAATCCAGACTGAACCAACTAAAATCTAAAAAATATATCAAAATAAACCAGTAAAACTAAAAACCGATATTAAAATCCAGACAGATCTAGATCCAGAAATCCAGACTGCAAATCAGACTAAACTCAGACCGGGTTTCAGACCAAATTCAGAACAAAAACGAACTCAAAGATTAGAAACAGCATATCCGCTTCCCGCTTCCCAGACCCCCCTTTTAAGTCCGCTCTCATCCTTTTCTTTTCTTAAATAGCAATAGCATGTTTGCAATATTTTGCACTCCAGTTTTTTCCATTTTCGTGGTGATTTTTTTGCACCAACGCAGTTTGCGTTTACTGACAGAATGACATTAGAATTACACGCACACGTATACACAGAAACTTTTAACTGACTGTATTAATATGCATTATGAACTAGGAGTATAGCACAACAGCAGACGGACGGACAGGCAATCATGCACTCACTGTCTTGTCTGCCTGCCTGCCTGCCTGCCCGATGTATCTTGTCTAACAGTTGATAGTTTTTCTTCACTTTAACATTTCAAAATTTTTGGGTTAAAAATTGGAAAAACTCATTGCGAAAATGAAGGAAAAACTAAATCCCAAGAGTTTTATTTTTTTAGTAGCAAACAACCAATACCAAGATAGAATTTTCACTTATGATGTCAGTTTCACTAATGCTACAAGACGAGCGGCTGCTGCTACTGCTGCTGCTGCTGCTGCTTCTGCCGCTGGTGATGAGAACGAACAGCAGGAATAGGAAAAAAGTGAAGGAAATGCATTTGACAGCTAAATGCTGATTCTTTTTTCAACTTCTGACACTCACATTCAGAACAGTTTCCATTAGACACGGGCAGGGAACCCCCTCCACTTTTCACTAGCAGAAAGAAACGTTCTTTGCATTTCACTCTCACTTCGCAGAATATCTTCGAATTGCACTGTGTGCTGTAATGGCAAATGTTTCATTCGTTTCAACATGGAACTTGTTGTGGTTGTATAAAATTTTTTAACAAATTGTTTGCCAAAAATTGATACTAATGGAATTTCTACTATTAGTTCTTTTCTTTTTTTTTTTTTTTTTCGTCTTCGACTTCGGCAGTTTTGAAGAAGAATTTCTTTTCTTTGGGGCAATAAAGTTTCGCATTGAAAACTTTATTTCTGTGCTTATACATAAATGTAGTCGTATAGTGGCTATTTTTTCCTTCCATTCATTCATTCATTCCATATTGACAGCTGTCAACTGATATTATGTAATTTTTCTACTACCATATAACTACATACAATTTTTATAGAGCAATTATATTACTGAATACAGTTTGGTTCACTTTTGCTTATTTTTAGTAGAACTTTGATGTTATAAAAAATCCGAATCGAATTTATAGCATAACTTCCTTCGTTCCGTTCGCATGAGTCACGGTCTTTCCGTTAATGGCATTTTCTTGTTGTTTTTGATTTCATTTTGTCGGTTTTATATATTGAGTTTATTTTTTAGAGTGAATTTCAATTCAAAACATACTTCCGTATATGCATGCAGGCATTGTCTGTGTTCCGCCATTTTTAATATTTCGTATTAAAAAAATTTTATTTTTGCAAGTATTGAAAACCAACCAATTTGATTATTATTTTTTATACGCTGGTGTTAATTTAAATTATTTGTGGTGTATGGGAAGTGTAAAAATAGACATGAAGTAGCTTCGCAGTTTTACAGTGCTTTATTTTTACCCACTAGTGTACGTGTATAAGCACGAACCAATCAATTTCCATAACGAGAAGAGCGAGGCGAGAAAACAGAACACCACAGAGCAGAACAGTTATGAGCGAAATGCGTTAAGGAGACATTCAGTTTTTCAATGTGCTAATGGCAATGTGCTACTCTGGTAGTGATGGGTCGAGAGAGTAAAAGAGAATAGCGAGCTTCAAGCTTTAGAGCAGTCATGCACAAAAAAAGCGAAGCGGTATTCTCTCTTTTAAACCTTACTTTTTATTTTCTACTTTTAATAACACAACAACCCATGGAGGGCCTAGGACGAGCTTTTCGCATCCACTCATGTTGTGCGTATTATATTTGTACATGAATGGAAGGGACCTACAGTTTAATGCCGAATCCGAACAGCGAAGTGAAAAGCTTTTATTGCAATTTTTACTCTTGTAGGTTTGCCATTGCTTGCCAAGAGGTGGTGCCGTGTAGAAAAATTATTTGTTCTACTTTTTGATTTTGCCTGTGCCGAGATTCGAACCCCGGACACTCTGCGCAGCAGTCCAACGCACTACCACTACGCCACAGCGACCACAATCTCTTATAAACCGTTATGTTTTAAAGTTTCATGAGTAAATAGAGCTAAAAACTCATTGATGTAAATCTAGGATACTTTCTTGCACGCGTACACAACGACTTTGTAAGAAATTTGGAGAAAATATCAAAAGTATAGAAAATGAGAGTAATTTTCTGTGAAAAACTATATGTATATCTATGTATCTTGTCAGGTATTTTTACTGAATTTTCATTGCTGAAATGAAATGTTTTTGTATTATTGCAATGTAAAGATTAATATAAAAAATCGTGTAAATTTCAAATGGGGAAAAAATTGAACAACAGCATAAAAGCAATCACATACGGAAATGTGAATTGTGTACACAGTTGTAGAGGGGAAGGAGAGAAGGGGTTCAGAAGCAATGAAGTTAACAGTAATAAGAGATTTTGTGTTGCGAATAATAAATCGCAGCTTCACGATTGCATGCAATATTTTAATACTGGGAAAGGATGCAGATCAGGAGCGCTGCGGATGAGTATCGCAATCGCTAAAGTGTGCATCATAATTCGTATCTTTGACACAGGGTTTGAATAAATAATGACACAGTTTCTATTGTAAAATATAAAAAGTAAAGTAGCCGCCCTAACACAATTTCACAGAAAATTTTGCGAGACATTTATACCAAAAACTACCGGAAAGAATGATATAGAAAGAGTGCCAGAAGGGCATGTCACAGTTATAGGACTTCCAACTATTCACTTATTCACAGATTTCAATCATCTCGCCCTTCAACTGCTCGAAAATATAATTATGATATTTGCAATCAAATTTATATGTATCCTTAGAGCAGTTGATCAGGAAAGTGTCCTCTTTCAAAAACACATCCATTCATCCATGCAAAATTCAAACTTTTTGTTGTACTTAAACAAAATTTCTATGAAGAATTTTGGTATTTTAAATCATGTCTATTTAAAAATAATAATAAATTTTTCTATTTACTTGCAGAAAAAATCAGTATTGCCATTGTTTTTTTAGAATAGTAATACAAGGTTGCATTTTGAGTGTCTGCAAAAAGGCAAAAAAATCAATTAAAAAGCCCTTAATTTGAAAGTTTCAAAGTGAAATTACAAAGTGATTTCGATCTACAAGAGTAAAAAAAACTTTTCACTTCGCCGTTCAGATTCGGCTTAAAACTGTAGGTCCCTTCCATTCATGTACAAATATAAAACGCACAACATGAGTGGATGCGAAAAGCTTGGCCTTTGGCGCTACATGCGGTCATAGTCGACACTGATAAAATTGAAGTTCATTGTGGTAAAATACTTGCCACAATGGCTGTCTATGTCTTTATCGGTGTCCTGTGTGATTGCATTCCTTCTCTCCTTCTTCCTCCCACCTCAACACAAGGCTCTGCATTCATAGGAGTACACCCTGTGTGTTGAATGTATCAAAAAAAATTTAAAAAAAAAAAAAATCGATTTCATATCTCAGAAGTGGATATGAATTGTTTAAAAATATATCTCTCCCAACTAAAATGTCAACAGTGACATTAAAAAAGAGAACTATTCCAGAGGACACTATTGGGAATGAGTTTGCATCGTTCTGATTCTTGTAGAGGCTAGGTTGGAGTAATATGGTACTCGCGACGCCGAAGGTTACTACTCTTGCAATTGTGTGAGTTTCATTTTGTTGCATAACATAAAGAAAGAAAGAAAGTGCTTCCAAATTGCTACCTATTGCCTTTGGGCTATGCACATATTAGAGATATTTATGTACATAGAAATTGTGTTATGTTTCGCTGTACTACTAACAGATAATTTACTGCATGTTTTTCAAATATTTTTTCATCTATACACAAACAAGTGCACACATACAACTACATATGTATGAATAGGAATGTGTGAATGTGTTTGTATGTGAATAGAGCGGATATAGAAACAGAAACCGGAAATGCGCTAGAAAAATGAACTTTGTTTAAATAATATACAAAAACACATACACACACACACGTCCATATATCCTATGTAGGTATGTATGTATATGTGACTTCATGTATTTTAGTAAAGGAAATTCAAGTGCAACACATAAACATACACTGACAGTGGTGCCACAATAACACAAATTGTACACACACAATACAATAGCAGCGCACGAACACAAAGAGGAAAAATCTACTAAAATTTATGAGTAAATTTCCTTTTGTAAATTATTTTTACAAAAAATTAAAAATAAAAATAAAAAAAACACAAACAACATTTTTAAAAATTGCATAAATGAAAACGAAATGTGTGTATTTATAAAATTTTACTTTAACTTAAAATTGATTTCATATTTATGGAAATGAAGCCACAGTGGAGCGTTTTTGATTTTAAAAAAAAAATGTTTTTTTTTTGTTTTTTTGTTTACTAAATTCCAAACGTAAATCGTAAATCCCGTTATTTTCATATTTTCATATACCATACAAATATAATTTCTATATGAAATTGTAGTTTTGTATGTATGTGTATGTGTGAGTGTGTGTGTGTGTGTATGTATGTGTACGTGCCTGTGCTACACCAGCAGCCATATCCTTGGGGTAATAGTTTTCAGTTTTCCACGGTTCTTCGGTTTACGGTCGTACACTTTTGTATCGCCGTGTTTGTTTAATTTTATTTTTTCCCATTTCCACTTTTTGCATTGTGAAATTTATTATTTACAAGTGTTTTTTGTATTATTATTCATTCTTGTCGTTGTGTTGGTTAATTTATATACTACGTACTGCACACACACACACACACACACACACACACATACACATACATACATAAATACCCGAGTATAGATAGCCACGCCGCACCGCAGTTGCACTGCCGCAATGCACTTCTTTATATTTTCCCTTCACATTTTTTGCAATATTCTTTCTTTTTTTTTTTTTGTTACACCATAAAGTTATTTAAAAATTGCAAGGCAGCATTTCTGTATTTTTATTTTTTTATGTGTAACAACCTTCCCTAGTATTTTCGCATTGGTATTATGATTTGTGTGTGCATGTGGTCGCGGTCGGTCGCTACGTTGCCTGTGCAAATATTAAGTCAATCCAATGAGAGATAGTCGAGTCCTCTGTATAAAAGAAAGAAAAATAATGTTTTCCAGGAGTAGAGTAGCACATGTTGCTGTTGTTGTTATTGCTGCTGTTATTGTTGTTGCATAAAGTTAATAAATTTTACTTAAACATTAAAAATAAATAATAGCAAAAAAAATATATGTAGTGCAGTAAGGCAAATGGATAAATATTATATAATGTAAGAGCATGTGCTTTATAATTGTGCCAGTTGTGCCGCCAAGAAGTATGCAATTATTTATTTATAGTTTCTTGTAAGATGAATACTTTTTCTAAGCGTAGGTTATTTTATTTATTTTTTTTTTTTAATTTTACTTTTCTTGTTTTATTGCATATGTTCTAGCATTTAAAGGAGATGTTAAAATTGTTTTCATTATTTTCTGTAAAACTTAAGAAAGGGAGGGAGAAAATCTTAAGAAACAGAGTTTAGATATTTTGGGAACCTAATAAGAATAGCTTGAGAAAAATAGAAGAACAATTTGGGAAACAGTAGAGAAAAAACTTCCATTCATGTACAAATATAACACGCCAACATGAGTGGATGCGAAAAGCTCGGCCTAGGCCCTCCATGGGTTGTTGTGCCATTAAAAGTAAAGTAAGAGAAAAAACTTAGGGAACTATGGAGAAAAGCTTCGAGGATAGAAAATATCTCAAGGAAAGTTATAGAAAGACTTAACAAATGAAAAAAAGAGGTTTGGTAGCCAACAAAAAACAAAAAGAATAAAGCAGACGAGAGAAAAATAACAAATCGGCGCTGTAGTAAAACCTGAAAAACGATAGAGAAAATCTTCGAAACCAATTACATAACCTTGAAAAGAATAAGAAAAACTAAAACATGAAAAATGCGAAGAAAATTATGATGTACAATAAATATATTGAAGAGCCCAACCGACCAGTGTGAAAGTGTTCTAGAGAAGAACTGAGAGAAAGCAATAGCCAGAAAAGAAATAGAACGAAAAGAAACAAGGATAGAGCAAATGAATAGGAAATAAAAGGTTCATTAGGGTGGGGTAAACCTTTGTGGGGAAACCCTTGAGAACAGAGAGTGAAATTTGATGAAAAATTTAGGAAACAATGGAGCAAAACATGAAAACTGCAATCGAGAGAGTAGAAATACTTGAGAAACGATCGTGCAAAACTTGAGAAACGATGTGGGAAAACTTAAGAAGCAGTGGTGGAGAAAAGCCTGAGAAGCAAATTGTGTAACTTGTAACTTAAAAATAGATAGAATACGATGGAGAAAATATGAAAAATGTGGAGAAAAACTTAAGACTCAGAGGATAAAGCTTGAAAAGCGGCAGAGGAAAACTTAAAAACCTAACCAAAAAACTTGTTGATTGAAGAAAACTAACGTGAAATACTACAACGAAAAATATATATTAAAAATATTGGTGGAAAAAAATTTGGAAAACTAGGAAAAGAATAAACTTAAGAAACGGCGTAGTAAAACTGTGGAGAAGAAACGATGAAGGAAAATTAAAAAATACTTAAGGTAATAATTTGACAGCGCCGAAAAAATTTAAACACAGCGGAAAAAAATTAAACACTAAAAACTTGAGAAAACTACTTGGGAAATAGAGGAAAAATTTGAGAAACAATGGAGAAAAACTTAAAATATGGAGAAAGCTGGATAATTAAAATGTAATAAAAAAAATCTTGAAAAGTGGAGGAATAGAGAAAACATGTAAACTGCGGAGAAAACCTTTAGAAACAGGGGAAAACCTTGAAAAACAATGAAGAAAAGTTTGAGAGGCGGAGGGGAGAAAACTTATAAATTTACATAGAAAACTTGAAATGCCGTGGAGGAAACTCAAAAACTTATGGGGATTTTTATTCAGTTATGATGGTCTTGCACGGAAAGAGCGATATCATAAATATATAACATATCACAAATAATGGTCCGTAGAGCTACAGATCTAGTTATAAAAACCACGTGATCTTTAGCAATTGACAACGATTATTATTATACCATAGTTGATTTTATATTCCGACTGGTGAAAGTTGGAAAAGTCTATGCCTTTAATTTATGTTTGTATTTATGAAAGAACAAAAATCTCAAATCAAAGAATTTATTTATTTATAAATCAAAAAGAAAACTTCCTTCCGCCTGCACTTTTCACTTTACTGTCTGAACGTTTCTGTGTGCGCATTTTAACGTATTCACATAATTTAAAATTTATATATGCAAAATGTACAACATTTGAGCATTTTGTTAATTAAAATAAATAAACTTCCGGTCTGCATGTCTGATGAGTGTTTTCTGGTAAATAAATAAAGCAAATTCATACATTCATGGAATGAGAAACAAACAAACAAACAAACAAAATTTTCAATTAGAAGATTCAGTTCAGTTTTGTGGGTTTTTAAGAAAATCACTCACGCATCGCTAATACATGAGCAAATATTTGCAATACACACACACACACACACACACACACAAACTTACCTCAGTCTTACACCCGATACTTGAAGGCGTATAAGTTGCTTTAGGCTAACAGTGTGGACAATTTCAAGGACAAGTTTTAATATCAATCTTAAGTAATTTGCAACTGAAATATAAAATTCGAAATTAAATAAAGTCTACGTTAGTAGAGTTAGTCACTCAGAAGAATAAAGCGAATTATTAAATCCCTGACTTCGAAATTCTTACCACTACAAACATCAGCTCATTTCCTATAATTGGGTTCAGACAACCCTGTGGGGCAACGTGAAAAGGAGTCTGACTATCACAAGTTGAATAAGAGAGAGAGAGAGACACTATTAAGCCCAGGACCTGGTGTCCCTAAGCCTTCATGGGATTTTTTCCATTTTGTGAGATTTTTCCCCTAGTCAAACATTCAAAATCTGTGATTTCACACATTACCCCAAAGTGCACTTCCTTTTTGCATAATTTTCATCCTTCTGCTAAAAGTTATTTGCACACGCACACATTTCTATTTATTTGCGAAACAGTGAATGATTGTGACATGCAGCCATGGGGTCGCGTGCTGCCACACAGCACATGTTGCCCGACTGCTGCAACAATGCTCATTCTCTAGTCACTTCAACGTTGAATCTGGAATCGCTAAAAAGTTAATCCTTTTTGTGCATGTGTGTGTGTGTGAGTGTGTGTATGTGTGTATGCTCTATGCAAGCAAATCAATCTTAAATGAATCACGCTACAAAAATCTTTGTCAAGTGTATTTGAGTTAAACTCATCATTGCTATCGCCCTCCTTCAATCTTCATCTTCTCGTCTCGTCTCATCATCATTGTCCTCATCACCATCGCCATCATCTTGAGCGTTCATCAACAGCAGCTTCAACCTATTCTCTCCTTTTTTATCAGCAAAACATTATCGCTTGCGTATTCGTTGGCGCGGCAATGTCAACGTTTGTGTAAGTGTATGTAGTTTACAACATTGTCGTGGATTAAATCTTGTCATCAACTTCAATCTTTGTTATTTTTTGCTGTTATTGCTTGCTGCTGCTGCTGTTGCTCTTCTTCTTTTTCTTTTTGTGTCGCCAAGCGAATGCGTTTTGCTTTTTTGATTATACTCACTGAAAAATGTTGGTGTAAATGGACGAAAAATATTTGTTTTAAAAATGAGAGGGGAATGAGTTTAAACAGATGAACCCAAGTTGGAAATCAAGTTAAAAACCGATTAATAACCAAGATGAGCAAGTCAAGATGGAAGCCGAATTGTATGTATTCCGAGTTAAAATCGAAATAAAAACCAAGTTGAATACCAAGCCACCAGGTTGGCAATTTGAGAAATTTTTTATATTTAGCATCTGGAAAGCTTGAAGGGAAAAATGTCGAGTCAATATTCTTTAAGACGCTGGAAATCAACTACTTTCTTCTATTCCAAAATCTCAAACTGAAGAAATCAAAGAGAACTAAGTCTCTATTTACAGCTTTAACGAGCTGAAAGTCATGTTGTGAGATTGTTGGATAGAGGGTACCTGAAAGGGGTTGCGCGGGCAGCAAGTTCGTGTAAGGTGTAAATGAGAACTAAACTGAACATTTATTATTTTAACAACTGAAAAAAGCAAACTAACTATCCTGGAAAAATAAATTTAAAACCTAAAAATAACATCCATTTCTGAATCTAGAGAACTCATGTACCATATTTCTCTATAAGAGTTTCAAAACTGAGGACGGTAAATGAAACAAATTTAGAAGATAAAGTAGGAGACAATGAGAACTATACTACTTCCTTTTAAGACTTGAACGACATGTTTTGCGTTTGTTGGAGAAAAGGATACCCAAACGGGTACCCAAAAGAGTTTCAGATCACATATTCGATATCAGAATCTCAAAATTTATATTTGAAAAGTAGAAAAACAGAAATGAATATCAAAACCAAAAATTAATCTAAAAACTAAAACAACACAACCTGAATTAGAACCGGGAAAATAAAAAAGCAATTACTTACTTACTTTTAATGGCACAACAGCCCTTGGAGGGCCTAGGCCAATCTTTTCGCATCCACTCATGTTGTGCGTGTTATATTTGTGCATGAAGGGAAGGGACCTACAGTTTAATGCCGAATCCGAACGGCGAAGTGAAAAGTTTTTCATAGGCAATTTTTACTCTTGTAGGTTTACAATTACCTGCCAAGAAGTGGTGCCATGTAGAAAAATTATGTTTTCTACTTTTTGATTTTGCCTGTGCCGAGATTCGAACCCCGGGCACACTGCGTAGCAGTCCAAAGCACTACCACTACGCCTAAGCGACCAAAAAAAGCGATTACTTTTATGAATTTTACGGCTGCGATACCATTAACCTTTATGTGTTTGTCATTTAATTTTTTACACTTTCAAAGTTAGGACCTCGGGTTACTTTCCGATACATCGTTGCCTTAAGACCTTTAACTTTAAAATAGATGAATTTAAATTTCTTACATTTTTAAATGCACATATCTTCGAATTTTTTATGCCCTAAATTTAGGCCATTTGGAGACTTGCAACTGATTTGCAAGCGTCACACCAATTTAATAACTGATTTCCAAGCCCCTGACCTTTCAATGGGAGAAAAAAGAATATGATATCATTTAGCAAACTTTAGTGTTGTTACCACAGTTTTCGAAATAATTTTCTTTGAGCGTAAACTCACTCTCAGTATGTAAACTACTTATGTAAAGTTTATTTTACTAGAAGAGCGAAAGGGATGTAATCGTCGTCGTCCCCATCATCCCCGTCGTCACTGTTGTAGTTCTTAAGGAGGACCTTTCGCCAGAGTGGTAAAGAAAGGATTAAACTCATGTTAAATATTGGGAGTAAAAGGAAAAAGGTATCGTTTTTAGTATTTCGGTATATGCACGCGTTTATGTTGGTAAATATTTTGAGATCGTGAAAGTACGGAAGAAAGAAAACAAGTTCGAAAAGGCAGACAAATATTATGTTTTGAGAAGGCAAACTTATGCAAATAATTACAATTGTGGGATTGATTCAGATAGGATTTGTGATTGGGATATAACTTAGGAGTGCACTCCAACAGAACTAGAAGTAATTCACCCACAAAAGACCACCGTTAAAATTCATATGTCACCTTGTGCCTTGAACAGTTTTCCTTTTCTTAACCGCATTTCAATTTTGTATACAATTTAATCGAAATGGAAAATGTTCACTTTATTTAACTTGGAAACGCTTTTAACCCACACTAAACCGGAAACCAATTATGAAAATTATAATCAAATTAAAAACAAAAACAAAAACTATAACCAGCTGCCTAAAAAAAGAAAGAGAAATAAATGAAATGCATATACTCAACTTTAAAATTAATATTGTAATGCATACCGAAAACAAAAACAAAATCTAATGAATTCATATCCCAGCCGCAGTGGTCATTTAAATGCAACATTGTTTTGTTTTCTTTGTTTTGTGTGTTTTTTTTACCCTAAATAAAGTATAACTCATAAATAAGTATTTAAAAAATTGAATACGTAAACCCGCAGCGCAAAAGAAAAGAAAAAACAATATCACACCTGCCGAACCCGAAGAAAGAAATGTTGTATGTTTGTAAAGCCACGCCCACATGTGTAGTTGGTCTTTAGTTCTCATTAAAATTGATGTCTTAATTTGCTCCGTTTCGTGTATATTTATTTTTGCTCTTTGTTTTGTTTTTTATATTTTTTATTAAGTTATTATTGTTTTCGAATGAAAGCAATAAAGTTTATGTAATGGAAATGGAAGAGTTGAAAGGTTTAGTGTTTTAGGGAATATACTCGTAAATGGTACATGTGTAAACCGATTACTTTTACTACTTTGAATAACGAAATAGAGAAACTTTCTTGTATAAAATACGGAAAACCAGCGGGAGGTTGGAACGCAACTATTTCTGTTACGAGAAGCTTAAATGGTAGGGAGCAATGGAACCTAAAAATTTTGTTGAAAACTAAGTCGAAAAATTTAATCAGATATAAGAAATTATAAGAACTAATTTCGATGGTAAAGAAACATTAGTGATAAGCAAAAATAATCGTACATTTTAATGATTGATTGACAGTACCAGGTTAAAGTATTCAAAACAAAACATTTTTGGAAATAAATCGACTATTTGCATTCATTTTATTCAAATACTTAGAAGAAGATTTAATGAAATCTAGAAATCAAATCTAGAAATCGCTTAATTGAACGACTCTAAAATGCAAACAACTCACCGATAATAGAGCAAAACAATGATTATTTTCATGAGGTCCACTTGAAAATCGATATGCCTTACGAAGAAAACCGACTACTTTTAATAATTTCATTGCCAGACCTTATTATAAAAAAGAAAAACACATTAACGGATAAAAACTTATTGATATTCATGAGATAAGAAGATCATAATCTATAAACTTGTGGTCGCTGTGGCATAGTGGTAGTGCATTGGACTGCTGCGCAGAGTGTCCGGGGTTCGAATCTCGGCACAGGCAAAAAAAAACGAGAAAATAAAAAAAAATTTTCTACACGGCACTACCTCTTGGCAGGCAATGGCAAACCTACAAGAGTAAAAATTGTTATGAAAAGCTTTTCACTTCGCCGTTCGGATTCGGCATTAAACTGTAGGTCCCTTCCATTCATGTACAAATATAACACGCACAACATGAGTGGATGCGAACAGCTCGGCTTAGGCCCTTCATGGGTTGTTGTGCCATTAAAAGTAAAGTAAAGTAAGTAATCTATAAACTTAAGTAACCGACTATTGTTTAGTATTGTTCAGTAACTTTATATATTTTTAAGTTTGATAGTACCAATGATAGACCCAAAGAATGCAATACTAAAAACCGGAAACTTTTATTAAATATACTTGAAATGTAATGGAATTAACTTTGAATGGGATTCTTGCAGTTACTGGCAGTTAACACTTCTTAAGAAGCACAAAGTTTTAGTTTTTACCTTCTACTTAGATATTTAACCTATTTGAAAAGAATGAGTAATGCCGTGTATTTAAAGACTATTTTCGATTGTTTTGAACCTAAGATAAGTTACAGCCTTATTGAAAATATTTACCTAGATTAGCTTTTTCTATTCAATAAAGTTTAAAGATTGCAAACCGAACGAGTTCTTCTCAGATTGTCTCCTCATTTTATACTTGCTTTTCTACTTATTTGTTTTCACCTCGTTTCGAAATCTGAAAGATAATTGAATGTGAAACTTGGTTTTTATTTAATGAAAATTTTTAACCTACAAAGTTAGTGCGCAAGATTTGAATCGGTTCTGGGGACCAACCCCGTTGAAGTAACCATTAACAGTGAAACACAATAACTCGTTCGCCTTTGCTCGTTTGATGTACTCGTATGCATGATACCAAATAATGAGCGCTGCCCATTGCTGCTGGCTAGCTGGCTGGCTACCTACCTACGCCTACCCTATAATTAAGCTGCTGCAAGCATACAGTGGGGTATATTAAATATGTATTGCTGCAGTTGTTGCTGGTGTTGTAGTTGTAATAGCATTTTGTTTGAGATCCAAATTAAATTGTTTCAAATGAATTGAGCGCGCTACGAGCGACTGGCTACATTCATTTTGTTGATATTTATTTTTTTTTTTTGATCTTTTTTTCTGTTTCAGTAAAACCGAAGGACGGAACGAAGTAAAATAAAGTCGTCATCACGCTGCTTGATTACTACATGGGGTACCTAAGATTGTCCCTCCTCCACGTCCTTCTTCGCAGACAGACCGTTGCGGATGGTCAATCAGACAGAAGGACGGACGTACGGATGTTGAAGTCTTCGTCCAGCGGCATCGTTCGCTGTTGCCATTGTATACTAATAATAATTATTCCTTGTTGCCATATGCGGTGCTGGCTAACTCAGGCGATGAAGAAGTGCTTCCGTATTGAGCAGCAGCAGCTTTGAAATTGTAAATTTGATATCTTTGTTGTTGTTATGATGGGAATTTTGCTTTAATTTTTCACTTTTCAACTGGCCGCGACTTGTCTTGACCTTTCTTGTAAAGACAGAATATACATAATACTTGAAAGCTACTCAAATGCTCGTCTGTCTTTTTTATTGCATAATAATTTTTGCAATGATCTTTCCCCGGCCATAAAGGAGATAAAATAAGCTTTGGTTAATTGCGTTGACAAAATTTTATATTTTTGGGTTAAACTCGAAATTACATTGACCGATGACTTAACTTCTGGAGAAATGAATTAGGTTATTTAGGTATTTTAAAACAAATGTTCAGGCATTTTATGAAACAGGGAACCCAGGCTTTTTTTAACATTCGGCAGGAGATACTCCGGGGTTGCATTCAAGAACTATAGAATTAATTGAGGTGACAATATTTGGAGTATGTTGGATTTCGTCTCTAGGCCAGCATCGGGAGAGCAAAGTCTCATCAAAATTGAGAAGAAAAAAAGAATGGCAAGTAAATCAAAAATTATATCGAAGGCAACAACAAACAATGAGACCCCAAAAAAATGCATGGAAATTATGCGCGCCGCAACACTTTTGAATTTTAATGATAAGCTACGCATGAACTGATCGACGCAAGCATGCACACACGTAAATTCAAGCATAAGTACAATGTGTAAATGAATGAAAGCTTTGCTGCTTTGTTTGTAAGTCCAAAAAGTGGCATGTCTACAATATTTTTGTGCCTAAAGGCGGCAGCAACAGCAATGTGCCAGTGTTGCCCATTAATGCTGGCTGGTGCAACTTTTGCAAGCTAGCAAACAAAAATGGACTGAATCGCTTCATTTCAAATCGAACGATGTGCAAAAACCAACAATAACATTCAATTAGCAGCAACAACAACAATAACAGCAGACCAGCAACTAAAGCAAAGGCAACCACTGAATGATGCAATCAAACCATCATAAATAAATTTCAATTTCCAAACACGCCCACTTATTGTTGTAGTTTTTGTGGCGTCTGTTGTTGTTGTAGTTATTGCTACAACAAACCCGTTATCGAATTGAAATTGCAAAAATGTCCATTTCCATTGAAATGCGCAGTGTCACTACTTTTAGGACACCACTGTGCTAAGGACCACTGACGCTACTCTCTCCTAGTAACGCTCTTTCTCTCTTCTTTTATCTCTCTCTCTCTCTCTCTCTCTCATACTTTATTGTTTTGTTGTTCCGTTCGTTCTCTTTCCCTTTCCCCTTTCGATTGCAAATTGCATAATGTTAATTTATTAACAATTTGAAACTGATTGCATATAATTGTTGGCGACATCATTATTATTGCTCGCTGTTGTTGTTGTTGTCGTTGCTGTAGTTGTTGCAACATTGTAAATTACAAACATTTGTTTACCAGCAGCAGAATAGCAACTTGAGCCCTCAAGTGTGTTTGTCAATGTGTTGGGAAGCGAATATTGTTCGCCTGCACCAAGGTTGCTTGCTGGTGATGCTGTTGTTGCTGTTGTTGCTGCTGCTGCTGTTGTTGCTGCTGCTGCTGTCGTTCGCCTGGTTCGTATGGTTGATTTGGTTTTGTTGCGTTTTGTATCTGGGGGGTTTGGCCTTAGGGACACTGCGTTCCTGGCTGCAGTCACACATTTACTGCATTCATCTCTGTGTAATAATAACTTTATTTATTGTTGGTTGGTTGCTGGCTTGTTTGCTGTGAGGGGAAATTATTGTCAACAGCAGTCGCTAAATTAAAAACGTGTTTGAAAAATGAAGTACATATAGTCATAAAGATTCAATACAATTTCGAAAAACTTTGCATTGCTTTAGTATGTAAGTAATAGCAAATGAAGCTAGCGCCATTTAATGGAGAGCTTCTCATAGAGATCCTATTTTAAAATTTAATCAATCTACCTTTTTATATTGACTACGCTGCAATGCTGCAGCTATTCATCAAAATCATTTTAATACTAATAACTGAGAATTAAAAAGCGAGAAAAAAATACTTTATAAGCCATTGGAAGTTCAATTTACCTCAGTGGATCATTGAACATTATTATGCGACATCAATGGGAGGGGGTAGTAGATTACCATATAATGCATAAGTACATGTATGTAAGATAGGGTAAGCTGTCAATATCTGACATTGAATAGTATAGCAATCATTGACAACTTTCCTAGAATTAGTTAACATATTGCATAGGGCACGAGAGATTTTATAAAACTAATCAATTAATCTTTAAGGGTTGCTAGTCAAATTTTACCAATATCAGACCTATGTATGTATAGGTATATAAGAAAAATCTATTTTACCTAATACTTTTGCTATGACTAGAAAAAACACATTCTGTTGGATAGCAATACCCCTCCTCTCGTCCTTACTCCTTGTTACCATATTCAGAAATAACTTTATAAGTTTGTGTAAGGCCAAACTGCAAAAACTGTAGTGAAATCTATCATAGAATCTTCGAGCAAAATATTCACCACCGAAAAGTAGTTGACATTACTCCAGCTCCAAGCAAACTAATTCCAAATTTCTTCTTGAAATTAACCCTAGAAAGATGAAAATTTGAATTAAAACAAATCGGCTGCAATGAACATTAATGTCAAAGAATAGCCAATAAAAGAATCCGCCACGGTTCCTCATCAGTGATCCTTTATTTCAAAAATACCAATGTATAAGTGAAATAAAGTAAATGAGAATCACAAGAAAAAATGGCCATCGAATAATCTCTTTCTACTGGGCAAGTCGTTAAAAAGACCAGCAAACTATTGTACCTTCGAAGAAAATATTCCTTATCGGAAAGTAGTTGTGGTCACTGCAGTTCAAAACAACTTTTGATCAACTTACCCAAAAAAAATACAAATTTTGCCTAATAGCTTTAAAATCAGTTAGAAGTAATAGTGAAAAATAGTCAAAGAAAAGAATACTCATTGCAAAATATTTGACACTAATGAAAGTCAAATCCACCTAAGTTCAACTTTCTCTAAGAAATTAACCCTTAAAAGGCAAAATTTTGATTTTGTGCGATATTCAACTTATACTTGATTAGCCAATACTAAAAACCGTAAACAACATTCGAAGAAAATATTCCTTATACAAAAGAGTTTACCATAAATGCGTTTTTCTCAAAATTGATGTTTCTGGAGTTACTCTCATATAGATTTTCCAACCAACGAGCAATAAAACTGACCTCATTCAATATTTGTTCATTTACCCTACATTCTCTGATGCTTTTTTTTTATATGTATGTAGTTCAATAAGGTATATTTATTCTTCACACATTCACCACACCTACACTCACCTCACGTGCACTCATAAGTTCTCATCAAACTATAAAAATACATATGTGTATGTGTGTGTGTACCTACTCGTATATGCACTACAACTCAATTGAAATCCTTTTTCCTTTTTTTTCATATTCAAAAAAAAAAAATATAGAAAATTTATTTCAATTTGATGGAAAACTAAGAAGAAAAAAACCAACCAAAAAAAAAATAAAAAGCAAAAAAATGGTAATAATTTCAATGGTGCTACCTCGAACTCGACCGCCACTGCCACATCCACTATTACTACACCGTTAGGCTACAAATAAATACAATAAACTAATCCGATCACGAGCGTAACAGGATTTCTCATGCCACATTTGCACATAAAACGTAGTAGATAAAGTTACGGATGTTGGTTACAAAAAAATAAAATCGCGTAGGTGAAAGTTGTGCACCTTGATTCGAGTATCAATTGCTGTTAAAAGATTAAACATGAAATGCTTTCATGACTTTTTTTCTTAGTTTGCTTTCTGTAAGAAATTTTTACTTTATTCTCTCCTTGTTTCGGGAAATGAATCAATCAACCAAATAAATGAATAATTCTGTAGCTTTAAATGGTAAATTTGCACTAGTCTCCCCTAGACTAGATAGATATGTGAAGAAACCTCAAACTCATACGCAGAGAAAAGCAAAAGTATATGAAACAGGTTAGTAAATTCAAATGTAAAAGGAAGACGAGGAAAGATATTAGTGTAAAGTTTATAGAAGATAAAGTATCTATTATGGTGCAATGTACGGGGGGTAGGGGTGGAATTATATTTAATATGGTATAAGGACATATGTACTTACATATGTACGTAAGGTTTTTCAAGCTTTTAAAGTGGGTAGATACTTATCAGTGTATCTGTGCACTTATATTTGCAACCCTGTTGTAAAAGACTTACTTACATAACTTCAAAAATAATGATAAAAAATGAGTAAGTAAAAGATTTCATGTAAGTGATAGTTGCAATAAAAATTTAATAATAAAGGGTGTTTTTTCTAGAAGTATGGTTTTCAATCTGGCAATACTTTTTTAAGAGTTGATCTTTTTGACAGCTTACACTTGATTTATGCTCAGTTTGGTTTGCCATTTCATAATTAATAAAATTACGCCTGAACAATGTTTGCAAATTATTGAAATTTATTATCAAAATTCATGGGTTGTGAAAAAAGTGTTTCGCAAGCTATGTCCATTTAGCGACGAGGCTAATTTTTGGCTCAATGGATACGTGAATAAGCAGAATTGCCGTATTTGGAGTGAAGACCAGCCAGAGGCAATTCAGCAACTACCAATGCACCCCGAAAAATTCACTTTTTTAGCGGTTTATGAGAAGACGGCATCATTGGACCGTACTTCTTCAAAGGCGATGAAGGCCACAACGTTATGGTCAATGGAGAAAGATACCGTTCGATTATAACACTTTTTTTTTGGCCGAAAATGCTAGAATTTTGGTTCCAACAGGACGATGCCATATGCCACACTGCACGCTAAACCATGCATCAATTGAGAGGCGAATTTGGTGAGCAGTTAATCTCACGTTTTGGTGTAGTAATTGGCCACCCATTAGACAATTTTTTGTGGAGCTATGTTAAGTCTCTTGCCTATAGGGACAATCCAAACACTATTGCTGCTTTAGAAGCCAACATTGAATGCGTCATTTGTGAGGTTCCAATATTCTGGCCGAAATGTGTGAAAAATGTGCCAAAATTGTACCTTTAGAATGGACCACTTGAAACGTAGCCGCGGGCAACATTTAAGTGAAATTATGTTTAAAAAGTAAATAGCAGGAATTGATTTATCGATCCAAATAAAAATTTTATTCACTTTTGTAAAACTTCTGTGTGTTTTTTCATTTTCAACAACTAAACTCTTATAAAAATCACTTAAGTATTTTAATTTCCAATGATTTTTTAAACAATCACATTGCCGTAATCAATTCCCCAAAATATTATATATAGACTGCTCTGTCATAATTGTCCTCGTATAAGGAGTTCAAGTTCAAGGACAGGATGATGAAATGATTGAAATCTTGCTCACACGATTATGCTAAAATTTTCGTTTGTATACAAAGTTCCTCGTTATAAAAACTGTTTAACACTATTTATTTCTGTGTAGACCATCTTCCACCCCCCGTCTGAAGCCGTCTGTACCAGTTTCATAGAGCTAAATAAGTAAATAGTGGGAGTAATATCATACTTTCTAAGGCTAATAGGTTACCCATGGAAAAGTAAAAGAGGCGCCCAAATACCGAAACTTTATTCCCTGACTGAAATTTTCCGAAGAAAATATCAAGTGAAAAACTTTCTTAGGTGTCAAAATGATACGACTTGACAATTACAATAATTTTATTCATGAACATAGTCGCTCAGTTGTGTAAACTCAAAGTGCATGTCGTCGAAAATAGCGCGGCCAACAAGCAACTTCTGACAACACTATTCGTTGTTTGGTCCACGACCCAGACGTTCCAATAAACTAGTTGAAGCGGTAAGAGAGAGTGTTGCCGAGAACCCACATGTGTCGTATCGTCACCCCGCTCAGTATTTTGGCGTCAGTGGAACCACGTTGCGGTGCATTTTGAAGGATGATTTACATTTGTTTCTGTAAAAAGTGCAATTGACTCAAAGAATGCTGCAGACAGACCGTCCCAGTTGCTTGGAATGCGTCCAAACAGTGTGGTGTCAAAAATGGCGATCCCTTCGGACTTCTTTTTGTGCACTTTAATGAACCTCTTTTTCTGGTCTTTTCCCACAAAGAGACGGCACAAAGTGTTCATATGCGATATATTGACCTTTGACTTTTAATACGTAAATAATGATAATAACAGTATATAAATATTCATCCTCCCTCCCAATTTACGCATAAATTTTGCATTTCTTAATCAAAGCCACACGAAATAAATACCCATTCCACGAGCTCAACCTTTTTCCTCTTCTTCTTTCCTCTTCTGTCTTACAAGACAGTTCACTGAACTCATGAACAACAGCTACACAGCAACACAAATCCATCAGTGAAAAGTAAAATACTAAACTAAAGTACATAAGTGAAATTGAAATGCCAGGCACCGCTATTAAAAAGGACCTCCCGCATTAGAGCCACAAAGTGAACGAACACTTACACAGTTACTAATTCTAGGCTACCTACTGGTCGTCTCCACTGATATGATATGCTTCCATAAAATGTATTAGTTGACTAGCGATGGTGACGCGACATACGTCGAACGTTTTAACGTCTACAATGATGATGTCCTGCTGCTGCAGAGTTGCCGCCATTGCTATTGTTATTGTTGTTGTTTATTTGCGATTGATGTCAGTGGCAAACAGCAGCAACAATTATTGCAATAAGTACATACAACAGCAACAACCAAGAGAAAAGCGCACACAGTGACTTCCATTAAATCTAATCACATTAAATGAGCAGAAAAATACGACAGCAAATACAATAAAAAATACATAAATACATACGTATGTATGTATGTATGTCGAAACTGTTGACAGTTATCGCAAATTTATCGATTGGGGATTGAATATTAAACTATAGGGGTGGCTAGGGGTACGTTAGTTAGGGTGCAGGCAAGTAGTAGTTAATGCTGTTGTTGCTTTTTTGTATGTAAGTTTGCGATGTTGGTCGACTCGAATCACAGAAAATTAATTACAATTATACTCAGCGTTAAGCGGATTGATGGCAAAAGGAAGCCACACAACAATAGCCGCCAACAACAAAATGAAATTGCTGGATTTATAGATTTAATTTTATATAATTTTTTTTTTTTTAGATGTTTCTTGTCGCTCAAGTAAAAATATTTTATGTGATGATAAAAATAAATGTCGAAAAGAAGACAAACAAAATCAAAAAAAAAACATCATTTCATTATTGAAAATTAATTTGTTTGTGTATGTTGATGCATACACATACACACCTTCACATTTCATTTCATGGAACTCACTAATGGATCTTGCTTGTGGAAGTATGTGTGCATATATCGCATATAAAATGGGCTAAGCTTCCATGTGCATACATGTGTAAGCAAATGAAACACCCAAGTGCATACACTCAAACACCCAAAACAGGGAGCGAAAAAGAGAGAGAGCGAGAGAGAGAGAGAGCTACACACTCTCTCACACACATGCACACAGAGTTGCACTTGCGCCATTGTTGGCTTCTTAAAGTAATTAAATTTTGCTATCTGCATCTGCGTCCTTTTGTTGGTGGCTGTTTACTGGCTTGCAGTCGGAATCCGAGGAGGATATTGTGGTGAAGTTGAATGAAAGTGTGTGTGTGTGTGTGTGTGTGGGTGTGTGTGTTTGTGCATGTTTGTGTACGTGTGAGAATGAATGTGAATATGAGTATTACCAGCATATGTTTGTTATTGTATGTATTTCTTCAGCACACACTCCTGCACTTAAATATATGCACGCATATGCATTTAAAGTGCGTGCACATCTACATCCAAACACTCTCACACACTCTCACACACCAACACCCACACCCACAGCAGGGACATACACATATGGAAGGCAAACTCACACACACACACATGACGATTGCTACTGCTGCGGTTGTTTCATTGTCGATGTGTGATGACGACGGCGAGGATAACTGCTTTGTTGTTGGTGCTCTCTCCTTGTTTATTTCATGCTGAAAATTATTGTTACTTTAGTTGTTGTTATTTGCAGTTGTTGTTGCTGTAATTGCAATAATGAATATTTCACCAATGACCCGAATGTAATTATCTTGTTTCGCACTAATGAGTTGGAAGGCATCTCCATACATATGTAACTAATTATACCGAATCCGAACTATAGGAACGTGGTCTCTTGATACTGTATATACACATGCACATGCACATGCACATGCAATACATACAATTGTTATGTAATTTCAGTTGATTTCATTCATCAATTAATCTTTGCCCCATTGAAGCTTAGAGCTTAGAACTCTACTGAAAGGAGTCTACACAAGTAGTTCGATTCCTACTCTAAATATTTGTCGCATTCACCACTTATTTGCACTACGTTGCACGTGCAAATCCACTGTGAGTTAAAGTCGAAATTGCAACTGGCTGGTTTCCTCTCAGAAAAAGGTCTAAGGCCGGTTTCGTTTGATGAATCTCTTTATACTTGAATTCCTTATTTTCTTCTTTTAACACAAGCCCTCCATGGGCTTGTTGTGCCCATGGAGGGCTTAGGCCGAGCTTTTCGCATCCATTCATGTTGTGCTTATTATATTTGTACAAGAATGGAATTGACCTATCTAGTTGTATGTCGAATCCGAACGGCAAGTGAAAAAATTTTCTCAAGCAATTTTTGTACTTTTTCTGGCAGGTTTGCCATCGCCTGCCAAGAGGTGGCGCAGTATAGAAAAATTGTTTTTTCTACTTTTTTTGATTTTGCCTGTAACGAGATTTGAGCCCCGAACACTCTGCACTACCAGGATAATTCTGTTCTCCCTCTTTCTTTTCTTCTTTCTCTCCGTTTCTCTCTTCTTGTGAAATAACCTCATGAAAAATACTAACTAATCTCGGTATATTTTCAACCTGCTATTTAATAAAAAAAAATTAAATCACATCAATTACTTATTTTTATTTATGACATTATCATTTTACCTCCACTAACTTCATATTCAAAGTCTGTTGTTATTTCATGGGAAAAATTATAAGTATTTTCATAATAAAAATGAAATGTAATTTCACATTTGCAACAATTTTTAAGTTGTTTTCCTTTTTTCTCATTTTTACGCAAAATCGCGGCTTCTCAGTTTTTATTTCCGTCCAAAATTTGAATTTTTTTGCATTATAACAATAATAAATTTAAAGAAAAAAAACATTTTTAATAAAAAGTAATGAATATAAAATGGAATAAAATGAAAGAAATGTGGAAAAAGTAATACCTAACAATCATAACCACGCCCACATGCCTCACCTACGCTCCCACAAATATCAATTCAGTTGTTTTGTTTTACTTTTGTTTTTATCGTTTTGTTTTTTGTTTCATTTTTTGTTATGTTTCTTAAAAATTGTTGGTTAATTTTTGACTTAAGAACGTCATCAAAAAAATTTTACGTCTCATAAATTCTTATTTCTGCGGTTGTATATGGGAGGCCATGGGAATAGAGAGAGTGAGTCAAATTCAGAGAGAGCTCTCTCTGAGAGTGGGTTGATGTGCTTGTGTATGTGAATGTGAGTGTGTGAATATGTCGCTTTAGTGTCGGTTGAGCCAAACAGTGCGCGCAAAACGAATAAGTCGACATCGTCATCATTTGCAAAATGAACCAGAAAAGTTTGTTGTGTGGCAAAATGTGGCAATAATACACAATTGTGCTACATTATTAACGACAACAACAAGAAGAACGAAAACTGTTGCCCTCTGTATATTGCAACTTTCTCGCCTGCGTCTCCTAAAACAAAAATAAAACGAAAAATTAACAACATAAAAAATTACAATGCGGAAAAATGTTGCCAATCGTTGAGTATTTTCGCTATCACTCAAACGTTAACAAGTTCAAAAAGCAAATTAAAAACCTGAGGAAAGGGCAGACGCTGGATACAGTTGCGCTGACAACCGCAGCAGGGCTTCTATCACTATGTACTAAAAGTTGCTGCTGCTGCGGCGAACAAAAAACAAATTATATTGTATGCATACATATTTTTTTAATTCACCCAAGTAAAAGTGTTATTTTGTTTGGTTTGTTCTGGTCACAGCTTCTTGCCGAGTCCGAGTACACACCACACTGGCATTCGGGCACACTATCATACATTCCCACATCATACATACAAACATACATACATTCGGACAGACATTCAGGCAGACAGTACACGCTTATCCTTTATGAGCTGGAGTTTTTTCGTAGCTTCTCCTTTTTGTTATTGTTGTTGTTCATGCTGCTGATAAATGGAAAGATTTTCTGCTTTTCTCTATATATTTTTTTTATTGAACTGTGATGCAATGAATTGAGCGCTCAAAAAACAAAAAAGCTGCAAATGTTTCTGTTTTTTTCATTTTTATTTTGTTTTTTTGTTTTGGTAAGTATTTTCCATATTCAATGATTTCAAACATCGTTTTATTGAAGGGCATAACGTTAGCGATTGAGTAGTGCTGGTGGAGGCTGATGGTAATGCGCTGTGAATAGTGATGGTGTACTGTTCGATGATAAGACAATATGCAAATCATTCTTAAAAGCAATCAAATATTCAAATTGCAGATTATTCCTGTATGTAGGTACTCGGGTAAAATAATAAATATGAAAACTTTTTAAAAATTATTTCACATATTAAGAGATATTTTTAAAGCGAGGAGAGAGGAAGCAGAAAGGCGGAAGAGGAGATGGAGACAAATGGAAGTGGGGTTAGCACACCATTACAATATAAAAAGAAACTTGTGCTTTATACTTCTGCCAAGTTGTGTACCTGGCTTATGCCACTTCGTATAAGCAATCCAATTAAGATACAGTACTGAAAAGTCTGGAATTTTCAACCCACAAGTCCATATAACTCAAAATCTACAGGATATATTTATACATAGTGTCTACCTATGAACAAAAAAGAGATCTTGAATGTACATCCAATTATCATTGGAAAATAGTATTCGAAATAAGTACTTGAAAATAGTAGCTTAAAATTGTAGGAGAGATTAGTAGTTGAATAAAAATCTTAAATGACAGTTACCCAAAACACTTGAAAATAGTGAAAGCACACTGGAAAACAGTAATTGAAAATAGTTTTAGCAAAACTGTACTTAAAAATAGAAGTAGAAAATAGTAGTTAAACTAAATTTTTCAATATCACTTACGAAAACAATTTTAAATTAATAAAAATGAATGCTGGCAAACTTACTTACTTTTCTTACATACTTTTAATGGCACAACAGCCCATGGAGGGCCTAGGCCGAACTTTTCGCTTTTCGCAACCACTCATGTTGTGCGTGTTATATTTGTACATGAATGGAAGGGACCTACAGTTTAATGCCGAATTCGAACGGCGAAGTGAAAAGCTTTTCATAACAATGTTTACTCTTGTAGGTTTGCCATTGCCTGCCAAGAGGTGGTGCAGCGTGGAAAAATTATATTTTCCACTTTTTGATTTTGCCTGTGCCGAGATTCGAACCACGGACACTCTGCGCAGCAGTCCAACGCACTACCACTACGCCACAGCGACCACAAATGCTGGCAAATAGTTGTAGAAAATTCAAAAGTAGTAAGAAATAGTACTAAAAAATAGTAGTAGATAGTAGTAGTAGTAGTTTGAATAAAAATCTACAGTGCCAATTAGAAAAACCATTTTAAATTAATTAAAGAAAATTTAAAGTAGTAGTTGAAGTTCATCGTATAAAACAGTAGTAGAAAATGTGAATAAAAATCTTTAATGTCACTTATGGAAGCAATTTAATATTAATAGAAGATCACTGAAAACAATAGTAAAAAAGAGAGTAGAAATTAGTGAATGATCATGGAAAATCTTTGCATTGAATATGAGTTCAAAATTTTAAGCCTATTAACTTACAAACAAATAATCTCTTCAAAATGACGCCATTATGCATGCGTTCCCGTAACGCACCATTGCCGCAGGGTTGAAATAAATGTAGTTATGCCCAAGTGAATCTCACAAAGAAAATAAATATTTCCATTGTACAAAAAACTACGTTGCACGTGCAAATCTATTTCTTCTTCTGTCGTTTCTTTTTCGGTTTGAAACTTTTTAAATTGAGTTTGAAAAGAGAAGTAAAAATAAAAAAAATTTTATTAATAAAAGTTACCTCTAAGTGCGACAATCAACAAATTGCATTTTGTTGATAACTTTATCGCATACTCGTATATGGAAATTTTTATGTTGCTGAAAAATTATACGGAAAAACAAAAGGTGCAGTTAAGCGTTTTAGCAAAACGGGATTGAAACATGCAAAGAGCAATGTGAATAGTGAGCAGGAAAGAGGGAGAGAAAGGGAGTGAATAGAATATTGCGGGAAAAAGCACATATGTGTAGCAAAATACAACGTTGCTTTTTTATGCATGCATGTGCGACTCTGTATGGCGACATTGATGATGGTGATTTGGTTGTTTGATTGGAAGGTATAATTTAATTTTTTTTTTACACATTTTTGGGTTGCTGCTGTTGTTGTTGTCGTCGTTGCTATAAGTACTTAATCCTATTTCGCGGTAAACTGCATAAATAACAAAACAACAGCAAAAAAATAAAACGTTGATATGAAAAACAGACTTTAAACAGACGGAGCTAGACAGATTGACTATAGGAGGAAAAGGGCAAGTGAATCCTTGAGAATGAGAAAGAGTGGTGAAGAAGAGAAAGAGTGGTGAAGAAGAGAAAGAGATTAAGTGAGTGCAGCTGAAATGTTTTGATTTAGTCATGCTAAAAAATTGGTATGAAATCTTTCGAAATAGTGAGTTTTATTGAGTTCTTCAAACAATGGAACAAATTGGAAATTCAACTTAAAAATATTTTTTCTTTTAATTTACGTTATTCAAAAAAATTGTGTTAACTCATTTTTCATGTAATGCATACTGTCAACCAAACAAAATGAAAGATAGAAAACCATACACAAGTAGAAAAGGACACCCCAATATTTCCATATGCAATAAAAACAACAGCACATGGGTTAATAAACGTAAACACGACGTTGATCATGCTGATGACAACTTATTCACATTTAAGCTGTAACGGGGTAGGTTTTTTATCATGTCGTTGTCCTGCTTCCATTGCCTGATGATACCAGAGGAGAAGGGAGGGGGTTAGCTTAAACCATACAATAATAGCAACAAGAACACATTTATTTTAATACCTTTCCGTATGGCAAAAAATTAAAAGCCAAATAATTTTGACGATGACCCTCTAGACAAAACAGCAAAAACAAAAACAGAACAGGGCATAACTAGAAGCTAAGAGCGTCTGAAAGCGAAAATTTATTGAGCAGAAAAACAAAGGATATTAAACTTAAATGTGGTTAAAGAACAATCTGAAAAGCGAGTATGTGTCCTTTAACCTTTAATGGATTAACATAATAAATAACAAAAACAACAATGCAGACATTGGGAATTAGAATAGTTTTTCTATAATTTTAGTTATTTGTGATTGGCTTCAGTCTATGGAAAGAAAGGGTTTAAGCTAAGCCAAAAATGTTTAAGTACAAAACAAAAGAAAGAACCTAGGAAAGAAATTTTCAATATTTAAGATGCCCTTTAGGCTGTTTTCTGTTTTCTGTTTCTTTTTCTTTTTTAACCAAATAAGTAAGTTAAATATGCAAATAAAAAACCTTAATTCATATAAAACAACATACCACACACATGAGCAACTACTTGGGGAAGGAAGAAAAACGTTAAAAGAATGTGCTCACATATTTCAGTTATGAGCCCTTTTGAATAACAACAATAACAACACATACCATAAAAAAGGAAGAAAAAAATGGTTGCCATTCTTTTCATTTCGTTCCTTTTCTTTCTCTAGCAGGACACTTTCATTCATTTAACATAAATAAGAAGTGAGTTTATGTTATTACTTTGCTTTATACACATACACACACACACACATGCACATATATATTTAGATACATATTTACTCATGAATGTATGTATGTATGTGTCTTTATTACATTTGTATAATGGTACGAGTATATGAATGTCCTTTAATTCACTTGCATTCACCCACAAATAAACCTGTAGCAGTAGTTCATTTACTTGAAAGCTTTGGCAGATTACAGGAACAACAAGCAGCTAGCAGTAACCAGCAGCTAACCACTGAAAGATGCTCATAAAAATTCCGAAAAAGAATAATACAGACACTCATCCATAAACATACATATATGGACTACACAGTACCACACAGTCAGCGAAAAAAATGATATCGTCTCAAAAATAAAATAAATGCCAAAAAGATTAGACGATCAAAGACGATCGATTTATAGATCAATTGCTAAGTGTATCTTCTGAAACTGACTACATATATCTATAGTCCTTTAAAAAAAAAACAGTTCCTAGTCGAAAAGGTTTAAGGTCCAAGATTCATCTTCCTTTCTAATAATGTATAGGGCATCAAACCCTGCGCTCCTAAGGTAAAATCGAATCACAGCTTAGCTATTTTTTTAATCTCATTTCCGGGAAAAAATTAGAACCAGAGAAGGATGACTTTACCTAATTATAGAGTAACAAAACCGACCAAAATTCAATCCAAAGCCAGACTAAATATTATGCGTGCAAATTAGACCAAAAACTAGACCAAAAGCAATTAGGCAAAAGCAGCCAAAAATCAAACTCAAATTTCAGAAAACAAGAACTAAGACCAAAATAAAACAAAAAACTTAACCAATCACCAAACTAATCTAGACTAATAATCAGATCAAAATGTAGATAAAAAAATCAGGCCAAAATTCAAATTAAAACTCAAACCAAAAATTTTACCAGTATTTAAACAAAAGACGAATAAAATTTCAAACCCAAAATCAGTCACAAAATGATGAGCAAAACTCTAACCAAAACTAAGAACAAAAATCTAACCGAAATTCAGATGAAAGACAGACAATGTGAGACAACAATTAGAGCTAAAATTTAGGTAAAACTCGGAGAGAAATCAAACTAAATTCGGACCATAATTCAGAAAAAAGTAGTCCAACAATTAATTCAAAATGCAGACCAAAATTATTAAAACTCAAACTAAAATCAGACTAAAAGCGACATAAAAAATCAAATTCCTGGAAGTGTCCCTGGAAGTGGAAGTTAATAAAATCAGGAAAAGTTAAATAAATAAAGGAATCCAATTTAGGTCATCATTGTGACTTTAAGTATGTTATTCAAGGTCTCCGAGGTAAAGTTTAGTAAAATCAGAATTTGTGGACCAACGGAAATTTTATGTACCAGTGTTTTTTTGAACTGAGGAACAGATTTTTGTTAACTTTTACTAGAGCGGTTGAGATTTTGTATTTGTGGTGTACCAGGCGACTCATTCTCGGTCCTTATTACGATCCAAACGTTATTTCTAAGAGAACTTCTATGCGTGTACTAGAGCGCTGTTTATTCACCGATCATTTTTGTTATAATTTTGTGCAACAGGATTTTTTGTGCTATCTTAATTTTGATAGTATATTTGTACTAAGAGATCTCATGAGCGAAAGTATGTAAAAACAGGGAAAGTTAAATTATTCCTTGTAGCTAGGTACTGGAGCGCAAGCTCATAGTTTTGTTTTCCAGGGTTTTAAGAACCAGAGACCATAGCGTTTTCCTTACATTCGTCTTATAATAATTCCCGAAGAGTTTCTGAAGCAAAAATTAGTAAAGTTAAATTTTCCCTTGTATTGAAACGCCATCTATCGACCGATCGATTTTAGTGAAATTAAGTATACCACGGTGTTTTTAGTGGACTCCGTATCAAAAGTTGATCAAATTAGGTAAGAGTTTAATGTTTCTTTGAACTTGAGCGCAATCTATTGACCGATTAAGTTGGTTGAATTTCTGTACCGGGGAACTTTATTTTTGATATTTTCATGTGAAAGGAATTATGTAGGAAAAAGTTGTAGTCCTTTGCAGCATTGCACTGCGAATTACACGTAATAAGTTTTAGAGTTAGTTGGGATATAGTTACATAAATCGATTTGGCCAACATAAGCCTTTTCGAGACAGTCCATAATGTTTTGAATGTTCTTGCATGCAAGACCAATTTTTTTGTGTTTTTGAACATAGAATATCTGAGACTTTAAACTTTCCCAAAACTGCAACCGTTTTCATTGAGTGTGTGTATCTTTGTTTATGATATTATTGTTGTTGTTATTTCTTAACCATAATATGCAAAAGTTTTCTTTAAAGTGTTTTCTGTGTTACATATATCTTGATGATACACTACACATATATACTTACATACGAGTATTTATGTACATATGCATGTTTTTTATTTTTTTACTTACATGTGAATGTGTGTGTGTGTGTGTGTGTGTGCCTAACTTTCTACCAAAAGCCAACAAAACAAACAAATCTACTCCTTTTATTTATTATACATACATATACATATGTACGAGAATATCTGTTCTGAGAAGTTATTTTATGTATTTTGTTGTGTTGTTGGGCTCAAATGAAAAATATTCATTGTCCTTTTATTTTTCTACTTGTTTTTTATTTAACTTTTTGTTGTACATTTTCATATTCATACACATTTTTCATATATGTAAATATCTTTCTGGTTTTCTTCTTGGGTTTTCCCCCTTTTTTGTTGTATGGTTTATCATAATAATAAAATTTGCATAAAAATATTTTTAAAATGATTTTTATTTCTATTTTCTGTGATATTTTTGTGTTGTGTGGTCACTTACTATTTACTGGGTGGAATCTCATTCTATTGTTACTACTTAGGTACTCATACTTAGGATGAGGGAAATGTTGTTTATTTTATAGAGTCGATTAGTGGCCCGAGCGAAAGTGAGATTTTATTTAAAATTATAACTTTTTTGCAGACATTTTACTGCCATCAGCAAACACTTCGAGGTAAAGGTGTAATAATTTAAATTGGGAAGAGCTCACGGAAGGCACTTGATTTCATGTACAGAGATCAGAGATGCCAATAGAAAAGTGGAAGCTCAATGGGAATATCGAGATATACGAGTACATACCTTAAAGTATGTTAAGATAACGAGTGCACCATAGTGCAATAGAAAAAATTAAAGTTGGAAGCCCCACTGGCTCCTTGCTTCCACCTGCAAAGTAAATAAAACACAATAATTGAACTGAAAAAAAATGTGTTACCATTCTTGATGGCTCCCAGATTTTTAATGCCAAATTTATTTTCCTTAATTAACCAATAAACTTATTTGCTAACTTAGCATAAACGCGCTGACGCTGCGCTTCCCATGCACTTTGGAGTGACGTGTCCGCAGTTGCGTTCCCACGTTTTTGGCAGGACATGACTTTGAGGATCGTATTACGGCTGCATGTGCGTGGCTGGCGAGTTTGGTTGGCGTGTGTTGAGTTGAGTTGGGCTGCAGCGTCTTAACTTATATATTTCTTGTTGTTTACCCTCAGTTGTTCCGATTCAGCCGGCATTAAAATTTATCTAACTGCTGCATTTAAGTGCAACGTAACGTGGCTGGCGAGTTTGGTTGGCGCGTGTTGAGTTGAGTTGAGTTGAGTTGAGTTGAGTTGGGCTGGAGCGTGTTAACTTATATATTTCTTGTTATTTGCCCTCAGTTGTTCCGATTCAGCCGACATTAAAATTAATCTAACTGCTGCATTTAAGTGCAACATATGCCGGCGAAAAATATAATGAGATGAAGCTCAAAACAAGCTTAAAAAAATAGTATTTACTTTTATTGCGCAAAAGGTCACAACTTTCATATGAAATGAGCATAAATGCTGTTGCTCCTCTCAAGTTACACAATTCCCACCACAATCCCTAATGGCATGAAGGTAAATGCCGTCAGATTCACCGCCTCACACACTCGCACACACACACACACACATATGCACTTTCATGCATGTGTTGCTCATCTGATGCCACACTATGTGTGCACCATAATGATGACCAATTGTTCACTGAGCAGTGAACAACCAGCAGCACAGCAACAAAACCCAAATGAAATAAACCACACAAAAAAAAAGGGCATTACTGTCGTGTACATGCGACATGTTTGTTGTTGTTCTTGTTGTTGCTCCACGTATAGGTGAATGTGAATATGAGGGAAGAGAGAAGATAGAAGAAGTGAAAGAGAGTCGTGAGTTTTGCTCTCGTTTTTCCATTTTCTTTTGGCGTGTGGAATTTTAATTTGTTTTAATGTTTTTTCAATGGTTTTTGTTACCAACATTTAATTGCATTTACGTGCCATTCTTGCAATCAACATTTTATTGAATAAAAACAAACAATTGTTTAAATGTTTGATGTTTAATTGAAATTTTCAGTTTAATACTGAACTTTTAACAACACTAATTACTCGTACCGAGAGCTGAAATTAAACGTACAAATTTATATTAAGTACAGGAATAAGTATTACAAACTTTTAACCTCTTGCAACCACTTGCAATCACCCAACGTTTGCTTACGTTAACACATCATTAAATCTTTAATTTGAATAAGTTTCTACGCTCTCTCAGATCAAGATGTTCATGTCTTCATGCGTGACAGGAAAAAGCTGGTGAAGCAGTCCGTACATCTTAAAGTGGTTGCACATCCATTTTCACCATTCTTGCCTATAATTGAACTAGCCACAATAGCTAGCCTGTGTTGATATGCCACGAGCTTTGAGAACATTGGGAATATAATTAGCAACAGTGTGCTGGAACCCGGCTCTTGCCGGTCTACGCACAAAAAAAAGAAGAAATTACCCACTATGCCGCTAACAAGATTAGCCAAAGATGATATTAACAGAAAATATAAATTCAAGAAATATTTCAAACTCAACAAGAAAAAGTGGGACATCGAAATTTTTTTGAAAACTCTTTTAAAGCTCATAATTTACATGCATATATTGAAATGGTTCGCTGATGGCACAAGAACAGAATTAGGAACAAGTGGATACCAAAACCAGACACCCGGAGTCTATGAAGAAGGTTTTTAGCACTTGTAAAGCAGATATTCTCATGTTCACAAATAATCCTCAAACCAAAGTGTAACAGTTTAGATAGAGTAATTTACTCAGACAATCAAGCCGCAATTATAAACATTTATCAGTTATCTTCAAAGTTATTCCTTATGTAAATCCGTAGAGTTTCTGAATGAAACAGAATTGGAAATGTGTTGGCTGAACTGCTAAGAATAATGATATAACACTATAATATAAAGTAAAGGATCGGTACGTCAGCATACTGGGATGAAATCATTAAGCTTAAACAATCAAAGTGTCTAATTGGGGATTGAGCTCCACCGAAAATGTACCCAGTTCTCTCTCTTTCTCTCTCTAGGCTCTCTCAAAGACGTTTTGAATTCCTTCGAGAATTTGATCAAATATTTTAATTAATTCTTCTGGAATATTGTAGTTTTAATATGTGAAGCAATACAGAGTATATTTTTTATCGAAAAAATAGTCAGCTACCGTTGTAGCTACGGCCGAGATCGGCGGAATACGTCTTCCTTTGAATGATTTATGCAATAATGCCAATTAAGACTCCTGCGAGCAACCGTACTGCAGATTTGTTGGGCGATAACAGGTAATTTGTCTTCTTCCTGTCTAACCTTGAAACTTCCCAGTCCTCCAGATTATTCCATACGTAATTTTACACAGCGATTGTGTACTCGTTTATTCTCCTAAATAGTTTGCACATTGGGGATTGTATAGAGGTGGCCGCCTTGTTTATATCCATTTCAGGGTCCCTTCTGGCCATTTCATCTGCTACTGCATATCCTTCAATACTGATATGCCGTGGAACACAGCAGAGAGTGATCCTTGTGGTGCTCAATGCCCATCAGTGAAGCACGAATCCCTCGCTTTTATGAAGTGTTTTATCAGTTGCAACGATTTTTTGTTAACATTTTTCTAATGATTTACAATTTGAATATTATTATTATCTATGCATTTTTCTCATTCATGTACTCGTATTTACTTACATTCGTGCCAACGAGTAGTAAACATTTTCAAATGAGAAAAATGCTGACAAACCGTAACGAATCGCAGAGAAAAACAATAACAACACGTGTTTACGCGGTAGCATACAAAAATCGCATTCACCACTACCAACCGTGCACCACAAGCACCGATGCGGTATAAGTAACGCAAATGCAATGCTTTTGAAATTATGAGGTAACTGGTGGGTGACGGTGATGGCGGGAGATGGCGGCTGGTGGCGAGATGACGGTGTCAGTGGTGCGTGCCAATAACATGAAAAACAGTCATGCATACACGTGCAAAAATCATATACACCAACAACGCACTTTTCCAGGGTATGTGTGCGTACAGGATATTTGCACGGAGCAATGCCTAGCTTCTTCTACCGTGCAACATTTGAGGCAGTATTGGGGGCGGGGGAGGAGCAGCATATCAAGTAAATTCTCCATGTGTTTTGTTTCATTTGTTTGGCCGCCTATATGTATGCAATAGAATGAACGCAATTAAGCGCATCAGTTTCACAAAGTAAAAGTGGCTCATACCCACAAAATACAAAGTCAGAGAGCTGAAGCTGAAACGGAAATGAATGAATGACGGGGACGACGACGACGGGAACGATGGCGATGGTGCTTGGGCGATGACGATGATGACGAAGTAACACCATGACTAACTACGAGTAACATAGAAGCTTTGAAACATTTGTAGAATTTAAATGTTTTCGGTTGCGACCAAAAACATGACGAAATTCTACTTGTTAGTATACATACGTGTGGACTATGTGTGGAAATGTCTGTGTTTACAGTAAGGCCCGGTTAATTGAATCAAAAATTGTGTATTTTGCAAAAAATCAATAAACCTAAGTAGGTATTCCCAATATACATATATTTATTTAAACTAAAGAAGTGAAATTTTGAGAGGCAACAATACAATGAAGATCTTTTATCCGGGGACTACGGTATGTGTGTCTGTTTGAACTCAAGGCCAGGCTGGACAACCGACACATGGCGGTTTTGTTAAAACGTTTAATTGCAATTTAGGTTGTTGTTGTTGTTGTTGCTTTCGCTGTTGCTGTTACTCTTCTACAATATTCAAGGTGCGTACATTTGGTGGGTGGAGGGCGGATGGTGGAGGAAGGGGGCCCAACTACAATTGCTTGTCAGTAATTGCTATTGTACGCATAATGTTTTATGTTTCGAGGGTAGCAAGCAATACATTACATACCATAGAAATATTTGCTGGTCATAGTTTGAAAATTACTTCAGATCACTTGCCAAGTAAAAGTTTAAAGAATTTAATTTTGAAATGTTAAAATTAATGGCACAGCGCGCAGAATGAGAAGAAACAGAGGCAGAGAAAGAGTTTAAGTGTGACGTATGTCAAATGCAATTTTGATATTCTAACACCGGAAAACGGAAACGGATATTAAAGGTCTTTAGCTTTTTAAATGAAAACCTGAAAAGTTACCCCCAAAATAAGGCAAAGGGCTGCTAAAAAGTTCTTCTCAACCCGAAAGGGGTGTTAACCCTTACACGCCATAACACTGATTAACATATGTTTCGTCTTCGGCTGAGTGTAATTGAAATTGACAAATTTTTCATTTATTTAGCGTAAAGTTTTTCTGTGTATGGAAAGCGACATTAAAATGTCATTTATCATTTGATTTAAATTTATTTTCGGGCGATCTATTTAGTGTAAGAATATTTCGTGGGGGTTGAGTTAGAGATTTAAAGTGAAATTTCTGACTTCGATACGTACGAGATGAAGTAAAATTTAAGTTAGAAAACTCCAAACTTTACTTGGGAGTTCAAACCATAAGACCTAAACTACAGAATGGGACCTTTTAGGTTTAAACTTAAAAACTAAAAGGACAATCTTACACATTTTTAAAACTATGAGGAAGACTGTAATACAAAATCGTAGATCTTTAGATATTCAAAAAACTATAAGATCTTGGTGAAAAGTAGTGATGCATCGATTACGATCAGTAATCGCAACCGCAGGTAATAGAAACCGGCGATTATTCTGGTTCTGGCACAATGCAATTATTGAAAATAGTGTGCTATATTTTTACCGCAGCGCTTATATACAATCTAGCCTAAGTAATCGGTTAACTTCAATAAATTTACATGTGCTGTGGTTTTTGGCATTAACCTTTCCTTGTTTTTCATGAAAAATTATAAAAACGAAAAAATCTTCTAATTAGTTATAATTAGTAAATTTACTTACTTACTTAGCTGGCACTACAACCGATGATCGGTCTTGGCCGCCTCCACAAAGCTTCGCCAGTCACTTCTGCTATGCGCGCGCTGGCGCCAGTTGATAAAACCAAGTGCATTCAGGTTGCCCTGCACCTGGTCTTTCCAACTTAGATTAGGACGTCCCCTTCTGCGTGTTCCTCCACCGTGGTTCGAATAAAACACCCTTCTAGCCGGAGCGCTTTCTTCCATTCGCTCAACATAACCCAGCCAGCGAAGCCGCTGGAGTTTTATACGCTTGTCTATGTCAGTGTCGGCGTACAGCTCATACAGCTCATCGTTCCATCTTATTCGATACACGTCGTCCACGCACGTCGTCCACTGGACCGTAGATCTTACGGAGTATCTTCCTCTCGAACGCTCCTAACAGCCTCTCATCATTGATGGTCAATGTCCACGTCTCTGCGCCATACATTAGGACGGGAAGGATGAGGGACTTATAGAGCGTTATTTTCGTCGGTCGAGAGAGGGCACTACTTCTCAATTGCCTACTGAGACCGTAGTAACACCTGTTGGCAAGAGTTAGTCTTCGCTTGATCTCAAGGCTGACATTATTGTTGGTGATTATGCTGGATCCTAGATATACGAAATCCTTGACGACTTCAAAAGTATAATTGTCAACAGTGACATTTTGTCCTGTGTGGTCGCTGTGGCGTAGTGGTAGTGTGTTGGGCTGCTACGCAGAATGTCCGGGGTTCGAATCTCGGCACAGGCAAAATCAAAAAGTAGAAAAAAATAATTTTTCTACACGGCACCACCTCTTGGCAGGCAATGGCAAACCTACAAGAGTAAAAATTGCCATGTAAAGCTTTTCACTTCGCCGTTCGGATTCGGCATTAAACTGTAGGTCCCTTCCATTCATGTACAAATATAAAACGCACAACATGAGTGGATGCGAAAAGCGAAAAGCTCGGCCTAGGCCCTCCATGGGCTGTTGTGCCACTAAAAGTAAAGTAAGACATTTTGTCCAAGACGCCGTGACTCCATGTTTGTTGACACAAGGTATTTCGTTTTGTCCTCGTTCACCACTAGACCCACACGACGAGACTCCCTTTCCAGGTTGGAGAATGCTGCACTGACTGCTCTAATTAGTAAATTTAGTTACCTAAATATTGGAGTTGAAAATATTGCTTATTGATTCCACAATTCAGCCTCAATAATCTTAATCGTAACCGGGGAGAATTAAAAATGATAAAAACTGAAATATCTATTTTAATAACTTCTTGCGGCTAGAAACTTTTGTATAGAACTAAGGTAATGACATTTCCCACCATGCTCTTCCCAATTTAAATCAATCTCGACTGTGTACTTCTAATGTACTCGCGCCAAGTAGTTTGCACTACTAGTTTGCAAACATAGCCATGAAGTGAAGCGCACTGCGGGAAATCTTCAGGCACTGATGACTTGTAGTTAGTTTGAATAGTAGATTACAAGTTAATATTTCTTACGTCACCCGCTCACATCATACCCAGAAATAAAAAGAGAGAAAGAAAGGCCGACAAACTTGTACAAAAGCCAATTCAATTTGAGAGCACATTCAATTGTTGTTGATTTTATTTAAATCATCTCAGTTGAAACTTTCTGTATATATTCACGCCTATGCAAACCCGAAGAGATAATGACAATTTTAAAAAAAAAAGTGAAATAACTACAAAAGATTTAAGGCTTTTATGCCAACTCATTACCAGAAAATATAAATACATGTCCTCGATTTATTTGCAACAGTTTTTAATATTCATGGAACTTATTTTTGTGAAATTATGTAAACAGACATACTCACAATAAATAAAGAAATCCATTACAAAAAAAATTGTGTATTCTCAAGATTATGTTGATTTAAGCGCTATTTCTTTCATTTCGCATGCAGGATATTTTTTGCGCTCATGCACATGCTACACCCATACTGACACAAACACATACACCATGATGAATATTATTTTCATTTTTACATACACCCAAGCAAAAAAGATTAGGCAACATATTTTATAAAAATGCCAACTATCTACTAAAATAATACTAACTTGACGGAGTTCGTGAACACAGTAGATAAATAAATTCAGGAGAGCTGCGAGAAAAATATTATACGATATATTCTCTAAGTTTGGCTCTAAATTGTATTGGATCATTTTAATCTTACAAAAATAGAGAGAATGAAAGTTAAATCACGAAGCGTATGCAAGAGAATAATTTATGGAACTCAAAATCACTACTTTACTTTACTTTACTTTTAATGGCACAACAGCCCATGGAGGGCCTAGGCCGAGCTTTTCTCATTCACTCATGTTGTGGGTGTTATATTTGTACATGAATAGAAGGGACCCACAGTTTAATGCCGAATCCGAACGGCGAAATGAAAAGCTTTTCATAGCAATTTTTACTCTTGTAGGTTTGCCATTGCCTGCCAAGAGGTGGTGCTTTTTTTTTTATTTTGCCTGTGCCGAGATTCGAACCCCGGACACTCTGCGTAGCAGTCCAACGCATTACCACTACGCCACAGCGACCACAAAATCACTACAGTCACAGAATTTGTGAGATGGTCTGGAAGAAAACATTTGGATCGAAAAAAACTATCAGAACGGAAGAAAGCGAACCGGGCCAATCCGCGCTGGAGAACAGTGGAGGAAAAGACGAAATCTTCAATGAAATTCAAATGAAAGTTGGGTGAAAATTACCAAATTAACTTCAAATTATTCCAAATTGTACATTGGTCTTATAATTTTCCAAATTGTATTAAGATAAATCCAAACTGATTTCACATTGAGAATTTCAAATTTAAATCAGTACCGGATCCAAGGTTAACGTTTGGGAGGACATTGAATATTAGTATTCGAAACAATCACGCAGTACCGAACCCAATGAGTCCAATTTCGTTCACGATGTATCTCCAATATGTTACTAAACATTATCGACCTGCAAGTCCAATTCAATTCAAATAAGAAAACAGAAAAAAGTTTAGACCCTCTTCAGAACAAAAGTCGAATAAAATTTAAACTAACACTCACTATAAATTTCAAATCATTATCTAAATCGAAAATCAAACCAAAGCCGACCAAAACTCGGAGTTGGACCAAATTCTGAACAAAAATTGCACCAAAATGCAGAAAGTTTATAGAGTAAAAGTTTCTAATTTATCAGTAAAAGTTTTTCAAATTTACTTGAGAATATTTGTAATTGATTTCAGAGTAAGAATTTCAAATTGATTTCAAAATAAGATTAAGAATTGACTCAAAAAGTTTTAAAACCTTTTTCTAATAATAATAAATTTAGTTTTTTTTTTTGAATTTTACACACAAATTTTTCTCTGAGCGTATGCCCACATCCTTTTATTCTCTTTTCACTCATAACATGGTGTTATCCTTTTTTTTGTTGTTATTTTTTTTTTTTTTTGTACAGATTTTACATATTTCTGCTGATATACTATGCATGATGAAGAGAGGCAGCAGAAAAATATTTCAATATTATTTTTAATAAATGCAAAACGTTGTTGATTTCTTTTTTGCTGAGTTCCAGTTCTTTTCATAATTTATGTACTATATTTACAGGGTACGTTCATGCTACATACATATATATGTACGAGTATATAAGGATAAGAATATGTTTGCATGTACTTAAATGCATTTCAATGCAAATAAATACATACACAATTAATATTGGTCATAAATTTTCAGGGCAATATTTGGGGGAAAAGGTAAAAAAAAGATTACAACTGAATGCAGTGAAGAGAATGCGCCATGAAAACTTTGCGCTCATCTGGCAGCAGAAGCGACAACAGCAGCAGAAGGATAGTGTTTATTTTAGCATTTAAGTCGACGCTCCAGGATATTGAATATGAAAGTATGAATTACACATACTTTATGTACATTTAAGTTAAACGCACACAATAAAAATTTAAAATTTTGAGCGCACCTTCAGCGGGCAGGCCCCAAGGAAATCTAAAAGCGGATGGTGTAAGCCAGAGGTTTACCACGGAGGTGTAGAGGTTGAATGGCTGCTGTCGTGTATAGAGAATCTGCAAGGGTAAAGTGTACACCATCACGCACTCAATGTTGTCAACACTTGCCACCTCATCAACATGGCACAAAAGTAGGTTTGCTGGCATAACTTTTCAGTAGTTCAAAAACTCAAAAACACGTAAACGAAAAATTACAAAAACATTTTCAAATATGCACTAATAATGCAATGTCAAATAGCTAACTTTACCGCTAACTCCATTTCGTTGTTAAAAAATGTTCGCATAATGTAGGGAAAAGGTATGTTCCTTGGTTCGAGTGTAAATTGCTGCCAAAAAACTGAACATGAAAAGAAAAATACTTCATTGTATGCTCAAGCTTAATAATTTCATCATTCAATGGTTGGTGGATGACGAAAACTGTTGCCTGGACCATGATACATTACTCTTCCGTAATCTTAAAACAACAGAATTCAATTTTTTGGCGTTGTCTATCAGACCATAAAGCACCAACTTTCAGCTAAATTTCCTGGTCTATATGTCTCTAGTAGTTACCGCTAAAATATGCGCACACGCACCCACACTCTGGTATTGTATGGTAACTTGACATTTTTGAATGTTTCTGTTTTAGGCAATGTCGGTGTAGACTTACAAAAACCAACAATATTAACACAGCAAACTCTTCTCTTTTCGGTTTGTTTTTTTTTTTTTTGCTTCTAAACAAAGTTTTCCATATACCACCATCAGAAATATGTATATGTAAAGTATGTATGTTTAACTCAATGTGTCAAGCATTAGGCGCGCAACGGGATATAAAAAATGTCAGGGTTGCATTTCTTTGAAATTTAACGGTATTGAAGCTAAATTGCATGTGATTCATCACAGTCTCAATCCCTTATGGATCGATGCTTGTTTGAACTCTTTTCAAACTTGGTTTGAACTTTTCCCTTCACATTGATCGATCCATTTTTTTCTGATCATGATTGCTTCCTAACCGTTTAACAAATGGAAGAAGCGACTGACTATAAAAAAAAGTAATGAAGTAGTAAGTTTCTGCATAGCTAAAAAGTGTGAAATTCTCTCAAATTCCTAGGTGTTTACAGTACTCTAAACCAAAGTTGCTAACCTTACAGGAAGTTTATGGTGGTTTATTGAGAGCTCCATATGAGAGGGTATATTTGAATAACCATGGACATTTTATTGAAAAATCATAAATTACCTGAACTTGACATGGTTTTTCCCCTTAAGATCCCAATGCTCGCCCGCGTAAAGATTTGATCATTAGAGCTACTTATATTAATAGTATTTTTGAAGTCAGCAGGAAGAGAAGAAAACCTCCAAAATTCGTTTGTTATCAAGAGGAAATCGCGGAATTCTAGTTTTACTATTAAGTCGGATTTTTAAGATCCTAGGTTGAAGTTTTCCTATTCATTCAAGTTCTGCGTGTTATACATCTACATACATGAATGGAAGGGTTCTGGATTTTCTTGCCCCACTTTTACTCTGGAAATCGTGTAAATTGGTTACTGATTTTTACTGTGTCTGGTCTTAAACCCGACCGAAGTGAAAATTTCAATGGAAAAGCTGATAAAGTAATAATATTACAATGTAAAACCTTTTACACCCACTCAAATTATGCCAGTTATGTTTAACCACGAATGGCAAAGGTCGTGAATCAAATATATATTACGTAAGCAAAGTTCACTCTTGAGGTAGGCTGACTTCAGACATGTAGCAGGAACATTTTGAAATGTTTAATTTTCAACTGACCGAAGAAATGAACCCGTGACCAGCCCTGTAATCTTGCATACCCACGACAGCATACACACTTGAGGTTGGAAATACACTTTTTATTTGGAAGAGACATTTACACATGGTGATTATGATATAAAGAGCCTAATATTAAACGAGAACAAGTTAAACGGAGAGGGGAGGAAGGGGAGTGTCTAAAAAGTAGAGGGTGTGCTAGATGCATCTATTCCAAAACAATGTGTTTGGGGTTTCAGTGTACATGTTTTACTGCTGTTTCTGCTACTTACTTAAAGTGCGAAATAATTGCAATTGCAAAAGCATGAATAGCACTTTGTCTACCTAGGCACAGGGAGGCATGTTATGGTAACCGCACAAGGTACTCGTACTATGCCGTCGAAAGAAGAAGAGGGAGTAGCATCACACAGTTACCACTGACTGTCATTGCCATATTATTGTTTGCTCACACTCGCTTCGGAACCAGCGGCCGGCTCTTTTCAGCCCTCAGCTCACCACTTGCTTGCTGTTTCTGCTGCTGCTGTTATTATGTTGGTCAAAACACATAACCACTTGACAAGGAACAACATGTTTTGCATGTCTGCCCCCATCTACATACATAGTTAGCACTTGTTATAGCGTGGTTGGTGGATGTATGAAGCTAAGGTAATCAAAAGGTTGTTACACCAGTGATATTAAATTTATATAAAATTTGTATTCAAATTTTTAACATAAGCATTAAATTTTATTGATAAACCTAACAAATTCTTCGTTTTATTAATATTTTTTTTAAATTTAATAAATTTAAAAAAAATATATGTACACATCAATTCTAATTAACTTAAAGAGGGTTAATAATTCTGTAGCTCATTACTTAACAACATTCTCCATGGCAAATTGTTGTGAGTAAGAATACACTTGAGAGAGAGAGAGAGAGAGAGAGAGAGAGAGAGAGAGAGGGTTACTATGTATAATGATACCATGTTTGTTGAAGGATTGTGTGCACCGGAAAGGCACGTGACTCCTATACCACACAGACACACTCACTCACTCAGCCGAAAATTTAATGAAGCTGTCATTTATTTATCGCAACGCATAATTTTTGGTTGCTTTTCTCATAACTAACCCTCAAACAAGCATTTGATGCATATGTTAGTAAGTAGTACCATACACACACTTGTAGCCGCACGTATGCATTACTCTCACTAGTTCAAGCAAGCCCCGCCAACTAACGACCCTGTAAATTAATTTCATTCTTTTCATACACTTTACTTGAATATTATATGCTATAGCTCCTTTGTTACACACTCAAGCGGTTTGAATAATGAATGAAATTTTGATGCATTAACCCAACGTTGAATGAACGTAGAATGAAGGAATGAGCAATTGTTGGTTGTTGGTTGAAAAAAAATAATAAATAAATAAAAGGTAACGATCGCGTGAAAAGGGTTAAAACACAAAAAATGCGCGAACATGGCTTAAATATTTCATAGCTATGTTCTGCTCCCCGCCTCGGCTCTCCCCTCTCCACTTGATGATATTTTGTTCTCTGTTTTTTTCAACGTTATGTTTTTACTAATTTGTGTGACTAAAAGCAGCTGTCATTTTTATTTTTAAGTAAAAAAATAACAAGAAGAAGTGGTACGTATTCGAGCCCGAACTCGAATAAAACAAAAAATTATGGCGTCAAACAGTTGACAATCCTTTAACGCTTGTATTTTTTTCCATTTAAGAACGGTGCTGCACGATGGGTTGAATTGTTAGAAATTTGAAGTAAATTCTTGAGTGCTTAAAGCCGATTTCAAAGGTGGCGAGTGAACAGATGAAAGCTTTTACTGATTTGAAATTTCACAAAAAATATTCATATTCAAAATATCTTGGCCCTATTATACCTTGATTTCTCATTTCTGTCCAATCAGAAGTTTAACCGACGGCAAACTGGCCGACATGCGCTGGCCGGCTATGCAGAGTGTCCGGAGTTCAATCAATACTGCACGGCACCTCATCTCTCTCATCAGGCAATGGCAAACCTAGAGTAAAAAGAGTAAAAATTGCCTATGAAAAGCTTTTCACTTCGCCATTCGGATTCGGCATTCATGTATAAATATAACACGCACCACAAGAGTGGATGCGGAGAGCTCGGCAAAAGAAAAATATTTTTAGGCGTGAGCGGCTTAAGAATAATGAGTGCAATTAAAAGGCTAAAGCAGACCCAATGAAATAAACGCAGGTACGAACCACTACTAGCATGTCAAAAAAGGGAATTGGAAACAAGGTCGTTTTTCCCTTGGTAAATATCTCGTGGCATTATGGCTCTGATCGTTATAAGTCGAAAAACTGAATTGGTAAGACGAAAGAACCCAAAGCTTCCTCTATGAATACGAGTATTTCCAGAATTTTATAAAGAAACGTGAGTCCAGTATCTGAAATTGGCCTGGAATTTTTCAACACATTCACAATGAACCCAATTTGGTCTTTGTGAGGCTGTTCGCAATCGCGATTTATAAATTACTTTTACCGCATCTTCGCAACTTCACCATTTCACAAGAGCTCGTGTTCAGCATTAACGAAAAAGTGGAACTAAGCGAAGAGTAAAAATTTTATAGAATTTTGCAGACCATTCTTGTTGGCTATGAAACCAAAATAGAAAATAAGGTTTCAACCTACAAATTATATCAAGTTTTCCTACCCACAGTCCAGTCCTACAGTTCAAGATTGAAGCTATTATTAAGTTTGACCCTTACTCAAAACATTCCGAACCATTGTGCCGTTCTAACATTATAAGTAGGAAAGGCAACACAGCTAAAGTATTTAGGACATTGTTAAGGAATTCAGGAATTCAGTCAAATGAAAATGCTGAAATACTTAACTAGCAACATTTTTTACTGGTGGAAGCTAGAGAGTCGGACTCCCTCTCTTTAGTGCAGAAGGAGTAGGAGTTGAGTTGTTTTTTAAAAATTATTATACATTTATTTTATTGTTATTTTTGCTGGGTTTTTATTGGTTTGGTTTTTGTTTGTTCTTGCTATTATGTAAAGGACAACAACGAATTTTGTTTTTCCCTCTAATTATGAATATGAAAAGAAAAAAATGTTGTGCACAGTTGAATGCGTTTACATGAGAATTAGGATTTTTTGTAGTTGTTACAAAGATAAAGCGTGAAATACTTAAACATAACGTTGCTTAACCCTTGGAGGGAATGGGGAAGTAAGAGGTCAGACAGATAGAGGGAGAGAGAGAGAAAGAGAGAAAGAGAGAGATAGAGAGAGAGAGAGGGAGAGAGAAACATGCATCGTTAAGTGGGTTACTTGTGTAAGGGATTTGTTGGACACTCATAAATATTTTGTTTTGTGTAAGTTGTAAAATTTTATTGTTTACAATTAAGAAACGAAAATACGACAGAATGAGAAATTAGTTTTTCTGGGCTTTTAAACCAAAGTCTAACAAAAAATTATCATTTTATTATATGACATTAGTAACTTAAATTATAATATAAACTCCAAATGCTTCTGGTAACTCAATTATAGATCCAGATCCAGAGAGAAACGAATGAGAGAGAGAGAGAGCGTTTTTTCATATCTACAAAGAGAGAACAACTCATTTCCATGTCATCTAAAACAGGAAAAACATTGCATCTTGCACTCTTATTTTCTATTTCTTCGAGTAAATTATTAGTTGAATAAGTTCTAGCTTTACTTTCCTTCTCGCTTAAAATTTTACTCAAAAATTGGTTACTGTCGCTTTTAAGTAAATATTTTCATTTCCAATTTAATATTTCTTCTGTAAGGAAATGCAGTCACGTTCAAACAGTCACAGCTTAAAATAGTAAAAATTCACCAAATACTGCAAGTACTTACAATCTAAAGTACTAGCGGTCGCAGTACTATCATCAAAGCTTTTGTAGTACTCACTTCCGTTTTCATAAACGAAAATCCTAACGAATCCTTTGATTTTGAAATTCTTTCAATTTGCTGTAAACTCAAAAAAAAAAGTGAAAAAAAGTAGCAGACGAAGAAAAGAAAAGAAATTGTTTCATTGATATGCGTACATGTTTGGAATTTTTAAATGGTAAATAGTTAGGAGAGACTAGGGTAGGTTGGGCCATGTACGAGTAGTTGAGATTCAATGGGTGAAAAAATCAGCATATGTAAAAATGCCAGAACCTGATGAAATAGAAAACCATCAATTGCCGATTCAATTAAAAGAAGTTGAATATTTGGGGGAAAATGTACATAGTATTAGGGTATTCATTAAATAATACCTGAGAAAATTGTTACCCAGTCTCCTCTATTTGCTTTTGCCAGCAAACAAAATTGCATTGGAATCAGCACATTTTTAAAAGTATCTGCATCTGTTTTGTTTTCATTTTGTTCATTTCAGTTGAAAAGCTGTTGTATTAAACTTGAAACTGCATAAGCTCTTCAGCGACTCTTCTGCGATTTACTCGTAAAAATTAAATATCCAAATGTTTATGCACGAAAATTGTTATCAACTCGAAAACACGCACAAAACACAAGCTTATGTCACACGAAAACAAACTTCAAAATCCTTAAAGCTTTTAATATTTTCTACTTCCTTTATGAAATATCACTTTTTTCGTTTACTTACTCCGCCAGCAGCAAGGAGGAAAATAGAATATTAAATGATTGATAATTCGTGCATAAAATTTCATAAATTATCACAATAAAGCACGCACTTGTAACTACTTGGATATGAGTATCATTTGTTTACACAGAAGGAGAAAAAATATGAAAATTACTGAAACAAAAATCTTTGTTATATTGCGGTATTTTACATAAACATAAAAGGAGAACTGAGCCCTCTGCTCTTAAGAAAGAAGGTTTAAAAGATGCGTAAAAAATATGAAAAAATGTCAAAGTTTAAGAAAATATGCACGAAATGTATTAATTTTCACATATAATCATGTAATGGGAAAAAGTATTATTCTAATTATACTGTGATTTGAAAGATTTTGACATAATATGCACAATATGCATGAACAAATCTGACTGCAATTGCACGAACGAGCTAAATATTATAAAGTTACCAACAATCTATTGGGAAAAGTTCATGTTTAATAATTAGAAGTACAAATGCATGCATACGAGTATATACACTAAATACCTAATTATGCACGAATATGCCCAAATTAAGAAAATGAGTGAGAGGAAATATAAAATAAACATGTTAAGCATATCAATGTGGTCGCTGTGGCGTAGTGGTAGTGCGTTGGACTGCTGCGCAGAGTGTCTGGGGTTCGAATATCGGCACAGACAAAATCAAAAAGTAGAAAAAATAATTTTTCTACACGGCACGGCACCACCTCTTGGCAGGCAATGGCAAACCTACAAGAGTAAAAATTGCCTATGAAAAGCTTTTCACTTCGCCGTTCGGATTCGGCATTAAACTGTAGGTCCCTTCCATTCATGTACAAATATAAGACGCACAACGTGACTGGATGCGAAAAGCTCGGCGTAGGTCCTCCATGGGCTGTTGTGCTATTAAAAGTAAGTAAAGTAAGTTAAGCATATGTATAAGTATATGCACGTTTTAGGAAAACAGAACACAGTGGCATAATATTTGGAATTATTCAGCATATGCACGAAAAAGTGCATTATTTAGCTAAATATGCACGAAATAATAAAACATTAATCGAAAAAACATACCAAAACAAATTTGCATACATTTAGAATAAGCAATGAAATATGCACGATTTAACAAACTATGCACAAAGAAATTTTTTGAATACATATATCAAAAAATATAATATTTCAAAATATCAGAGGAACCTACATTCATTAAACGACTATTACAACATTACACACATGCTGACAAGACCAAAATAAATAAATTTGCTATAAATATATTTCTACAAACTTATTTTCATGAGCGTACATGTGACTACAGCTTGTTCTTTTGTGCACATTTAATTAAATAACAAATGGAAATGAAAAATTTAATAACTAATCACAGGCAAGACAACATTTCACATTGTAATCTCCTTAAGGCTTACGGATGCCAGCAAAAAAACAAAGCATAGAAATTCATAAATCAAATATTGCAGATGATTATTCAAAAGAAACGGAACATATTGTTGAAAATATGAAGGGCGTGCAGAGCGACGAAGGATGTACAGCGGCGGCGACGGCGGCAGCATCGGTGGGCAACACGTATGCGTAACATTAATTGACTTCCACTTCCGATGGCGCACGCAAATAAACATCCCCAAATGCGTTCAAATGCCAACAGCAAACAATACCCCTACTGAAGAGAAAGTAAGACGGAAATATCAAGGGAGTATGAGATAGAGATAAAATTAATGTATAACATCCGTTTCATTTATGAAACGCTTGTACTTGCAGATACAAATATCATTTCAATTAAATACTCAAAAGCAAAATAATTAATTGTTATTTGATAAGGAATTCCATCTAATGGGAAAGAGAGTACAAGTAAGCAGAAGAGGCAGCGCTCGTGTACATGGCATTAATTTGAATAAAACGGAAATGAAAATGGAATAATTTGCAATGTCTTTGTATGGGAATGTTCACATTTATGTATGTGTGTGTGTGTATATGTACTACAATAAATTTAAATTATTAAGATTGCAGGGAACTTTTCTCAATTCAATTTTCACATGCAAAAGCTTTCGTTATTATTTGATATACTTACTCGAATGCAGGATGAGCAGCTACTTACTTGAAATATGTAAAACGCTTATACATTTAAATTAAATTATAAAATAATTTGCAACACAAACAGACTGACGCACTCTGTCTATCACACACACACACGCACACACCCACACACTCACTCATACATAAATACTCCCCCAATAAAAACTCATGTATTTTACTACTTTTTTTTGTTGACTTGTTCGCAATCATGTTAACATACGAGTACACTTTTTATAGAATACAATTATCACTGCTGCTGTTGCTGCTACTGCTATCATTGACATCCACTCAGTGTCACCAGCAACATGCTTTTAAAATTTTCCATTTTTCTTTCAATCTTTCTACACACATACACACACACACACACACTTCCGCCTCCTGCTCTCGGATACACCCACTTTATGCGGCAGCTAGAGCATAAGTAAATAAACGAGCTCCTGCTCGCTTCTTACATTTTAATAGTCGAATTTTGTTTGTTTATTTAAAAACTTTTCCATTTTTTGTTGTTATTAATAATATGTAATCACAGAGCAGAGAAGTTTGGAAAAATCTTGTTGCAGTAGGAATATCACATAATCAAAGATGAAGAAAAGGTGTCAGCAACAGCAGCTTATTTTCGATTTGACAACGGACTCGCCCACTGCATGCTGTGTGATTTTAATGATTTTTTACTTCAATTTTTTATTGAATTAAGAAATGATTATTTTGGGTTTCGTACTTGGTAAATGCAGTAATAACATTTTGACTTTTGAATATGAATTTTATTTTTTAGTGTTCACTTAAACATTGTAGGAATATAGGAGAGACAAGGGCGCTTCTGGGCATATCCTTATTCTCAAAAGTTTATGTATATTTTAATATTTATTAATACACAAAACAAAAATTTTTTATACGATACCAAGAATCTTCGTCAAAACTCGTCAACTCCTTCAAATAGGAAATTGTCGTTGAAAATGGAGAAATTATAAAGAGCCCAGCTGTGGTTCTTTCTCTTACAATGGAAGGGAAAGTGGGCGACCTCGGGACTGATGCATGGCCTCGCCGTGCTTAATCATCCACAAGATCTTATCGACTCAGCAAGACAAGAACCGATAGTACAGCTCGTGACTTGGATGGACTGACAAATAAAGCATTCAAAAGTCATTGAAAACGAGACCGTATGATGTTTTTATGTTTCTATACGATGTCCGCATGACGTAAAGAATTTTTACTCGGGTTTGAGGAAGTGATAATCACTGAGTTTCGTCTCCAACCGGAAAAACCGCTAGAGCAGCCGTCATCGTATGATATGCCGCTATGTATGGCATTTACTAAGATGCGGTCGGTAAAGTATTATTGGACTGCATCATGTGCAATCAGTTGCAAAAATTTCTGTGGGGAGGTATTTCATTCGCTCAACAATGGGTAAGTAAATTAAAGACAAATACCGGCAATTAGTGATACCATGGCAGAAAAAAGTACTTTCTTCTTTTCTTTTAATGGCACAACAGCCCATGGAGGGGAGGGCCTAGGCCCAGCTTTCCGCATCCACTCATGTCGTGCGTGTTATATTTGTATATGAATGGAAGGGACCTACAGTTTTATACCGAATCCGAACGGCGAAGTGAAAAGCTTTTCATATGCAATTTTTACTCTTGTATGTTTGTCATTGCCTGCCAAGAGGTGGTGCTGTGTAGAAAAATTGTCTTTTTTACATTTTGATTTTGCCTGTGCCGTGATTTAAACCGCGGCAGTAGCTGCTCTGCGTAACAGTCCAACGCAATACCACTCCGATTCAGCGACCACAGTACTAACATCAGATACATATAATACACATAATCAACTTGACTAACTGGGTATTGATCATGCGCGCACTGGAAAGCTACGATGTGCCATTAAATCTACGGAGCATTATCGATAGCTATTTTACAAAGATGACACAATATAAATGAAGTTCAGATTTATCACATTCAAGACATACCTACCTACCTACCGGGGTCATTAAAACAGGATCTGTTAACCGAGTTCCATATTGGAACCAACACTATGAAACATGATATATGAAAGCTGACATACTCAAACTGAACCTATCCGCGGGCACAAAACTGGAACGAGATGCAGATGACAACGCGTTGGAGGGAGTAGCGAAGAGGACGGAAGACTTACAAGTCATCACAGGGAAGAAACTAGAACAGCTAATAGTGAGTGTGAGTGGCGCTTATACATGTCTTAACCTCACGTCCTTCACCTAGAAATGGTCATCAATTCTTTGGCCATTTGGCGACAGTTAACAGCAAAGCGGTTAAGATAAGAACCGCACTTACATACATAACACTTAAAGTTGGAGGGCAACAAGTGAGCAAAACCCACATTTTTCCACAATATTGGGCTTCAGGTTATTTTATTCAACAAAACTCATTTGAGCAGCGGATTGATCATACTATGCAAAGAGGCTACGGATTTTTAAGGAGTACTCACACAGATTTCACCACAAGGATGACTTCAACTCCTGACTCTAGTAAGTCCAAATAAAAACGACAATACCAGACACATACTTATTCACATGTCTAACGTTTTGAAAACGTAAGGAAGGAGATGAGACAAACCTTTGATAGGGTTTCAAATCCTAGAGTAAGGCAAACTTTTATCAGGCTACCAATACTGAACATAAATATATCACCTTACAACAGTGATATGAAAATTTGTGGAAAGATAGAAGCCGACATGTACAGTGGCTGAGGGCATTATGCTTGTGCTACGAGTCGCTGAAAGAGCAAGCAAACAAATAGAGCTGAACTGAACTAAATTGTTAGTTTCATCTTTGAGAAGTAATAATTTTTCTTCTCGAGGAGCTAATTCAAATTTTGTTAACTTCATTTAAAATTTTTGTCTTATTCATTCAGCATAAGCGATTTAAAGTTAATGAGGAGAGAGTGTTAAATCCTACCCGCCCAGGAATTCATCAAGTCATTAAGAAGAGATGAGAACGTCTCACAATAAAATACTTGAATAGTACAGACATTAAAACTAATAAATATTAAATGAAACTGTTTTATTTTTCACGTTGTTTTAATTTCAATTCCACAAAATATTAACAAAAACTCAAATAAAACAGAAATATTTCACATACTCATACCCAATGTGAGAGTAGAAACATGTAGACACTGTCAACGATCATGTGATTTACGAGCGATCGCAACGAACATGAACGCGATCAGAGCAATGGAAACGCCCACCCGTTCCGTTCATTGATTATAATTTTTCAGTAAAAATGTTGTGAAGTAATTTTGGAATGGGGAAAACAGATGTTTTTCGGAGCCGCAAGAGCTTTGTAGGTACTTCGTGCTGGACTGTGAAGATCAGCAACGATCAGCATTCGATGATGAGCGCTGCTGGAAAAATAAAGTGTGAGTGAAATGAAGCAGCAGCAATTTTTAAATTGTTAAACATGTATTGCTTGAGGAGCAGTGTGTAAAGGGGCGTTTTTATGCGATATGTTATCTATTTTTCTACTGTGCAATGTGAGAAATGGGCACGGAAGAGTTGAAAACTCAATGGCAACGATGACAGTGTTTCAATCATTTAAATTAAATTATTTTTTTTTTAGTCTGTTTCATGTCATAGTTTTGCCTTGCAGTTTGTTTCTAGAAACATTTCGAGCAAAAGTAAATAAGAAACATTTTCATTTAAATTGAATTTATTTTCTTTGTAGGATTTTTATTGGCCAATGGAGCAATAAATTTCACTGTGAAATATGCGACGGCAGCAACAACAACAAGTAAGTAGGTACATACTTAATAATGAAAAGTGAAAAGAAAATGGGCGTGTTAATATGCCAATATATCTCTTTGGTGAGTGTGGGGCAAGGCTGACTGCCTGACTGCCTCATTGCCTGCTAGCCTGCCTCAACTATGTACTACTGTGCCACAGTGTGAGTGATCGGTGAGAGTTGCCTTAGAGCTTTCCTGTGTTGCTGATCATGTAGCTGCTGCTATTGTTACTGATGATGTTGCTGCTGCTGAAGACACGCGCATTCCACTGTATCTTGCCAAGAGCTTGTTCGCTGTCACTTTCGATTTTACTTAGCGTCATTCTTCGCTTCATTAAGTTTATTTTTGTTTTTTTTTCTCCTTTGTTTTATTTCTTTGATGATGAAATTAGGTACTTTAAAATTATTTTTCAACAAACATTTTCTTCAAATAGTTTTCAATAAACGAAAATATTTTTAAACTTTACATTGTACACTGGAAAAATTATTACATCTTTAATTATTGAATAACAAAAAAAAATATAAATTTTCCACCATCAAAGGGGAAAATGAGGAAAGCAGAGAAAATGGGAAGGAATAAGAGAGAGAGAGTGAGAGAGAGAGATAGGAGGTGAAGGAAGAGAAGAATTGTACAAAAGGGGAGAAGCTAAAAGAAGAGAGGATGGCAAAGGGAGGAGTTTGAATGGGTAGCGTTATGGAGGAGAGGGAAGATGACAGGGTAAAGAATGGAAAAAGGGATTGGCAGTGTATAGAAGTCACTGTGGTGTTGTTGGCAATACATTGCCCTGCTGTGCCGAGAAAGCAGGGTCTTCGCCCTCCAAGAGCTGGTGTGCTATTAAAAGAAAAGAAGAAGTGTATAGAAGTGGGGAAGGGGATGTGAAAAGCGGAAAGGGGAAAAAAAATGAGGGAAATTAGAAGTAAAGGGGAAGGGAACCGGAAACAGGAGAGTAAGAAAGAGGAAGGGTGAGTAGAAAAAGGGGGAGTGCAGTGAACAAGGCTGACAAGGGGACACGGAAAGAGAAGCGGAAATAGAAGCGGAAGAAGAGAGAAAAAGAGAAAGGAGAGAAGGGAGAAACTGAGAAGGAGAAAAGGGAGTTACATGTAATGGAAGCAATGGGTACAAGGGAAGAGACTTGGGAGAGTGGACTCTGAATTTGAGATCAACCAATTAAATCAATATCATATTTTTACGTAATGACAATGTCACAAGTTCCTACAAAGCCTTTCGGTAGGATTACTGACCCTGGGTTTCTGATATGAACTTTCGCTTTTCAAAGCACCACCTGCACCACCACAGGGTTTCACAGACTCACTTCAACCCCCCTAGATCACTAGAAGATCTAGATCACAAAAAAATTCCAAGCCCTCAACTTCCTCTATCACTGTGACTTTTAGTAAACAAGTTGATTAAATATCTTCAGTGAACTGCTGAAGTAATAATACTAAATTGAGACTGTCTATTTTTTCGGAAAAATTTCTAGCCACAAAATATTGTAAAATTCAAAAAAGATGAGTATCATTCGATCAGGCAAATTCTTTTTGATCAGAGGAGACTGACTTGTTTCGTCATAGAAGAGTATTATTAGATCTGTCCAAGAAATTCTAGAAACAGAGACTCGAAATTGAATGTTAATCATTCGGTGTCTTTACTAGCCTTCGGATTCTTCACCTCGAACCTTTTTGTTCAAATCCAATACAAAAATGCCACTAATTTCGATAGAGTTCGAGTTATTGAATCAAATTAATGGCTTCTGAATGAAGGGACTTTGGACCAAAACTATTCGGACTAAGTACTTATCCTCATCAAATGATTGCTTAGATCTTTTCACAGAATTTAAGCCACAAAGAGATGAGCTCTTTTCTGCTATTGAATTAATCTTTAGCAAGTAAATCTCTCAGTGTATCCCGCTATTTTTGGAAACCTCATTCACCATTCATTTTGAATGAGCTCGACAATTTTAATTAATTGATTGCTCCCCAGTGAGATGTCGCTGCGGTCGTTTTGATTTCAATAGTTCGTTATGTTTATCATTTCGCTCTTGTCGCTGATCTTTAAGTTTTCTACAAATTATTTCAAGGATGCGTGAATTGTATTCTTAAAATACCATGAAGTTAAGATTTTCGATAATGAGAAGTAATTTGTGTTATTTTAAATACTTATTTTGATATTTAAGAAAATAATGAAAACTAAACCTAATCAGTTCCAAATGTTTATAGCTAAAAAAAGCGAGTTTGGCTTCTCTTTCCGTAAAATATTCGGTTAATGAGTTTATGAAATTTCATATTTATATTTTTCTCAAGCGGTGATCATTAATAATTACTTTTCTCTGTATTCACAGAAACACTTTATACGCCCATCAAACACATTTCGGTTAACTGGAATCACAAAGAAAAAGCTCAGCTCTTTCAGTTTCATTAAACCGTTTCATTTCGTATTTATTACAGATGAGCTCATCTTTTCTATTTACCCCTTAAGTCTATAATAGATCACACTAATTTGTAAATCAAGTTTTAATTTTAGTGCGCTCTGCTCAAGAAGATCGTGCTCGAGCACAAGAAGATCTTTGAAATTAGTTATGCAGCTAATAGATCTGTTAAATGCTCCAACTGCTGCGCAACCATAAGCTGGCTGCTTTATAATAATAAAAATAATAATAAAAAATCTATTCGTAGTTTTTATTGCTGTAGGGTATCAAAAATCAAATAATGATAATGCAGCCAAATCTAAAAAAAAAGATCAAAGCATAGCAACGCGCTCTTAATTGCGTTAGAAGCGTCACGTCTGGCGTGGCCAAGGCACGCTTGCTGTGAAGCTGTGTCATACTCAAAATTTGTCATACTCAAAAATTACACTAAACCTGAAAAATACTCATTAATTTAATGCATAAACCCAATTTGAAACAAGTAGGCAGAATCTCTGAAAGAAAGCCGTTTGTGAATCAAAGAAGAAAGGGTCGCTGAAGTATCGGCGGCCGTCTGTTGTAGTAGAACAGCAGCAAATAATGAAGATCTCAACCAATAATAAATGAAAATATTAAAGTTTATTTTTATTTGATTCTTTGTTCTTTTTTCTTTTAATACTCCTACATACGCCTGGTCAATATCAGAGGCTTCGATGAGGCGTATTACCTAAAGAGCAGCATGATTATTTTGCCGGTGTTGTGGCAAGTAAATGAACGGTTTAGTTGCAGGTACACAACAAATACGTCGAGATTACTTTGTAGAATTACTCTAAATAATGTCAAAATTGTTAATCAGTTAACATTCCACATGTTTTCGGTACGGGGGCGAGCAGATTTTCAGTGCCAAACTCCTACTCTAGCCTGTTTGACTCAAAGATCCTGACGATAGCAAACCAAATTCCTGCCCTTTTCTATTCAACTCATCCGAACTACACAGAACTTTATCTTACTCATACCAGCCGGAAATGATTTCTGACAACATCCAGGCACTCTTCAGAGCGTTTTTAAGCTTAAACTAGCCAGTTTCAGGGATTCGGTCTGAGGTTCCCTGGACGTATTACTATATTTAGACCAGATTTTGCTTATTTCCTTCAAGATTTCAACATGTTCAGAGCAAAATCGACCGATTTAATATGGCTGCAAGCTCAGAAAAGATGGAATATTTCCGAAAACTCAAAGTATTGTTATCTTAACCTCAGATAACATTGAGATGAATTTGTGATTCTAATTTCTTCTCCTATATATTTTAAGACCAGCTTAAGCGTAATTCAAATGATTATCAAGAGCTGATGATTCTCAGACCTCAAGCTGACTTCAGATGCATTTTTGTTTTAGGCTGGAAATTTCTGTGTCATTCCGATCAGCTCTTGCCGTCGGCTTATATTATCCTCATACCAATTGAATCTTTTCTATCAAGACTCATGTACTTTTCATGAGCTCAGTAATTGTAACCAACTCATGCTTCGGAGGTCCATGGCGTTATAAGGGTTTTACAATTCTTAGGCCAGTGTGAAGTAAAAACAGAGGGGTCTCAAAATTTATCAGGCAATCAAATATGAGGAGGTCTAAAGATATGTTAAGCCTTCACTATCCTTAGATATGATTAAACGAAGAGTATATTGCTTCAGTGAACTTTTCAATTTTTAGCTATTCTGAGACAAACTCGGGTTAATTTACAATTTCAACATTTTTGGGGATGCACTATTTAAGAACTCTGACGTGCTTAGGTTGTTTTTGGATGGAAACTCTTCTGGCTTTCACTCACATCAGCTGACGATCCTATAGGTTCAAGCAAGGATCTACTCAAGGGAGGTCTTTGAGGTTAATCACCTCCTTTGTAGTTATACAGATTGGGTAAAATTTATTAATAATATTATGTAGTATATTATACTTGGTCGCTGTGGCGTAATGGTAGTGCGTTGGGCTGCCACGCAGAATGGCCGGGGATCGAATCTCGGCACAGGCAAAATCAAAAAGTAGAAAAAATAATTTTTCTACACGGCACCACCTCTTGGCAGGCAATGGCAAACCTACAAGAGTAAAAATTGCTATGAAAACCTTTTCACTGCGCCGTTCGGATTCGGCATTAAACTGTAGGTCCCTTCCATTCATGTACAAATATAACACGCACAACATGAGTGGATGTGAAAAAGCTCGGCCTAGGCCCTCCGTGGGCTGTTGTGCCATTAAAAGTAAAGTAAAGTATTATGTAGTGGGAATAATACAGCTCAACAATCATCATTTAGAAGGCATTAAGTCATTTCCTTTGTTTTCACAAAAATTTTCTACAACTTTGCTATCTACTAATCGTCATGGACCTGGGATTTCTCCTCAGTTCGCCAATTCACTACTGAGGCTATGTGCAAGTTCAGTTCTTTATTATCTACACTTTATCTACATGTTATCTACATAGAAATGTAAAAAATTTTAGAAATAAAGTTTTCAACAACTTTATATAACTACACTATCTCCTTATTGTATGAAAGTAGCACCCTTTTACTCTCAACTTATCATTGTTCTGAGTTTACATTGTACAAGTATATACCCGTATGTATGTAATCAACTAACCAAGTGGAACCGGTGCACTGCTCTCAATGTCGGTTGGTATGCCACAAAAATCGCAAGTGACTATCGCGTACGCCAACAAACCCACACTGAATATGTCATTAGTGCAGTCAAATCTATAGAATTCAGTAGAGAGGCATCTGCGTTATTAACACATTTATTAACACAAGTCATCGGCAATGGCAACAACAACAACAACAAACAACAAAGAATGACCTTTTCAGTACAGCAGTATAAGTAAGTAGGTACTACATATATGGTTATGGATTCAATGAGTTGATTATAGTTTGCTTGCTTGCTAATCGTCATGGATCGGAAGCACCTTCCTTTTTTGTACATCATTCGAATACTAGACAGTTTCAACATACAAGTTAATTTTTTTCAATGATTCTTAAGAATTTCTTATCCTTTTTTTTGTTGTTAATGATAGCCTTTAGGTCTTGGCTAATACAACTACTTAAAAGTGATTGCTTGGCATACTATGAAATTGTCGTTGTTGTTATTGTGTATATCGTACGCGTGATCATGAAAGTGTTTTATTCTCACACAGAAAACGGCGACAAAACAGAAAAAAATAATAGAAACGGACGTGATTATACAAAAATCACCAATAAGAGAACTTCTTATTCACATTTTATTGAATTATAGCTACGAGTCTTTAGTAAAGTGTGTTACATATTTCTTGTTTTGTAAGGTCACTCGTTAATTGAGTCATTAAGTAAGCGAGCAACAGAAAGGTTGTGGCGTCAACTGGATTTTATGTTGGTTTTTGTTTTTTTTTTTTCGTTATTAGTTGCACATATCAAGTAAACTCGTATGTAATGAGAAAAAGAGAGCTTCAAATTGGCTGCATTTATTTTAGAAATGTTTAAAAGGGAATTTAAATTCAACTACTTGCTTAATTTTGTTTTAATTTATGCATAACAAATAACCGGAAATGAGATTGTTTAAAATATTTAGAATAAGTACAAATAGTTTTTAACACCAGGTGAAAGCGACAAATTTTTAACTGATATGTTGTGGTGGTAGAAAACATAAACAACGCGAGGAAGATCAAGTTCAAAGTTCAAGTTTCAATTTCAAGCCCGGAGGCACATATCCAATTCCCGGATTAAACAGGAATTAGTTAAAAGTGTAAAAGGTAAAGGGAGTTGATTGAATGGACAAAAATAAAAGTTTTTCGGAGAACTACTTTAGAACTACTTTAAGACACTTTTTGAGTCTTCAGTCTCGGAGCAGAATGTTGATTTTTATTACAGAGCGTTATCAAAACATAAGCTAATCGTTTAATTTGTTCCTACAATAATAGACCTGACTTCTCTCTTCAAGCCCTCAGTGCAGGAAATCCTCCTAGCCATTCATAAAACCACGAAGAACTTAAAAATTCAAATGATAAATTGGATTAAAATCAGAAGTAAAATATCGCTTGTATTACATTAATCAAAAGCAACAGAAGAAGCAGAAACTTTTGCGTGAAAGGAAAGAGCGTAGGGGAAAGGGGGAATTTTAATTCTCACATTAGAAGCATAGCTTGTCAGACGATATTCAGATTCAGATGAAGTAAAGGGAGATGCTGCTGCTTCTGCTGCTGACAATTAATAGAGGGGAAGAGTCAGTCAAGAAGAATAGAAACCCTCTATGCTTCCTACCACCCTAGAAGTACCTAAGTGTGCTGAAGTGCTGCCTCTATGCTTTGTAGGTATTTTTACATAAGCAAATCATGCGCCTTATTAATCATTATGCAAAAGCGCAAAACAAAAGCAAACAAAGCACACACGGTGACGAGCAGAGCACTTAAAATTAGTTGTGCGCCTGCACAGGCCGATTCACACAGCAACAACAATTCAGTAGATATGATACAAAAAAACACAAAAGGAAAGATTTTGCAATGAGTTTTTAGATTGTTATGATGAATAATGGAAAAAAAAAATATTTCAGTTTCAGAAATAAGTAGTGGAGATTGCTGTGGTGTTGGTGTTTTGATGTTGGTGCTGTTGGTCTTGCTTTGGAGTTTAAATATTAGCCCCTGGTGTGCCACACACCATGTGTGTGCAATACTTGCGCATGCAATAAAAAGCAATAAATTCACTTCAAAAAGAATTAAAATTTCATTAAAATCATTAGAATACTTTAAGCAAGCAAACAAAACCAGACAACGATGAGGTTGAAGATGAAGATGCTGTTGTTGCCTCATGTTCTGCGGTTGCTATTGATAATGATGATGATGATGTTGCAGCTGATGTCTCTAGAGCGTATAGTGTTGACTATAGCCACTTGAAATTGATTATTGCACAAAGTAGGCAGTGAAATAAAATGAATATGGCCAAAATAAAAAACTATACTAAAATTAAAAATTTTTGGCCATTATTTTGCAAGATAGAATATTGAAATAGTTGCATTCTTTATTGCTGCAACAGAGCAAATATTCCAAAATAAACTGAAGACTCCCTTGAGAGATTTGCATTTAGCATTTTGTCCGAAATTTGTCAACGCATTCCACTTTAAGTCTCAGATCGACCTCCATATCTCCTTTCCGCCGCTCTAGTTGCCTTTATGTCTCTTCGTTTGTTTGTCTGAATGTCAGTTTGTCGTCTGCTTTGACTTTTATATTTAGTTAGCTGTCAAAGCAATAGCTCCAACAGCAGCAGAAGCAGCAAGAGATGTAAGTAATTTGCGTTGCAAAAAGAAAACGAACGTCAACTTCCTCAGCATCATCAGCAGCAACGTCGCAATCATCTGAAGACCACGTCTTCGTCATCATCGCAAACATCATCATCATATTTATCATTTGTGTGTGTGCGTGTATTACGCATAATTCACAATGAGTGATTTTTAAATAGTCCATTAAAAAGTGTGTGCATTATTAGTGTCAGACAAGACGTTCACTTGTCTCTTTCCTTTTTACCACTTCGCCTTTTCACTTCACTGCGTTTCATTTTTTTTAAAAATGATTTCGTAGTAAAATCATCTCTAAATGAACATTTTTTAAATTTTATACAATTAATGAAAATGCTTTCAATGTAAACGTGAGAGCAATTGAAAATCGGCCGGCTAGAGGAAATACTTATGTATGAATTATAGTAGACTAAGGTGTGACGTCAATGAAAATGAATTTCACAAAAGACTTTTTGACCACAACACAGCAAGTCGCTGTGTTTTCTAGCCAGTTTATCTATGAGTTTAAGCCTCATCCTTAAATTCAAGGATAAGCTTCACTATGCTGAGAAGAGATTGAGTTGATTTCAGACTTCCAATCTCAGATCTTTGAAAGGTTCTCTATGAGCCTTCCTGCCTTCCGATCGGATTGTACTAATTTTGAATCGGTTCCGAGATTTCTTAATTCTTTTTTATTCTAAGATCAGCTTAAACTGATTTCGAATTAGTTATCGGTCTTTCCTGAGTCATTCGTCATCCTCAGACCAGCGTATTCTGTTGAATCCAGATTTTTACTATTCTCGTACCTAGTTAGGTTTTATTATGTATGATTTCATATTATTTTTCATAGCTTTATCGATCTCCCAGAGTTTAACTATCTTCAGAGTAGATTTAGTTGGTATCTGGCGGATTTAAATATTTCACAGGGGTAAAGCCCCTTTGTTTCAATTTAGATTGGGCCTTAAATTAAAAATTTAAATAAATATTGACCAAAGTCATTTTCTGCCTCTGTTCAATGCACTTGATTTTCATGGGTTAAATTCGACAAGCACTGTGAAGCATTAACAACTCGAGCAAAAATGCGTTTGCGCTCCTTCTCCCATATTTCTTGAAAATTTGTTTGTGTTATTTCTCTTTCGACTGCTTTCTCTTTCATGGGATCCACAGTGACTCAATCTACTTTTTCATGGAAAACTTTTCCCTTGATAATTTATTCATGTTTTTCCCACTGATTCTTCAAGACTCAACTCATGATGATTTAACTTCTTTACGGAAATCGGTCAAAGGTGATTTAGACTTTCTTTGTTTCTTTTTTTTTTAATGGGTTATTTTCTGTTATGGGTTCTTTTCTTTAAAGAAAACTGGTATTTTCATCCTTTCTGCGTACTTGGGATTGGGATTTGAGTGTCTTTTGATAGAAAACAACTTTTTTCACCAAACTGATTTTTATCTTCTTCTGCTGCTCAAAATATATTCCTTCAACGCTTATAGGTCAGCTGAAAGAGAAAAGTGTAATATTCGGTCTCTCTCTCTCTCTCTGTCTCTCTCTCTCTCTCTCTCTCTCTCTCTCTCTCTCTCTCTCTCTCTCTCTCTCTGCTAACGTTCAACTAGCTAATCAAGTCACTCACTTTTAGGGCCAATTTACTAAATTACCTTCGCTTAATCTTAATAAACTCTTTCAAGCTTTACTCCCCGCTTAAATTTCTTTCCCTTTTTACGCACTAATTTACACGAAATTGACTTAAATATGGTACTTTATTTTTTTTATTTTTATGAGTTTGAATTTCAAAAATCAAGTTTTTATGCAACATTAATAAACCAAAAAAAAAAAAAAAATACCTACATATCTTAAACCATTATTGGTGGTGCTGTTGTCTGAAGCATTGATAATGGAGGTGGAGGCTAAGTCTCGAGCTGCACTTCACAACAATCCAACAATTGCCCACAAATCTTTTGAAAGAGAATTTAACATGCTTACCTTTTTCCTTCTTATATTCTTTGATTTTTTCACCCGGTTTCTTCATCGATTTCATTGTGTGATTCAACGGAAATTTTAAAATGCATGCAACAATTTCAACGTACGGTGCTTTATGATTGATGTCTTCTTGATGACTTTATAACTTTTGATATTGATGATGTTGGTGTTGTTGATTCTTCTTCTTTTCCTTCTCATTCTCCTACTTCTGCTGGTTGCTGTTTGTCTATCTACCATATTTGAATGTGATTCTGCTTCAATTTTCGTGGGGTGTTGTAGGTGGACGTACATTTAATTAGTTTCATCTTTTACTTATGCTTCGGCTTACTTATGCTTTGGCGGCAAGTAACCTCAAGATTTTGGATATGCAAGACAGGCATGTGTAGGTACGAGTACATAGTAGTATATGTATCTGCCACAACCGACAACTCTCAGCCTAGCAAGCAATTAATATTTCCAGGAACTTTACACACTGTTGCTCGTTATGGTTGCACATTTGTCTCAAAACTCTCATTAACAATTCGCACAAATATTACATGCACATTTGGCATCAAAATACAAAATTGTTTCTAGCTCGGTGTGCTACTCATATTTTATATTACCTTTAATATTCACCTATTCTCCTTTATACCTTCATTCCTCAACACACACATGCCTGAGACATTTTCCAACTAACAATATCGAATCAAAGAGCGTTACATGATTTTTAAGATTTTTATTTATTTTTTATCACAGCAATCGCATCGATATTGAGAACTGTCATCTTTAAATCCCTAAGGATGACGTGCAGATTTCAGATTTCTCAAGTTGTATGTTAATAATCTTTGAATCACCCAAAAGAACAACAACAACAACAACAACAACAACAAAAGGCACAAAGTTACATATTTTTTGTCTCTGCTGTTGTTTGATTGTAAGATAATGATGCTGATGCCGACGCTTTTATGCCAGTGCTGCCGCAATGCCGAAGCCGACGACGAGGATAATGATGACGATTGCATTGCAATATTGCCATCATACATCATTCTCTAACAATGATCCTTTTATCTCTTCTTTTGAATATAAATACACTAGTAAACTGACATTTCTTTTACTTCTTTTAATGCTGACTTGTGGTTAAGCAAAGAAAAGTATTATTATTATTTTTATTTTTTTTCGAAATGTTTTACTTGAACCTTTTTCTGTTGAATTGATTTGAATTTGTTAAGCTGCATTTGCATTGCATTGTAGTTCCATATTTCAGCTTGAAAAACGGTTTTTGATTTTTAACTTGCTTGAGCTTTTATTATTTTTTACGGTTGGGTTGACGTTGCTTCCATATGAATCATGCTTAAATGTTTTTTTTTTGAAACGATTAACGACGCTTTTTTGTACAAGTTTCGTTTCTTTTTTATAATACATGTATGTATTTAAAGCTGCTTTTGAACTATTTAAAGAAGCAGTTGAATCGATTGGCCACACAATATTTAAAAATTTAATCTTTTTTATCAAAATTTAAACAAGAAGTACATTGAAGTCCTGTTTGCACAAAGAAATTTCTTCATTATTAGTCAACCGTGAATTCACTGTATTTTATCAAATTTTATGTCTATTCTCTTCAATATTTGTATCAATAAATTTGTCAATATTAATGAATGTATATTGATGAAATTTCTTATTGATCACATATTTTTAATTTTATTTGAGCTCTGCATATGAATGATGCATATTGTTTTTTTTTTAATGATTAACCATGTTTCTTTTTAAACTGCTTACACATACACTTTAAAGCTTATTTTTAAGCCAGCAGGTCATTCGATTCAACACAGCATTGCTATAGTCTTGCCCACACAAGAAAACTTATTTATCAATATGATGAAACATCAATACAATCTTTATTCATTGAACTAATGGCTCATTAAACTTCGAAATAATTTTCGTTTTGATAAATCATATCATATCATATTTCTGCATACATTTCTGATATTGATGAAGGTATACCTCAATGCAATGAAGAACGTGTTTTATTTGTGTATTCATTGTGGATGGGTGAAAAATATTCATCATATCGATGAAGAAATTTATAGAATTACTATATATCGATGAATAAATTCATCAGCAATTTATTTCCATATTTTTTATCAGAAATTGAAGTAATTCAAGACTCCCTCAAATTTAGAATAATAACAAAGCTTCATGCATTTATTAAAACCACTGTTAATTATTGACTAGCCTCACAAACAATTACCTTTTGATGAGCAATATTCCAATTATTATTCGAAACTTTGTATTTGTTGAATGAAATTCCCTTTTGAATTGAAACTTAATTCAAATACAAACTACACATTAATTAATGGTTAAATAAGCAATAATTTAGCAAACAACAAAAGCATTAATTTCATTTAATTGCAGCAATAAATGCAACAGAAGCCACTACTCCGAAAAGAAAGAAGCAGAAGAAGGTGCAATAAATTAATTAAATTGCAAAGAGGGACAAATAAAAGAAACAAATTTCAGCTTCAAAGCAAAAAAAAAAAAAAAAAATTGATTACAATGAATGCCGCCGCATTGCCGACAATAGAAAAGAGAGATAATATTTTCGTTACATATAAATTAAAAAGAGACAGACAGACAGGCTCACTCTGGCTGTTGAATGTCGCTTCAAGCTAAAAATAATAATATAAAAATATAAAAAAATAAAAATCAAGGCGCATGGAAGCCATAATTGGTCCCTAGCCAGCAACCCTTCGCTGCAATTTTCTGTCCATTCTAATTATGTGCTTTCTGTACAATATATTTAAAGCGGAAAAGTCGCACATGAGAGAGAGCGCTCAAGACTGACATGTGAAAATATGCAAATGTCAAATGAGTATGCGAAAAAGAAAAGAACATTTTGTTTATGCAAAAATTTTGCTTAATTATGATGTCGAAATTCACATTAATTATGAGTGAAAAGGCAAAAATGCATTTCGCGCAACTGAAGCGCAACGAACGAAGTACGCAAAACTTAAAACTTGTGGTAGCTGTATGTATTGCTGTGATTTAGTGGCATGATGCAGTAGCAATAGCGCAAGTGACATTTTTGCATCTGAAATTGTCAACATTGATAGTGTCAAGTTTTGTGTTTTAAATTTTTATTTTCGTACCATCATCGTGTGTGCAGAATATTTTTACACCCTACAGACGAAGCGTAGAATCAGGACAAGAACGATAGAAAAAATAATGTACTGAAGTGATATTCCCAATACTTTGAGTTAATCATGAATCCTGACTGTGCATTCTTCAGAGAGATCAGCCTTTCTAAATGTCTATAAGTTAAAAAAAACCTATGTACTTCTAATTTATTTTTTTTTTTGTTTCATATTTTTGAAGCAAATCTAAAACCAGTTTCCCAAACTTGTGTTTGGGTTCCTACAAACCAAGTATCTACACATAGGAAAGGGTGAAGTTCCACGCTTTATGAATCAAACAAATTAAAAAACACATAATGAAAGCTGATATCAGGCCCCTGTCTTCTCCCCTTCTGCTTACTTCCCGATTTCAATTAATTTTTGATATGATATAAACGACGCATCTAAGGGGAAGGAACAGGGCTCTTGTTTTTACAAATCAAACAAAAGAAAATTTGTGGAGTTACAATATATTATGGATCAGAAGAAAAATCACACCGAACTCCAGAACCTCGTCTTCTTGTTGATTATTGGCTTATTTCTAGATTCACTTTTAATTTTGGATGTATATGAACTGTATTTCAAAAGGGTGGTCGTAGTGGTAGTGCATTGGGCTGCTGCGCAGAGTGTCCAGGGTTCGAATCACGGCACAGGCAAAATCAAAAAGTAGAAAAAATAATTTTTCTACACGGCACTACCTCTTGTCAGGCAATGGCAAACCTACAAGAGTAAAAATTGCTATGAAAAGCTTTTCACTTCGCCGTTCGGATTCGGCATTAAACTGTAGGTCCCTTCCATTCATGTACAAATATAAGACACACAACATGAATGGATGCGAAAAGCTCGGCCTAGGCCCTCCATGGGCTGTTGTGCCCTGAAAAGTAAAGTAAAGTAAGTAAAGTTTCAAAAGGGTATACGGCCTTCGATTTTATAAATCAAAATAAAAGTTGTGTATTTTAAAATTTTGATTCCGAAAAAAGTTCATATCAATAGGAGAATTCAGACCCCGACCTATTCCCTTAGCTTACTTCTAAGTTGATATGCTCTTTATTCAATTACATATTCATTTCCCACAGTTTGGGAGATTAAGCAAATACATTTTTCTAAGAAATCACTGAGAAAAAGTTTTCTTAATTGGTTAATTTTAGGCTCTCAAGTGTAAAACAACAAAGACAATGCCAGATATGATGATTTCATTTAAATTAGTCTCCTCTTTTTTAGTTGCGATGAATCAAACCTTTCAAATGTATTGGAAAATTACAACAAACAAAAACCCACCTAGAAAGTAGAAGAGAAAAGTAATTGTTTTTGTATTATCTATCGTTATATTCACCTTTTCACCACATGTGGAACAACTAAAAGCACATACTTACATATATCGAAAGAGAGCATGGGAAAGCGAGAGACAAACATATATACCCGTCATAGGTTGCTCTTTTGTAACGCTATAGAGGAATTGTTGTTAATATTTTTCCTCTATATCGGCCGTGACCTTCAAATTGCCGTAAGCAAATATGAATTTTACCGGAGAAAATTTTAAAAACTAAATGTTATTTTGTATATACAGTAGTTTCAACAAAAATTCAATCGGCTTAAGTCACTGAAAAAATTAATGTATCTTAAAAAGAAGTCCACATCATCTTGAAATGATTAATTATTCATTGCAAAAATATATTAATATGGCGTCCAGTCGCCACCATTGAAGCATTCTCTGTAATTTCATTACAACGGAAATTCATGCTAACGACTAATTTTTCAGCATAGGACCGTGTTAAACGTCGCCATATTACCCTAAGAAGCCGTTTCAAATGATTTATTGAACGTATATTTTTTCCACGTTGTTTAAACTTCATAAGAGCCCAAACATTTTCGATCGGATTCGCAACTGGAGACTGTGAGGGTCAATCCAATGAAGTTGTGCCGTTTTCCTCTTTCCAACTACTACACAAGCGACTGTGATGTTTTGGGTCGTTGTCCTCTTGAAGAACCCAATCTCGGTTTCGTGCCTCAAACCACATATACGTTGATGGCAGAAGTCCACGACGGTATATCGTGGTCATGAAGTTTGCATCTAAATTCCTCGTGAACATGGTAAATTTGCCAAATCCTTGTTTTGTGAAGCATCCCCAAACATGAACCTTCCTGGATGTTTCACTGATCGCTGGAGAATCTTACCGTCTTTAGTGGGCCAAGCGCGCTTAATAGTGTTTGTCATCCAAAAGGAGGATTCGTTTGTGAACACCACGTGGCTCCAATCGCCATCCATATGTTCAGTTGCCCACTCTTGGCGTTTTTTTATTTGCTTTGTAGTTAGTAAGGGTTTTAACGTCGTTGCTTGAAATTGGATCTGAAACTCCCTCAAACGGTTTCTTATGGTATTCAAAGAGACATTTATGCCCTTTCGAGCCAATCAAGCCCGTTCGTGTTTAGCTGCTTTCTCGGATATGGCTGGATTAGCTTCGAAAATCCTCTTAATAACGAAGTCCTCCTGTTTCGAGGTAGAGCGATTTGGCAAGTGGTGGTCCACATTTTTGTGCACCAAAAAGTGTTGGTTCCAATGCTGGACAAGCGCCGTCGACTTTTGTAAGTACTTCGAAGCACTCAAGTGGGACATCTTGGGACCTTGGATGGGAATAAAGAAAGACTGCTTCAAACGTTTCCCGTATACGGAACTCATTTCTTAAATATGCTCTTGAGACGAAAGCGTATAAGTAATGGACTGTTTCTACAATTACATTGCGAAATTTACAATGAAATCAAGTTTTTTGAAAATCAAGGCCTACTTGATATTCAAATTATTTCATTCGAAAAAGCCGATTGGTTTCTTCTAGAAAGTACTGTACTCGTATATATGCGAAATTAAAAGTTCCCAACTGATTTTTTATAGAATCGTTAACAATGGATATGAATACGTTAGTGGAAAGATGCTCCTGGTGCTAAAATTGAAGATTTAAAAAAAATGGCACTACGATATTTAATCGTAATAAAATCTTTATAGCTAAAAGACAAAACATTTTTGAAAGATGAGTGAATAATATCATCGTAAGTTGTTCTCGAACTTCTCTCTCATCCTTCTTGAGTAACATTGTAGACCTAGGTTTAACCCACTGTAGTGCATTTTTAGTGTGGCTATGACCGAAATAAATACTTTATTTTTTCCATATTTCACGTAACTGGTTTCAATTAAAATATTACCATACAGTTGCCACTTATGCCAAATTTACTTTTTGTTTTTAAAACTATTACAGACTTCAAAGAATCGCATCAAAGGGAGCAACTTTAATTTAATGCAATGTGTCAAAAGAGATTAAGGTTATGTCAAAAAGCTAAAATTAGATACATGTGCAACACATACATACAAACAAATGTCAATTTGTTAAATTACAAATATGGTAAATAAAACGGGTATTTTTAAAGAATATCTACGAGTACGTATGTACATATGTATACAGTTCATATCTTAACGAAAATGTTTTGAAAGAGAGCGAGCAAATGGTGACAACTTAATTGATCGTAATTAATAAACGATGACATTCAATCATGGCAAGTTTACAAAGATGATGATGATGATGACGAAGTATCAAGCTCAAAAGTCAAATTCAAGTTTTAGTTTGTTTCTAAACGAAAATTAAGTAAACTATTAAACTTTGCCGTCTTCACATATGTACATATGTATGTAAGCAGCTAGTGAGTGAGTTTGTTAGCCTAAGATGAAAACAAATACAAAAAAACCTCCTGCTACCGCATTTCAACACGTTTAACATTTACTTTTCAACACCAACCATCAGCGTCAGCAACATCTTCAAAACATTTTACATATTCACATATTTACACATCATCTTCCTTTGCAGCTCTCTAACCTTATACCATCTACTATGTAGATTCTTTGTTGTTGTATGGTATTATATCTACATACGTAGATATGTATTTGATAAATTGTTTGCTTGGAAATTAATTACTCACTCATTGTTTTCCTTTAGCGCATAAATCAAGTTAAACGTCGCGTATTGTTTCACTGGTTGCTGCTGGTTTCTCTGCATTCTGTTGCCTCCTGCCTGCTGCCTGCAATAATAAACAAATACAAATACAATAAAGAATTGCATTTAATTATGGGAATCAGTTTGACTATGAGAGAATGGATGCAGTCACTGCTTGCTACACACAGCAATATCGTATAAAATTATAGTACTAGGTCAGCAATGATTTCCACCGAATGCCTACGACAAGCTAGCTCTACATTCTGTTGTTGTTGTTGCTGCTGCTGCTGCTGCTGCTGCTGCTCCTCTAAACGCCACTAATAAAATAACATTTTACGACTTTTTGCGGTACGTTAATTTTGAGGGAAAAAATAGTTTTGCAAATTTGAACACACACACTGTGAAAAGGGACAATGACACATACAGAAGGAGATAGAGAGAGAGAGAGAGAGAGAGAGAGAGAGAGAGGGGGGGCGGAGGGGGACCGAGGGAGGGAAAGAGAAAAAGTAAAAGTAAAATAGAGGAAATGGAGCGACACACTGCAACACGTTGACTAACTTCAATGACAGTTTCAATGTTAGCTTTCATCAAATAATGCAGTCAACAACTAAAAGCCTGATAGTTAAGAGTCATTGAGCTGATTTTTTGCTCTAGTCTTTAAAGGATTAACCTAGAATTATAATTGTTTCTATAGATTAATGGAACATTGTTGGCAGATTTGTGTGTGTGTGTGTGTGTGTGTGTGTGTGTTTCTAGTGTAAACAATTTGATTTAATCACACAAAAAGGGAACTGAGTTATTGCAGTTCGAAAATGTTTAAAAGTTTTCAAATCAAAAATTACTTGATATACTTAGGTCAAACTATTGACTTCAGATCTTTTTACATGACACCAAAAATTAGATAAATACCGTGCCAAAATTTAAAAATCTGCAGACGAACTAATCCAGTCGCCTCTGCTATGCGTGCGCTGGCGCCAGTTGATAAGGCCAAGTTCAGTCAAGTTGCCCTGCACCTGGTCTTTCCAACGGAGATTAGGACGCTCCCTTCTGCGTTGCGTGTTCCTTCACTGTGGTTCGAATAAAACACCCTTCTAGCCGGAGCGCTTTCTTCCATTCGTTCAACATGACCCAGCCAGCGAAGCCAAGTCAGTGTCGGCGTACAGCTCATACAGCTCATCGTTCCATCTTATTCGATACACGTCGTCCACGCACGTCGTCCACTGGACCTTAGATCTTACGGAGTATCTTCCTCTCGAACGCTCCTAACAGCCTCTCATCATTGATGGTTAATGTCCACGTCTCTGCGCCATAGATTAGGACCGGAAGGATGAGGGACTTATAGAGCGTTATTTTCGTCGGTCGAGAGAGGGCTCGACTTCTCAATTGCCTACTGAGCCCGTAGTAACACCTGTTGGCAAGAGTTAGTCTCCGCTTGATCTCAAGGCTGACATATACATAAAGTAAGTAAGTAAGAAAATAATATATTATTTAATATTACGATAGTATTAAGTCACAAATACCTATGACTCATCATATCTAATACAATGACTATTTGCATCAATCAATCTTCAGATTGATGAATAAATTTTTGTACGGAGTTGTATTCATATAAAAGCATATGCTAGGGCATCTTAGTATCTCCTGTCTTAAAGGCAGATCAGCTCATGGAAGGCCTAGGTCGAGCTTTTTGCACCCATTAATGTTGTGGGAAATCATCGCTTTATTTCAGATCCATACAGATTCCATCGGAAAGATTTCCCTGGGCAAATTTTACTCTAAAATGTATAAATTTTTATATTTTTACTACATACACAAATCAATTGTGAATTATTTATTCCGTTCTTGTATTGATTTCATTTGTCATCATCCAAATTTGTCGCACTGTTTTGTTACGCATTACAGCGTATTCCTTTAACGATTTACTTATGGTATACTTACTTGCAGCTATATTTAATAGTAAACGATATTTAATAGTAAAATAGCAAAACGATCAGCTGGCTAGAACTTTGACTTTGACGTTGGCATAGACGCACACAATATTTACACAGAAGAACCTAGACAATTCGAATCTGACGGAAAGACCGAAATTGTTGGAATTAAAGATCGATTTCTTAGATACTTATAAAGAAAAATTGGCATAGACGCACACAATATTTACACAGAAGAACCTCGACAATTCGAATCTGATGGAAAGACCGAAATTGTTGGAATTAAAGATCGATTTCTTAGATACTTATAAAGAAAAGTTGGCATAGACGCACACAATATTTACACAGAAGAATCCCGACAATTCGAATCTTATGGAAAGACCGAAATTGTTGGAATTAAAGATCGATTTCGTAGAGATAAAGAGAAATTATTGGAGCCATTGTACTTCTCATGTGTTTTTGTGTAAAAATTTTAATTAATATATTTATTTATTTACTGGTAAAAATAAATATAACAACTATAGGTATTTACTTTAAAAAGTTTCGATATTTTTATGCTTACGGAAGGGAATTAAGAAATTCTATGAATTATTGTGTTTCCAATTAATTTTATGTCGAATTATCGATGTTCCACTGTACCTAAATACCTTCGCGGACTAACACTTGCGCTCTTCTGTGCGTGCGTGCGCCTTGTGCGCTCTATTATTTGATTTGACATAATGTATGCCCGCTTTTTGAACTTGTCACCATAATTCACGCCGCACCGGTGTAACTATGCAACATGAGGCATGCGTGCCTCTGGCAATCTCTCTCTTTATTTGTCTATCAGTCTGACTGTCTGTCTGACTGACTGACTGAGTGAGTCTAAAGGAATGCAAAGTCATTGTTGAATTAAAATGTTCGAGTGTGTGCTTTTTTGTTGTTGGATTTGGTTTCAAGAAAATTGCGTCTAGTAATCAAATTAAAGAAAATAAACGAAGTCAGAAAAATCTCGAGGGATTAATTAATTTTTTTGTCGGTTTGTTTGTTTGAAAAAACTCTATGTTTAAAATGTTGTTTTAATTTAAGCATCAATTGTTGATAATAAATGAAGGTAGAAGAAGATTTCATTTCAGGTTTTTTTTTTTAATGGATCCTAGTCTACTTTATGAAAGATTGCCTTTGCAATTAAAGACAGAGAAAGCTTTAAATGAAGAATTTTTTGTGGCAGTGAAAGCCGTGGTCATCCGAACATTTTATCCAAAGACGACCTCATTCACCTTCTGATAAAACATCTGACTACTTAAATCATTTGGATTTCGTTATATAAAGGGTGTTTTTTTTATACTTAGTTTTTGACGTTAATATTTCGGACAGTTCACGCATGATTTCTGACATGTGTCAAAGTAAAAAATGCTCAGTTTGATTTGCCATTTCATCATGAATGATGCCTGAATAACGTTGTTTGCAAATTATTGAAATTTATTATCAAAATTCGATCTGTTTTTAATCGGAAAATTGTCTTCAGCGACGAGGCTCCTTTTTGGCTCAATGGTGAATAAGCAGAATTGCCGTATTTGGAATGAAGACCAGCCAGAGGCAATTCAGCAGCTACCAATGCATCCCGAAAAATGCACTGTTTATGCATGGTGGGGTTTATGGGCAGGCGGCATCATTGGGCTGTACTTCTTCAAAGACGATCAAGACCGCACCGTTACGGTCAATAGAGAAAGATACCGTTCGATGATAACACGCTTTTTGCCGAAAATGCAAGAATTGGACTTGGCCGACATGTGGTTCCAACAGGACGGTGCCACATGCCACATGCCAGACTGCCCGCGAAACCATGCATCAATTGAGAGGAGAATTTGGTGAGCAGTTAATCTCATGTTTTGGTGGAGTCAATTGGCTTCCAAGATCGAGTGATTTGACCTCGTGTTTGACCCTATGTTAAGTCTTTTGTCTATATGGACAATCCAAACACTATTGCTGCTTTAGAAACCAACATTGAATACGTCATTGGTGAGACTCCGGTCGAAATTTGTGACAAAGTGTGCCAAAATTGGACCATCAGAATGTACCACTTAAAGCGTTGTTGCGGGCAACAATTTTTTGTAAAATTTCTGAATTTTTTGATTTTCAAAAACCAAGCTCTTATAAAATTACGCTTTACTTCATTAGGTTTCCTAAATCAACCGACCCCATGGCAGATTAATGAGAAAGTATTGCGCTAGGGAAGTATGGTAATAGGTAAATAGAATATGCATAAGGGTAGGGCAAAACCATTAAGCACGTGTGCAAGGAACAAATGACATACAGAAATAATGAGATATAAATGCCTCCTCTTTCGTCTCTACAGAAGTCATTTCAGAATTTACCCTTTCTAATGGCATGTATGTCTATTAGGCAGTGCCCATCTATTTCACCCCTTCATATAGTGTTGTTGTTGATGTATAAGAATTTCGTGAGTAAATACCAAACTGAAGAGACAGAGAAACCATATCCATCACATAGAGCACTAGAGAATTTTTTCTTATGACGTAAATGGATCAGTTATAAGTAAACAATACAAGCTGAAATGTCAACCTTGACTCTCGCTCTCTCAGTGACATCTCATGTTCTCTATGATACGCAAACCAAGTAACTGCATTCTTGATAGTAAAGTCGTTGTTTCTGTATAGGTACAAATTACGTGAGTATTTATAGTTGTATAACGTGATCATAAGGTAAACGGACGTGATCATAGAGTAAAACGGAGATATAGACCGAAGCCAATGTAACAGTTAGGTATTTAGATCCTACTGTTAGCCAAGATATTTACACATCCCAAAAATTGCCCGGGGAAAGCCCACTTCCCCATATACCTTGATAGAATAGCCATTTTCACAATCTAGTGCAAATAGTCGTGCATCATTGCCAATGAAAATACTTATGCTATCCCAACAACAATTAAATGTAATATGCTGTATAAATTAGTTGCATCGCATCGTGAATACCACTAACATATTGGCGGCTCAATCAACCGTCAGCAGGTGTGCGCGTGTGTGTGCATAAGAGATCGCTTATAAGTTTGCGCCTATAAGTTTAAAATGGACGCCATATTGCAGTTTTGAATGCACTGCAACAGAGAATAACAACAATAATGCGGGGGAAAATAAACCATAACAACAGCGAAAGAAGAGGAACGAATTGCAATTAAAAAATGGATGATGATATGCAAAAAAGCAACAAGAGCAAAAATTACATGAAACAACCACAAAAGAAGAAGAAAAAACTCGCAGCCAACCAAAAACTTTTATTGTACAATATTTGCTCATAATATGTGAGCGTGTTTGAGGCAGCAACAAAAAAACATGCAGCAATCTATGTGCGTAGTTGCATTTACATAATTGATAGTGATGAGGCCGATGATAATGACGACACTGACGTCGGCTTGTCGGTTATATAATGATAGCACTGCTGGTGTTGATGGCATTTGTAGCGGTCGTCGTCGTGGTGGTGGTGGTGGTGGTGGTGGTAATAAGTCAATTGACGCTGAAGGCCCTCTTTGTTGTTATGGTAGTTGTTTGGAATTTTATTGCATTGTTTAAAAGAATTGCGAGCAACTTTCGATTTATGTTCACCTGCCTGAATGAATTGTTCCAGCCTTTGTTGGCTTTGTTTCTCTTCATCGCCTTGGTTACTTTTTTCAGTTGTTTTGTTGCTGCTTGATTTGCCAGCAACATCGAGCTCAGAGGGTTACGCCATATTGACAGTTAAACAAAATGGAGTGCATGTTGGCACGCAATTTGCGGTTGTAGCCATAGTTGTTGTTATAGTTTCAGTAAAATATTATTGCTGTTGTCGTTTCTGGTTGCCACTTATTGTTGCTTTGTTGTTGTGTTTGTATTTGCAGTACTAAAATTTATGCAAATGCAAATGCAGTTTTAGTTTTCCTTTGTCGAAGTAAGTAGTTAGAAAAACGAAAGAAACAAGAATCAAGCAACCACCATCAAAATCATCAACGCCATCATCAACACAATCACCATCAAAATAGAACGAAGCAAAACTCTGACAGACAACAGGAACAACATACTGGAGTGGCAGCAGCAGCAGCAGTAGCAGCAAGGGCAGCTGAAAAGCCTCTGTGCTTCGCTGTCTATACCTAAAGAACTTCATTCTTGCAACATTCAGCAAAAGCAGCAGCAACGAAGCGTTAAAACTGCCGCTCGCCATATTCGTTGGGCTGTCGTTGCTGCTGTTGTTATTGCTGCTTCTTTGTGAGCGCTTCTTGTTATTGTTGTTGTTGTGTTTTACACTGTGTTTTTTTTTTTTATATTTATTTACATGTTTGTGCAACACCCACTTCCTGTTTATGTTAATTTTTTGCATTCAACATTCGCTCTTTCTCACTGCCTTCGCTTCGGTTTGTTGGCTCTTGTTGCCACATTATTGTTAGGCTGTTGTTGTTGCTATTGCTATTGTTATATTACCATTGTTGCCATTGCTGCTTCTTCTTTCTGATACCTTTCTCCGTACTAAACACACATTGACAGAGGAGTAAAAAAAAAATGGCAATAAAATTGTAACTTTCTGGCAAAAGATAAACATTTTGGTAGGCGTTGATGTTTTTCTTGATATTGTTGTTGCTGTTGCTTTTACTGCTGCTTCTCCATCTTCCACCTCCCCAAGTTCTTTGTGTTCTCATTTAGGGTTTATATTGTTCAACGCTTTGTTTGTTTATTTCATTGTTGTTCATCTTGTTGCTGCTGCTGTTGTTGCTGCTGCTGTTGTTACTTTGTAAATTTACAACTTGCTTTAATGTTGTTGTTGTTGTTGGTGTTGTTGCTGGTATTTCATTGTTCATTGCTTATTCTTCCACATGTTGTTGTTATTTGTTGTAAAGCTGTCATCACTGCAATTTGTTTAAACTTACTTTAAAGCTTGCTTAGTGGCTGAGAGCGATATTCTTTTTCAGGTTGAAAAAATTTTACATAGCAATGAGAAGTTCAAGTGAAGCTGACGTGAAGCTGAAGTAAAGTCAGTATCAAGTTATAAGCGATGAAACTCATTTCGCATATAAAAACTTAAACCTATTACGTTTACCTCCAGCCATGGGTGTACACCGGATTTTACCGCCCTCGGGGCGAAGTGGGAGGAGGGCAGAAACAGATTAAATAGTGATTTTTCCATATTATTTGAAATGAAATGGAAAGTTTTTAATCTGCGATTCAGATTTATCTTTCTTCTTCTTCTTCTTTAATCTTCTCCTTGCTTTAATTTTCTTTTTTGACTGTGCCCGGGCACTTTGCGGAAATGTCGAGCACATTACCAACCATTTCACGGCGATTGAAATTTCAGGAAGATTAATTTCTCTCTATCTCCTCCTTTCCTTGTCATTATCTTCTCTTCCTCCGCCGCTCTATATACGCTCAATGGAGAAGTGGAGGGAGAGTAAGAAATGTAATTTTGTGAGATAAAGATCTCAGGTGGCACAAGTTTCCCTCCCTCCTTCCTTCCCCTTCCTTCTCTGCTCGCCCTCCTTTCGTAGCTCAATTAGTTCAGCTGTTCCAAGTGAGAAGTACGAAATTCCTTAGGCCTCTCTAACGATATCAATTAATTTAAGTCAAGCCCAGAGTTGGTCGCCAAAAATCAGTGAACCGGTACAGTTTTCCCAGCCATTCCCGTACTGGTTCAGTTGTAAAACTCAGGTCGAATAGTCTCTTCCGTGAACGTACTACTCGAAACGTGATTCTCTCCAAATTCAAACAATCTACTCCGAAACTCATACAATTCACTCCGAAGTACATGTAATTGAAAATTTTCAACATTTTATATGAAACGTTTAAAGTCTACCCTAGAAACTAGGAATCTACTACTATTAAAAAGAAAAAGTATTAAAAGTGGAAGGTACTGTGTACTCAACCAGGTGTAGAAAGTGGTTACCTAGCAAACGCAGTTAGAAATTTCGAATTATCAAAACTACACAACACATATCATATCGTGATTAATAATATTATTTTAAATTTTTTCCTTTCGGGACTTAAATTGTACCTACAAAAACGTATTAGAAACTGATTTGAAGCACTCTTTAAATTCTGTCTTCATATCACACAACGTGCTTAATTTGAAATCTACACTTGAAGTCCATTTTAGAATGTATTCCTGAAACAAATTAACTGAGATCGAATAATATCTCTTTTCAACTCGAGAATAAATTTATGAATTTTAATTTCAAAATTAATTTTCAGATGATTGACAATTGCCTAGGTAAATATGTATATGTAAAGGGTGTTTTTTTTTAGACAATAACAACAATAACACCAACAATAATGTCAGCCTTGAGATCAAGCGGAGGATAACTTTTGCCAACATTATTGTATTACTACGGGCTCAGTAGGCAATTGAGAAGTAGAGCCCTCTCTCGACCGACGAAAATAACGCTCTATAAGTCCCTCATCCTTCCCGTCCTAATGTATGGCGCATTGTCCATTCCCGTGGACATTGACCATCAATGATGAGAGGCTGTTAGGGGCGTTCGAGAGGAAGATACTCCGTAAGATCTACGGTCCAGTATGCGTGGACGACGTGTATTGGTATCGAATAAGATGGAACGATGAGCTGTATGAGCTGTACGCCGACACTGACATAGTCAAGCGTATAAAACTCCAGCGGCTTCGCTGGCTGGGTCATGTTGAGCGAATGGAAGAAAGCGCTCCGGCTAGAAGGGTGTTTTATTCGAACAACGGTGGAGGAACACGCAGAAGGGGACGTCCTAATCTCCGTTGGAAAGACCAGGTGCAGGGCAACCTGAATGCCTTGGTTTTATCAACTGGAGCCAGCGCGCGCATATCAGAGGCGACTGACGAAGTTTTGTAGAGGCGGCCAAGACCGATTATCGGTTGTAGTGCCAGTTAAGTAAGTAAGTTTTTTTTTAGGAGTGTGGTTTTAATCTGGCAATATTTTTTTCGGAGTTGATCTTTTTGACAGCTGTCACTTGACTTATGCTCAGTTTGGTTTGCCATTTCATAATGAATAGAATTACGCCTGAACAAATTTTGCAAATTATTGAGATTTATTATCAAAATTCATGCGCTGTGAAAAAAGTGTTTCGCAAGCTAAGTTCATTCACCGACTAGCTTAATTTTTGGCTCAATGGATACGTGAATAAGCAGAATTGCCGTATTTGAAGTGAAGACCAGCCAGAGGCAATTCAGCAGCTACCAATGCATCCCGAAAAATGCACTGTTTATGCATGGTGCGGTTTATGGGCAGGCGGCATCATTGGGCCGTCCTTCTTCAAAGACGATGAAGCATGAATGCCGCAACGTTATGGTCAATAGAGAAAGGTACCGTTCGATTATAACACTTTTTTGGCCGGAAATGCATGAATTGCACTCGGCCGACATGTGGTTCCAATTGAGAGGAGAATTTGGTAAGCAGTTAATCTCACGTTTTTGTGTAGTCAATTGGCCACCAAGATCGTATGATTTGACCCCGTTAGACTATTTTTTGTGGGGGTATGTTAAGTCTCTTGTCTATAGGGACCAGCCAAACACGATTACTGCATTGAACGCGTCATTGGTGAGATTCCGGCCGAAATGTGTGAAAAGTGTGCCAAAGTTGGACCTTCAGAATGTACCACTTGAAGCGTAGCCGCGGGCAACATTTAAGTGAAATTATATTTAAAAAGTAAATGGCAGAAGTTGATTTATCGATCCAAATAAAAATTTCATTCACTTTTGTACAATTTCTGTGTTTTTTTTTTTAATTTTCAAACTCCAAACTCTTAAAAAAAATCACCCTATATAAACCTTACGTAAATGTTTGCTGGGAATAAATCAAAATTTTTGAGAAAAACGCAAAGGGACTTTTGTTAACGAATATTTTCAAGAGTTGTCTGCTGCACACATAAATTGCAATACGTATCCATTGTAGCACACATACACAGGCGCAAATACGAAGTTAAAGATACTAATACAAATATAAAACGTGAGGAAAAATCGTAGTGCTTTTACCGTTTGGCGTGTGCGCGATTTTCTTCTTTTTTTATATGTTGTTCTTTTGCAAACCAACAACGGAAGTTGTTTGCCAAATAATATATTGAAAATGGGAAACAAAAAAAGGCGAAGAAGAGGGAAAGGGAGAGGAAAAGGAAGGCACGAGGAGAAGCAGAAAACAGAAAATTGCATGCTGTTGAAACGTAAAATCTGCATTGCTCGAAGGCTATAACATTCATACAACATTTCTATTGCTGCTGTTTGCTGCATATGTATTACTTAGTATTGCCAAAGTTGCATGATACTCTCTCTACATGCATACATACATACATACGTAAGTATATAGGTATACCACAACACAACAACACAACCACACAAAAACGCGAAAATATCAAAATTCACATTTTTATGCTTGTTTATATTTAAATTTCCTGTTCTCGCTGTTGTGCTTTTTACTGAAGGGTAAAGGGGGAGAGAAATGAAAAAAGGGATGAGAAGAGAAGTAGTTGTGATAGGTGGTAGAAAAGAGAAGTAGCAGCAGTGTAAGGTAGGACTAGTGGAAGGTAGGAGAGAAGTGGAAGATGGATGAAAGAGGCATGTGGAAGAAGTGGAAGGTAAAAGAACTGGATGGTAGGAGAAGTGGAAGGTAGGAGGGGAAAACAAGGTAGCTAGAGGAAAATAGGAGGGCAGAAAAAATAAGAGAAGTAAAGAGTAGATTAAGAAAAAAACAAGAGAAGTAGAATGTAAAGGAAGTGGAAAAGGTTAGAGGAAGGGTAGAAAAAATGATAAGAGATTTGACCCATATAGGCGAGAAAAAGATTATGTGTGGATTGGCATGGTATTTTGATATGGACGAGGAGAGGGAGATATTAAATAAAAAATGAGACTAAAAGAAGTGAAAAGAGCTGTAAGTGTTGAGTTAAGAGAAAGTAAGGGAAGGGAGAAAAAAGTAGTATATTCTGCAGTTTTGTACATAAGTATTACCACACAATGAGATTCGAAGAGGTAACGCATGAGAAATGAACAGTATAGCGGCAACAAAGAAGGGAAGAGGGGAAAGCAATGGAGAGGAAGTGGTGAAGGTATTCAAATTTTCAGTATTTCCATTATACATATATTATGTTCTAAATATGTATTTAATATATATTTGTGCACATACTTATTTATATATTTATCTATATTTGACAACGATTTTCAACGAAATTCCCTTTTCTTGTGGGTTTTTTTCTGTTCCACCATTTTCCTACAGAAAATTGCCATAGAGATGTGAAACTTTACTGCTGCATGCTTCTACTCTGTTTCCTACCTCCTGTATCTGCTGCAACTACTTACTTATACACACGTACTTGCTACTTGAATCCTTGTGTATTTATGTAAGCTGCATTGGCAACCCACATTTCTGTGTGTTACCACATTTTGTGGATTTTGCATTAACGTTCCCATACAGCAACAAACCCAGACACACACTCATAAACAACTATGCAGCATGCTATGCACTGTGCAACTGAAAAAGAATCTCATTTAGTGTTTGCTGTTAAGAAATTGAAATGCCTTTGCCTTTCAGTTGCCAAAAATTGCCGTTGCAGCAGAAAGAATGTTCTGCATGGTTGTGCCTCAAATAAAATGTCACCAAAACACATACATACCATCACCAGGTTTAGTTCCCAGTATGCCTCTGCCACCACAATGAAAACGCTGATAAATTTTAAATAAGTTTTGAATGTCAGGTAAAATTGCATGAAATGTTCGTAGGTACTGGTACCTACTTGTAGTATTATGTACACAATTTCTTATTCTTACGAACAGTGGCCGTGGAAAATATGTGAGATATCAAAGAACCTTGAGGGAGTAAAGGGCCAATACCAAAACCAACAAGTTATTTTTCTGCCATAAGTATAGAGGTATATGTAGTAAGTAATAAGTAAGATACATTCAAAGGCACAGTCGGAAGGAAGAAGGGGCTCTTTGTTTTTTCTTAAGACCTCAGTGAGTTTCCTTCATTAGTACCTGTTAAAATTTTGACATATTTTTAAACATATTTTTTCACAGCAACCTTCCATGAGTTTTTAAAAATTTCCATCTCTGAGACTTCAGTACAGGGAAAAACTAGGATCTGATGTATCAAAACGACCAGAACATAATTTTTCTGTTGACAATTTGTTGTTGTTTTCCACATAAAATGTGGTAGACGGAATGGGGTATAACTAACTTTGGCTAACAATCATAAAGCTCATGAGATGAAAATGAAAGAGCCGACTTCGCTAAGCTTGCTACTTGTGTTGTAAGCAACAGATTCCAATACATTCATACTTATGAAAAAGCTCTTTACCGACGACGGCGCATTCAGTTTCAGATCATTTTCCATACCATTCAAAAACCAAACAAATAAAAGTAAGAAGCAGTTAAAAAGAGACAGTAACTCTCTCTCTTTTGCTCCTTCGCTCTTCGTAACTAATCTACTGCAACAACAACCTTAACTACAGCAGCAAAGAGATCAACACCTTTTGATTCAATAATTAAAAAAAAAAAGAACTAAATATCATTTTACTTAATTTTCCTACTTCACTCTCATTCTCTCAATCTCTTATACGCCTACGCTCTTTCGTGCATACTAACCAACCTACCGGTTTCCTATTCGTTGTACTACATGGAAGCCTACTTTTTTGCGTGCATAAACACACGGCACACACACACATGCACCCATCAACTCCTTTTTTTCGCCAGCTCACGTCCATACACCAAGAATTAATTAGTATAATGCATTTTTCTCATGTTTTTTATGTATGTATGCTCTCTTGCTATATTTTATAGTTTTTAAATGTTAGTGTGTGTGGAGAGTGTGTCAGAATGTGTGTACACGCCGCTTTTAAAAAAAATATGGCGTACAACATTTAGCATATTTGCTGCTGCCGCTGCCGCTGCTGCAACCAGCAACAACTATCTACTAAAGTAGGGTACGAGTAAGCAACGCGAAAGTTTTGGTAGTGCGGCACAGAGGTAAAAGTAAAACACTTAGCTGTATGCAAAAGAGATCAGCATGTCGCAGCATCAGAAACAGAAGCAGCAACAGAAACAGCGTGTTTGCATAAAGTTAAATTAAAATTGTTGGGTACTTTTTTTTTACTATGTACTATTTTTTTGCGCCACTTTTTACTCACTTATTTACTGCGAAAGTATGTTGTAATAAATAAAATAAAAATGGAGCTTACGAGTGTGTGTAAAAAATACACATGGTTAAAAATTCATAAAGCTCTGCATTTGCATACTTACTACACTGAACTTTTATTTTATTTGCATAGTACATAAATAAATAAGTAAAGGGTGTTTTTTCTAGAAGTGTGGTTTTCAATCTGGCAATACTTTTTTCGGAGTTGGTCTTTTTTTTCAGCTGTTACTTGATTTATGCTCCGTTTGGGTTGCCATTTCATCATGAATAGACTTACGCCTGAATAATGTTTGCAAATTATTGGAATTTATTATCAAAATTCATGCGCTGTGAAAAAAGTGTTTCGCAAGCTAAGTCCATTTAGCGACGAGGCTCATTTTTGGCTCAATGGATACGTGAATAAGCAGAATTTCCATATTTGGAGTGAAGACCAGCCAGGGGCAATTCATCAGCTACCAATGCATCCCGAAAAGTGCACTGCCATCATTGGGCCGTACTTCTTCAAAGACGATGAAGCATGAATGCCGCAACGTTACGGTCAATGGAGAAAGATACCGTTCGATGATAACATCGTTTTTTTTGCCGAAAATGCAAGAATTCCACGTGGCCGACATGTGGTTCCAACAGAACGGTGCCACATGCCAGACTGCACGCGAAACCATGCATCAATTGAAAGGTGAATTTGGTGAGCAATTAATCTCACGTTTTGGTGCAGTCAATTGGCAACCAAGATTGTGTAATTTGACCTCGTTAGACTATTTTTTGTGGGGGTATGTTAAGTCTCTTGTCTATAGGGACCAGCCAAACGATTACTGTTTTGAAGGCCTACATTGAACGCGTCATTGGTGAGATTCCGGCCGAAATTTGTGAAAAAGTGTGGCAAAATTGGACCTTCAAAATGGTCCACTTGAAGTGTAACCACGGGCAACATTTAAGTGAAATTATCTTTGAAAAGTAAATGGCAGGAATTGATTTAACGATCCAATTAAAAATTTCATTCACATTTGTAAAATTTCTGTGTTTTTTTTTTCATTTTCAAAAACTAAACTCTTATAAAAATCACCCTTTATACAGGATTTTTGGTGGCTGAGTTTTTCGTTGTCATTATTGTTGTGTTCTTACTTTTGCGGTGTTAATAATGATGCAGATATACCATATGTACCATATGTAATTCTCAATTGCGGCGTTTAAGTGAGGATTTGCTACACCAGGTATGCCTGGGTGCAGTTACAGGGAAAAGTAGATAAACTTTTAAATTGTAATAATATTTTGGTTGTATTTACTTTTTGCATACGAGTACTGTTTACACAGCACACAGTTGAGTCTTTTTTGAAACTGTAGCTAAATTAACATTGCCTTATTTTATTATTTTTGTGTCGATTTTCTAAAAGCTTCTAGCAGTTGATTTCCTAACTTTTCCTTCAGCTCAGTATCTTTCACAGTGCCGCTAAAACTTTACAAACAACGACATCTCGTGGAATTTTTTTTTCACATTGACAGATTGCCCTTAAATAATTACAGTTTTTATCTGCAAAATGTATAACAAATTATATTTTTGAATTAAGTAAAAAAAAGCAAAATGATTAAAACTGGCAGCTGCTTATGTCACGCTTCAAATTAAATCAAAATTTATTTCCGTATCCGTGTGTTTGATAAAATGTTGCATTTGCTAATGCATGCATAATGAATAAATTAAAAACATAATTGAATGCATTCAACAAATGTAATTTTAATAATCTGTTTTCAGGGCGGGCTCTCTCTCCATCTCTCTCGTTAACTCTTCCTTTCCCTTTTTCTCGACCTCTCTTTCTCTGTTCGGTGTATGAATAAATAATTATAATCCCAATTGATAAATTTTTAATTATACAACAAAACTCGTGCTAAATAAACTTGATATAACTATAAAACAAATTGAATAAATTGCTAAAATGACAGTGACAACAAACAACAGAATGCATAAAAGGAACAATATACACCAAAGACTAGAAAAAGAGAAACACTTTAAAGCTTCAGGTTAAGCTTGAATAAAAGATTACAAAAGCCTGAAGAAAACCAACTCAAATCAAATTTTTCTTAAATGTTCTGTGAGAATAAGATTAAATTTCTATTTTTGTAAACTAAACTCAAACTATATCAAAACGACTCGTTCTTTCTCTGTGTTTCTCTAAAGAGAGAAATGTTCTCTATGTTAGTTGTTTCCCTGTAGAACTTTCATGTTGCCCTGTAAAATGAAAGTGAAATTGAGAAAGATGAAAAACAAAAGAGGAATGGAGAAAGATGTATGACGAAAGATAAAAAATAATAGATGATAGATGAAATATAATAGAAATATATAAAATGAACGTGAAATTTAGAAAATTGAGGGGGTAAAAGGTGAAATGGAAAGAGAAATAAAAGAGAAAAAGAGATAGCAGAAACAGGAAAGGGGAACGATGAAAGAAGCCAGAGGACAGAGGAAAGAGGAAAAATGGAAGGAGAGAAGAGAAAAGCGGAAAGGGGAAAGAGCTTTAAGAAAGAGGAAAAACTAGATATGAAACATGAAAGCCGAAAGAGGAAAAGTGAAAAGATGTAAAGAGGAAGAACGAAGTGAAAACGAAAAAGGAAACTGGAAAGAAAAGAGAAGAGAAGGAAAAAAGGAAATAAGATGGAAGGAAGGAACAGAGAAGTATGAAGAAGGTAAAAGTGAATGGAAAGCAGGGCGGAGAAGAAAGAGTAGGTGGTGTACTGTTAAGAGTGAAAAGGGGAAGAGATGTGATAATGGGACTGCAAAATTAAGTAATAATTTCTGACGACTGTATCACTATCTTTGACGCATACTGCAACAAACAGTACGCGTTTAACATGAAATTAAGCAATAATCTACAAAAATGCTTCATACAAATCCAAATCCAATAAAGTGCATTCACTAGTTGAAGTGAAATGACAATTCCAAAATAGTGGCAGCACAGCAGCAAATGCCGTGGCTATGTTTGTATGTAGGCATTTGTAATTTCCACAATTTGATTAGAATTTAGAATACGATATTCACTTTTTTTGGCTTTCTATGTTAAATTCAAGCAAATCATAAAATACACAAAATAATAAAAATAAAAAAAAAACCAAACTAACAACAAACAAACTTGAAATTTTAATATCCTGTGTGTGTGTGTGAGTGTGTGTCTGTGTGTGTGTGTGCAGGGCGCTGAAGAGTTTTCCATTATTGGCCACCGCACTTATCCCGTTCCAAAAGACAAAAACAAAAACAAAAACAAAAATGAAAATGAAAAATAGATTTAATTAAATTTAGTTCTGACCGAAAAAGGTCGGACGGAATACAACAACAACAACAGCAACAACAACAACAACAGTAGCTCATAGACATGTGCGGAATTTGCTTAATGTCGTTGCTAGCTCCTGGTGCTGCTGTTGTTGTTGTTGTTGTTGTTGTTGTTGTTTTTGGCTTTTAATCTAATAGTTTTGTATCAAATTATGGTTGGAACACCCTCAACTGCTGCTGCTGTTGTTGTTGTTGTTGTTGTTGTTGTTGTTTTCATATTCACACGCTAATTCAATAAAACGCAAAAATATTTACGCTTAATTTTAAATTAATTTATTTTGAAAACTAATTGGATTAAATATGTATCAACTGAAGGCAGATATGCAAAGGAGAAGTAAAAATAGAAATGGAAACTATAATTGTTTATAATTTCATTTTGATGGCGATGATTTATGGGCTCAAATCGCACGCACGAATTGTGAAAATGATTTCATTGCAAATGTTATTAGTTGTAAGCATGTGCATTTACCATAATTTAAAATCTCGTCAATCTCGTCGCCTGTGCGACACGTTTGCCGCCCCCGGCTTACGCTCGGCAATTGTGAGCGAGTTGTGTGTGGACTTAACTTTGATTTTTTTTTTTTTTTTTTTTGTGTTTATCCAAAACAATTAATTTTGCATTTTATTATGTGCGCAATAACTGTAAATATTATGGAAATTTATAATTATGACACACGAAAAAAAACCAAAACAAAACCTAAATAGTATTAAATAAATAGAAGCTTCCATTACAGGCGAGAGTAGAATATCAATGAGTGATAGGGACGGGTTTCACTCAGTTCTTGAAAAATGTTTCTCATAGTTTTGTATTCATTATTTAAGGGCTTTCAATATTTTCGGATTTCTAATGAAAAATATGTAATAAGTTTTTATTTTTCCTAACTCGAGTTTAGCTGTTATTCCATGGGGCGCAGAAATGCTTATAGTCTTTTAAAAGCTTTCTACAAAGAAATCTTGAGAAATCTAATTTTTCCTCTTTCTTAAAGCTCTTTCCCCTTTCCGCTTTTCTCTTCTCTCCTTCCATTTTTCCTCTTTCCTCTGTCCTCTGGCTTCTTTCATCTTTCCCCTTTCCTGTTTCTTCTATCTCCTTTTCTCTTTCATTTCTCTTTCCATTTCACATTTTACCCCCTCAATTTTCTAAGTTTCACGTTCATTTTATATATTTCTATTATATTTCATCTATTATCTATTATTTTTTATCTTTCGTCATACATTCCTCTTTTGTTTTTCATCTTTCTCAATTTCACTTTAATTTTACAGGGCAACATGCAAGTTCTACAGGGAAACAACTAACATAGAGAACATATCTCTCTTTAGAGAAACACAGAGAAAGAACGAGTCGTTTTGATATAGTTTGAGTTTAGTTAACACAAATAGAAATTTAATCTCATTCTCACAGAACATTTAAGAAAAATTTGATTTGAGTTGGTTTTCTTCAGGCTTTTGTAATATTTTCATTCAAGCTTAACCTCAAGCTTGAAGTCATTTCTCTGGAGATCTTGATAATGGTTTCGGTCGAGTTTGTGGGCTTGTTTTTCGGTCTTACTTTAATTCTAATTTCTAGTCTAATTTGTGGTCTGATATTTAATCTAAGATTTGGTTTAATTTTTGATAAGATTTTTTCTTAGTTTTGATTTTTATTTCCACTATCACTAAACGTTTAGTGGTAGTTGATTTTATTTCCATTACCCCTAAACATTTAGTGGTAATGGTGATTTACTTGCACTGCCACTATAGCTTTAGCAGTAGTGAAAGTTATAGTGCAGTAATAATTTAGTGGTACACATCTGCTCTGAATTTGACCATGTAAAGGGATGAGGGCTTTGCGTCTCCGGACGAAGTTGAAAATTCTCGGGGGAAGTTGAAAATAGTCGTGTAGGGAAAAAGAAAAGCAGCAGTAAACGATCTAACCAGATTTATTAATTATAAAAATTTTATTTGAGCGTACCTTTTCAACCTCGATTTTCCTTAATGCTTTGAGTAGCGGCGCCGGGTAAAGGGTCTTCTAAATGTTGGGTTGGTTGCTGAGGTCTTACTTGCGTCTTTACTTCTCGGCCTCTCGATTGATCTGAATTTTGATATGATAACTGATCTGATTTTCTATCTGAATTTTAATCCGATTTTCATCTTAATTTTGTCCTGATTTTATAATCTCAATTGGGGTTTGATCTGGTTTTTGTGTTAAAAGTTTGGTGTAGGTTTCATTTTTTATATGAATTTTAGTCTAAGTTTTGGCCTTATGGTCTGAACTTTGATATGAGTTTTGGTTCAAAATTGGGTCTGAATTATGTTTGTTTTGCTATGATTTTTTGACATTCAGTCTGAAATTTGGTCTGACTTTTGGTATGATATTTGATATAATCTGAATCCATAGTCTGATTTTAAGTCTGAGTTTTGGTTTGAATTTTTTGTGTTACATTTATCTGTATTTTGATTTGATTCATGGTCTGATTTTTGGCCAAATATTGGCCCAATTTTTTGAATTTTTCGGACATTCTATCCGACCAAAAACTATATCCAGAAAGTTTGTCTTGATTTTGGTGTCAAATTTGATTCGAAGTCGATTTCGCTTTGAGTTAGGTCAAAACTTTGATATAATTTTTGGTCTAAACTTCGGTTTAACTTTTAGGCTTAATTTGCTCTGAATTTTGTTCTGGATCCTCGTTTGAATTTTGGTCTGATTTCTGATATAAATTTACGTCTGATTTCACTTTGAAGCTTTTGGGTTGAGTGTGAGCCTCAATTTTCCTCAACCTGAAGTTCCTGAGGCTTTCAAATTCCCCTATTAAAATGCACTTAAAATGTATTTACAGAGAAGACACATTAACATGCAAATAAATTAATAATGTCATTTCATTCAAGTGACGCTTGTGCACTTGAAACTACTTAATTAAAAATCCTTTAACAATTTTATTGCTCGCTTCTGTGCTTCTTTCAACAATTACTCGCACTATCGGCGGCAAGATATCAGCAACGATTTAAAGATAATCAAATTGCAAGAGGAAAAAGTGCCGCCAAGTAACTCTAGTCATTGCATACTTAGGCACTATCTTTCGATATTGTAAATGCACGTATACAATAAAAACAATCACCAATTTAATATGCCAATTGTAATTTAAGTGCGAGCAGCAGAACAAGTAAGTAAAGTATGTATTACACGCAAGCTCAGCTCAGTTCAACTCAGCTTAGGCAGGCAGGCAAACACGCTCACTGCCGCCGCTGATATCAATGCGCTCAAGCATTTTTTGTTGTTGTTGCTGTCGTCATCGTCGTCATCGAAAGAGACAATGCGCGCATGCGCATGCGTGCTTATCTTCACGCACTTATCTACAATATAAAGGCAGGCAAGCAATGAGCAAAGCCATTGTATCAAGTTGTCTCCCAATGTCTCTTTGTCTGTTTGTCTGCTTTTCTGTTTGAGCATTTTGTCGTCTTAATTTTACCATTTGGTATTCAGAAAAGGGAAGCGGGACGCAGACGCCTGAGTTACGAGTTGATAGCGTTGAAAGTGACACAAGTCATAAATTCCTACATACATTTGCCCCTTTTTTTTAGTTGTTGCTGCTGTCGCTCTGGCAAACAGACAACTCTCGCTGAGGTTCGTTCGTGAGGATCTGCGTGTTACTTGTATCCTGCCTCTCTCTCCCTCACTCCTTCTTATCGAATAAGTTCACAAACTGTACCGAACGTTTATTTCTGTGTATTTTCTGTAGCTTATCACTTCACATCGATCGATTTTTTCTTTAGTAGTACTTGGAAAGTATTTAGTTTGATGCAGAGAAAATTTGTGGCTTGTAAGAGAAGAATATGAAAATATTTAAGGATTATGTGGAAGTGTCATTTCATATGCGTGTACAAAATGTTGGCGCCTGGAATTTCTGTTTGATTTTCGGAAATTCCAGGAAGTACTGACTTTAACAGATTTAAATATTATATGGTATATGTAAATGTAAATCAACTGAATTGATAAGCCAATTTCACTTTTACTTCAGAAAATATGAAGTAAAAGCACTCTGGATTAGAATCCGGAGGATTGAAGGAAAATTGTTTAGGGAGAGAGTGGGTCATACTTATCACTATGACCGGCTTTTCAGCAGTTTTACTTAGAGCGAGAAAGAAAATGTAATTTATATCTGATGAAATTGATCACATACAACTCGCTTCAAAGCAAGTAATTATTTACTGTCTTGCGAGGGAGTCATCACTACGACCCCCACACTAATATTTTTGTTTTGAGATGAGAGTAATGAGAGGGAAACATAAATGAAATTGAGTTGTCGTTTAGAATGGGGAGCCGAGCACCAGAATTTCGTATCGCTATGAAAATGCAATAGAAAAGACCGTCACTTAAAAATGCAACGAAATTCGTATAGAAAGAGAGCGAGGCGTATCGCTTTAAAACGTTCTCTAGTAGTTTTACTTGGAGAAAGAGAGCCTGATTCTGATTCAAAACGAAATGGCTGAGCCAATCTGATGAAATACGGAAATCATAAAAGAGATGGCCCGCTCTTCAGAAGTTTTTCTTAACGAAAGAAAAAGAGTCCAACTCTCTGTATGTATATTAATTCTCATCATCGCTTCTCTTGCTCAAATTCTATGTATCTCTTTCACAGGCAAAGATATGGTAAAATAAGTGATGTCACAAACATATGTATGAAGCAAAAGCATTGTAGCTTAGAATGAGGATTCGAGAATGACAAAAAACATGTGGATATAGATAGTAAGAAAAGAAAGAGGCAATGCGCGATTGAGTTGTATCGCTATGAAAATATAATGAAATTTTTATAGAAAACATGGTCTCCATTCAGTTTTCTTGAAGAGAAAGAGAGAGAGGAAGCGAGAAATAATGAGGGACAAATTAATATTCGATTAAATTAACACAGATTCTATCTCTCTTGCACGGGTGTTGTGCACTGTATCCCGCTCTCTAACAGTTTTATTTAAATATGGAAATGTGAGAAAAAGAGAGCGATTCACAGTCGGATCGGATCGAATGTTGCTCACCACAAAACAAATTATGCTCTCTCCAATATTTTTAAAGCCTTAAGTCGTATCTGGTTTCCTACACCAATTATTGATGAGAATTTTAAGCATTTTGATAGCCGCCTCTTTTTTTATTATATTTTTTCCAGCAATAATAAAGAAGCCGAACTTGCGTTACATGCATGTGACTACATGTAGTTGTTAATAAATAGAGGTTGAAAATTAACATTAGTCAAGCACTCAAATCTCACAAGGCGGCCTTAAAACTAATGATGGATTGCTTTTATAAATTCAATACTCTTGGCCTACATAATCGGATTTGGATTCTGCTAGTTCCGGAACATACTGGCATTGAAAAAACATCAACTCGATTCGTGGTTCCGGAACCATTCTCTAGGATGTCGTAAGAAATCCCTTTACTATTCCTCCAGAAAAATTAAAAACAGCAGAGGTAAAATCTAACAGGGTTGGAAATCCCTCAAAAGTAAGGACATATAACCTAAAACGCTTCGGGAAATATATGACTATGACAAAGAATAATCTAAAAATTATTACAGGCACTTTGTAGGTTGAAAGATCAGCTTAAAACACTGTGAATTCTTTCTAATGACTCGTGAAGTCTTTGCATGTACTAAGTCAATGAATTTCATTTTTTCCATACTCGTATAAAGAACCTGGTTGACCATCAAATGTCAATTTGAAACCCAATGCTACAATTTCTATCGCAGATAAGACTTATGGTTGTATGTACTTTAGGTATCTGTATTGGCACAATAGATTTTATAGGCCGCAGTGCACTCCTCAAAAATAATAATGAAAATATCTTAAGAATAGATCATTTTGCTTAAATTGGGTTCATTAACGTCTTCCCTGAAAACACTTCCGGTTAGCGGTGGTTAAGGAAGTTATATAAAACTAGCAGTTTAGCATAACAAAACCGCTGTTACTAAATCCGAAATTTATTAATACTAGTTTCACTATACAATGAGTATTCTGACTTACGAGGACTGGTACTCTAGAATTATGAGGATAATCACCCTCATTCATTCCTTGAGACGCTGGTCCAACCTGGACATATGTAAAACGGCTAAGTGATTTCTGATTTGTCGAGGAAGGCAGCAGAATTCCTTCTTAAATTAGGAAGGAAAGACCTTCGCCGGATGGTGGGACTCATCACAGGGCATAATCCATGGGGCTAACATATGACCACCATCGGTATCACCGAGGACCCGACCGGCACATCTTGTCTGGAGGAGGTGGATAGCACAGAGCATTTTCTCTGCACATGTCCCGCATTTGCCAAAACGAGATTGCGCATTTTGGGTTTCGATGTCACAGGAATGGACAGAGTTCACTCCTTCCCTGAGATTCTTCTTCTTCTGAGATTTGTGAGAGAATCCGGAAAATTGAGGAATTTTCTCATTTTCTCTAACCCCTTAATTGCTGTCACCCCTTCTTCTTTTCCAACGCCTTAAGTACAATGGACTACATAGCCTGAGTGCTTGAGGAACTGTCCTGCACTCGTAGGTCAGATTCTCGGTCTTCTTCACATCCATCCATCCATCATCCTTTTCTTTTCTCTTTAAACTTCTTAGAACCAGACTATGTAGAATTTTGTTGAATTTGGCTCAGTGTTCTATTGTCGTTGTTATCGTCATCAGATCTTGGTAATAAAATTTTAACTAGTTCTTTTTTCTAGCTTAAATTTGTTTTAGAAAATTCTTTAGTACTTCAAAATTTCTATTTGAATATTCACACTTGCCAACATTTTAAGATATTATTCAAAATAGTTAGCCCTCAGAGTTAGTTATCCTTGCTTCCCCTCACAAGAAAAGGTAACAGCCTCAACAAAACTAATTCACCCAAACTAAAAGCCACACACACATAAAACTGTTCCACAATTATGGGCGTTTAAATGACACCAACAAAAAAGAAACAACACAACACAACCTCAAAATGCTCCAACAAGAATCAAACAGGATTATGCCTGTTTAACATTGACGGTTTGACATGAATTTGATTTTGTGGCATAGCAGTTTTTTTTCGGATTTTGATTTGGTTTTCAACTCTATTTTTTTTCGGGAGTGTGGGTATTTATTATTTTCATGTTTGGTTTCGAGCTACTTACTATATCTACATAATATTGTGGAGCCATGTTTTTGGGGTTTATGTGTTATATTATTGAAAAATGCTGCCCGCGTTACAAATGTAATTCTTTGCTTGTTTTATTTTATTTTTGTTTTTTTTCGGTGGCATTTGTTTTTTGTCAAACACTTTAAGCTTCAGGAGATTAACTGGTAAACAAAATACCGAACAACAACCATAGCACTCAGATTTGTGATGGTCTCTCCCACGAATGAAACCTCTCTCTTAGTTTCTGAGTAAAGGAATCGTCGGAACATAGCGGCAACATTCAAAACGTCATTTTACTAATATTATTAAGCATTAAGTAATGGGAATGAACCTTCAATGTTTTTGCTATTGTCGATTTGGCTGCCTACTTTCGGGGGTCGAATTGCCGCTGTAGCAGCAACAATTTTCCCCCTTGACATGTTGCTGACAATGATTGGATTTGAGTTGAGGGCATTTATAAGCTACGGGTTCGAGTGATGGTATGTAGATGAGTGCTGGGACTCACTCTCGCTCTCTCTCTCTTCCTCTCGCCCATTCACCAACTCTCGATTGTTTTTGCAGCTCTCACAGATTAGTGTCAATGTTGTCAATTTGATTTTTTGATATTTCATTGCTACTGTTGTTGTTGCCATTTACTACCGTAAAGTCACAATGTTGCCAACATATTGTCCTATGTTTGTGAGTATGCGGGTGGGAATAATAAAATAATATTATTATAATTTTGTTTGATTTTCTCGTCTTTGTCTACTTCTCCTTCACATTTTTGGCGTTGATTTTCAGTTGAGACATGCTCGCTTAGTGTCAATTTATGATTATGTCAATAAAAATATTACGACGACGAGCGTAGTATAGCAAGCACAACAATAATTTGTTGATGTTGCTAATGCTCCTTGTTGTAGCTGCTATTTAACCATTAATTTATTGAGACACAAAAATATTTTCCCCTTATTGTTTCATGTCTGTCATTTGATGTCAATCTAAGAAATTATGTGTACAAAGATGCCCACTCTCTCTCTCTCTCCCTTTCTGTCTCTTCCTCTCAAATGTACTGAAATGTCATCTGGGAAGCTAAGTATTTAACTTTCATTATGAAAACAATACATACAAATTTTAGGCTTATTTGTATATAACGAGAAGCATTATTATATCAAGTGCAGACACTTAAGCGTTTCAGTAAATTTATTTACTTACTTATTAATCGGATTAAGAACATATTTCTAATTCAATTGAATATCTATCAATATCTAAGCAAAGTAGTAAGTACCAGTAGGTATTGAAAATACTGTGAAATTCAAGCTGCTGGGTGGGGAACCAATATTCTTTGCTTGTGTCAAGGCTCCTTAAGGTTGAGCTAGAAGTTGTTGAAGTTTTATTTACCATACATGGAGAGTAGGACAAGAAGTTGAAGCTAATTTTGTTATATGTGCATTTCCTCCTCTCCCTCCCCGAACTTCAAATGTTTTTTTTTTTCTTTTGTAGGTTGTGAAGTGACTTATGTATTTCTGAGTCATCATCTCCCAATAGAGTCTTAATTTTTATTTATTTATTTTAAATCCATTGCACACAACCGAATTGTAAAAAGTGATTTTTATAAGAGTTTAGTTTTTGAAAATGAAAAAAAATACAGAAATTTTAGAAAAGTGAATGAAATTTTTATTTGAATCGTTAAATCAATTCCTGCTATTTACTTTTTAAAGATAATTTCACTTAAACGTTACCTGCGGCTACGCTTCAAGTGGTCCATTTTGAAGGTCCAATTTTGGCACACTTCTTCACACATTTCGGTCGGAATCTCACAAATGACGCGTTCAATGTTGGCTTTTGGCTTCCAAAGCAGTAATCGTGTTTGGATTGTCCCTATAGACAAGAGACTTAACATAGCTCCACAAAAAATAGTCTGACGGGGTCAAATCACATGATCTTGGTGGCCAATTGACTACACCAAAACGTGAGATTAACTGCTCACCAAATTCGCCTCTCAATAGAAGCATGGTTTCGCGTGCAGTGTGGCATCGTCCTGTTGGAACCACATGTCGGGCGAGTCCCATTGTTGCATTTTCGGCAAAAAAATCTGTTTTCATCGAACGGTACCTTTCTCCCTTGACCGTAACGTTGCGGCATTCATGCTTCATCGTCTTTGAAGAAGTACGGCCCAATGATGGCAGTGCAGTTTTCGGGATGCATTGGTAGCTGCTGAATTGGCCCTGGCTGGTCTTCACTCCAAAAATGGCAATTCTGCTTATTCACGTATCCATTGAGCCAAAAATGAGCCTCGTCGCTAACTGGACTTAGCTTGCGAAACACTTTTTTCACAGCGCATGAATTTTGATAATAAATTTCAATAATTTGCAAACATTGTTCAGGCGTAAGTCAATTCATTATGAAATATCAAACCAAACTGAGCATAAATCAAGTGACAGCTGTCAAAAAGACCAACTCCGAAAACAGTATTGCCAGATTGAAAACCACACTTCTAGGAAAAACACCCTTTATTTCAACGGTTAACCTCAAGTGGTGAGAGTTACTCGATTTGTATTCTTGCATTGATATTTTTATCCCCATTTTTTACTCTCTTTCTGTGAGGCAATCTAAATGTCTCTCTCTAGGACTCCCTCTCTCTCTCTCTCTCTCTCTTCTCTCTCTCTCTCTCTTCTCTCTCCCTCTCTCTCTCTTCTCTCTCTCTCTCTCTCTCTCTCTCTTAAAACATATTTCTCTCTCTTAAAATAATTCATACTCATAGAACCCGTTCTAATAACAAAAGTCACAAGCAAAAATTCTTTTATTAGATTAGTTGGTGGGAGGGCGGCATGTGGAGTTGATCCCCCTCGAATACGCTTGTTCCAGAGCGGTTCGTGCTTCTGGGTCTTCCAAAGAAAAATTTGGATTGTTTTTAAAAATATTTAGCTTCTTTTGAAATTTACCTAATTTTGCATATGCTTTTACAACAGTTTGGTCAGCTTTAGTCTCAGAAAAATATATGGAGACTTGTGAGCTTATAATTTCTATATTACGTTTGTTATTTTATCTAGAAGAATTTTCAATTGCAAATGCAAAATATTTACATTTACTATGTACTTTTGTTGATTTTCCAAAAACCATATCTTTTTACCTAGCCTTTAAGCAAGATGATACTTGAGAGTTTAAAAGTATTTGAATGTAATTTAAAAGCCAGAACATGTCGTAATACAATATTAAACAGTTTAAACAGTTTGTCCGACAAATCGGTCAGATGACCGAAATGGTTAAAAAAATTAAATGTAGACATTTCAAAAATCATCTTTTCCCCCGTGCCCGCATTTTCTTACCAGGGCTTTAAACCCTTATAAGTCATTAAAGGTGAAAATAAGTCAATTGGATACATTTTAATTCATGTTATTGTCAAATACCAACTGTATCATTTTATTACAGGGTTTCCCTGTTATTATTTCACTGAACCGAAAAGGTTCTTTTAATTTTAGTTAACCTTTTTCTTAAAGCAAACGCAGACTGACTTGAACAATTTAAATTTGAACATCAAAGTTAACTACAGATAATAAATTGTTTGGTTCATATTTTTGTCTTCGTGGATAATGGCCAAGGCCCAAAAAAATCATTTTTCTCTTATGTTTTTTTTTTACATTTCATAGCTCATCCTTCTACGGGATGGGTGCTGAATTTAAAGCTAAAGTTCTCTGGCCTCATGTGTACTTCACAAATTTCGTCCGATATGTATCGAAATATTTATGTGTGTACAAAAAACGGAAATATACATAAATAGAAAAATGTAAATTGGTACATAAATAATTATTTTCTCTGGGAGAAAGTGCTGTAAATTTTGAAAGTTTAACACATAAAAGGATACGATGCAAATGCAAAGCAAACAAAAGAAACCGAATAGCCAACGAAATGCAAAGACATAAAATACTTTAAGTGAAACCCATAAAGATATTGTAATAAAAAATGCGAGATATAAATGTAATATTTTTTTGTTTCGTTGTAATCTACTATTTGATGTTTATTTGTTTGTTGTTTCTGGTTGTTTTTAAAAAACGTGAAAGAATTTTATTAACAACAGCAATTCACACCTTTTAGCCACCACAAATAATTAAAACACAAGAAAAGGAAATGAAGTATTTTTGGGTTATAGTTTTATGATCGAAAAAGTGCTTAAAAGAAGAGGAAATTCAAATATAAATTGTAATTAAAATTAAGTTTGAAAACATTTCACATGAGATAAAAGTCAACTGCGATATTTCGCTATGAAAATTTCCAAAACAAAAACTTCTTACAAATAGTCAAATGTGGTGGCAACTCTGAAGCCTATAATGAGAGAAGGCATGACATGTGCTCTTTATTGCATTAATTTTTTATTACTTTCAGCAATTATTTCTTAATTTCAATTTGTTGATCTTCTGGCCAAGCATACGTTTGATTTGGTGTAACAACTCAACTCTCCTCATTCACTTGAAGCCTTTCAACCAGCAACTGTCAGTTTTCACACTTTTTTGTTTGTTGAAAGGTTAGCAATTTATATGAGTACCTTAACCCAAGAAAATGTGTGAAAAATCAAACATTTAGCGCCACATTCTATGTGCATCACTTGAAGTTTCTACTTGCACATGCTGTAATGTAAAAAAGCAAAACCCAAAACAGAACAAAAAGTTACAGGAAATATTAATTGCTTAATTTTGAAGAAAGATGTTGCTAATTAAGAGCTATAAAATTCTTCAAAAATAAAACCAAGCTGCATACACATTTGCCAACATGTGAAAAGTAAGACACAGAAACACGCCCACTGAAAGCGACAGAACTTGGGGGGAAGAATTAATACCTTGGAAGCAGCAGGAGCGCTTCGCTGTGAATAGCAGCTCATAGTGTAGGCAATGAGATTCATATTTTTTTGTATTTAAAATTTGAATAACTAACATTTTTGCGTTTTCATCCAACACGCCAATGTTACTTTTCGCAACAAAAATCTTTGTGCTGAAACTTTAGTATTTATATAATTAGTGTTTGCTTGACGCTTCTTCTTTGGGAAAACACTTCCAACATTTCCCACTGGGTGTGAAGCAGTACTTACAGTAAAATTAATATTGTCAGAGTGTATGTTTTTGCTCATTCCAATTCCATTCTTCCCCTTTCACTGAAGTGAAATAATGAAGAATTGCACGCATCTTGCAACAAATATTTTTTTACATTTTTTTTACCTCTTTGGCCTCCTACATTATGACAAAACAGAAAAGAGTGAGTTTCCTTTAACAGAAATGACTACATAATATTTGCAACTTTTTGTCATTAACACTATTGAGCAGAATAAATAAATAATGATGTACACTCGTCGCTCGGTCTCTTGCAAATTTTCTTCAGACAGTTGCTGCTCAGTTGCGCCTAATTTAGTTCATTGCAAAATAAATGCAAGAAGCAACGTTACACCAAAAACGCTGTCTGCCACTTAGTCTGCAAAAGTGCAAGGCATATGTCATTCATATGGTTGTGTGTATGTTGCATGCTACAGATACATACTTTCTGTAATTGCTTCAAAGAATTGCATTTTTAAGTTCAGCAAATTACTTTATTAGCATTTGAAAAGCGCTACACGACACATTTGTGACAGTGTTTTGCTCTCTCTCTTTTTGTTTTCTTTTCCTGTTTCATGGCAACTCTATGCGCGTGCTTGTGTGCGCCACCATTAACTACTCGTTTCTACTACATTTGTATTATTTTACAATTCATTTGTCATGCATGTCATAAGTTTTATATTTTTCTACTACATATGCGAAAAATTTTAAAATTTTTTCTTCGTTCTTTTTACATTTTTCGTTTACGATTTCCCTGTTGGGCCTCGCTCGTTTTCCCTTTTTCTACATACTTGTTTTATAAAGTCAAATGCGTTTTGTTTTCCAATTATCTAAAAAGATCTACTTCTGTTTTCTTCTTCTTGCTGGCACTAGTCAACCAGAATATTTTACTTCCAGAAAGGGAAGCTTATAGAAAACTTAAAAAATGTAACCGCTACACACTAAAGAAGTGAAACGTCGTTAAGTCTTTAATAATCACCTTCCCTCTAACTTCTCTCTACTTACATCTGCTCTGTCTCATCATCGCTTTTTAAAAGCCTTTGGAAAGGTACACATACACACACGCACAATTCTACAGAGCGAGCGAGAGAGGCCTACTACATATCTGATTGTGTTGAAAGTGCTGGGATTTTGTTTCAATTTCATTTCGTTTCTATTGTGCTGAGAGCAGGTATAAAACATAGTTTTAGTTTCGCTCTCCCTCAATACCAAGCATTTCTGCGTTAAAGTTCAAAGAGTACGGCCAAACGCTCTAAACATCCGGACTAACTTCAATCTTTTAAAACACTTGCCATTCCTGAATATTCTATGAGTTTTTGTTGCCTAGTGTAGAATTTTTGTTTTTGAATTTGTTTCATTTATTTCTTTTTCCTCCTTCAATTCTACAGAGGCTATAGCAAATTGGTATTTGGCATAGAATTATTTACATATTTGTATCTAGTTATTCATACTATACTCGTACATTACAATTCCAATTTTTAATATTATTTAATATGCATGATAGAATATTTACAACACAACACAATATATGGAAACATATTTATTTCTATTTGTTGTTTTTTTGTGGAAAAAACTTAAATACACAGGCACCGAAGAATTGCCTAATTCCCTTAATCCCAATATTAATAAAAATGCCATAAATTGTGTGTGTGCACGTTCTTTTGTATTTGTATATGTTTATTTGCACTTGAATAATTGATGTTTCGATTAATTCGGTTTTTTTTTTTCGTTCGCTCAATACCCAGTTGAGTATTTTGGTTAAATTTCACTTGAGGGGGAAATACATAGAAATAGAAGAAAGTAGAAGTGAAATGAAAGTTACGACAGAAAATCGATTAGGGTAGAAAAACGATTGCTCTGGTAATGTTAGGGCCAAAATAGACTGTACTGTGCAGTTGAGGTTAAAGGAATTAGAAATGAACGAATTCTGCAAACTGAAACACTCTTAATCGATTAGATTCATTCTTGTGGATGGAACACTGAAATGATAATAAACTTAAGACCCTGGAGTCATAAGTTTTTCTTTAACAAAGTATTGTGGAAAATTTAAAGTAAAACACTTTCAATATGGAACTTTTTGTCAATTAAATTTTAAACGTTTTCCAAATTGATTTCATTCATTCATTTTGAGTACCAAATTTTATACATTTTCAAAACTGAGTTTTATCCAGTTTCAGAACTGAATTAAGTATAACCAGTTCCATAGCGGAATTTTGTCTATTTTTACAACAGAATTTTAACCTTTTTCAAAACTGATTGTTTACCATATACAAGTATATTTTATCCATTTTCAGAACTGAGTTTTATCCAGTTTCAGAACTGAATTAAGTATAACCAGTTCCATAGCGGAATTTTGTCCATTTTTAGAACAGAAGGATAATAATCCTTTTTAAAAACTGATTGTTTACCATATAGCATATATAACTAAATTTTATCCATTTTCAGAACTGAGTTTTATCCAGTTTCAGAACTGAATTAAGTATAACCAGTTCCATAGCGGAATTTTGTCCATTTTTAGAACAGAATTTCATCCTTTTTCAAAACTGATTGTTTACCATTTATAGCATATATAACTATATTTTAACCCTTTTCAGAACTGAGTTTTATCCAGTTTCATAACTGAAATATAACCAGTTTCATAGCGGAATTTTGTCTATTTTTAGAACATAATTTCATCCTTTTTCAAAACAGATTGTTTACCATATAGCATATATAACTATATTTTATCCATTTTCAGAACTCTTTATTATCCAGTTTCAGAATTGAATTAAGTACAACCAGTTTCATAGCGGAATTTTGTGTATTTTTAGAACAGAATTTCATCCTTTTTCAAAACAGATTGTTTACCATATAGCATATATAACTATATTTTATCCATTTTCAGAACTCAGTTTTATCCACTTTCATAACTGAATTATAACCATTTCCATAGCGGTATTTTTTCTATTTTTAGAACAGAATTTCAACCTTTTTCAAAACTGATTGTTTACCATTTATTGCATATATAACTACATTTTATCCATTTTCAGAACTAAAACCATTTGTTTTAACTGAAATTTCTCAATTTTCAAAATTGAATTTTGCTCACTTGTTAAACTGAATTGTATCCGATTTTAGAATAAAATTTTATCCATTGTCAGAAATGAATTTAATCAATTTTTAGAACTGCATTTTATTCAATTTCAGAATTGAACTAAATTTAGTCTATTTTCAAGTTGAATTTTATCAATTTCAGAATAGAATTTTAACAATTTTCTGATCTGAACTTTCTCTATTTTCAGGTGCAGAGTTTTATCCATTTTCAGGACTGACTTTCTGTATTTTCAGAAACTGAGTTTTATCCATTTTAGAACCAAATTTTATAAATTTTTATAACTGTATTTTTTCTATTTCAGAAGTGAATTTTATTCAGTCCAGAACCGATTTGAATGTTATCCATTTTCAGATCCGAATAATACTCATTTTTTTAAGTAAAATTTTGTAAAAGCTTAAACTCTACTTCTCTTAATTTTTTACTTGCAAATAGATAAAAGCTAGAGTGATAGGACTTACAATCAACAATATATATTCATTTATTCATTTGATGGGGTCTGGCATTCTGGCCTGATTTATAAACAACCTTCTGCCATAGCAATACTGTAAACTGTTGGAATCGTGGTCGCTGTGGCGTAGTGGTAATTCGTTGGACTGCTACGCAGAGAGTCCGGGGTTCGAATCTCGGCACAGGCAAAATCAAAATAAAAAGTAGAAAAAATAGCTTTTCTACAGGGGAATGGCAATGGCAAACCTACAAGAGTAAAAATTGCTATGAAAAGCTTTGGGGCTGCGCAAAAAATCATATAATAAATATGATACAAAGATTCCAAGACACAGCACTCAGAGATGCAGTTAACGCTCCGTGGTATGTGCGAAATGATGACCTACATCGTGATCTTAAAATACCTACAGTGAGGCAAGAAATACAGAAGGTTGAAAATACACATCATCACAGACTGAGTCTACATGATGTGTACAGCACTATTCCGGCGTTACTTTGCGATGTTACACCCAGACGTTTAAGTCGGTTCAAACCAAAGGACCTTTTGAGGCGTTTCAACCAGCAAGGAGATTGACTAGGTCAGATCTACATGCTCACTTTCGATATGAAGTATTACGTGCAATTTTACATTAAAATACCTCTTGTTAGTCAAATGTGAATAGTTGTTTTTGACTTTTAAATAAAAAAAAAAAAAATATAAATTTATTGAAACAGACTGTCAAAATATTCTAAATAAATATTTTTCATATAAAATTAATCTCAAGTTATCGTAAAAAATAAGGTTATTTTCTCAGAATTTAATTAGCTCATGATGACATGTGTTAATAAAAATGTCAACAGTCTCGTTATTACTAAACAGCTCAACCAACTCTGTGTCCAGACACACTCGTAAATGGTTATAAATATTTGAAGCAATTTATTAAACGATCACCTGTAAGGGAAAACAAAATAAAACTAGTAGAGACATACATACATAAAATAAAAACAAACAAAAAAAACATTTACTATATTCTTTTATATGGAAAATGAGTGAAGATTTTATAAAAAAAACCGTTCCAATAAAACAAAAAAAAATCAACAAATTTCGTTATCAACATTAACAATCAAATTTCTACAAACTATCAACATTGAATGCATTGGCCTTTACAGTGAGGGTTTGGGTATGTCTTCAAAAAAAAAGAAGAAAAAAACAACAAATGTCAAAGTAACTAAACAAAGACATTTATTGATAGCCAAACCAGCCAACGAAGAAGTCAAGCAGTTCGAGTTGTTAGCCACCAGGCAGGCAGCGAGTCAGTGCCCGATCTGTTGGCAGTTTGTTGTAAACGCTGATATCACCCGATACCATCGGTTATAAATAAGATTCTCCTCCATTCTCTTACAGTTGCAGCAATACTCATTTATTATTGGCTTTCTCTGAAAGAAATGAAGACACGCAAACTGTTCATGTGTCGGCTTCTCCTTTTGTTTTCACTGGAATTGAATGTAGTATGTATTTGGAGTAGTTAGTCTTAGTTTTGTCGGCGGACATTGTTTAAGCAGCAATTAAAATGTGTTATGTGTAAGAATTGCTGACAGTTGGTTGGCAGCAACAATCAGCAGGAGCAACAAGAGTGGGGAATGAATGTGTAATGATCTCATACATGAATTAAGTTTGAAAATGGGACAAGATCGTTACTCAACATGAGCGATGATGACAGAGATCAGGATCTTTACAATTGATTACAAAATGTTGTGGATAATTTTATATAAAATTAATTCCAGGAGAGCCTAGAGAATTTGACAGAGAGTATGAGAAGAGAGAGAAATTTATTGAATAATACTTAGGTATGAATTGGAAGCTTCTGGGAAAACCCGATTTTGCCGGAAAATATTTCATTCATACTCGTCTTTTCCCTTCATACAGGAGAAGAGGTTTTTGAGCAACCGATCGCTTTTCAAACTTCCTCACGATTTATGAGAGCGGAACTTATACGAATACATTCGAACATAGAAAACGAATGTTTTCGAACGAAAACGAATGTATTCGAACTTAGACGATGAATCCTTTCGAATCCAAGCGAACGAATTATTCATTTATTCCAATATTTCGCAGAAAAATAAATGAGCAGCTGCGGTTATAAGAGAAAAAAAAACGATTCTTAGATAACAATAAATTTTCTCTAAATGTTTTCTCACAAAATAATGGAAAGAGTTTAAAATGCAATAACTTTCCAACTGACACACTTGCTACAAATGTAATTGATTTTCCACTTATGACAAAATATTTGTCCTACACTTTAAATCGAATAAAACGAAAAGTGTTTCGACTAATTTGTTCAAATGAACTGCTAATGGCGGCACTTGAGAGATATTCAGATCGCAGAAGATTTCGTTTCAAAACAAATTACATGGAACGAATTTTAGATAGAGAACCACAGACATATCTCAAGTAAAGTGAGTTGTGCTGCAAACATGCTGGAGGCATGGGTGAAACAATTGAGACTTCAAAAGGAATTATACCGCCTAAAGGAAACTATGGTATGTATATGTGCATGCCGAGGAATGAAATACTTTTATTTTAACCCAATTTGTACGCCTATTTTGAAAACAGCATATGCTCTACCTACCATAATCTAACAGCTAAAAGGCAAAACAATCGGCAACAGCAACGAGAGAAAACGTTAATGGCTTCATTAGTCAGCCGCTTAAGCAAAATCAGATAAATAAAGATATGCGTATTTGAAATTGGTTTGCTGCACACGCTGCTCTAGAGTAATAAATATCCTTGAGTGGAGGGTAAAGAGAGCGAGAGAGCGAGGGAGAGAGAGAAACGAGAGGAGCGCATACTTTTTGAGGGTGTTTAGCTTCTATTAAATTATCGAGCGATCTTTCGTTGCCACAGGATATAAAAAGCAAACCAAAATATAAAGAATGTCAGACAGAAACTAATATACTCGTATATTTAAGTTACTCCAAATAAATTAGATCGAGATTGCGCGGACTCTTTTCTGGGAGATATTTTTATTTAAAAAAAAAGCAGATGTTTTGTTTTATGTACATATGTACATAATACTACTCGTAAAACTTGCTTGCAGCTTGTAGTTAGGTTGGCTGGTTTGGTTTGGTTTGACTCGGCTGTTGAAGAACGAAAAATAAGTCATTAATTCTGGTTACGCCCCAACTGTAGCAAGCAACAAGAGCAGCAGCAGCAATCAACTTCACTTTCAATGCATCACATCACATCAGAGCTCATCATCAGTCATGATCGTCTACGGCCATCACTTGCAATCGTTTGCGATCGCTTGCTTTCGTCAAAAACAGAAAAACAAAAAAATTTCAAATAACATGATCACTACAAATTACATAAGATCACATATCATTCTGCTATCTATGCCACTCACTCGCTAGTAGCCTGGTCGGTCAGTCACTCTGATCATCTTCCACTCTCACTGACCACGCACTGATCAATGATCTTGACGAGCAAGAGCAGCAACATTGACTAGCTACAATACAAATCATGATAACACCTGATGTTGCTCTTGATGAGGACGATGTTGATCTGTTGATCGAGTTGTTCAATTCCAATGAATTTTTGCGGCACTTCTGTGGCTGCTGCTACACCTTAAATTTTGGACTTTTTTTTGGACATCATGCCGCGTTTCAATGCAGCTGAATGATATATTTTGCACACAAGAAAAATGAAAAGAACAAAGAAAAAAAGCATATGCTCATAAAAACCCCAATTTAATAACCTCGAGTTTTGTCTCAAATGTCTCAATTTCAACAATATCAAAGCGAATAAAAATTAATGTTGTTTGATAATAACAGGTTTTATTAATAAAAACTACTCTACATTCAGTAAGAAAGAAACAAAATAGAAGCCAAAAGTGTTGACTGTGTGTAGCGCTTACTACTTACTTGCTACCTGCTACGGTCTGCAGACAGGATATTCCATATCTGCTTCAAACGCTTGAACTATGTATTTTGTTACTTTGCTTTTGAGACAACAGTCAAAGAAACAGACAGATTCATCTAATTCCCAAGTGTTTCATATAGTAAGTATTTATTTCTTTTAGAGCAGCAGGGACGTTTTTAGGGCTCTAGGCCAAAGATAGGCGGAATCAAGTAGCTCAAAAATAATGAGTTTATCCATTATTCCCAGAAAGTACATATTAAATTGTAATGCCCATATATAGGAAGCTTCTTTATATCAGATATATAAAATATGTAGCATATCAATGAATAGAATCTTGACATTTACGGAATTGAAAATTGGCTATTTTCATAATTTATCCATTATCAAAATTGATTTTTATCCATTTTCGGATTTTTATTTTTTTCTTTAAAAGTTTTGTTTTAAATGTGTTAATAATTATTCATATTTCTAAGTTAAGTGTTAAGTTTTATTCATATACTGCATATATTGAACTATTTTTTATACATTTTCCGAATTGAATTTAGTCAATTTTGGGAAACTGAATCCATCTGCTATAACCATTTTCAGAATTGGATTTAATTCATTTTGGGAAGCAATAATTTTATCCACTTTAAGGATTGATTTTTTAACAATTTTCAGAATTGATTTTATCCAAATTTCTGAAATGGTTTTTATCGATTTTTTTTATAAATTTTCAGAATTGATTTCATTCATTTCCAGAAATTCTTTTTCTTACCCATTTTTAGAACTTAAGTCTAAGCCCATTTTAAGATTCTAAATTTGAGAATCGAAGTTTATCATTTCCAGAACTGTTTCTTTTTATTCCTTTTCTGAATTGCCTTCTATCCATTCTCAGAAATGAAGTTTATTCAGTTTTTATTGATGAGGGGTGATTTTTAAATTAGCGAAATATAGGGAGAGCTTTAAAATTGCCTATTTTGTACAACTCTATCACTCTATCAATGGACCGTAAGTGTGTATGTGAGGCTGTAACCCCACTATAACCTAACCTACTCTTCTAACTTAGTAATTTTCAACAGAGTTCTAAATTTTAAACCTTTTTCTGTTTCCCGCAGAAAAACATTTAAATTATTTCAGTACAAACAACAACAAAATAAGAAAAACTTCACAGTTTTTGTTATTTTTAAGCTTTTGGTGACACCTCATTTTTATTAATGAAAAGTTCCTTCATTCAGCGCAGACAGCCCAGCCCGATTAGTTTCGTGTCATGAACTTTTCAATATTCTCCGCCTAAGTCCATTGAAAACCCGCAGAATCGCCCCTGCCACACAATCATAATTGTAACGTCCATTTAGCGTCCTTTTTTTTCCTATCTTCCTCCTTCTTCTTCGTCGTATAATTTTTTATAACATTGTTTTGCTTGATGTGGAAACCTAATTTTTGGTTTAACATCTAAATTTTTGTTTTGGAAAGAAATCGAAAAGTGGAAACATTTGACACAAACTATATGCTGCAACGAGTGGCACACCAGGGTGTGTTTGGGTGTATTTGGTTGATTGCTTTGAGTTGGAGAATTTCGTTTGGTGTTTGCGAGCATGCGCGCGCTCAGCATACATAAGTAATTAATTTATTTTTGGGGATTTTTTTCATATATCAGAGAATATTTGAGAGGTTCCTTTTCACTAACCACAACCATATCAATACTACCTAGCGTCGAAATGTAGAATATGTTGTTATTGTGTTCGGTAGGTAAGTACGAAGAAGATTCTTATTTATGGGACGCCACTGTGTCCGCTTGAAGTGTTTCAGAATTAATTCATATCGTCAGCATTGGCCGTAGGGGTTCTTTATCATGTTACACACTTTTGTAGGAACCTTAAAATTATTAGGAATTATAAGTAGAAACCGTCTATGTAGATAGTATGGAGAATGGTAGTTTGGTGGAAAATTTATTTATTTTTCAGATGACGCCTCAATTTGTGTTCATGATTTGTAGTTCCACAAGCGAGACAAATAAAAATGAAAACCGAAAAAAGTGTTAAATTATAATATTAAGTAAAACATGTGTATTTTGCTGTTTGGGAAAAGACACATAAAATGTTTCCAACATCCTACATACACACACTTGTTCCTAATTACACAATTATAAAAACATAAATACATTAAATAGATAGTTTTGCTTAGAAGGCGAGAAATTTGATACCTCTACAGAACAACTACAGCTTCCCAGCTTCTGTTCTTTCAGTGCGTGTTGACATTAAATAACAAATAAACATATGTCAAAAAATTACCACAATCAAAGCTAATAAAATCTTTTTCTATGCTAAACAAACAGCTGACACTAACGCCTCTCACTCCCCGCTTGCCTTGCTCCTACGAATATTACGCACTTACAAGTCGCTTCCAGAAAATCTTTACTTTACAAGACAACAAATGAAGTTGGCATGAAACTTGAAATTTTTCTTATTCGAATTAACCTCGAAACACAAGCAAATGTTTTCATTTCTATTAGTTACAGACAAAAGGGAGGACAATGAGGGAAAGGCTACAAAGAGAATGTCACTTGTTATGCCAAAATGACAGCTATCCATCTTGTATTTCACCAAAATGTGTTGACATTTTTTGGAAGTTGCCATCTTCAGCGACAACAACGACCCCCCATTATTTGTGGCAGTCGCAGGGGTAGAAGTAAAAAAAAAGATAAACATGCATAACTTGGAAAGCATCGGAAAATACTTGAATTACATTTGAAATGCGTAAAAAGAGAGTGGAATTAAATGCGAGTGCAGAGCGCTCTTATTACTTACCATATACATATAATGAGGAGGTACAGAGAAGGTGCTTGTAAAAAACTGGGAAGTGGAAAAACTTTCTGGGACAATTTTTATACTTGGAGGCTGATAATTACCAGAGCCAAAATTTCAATGTTGGATTTATAATTTTTCGTCTGAACAGAGTGAAGAACTAATATCGAAGCACATGCACCATCTTAGTTCAGTACACTTCTGTAGAATATTATTTCGAACAACTAATCCGGAAAACAACTAAAGGGCTGTTGCCTTTCTAAAGAAAGAAAAAGAATCCGGGAACTATCAACCGGTTACAACCACGCCCCCCAGGAGACAGTAAATCAGATTAAACAAAACCCAGTATACGTGATAGGAATAGTCTTCTGAATAGCTCTTGTGAAAGTTATCATCATATGTCAAATGGGCGTGGTGCCTCCTATCAAGTGAAAGTTTCTAAATGCGCCTTAAAAGGAAATACTGAAGCAAATTGATCTTAATTTAAAACTACTTTTTTTTTAATGGCACAACTGCCCATGGAGGGCCTAGGCCGAACTTTTCGCATCCATTTATGTTGTGCGTGTTATACTTGTACATGAATGGAAGGGATCTACAGTTTTATGCCGAATTCGAACGGAGAAGTGAAAAACTTTTCAAGGGCAATTGTAAATCTTGTAGGTTTTTCCATTGCGTGCCAGGCCATGAGGTGATGCCGTGTAGAAAAACAGGTTTTTCTACTTTTGATTTTGCCTGTGCCGAGATTTGAACCCCGGATACTCTACGTAAAAGGCTAACCATCAAAAACAATATCAATGAAAATGGTCATTGTAATAAAGTAAAGAAATATACTGAATTATAATTGTTCAAGAAACTATCAAGACGTATCTGCAATATAAGTGAATTTTTCCCAACGAAGTAAATTCATCTAAATTCAGTTCGCTCTTGCAACCATTCTCAAAATTATCAACATCAAGGTACAAACAGAGTCAAGTGAAATCTTCTAAGGACAATATTTACAAAAGCAAATAATGGAACCTATAAATACAACAACCACCAGGCCTTTTTGGAGGTTTTGTTAATGTGAGCTCGAGCTTGAGCTTAATGTGTGGTCGCTGTGGCGTAGTGGTAATACGTTGGACTGCTACGCAGAGTGTCCGGGGTTCGAATCTTGGCACATGCAAAATACAAAAAAAAAAAGCAGTACACGGCACCACCTCTTGGCAGGCAATGGCAAACCTACAAGAGTAAAAGTTTCCTATGAAAAGCTTTTCACTTCGCCGTTCGGATTCGGATTCGGACCTTAAACTGTAGGTCCCTTCCATTCATGTACAAATATAACACGCACAACATGAGTGGATGCGAAAAGCTCGGCCTAGGACCTTCATGGGCTGTTGTGCCATTAAAAGTAAAGTAAAGTAAAGTAAAGAGCTCGAGCTCAAGTCTCAATTGCCTCAGGTCCGATTCCCACATAGGAAAAATTCTAGATATTGAGTAAGGATAACAAAAAAAACCATCAAAGTTCCATCATTTCGGTCGGGGGTTATACAAATGGATCAAATAACTAAGAATTCAAATTTTTATAAAAATTTGTTCTATTTGTCGAAATTTGAACCTTCAAAATCACCCTCTGCGGGCTTAGGGTATGTAAGCTTCGGAAGCACTCGAACTTACCTTTCCAGCTAGTTCTATTTGAATTTCTCTTATTTGAAGAGGTGCAACTAAAACAGTATAAGTATATTCCAAAAAATTTGACAAGGCTCTAGTTTCATCCAGAGCTTATACATAATTCACTAATATGTACTTGCCAATATAATCGAAAGAACACGCTTCTTGGTAGTAAATGTTTCCCCTGCAGTAACTGCGGCAAGTTCCTTTACAGTTGGCCCTACTCTTGCTCTTCTTCCAGGGAAATCATGATAGAGGAAAATAGTTTTTCTTTTAGATATTTCAATAAAATTGAAAGAAAAAATTCTATAGATACCACCGTGCTAAGTAATTTCTCATGCTCACCCACATTCTACGAACCTCACAGGGTACTGACAGTTTCTTTTTATTCCAGTTACAAGTAGTTACATATTATATAAGTATAATATAATATATGTCATGTGACCTTTTCGATAGTTACTAAATAGAATACAAAAATATAGACAATACTCATAAAAAGTACTCAAAATGTTGAACGCCCACAAAATTTCATATGGATTTTATATCATTTTTTTTTCGATTTCCTTTTATTTTGTAGTTAACCGCTTCTAATTGATGTGTTGCGGTTTAACAAGCATTTGCCAGCTAAGCCAAAAAATATTGACCAAAGAATAAAACGAAGAGAAAAGAACAAAAGCCGAACAGCTTCATATTGTTGCGCTGTACATAGCACGCATGTAAATTGTAATTTGTAGGCTTAAAGTCAGTTTAAACGCTCCGAAATGAGTGTGCAAAAAATGTTCATGCTATGCTCAGATGCGGGGAAAAACCAACAAATTATGGGCACACACAAAGAGCCGTAACAAATCAATTTCATACATACTCGTACGAATGTTTTCGTAAATAATTTTAAAGAAGCAGTAACCAGTGCCTTACTTCCTCTTCTTATTGATGTCTGTCTGCCTCGCTCTCTCTCAATCTCACTCGCCTTCTTCCCATTGAAAATAACTGTGCCCAGTTGGGCAGTTGACTTTAAAGTTCTGCCGCTCTCTTTTACATCACTCTTTCTCTCACTTGGGAGTCTGTCTCTTGCTCGTTTCTTATTGCTCTGCACTCGGTGGGACTTTTTCATTTACGAGTATGTATTGCTAAAAAATTATAATTTTCCATTCAATTTTAACTAAAATGTTTAATGCATTGTGAACCAGGATTTCCAACTGTGTTTAAGAATGCATAATGCTGACAGTGAGAAGCCAAAGTTCACCGAAGATGCTGCAAGGAGAATAAAATTTGTATCCCCTCCAATGATCACTTTGTGGTATATGAAGTGAGTAAAGTAACCGAATGCTGAATGCATGTGTTCTGTGCACAGCAGCAGCTCCAGACACGCATCGATCGATCTTATGCTTTGTTGAAAGATTTTCATTGTAGAGAAAAAGAATTAGTTGCGTTTGAAAGGTGAAGGATGGAGAAGGGGCATGAAGACAGAAGAGAGATGAAGAAAAGAGCCAACAGCAGGTAGTTAATCTTGGTTTATTGTATTTTCTATGGTATACTACTCGTACCGATCGCTCTTTGCCGAAAGACTGATTAGTATAAGTTTGAAAAAAAAAAAATTTTCGTTTTAAAATTAGAAGTTAGTAAGTATATGTAGTTTATATTTCATTGCAATATATGTATTCGTGAAGGAAAACTATTCACACTCATGCTAGGTCAGACACTGATTTTGTTTGATCTAGATTGGTTTCCCTTGCTTGCATCTAATCTTGACTGCTCTTTTCTAGCCTCAAACTTTTATTTTTCTAGTCTCATTTCTTTTTGTCTCGTCTCCCCAGGCTTCAATCAGTTGCGATTGGTCTCGCCTGGTCACCATTGGTTCCGCTTGATAGTTTCATTTGATCTCATCTGGTTTCATTTGGAGAGGCCAATTTCTGTGCTCGTTTCGTCTGATCTTTCTCCTAGTCTCGTTAGTATGTGCATGATTTTTTACTTTTTTTTTGTCTGGATTTTCATCTTAGTTCATTTATTTGAGAGTAAAATTCGCTCATAAACTGCAGACCAATCACAAGCACTTCAATATGCAACTGACTTGGAATGAACTAAGTAACCTGATTTTTGGTAGGCGTAAAATTTTTACTCTCTGCCTACAAGTTTCTTTTCCGAATTAGAATTCTCTGGGATATTTCAAGCAAGCAGGGCAAAAGTATTTCATATTATAATTGATTACGATTAATTTCCTTCTTCCTTCACTACCTTTTACTTCTGGGCTTGCACCCGAACCAGATGGTACTATGCGTTTGTGTCTAACTAAGGAATTAAATATGTAAAGTACCTATACTCTGTAGTTCTTGCATGATTAGCTTCTTTTAAACGCTACTTCTTAGAGACTTTTCTTGGGAGCATAACGGCATAGTTCGTTGTGTAGCTCTGTCTCTAAAATGTATGCATTATTCCATCTTTGAATTTAATAGGTTTTAGTGGGCTCATTTCACAATCTCTATTACTTAATACTATGTAGATTAGGTTTTACACACGAAATAATTTAATAAGATAACTATGTACATAGCGTAGGTCAAAACAAGTTCCTAACCGAAAGCTTTTATATCCTCATTTGCAATTTGGAATCTGTAGGCACCATTTGTGGAGACCTTCATTTGCTGTGGTATACGGCCACCAGATTCCATAATATCTATACAAAGTTTGTATGTATCCAATGCCTATATGGTTTTTACCATTTCGTCTCTAACTCTTGGTTTTTGCCAAAAAAAAAAAAAAAAATAAATAAATTTTAAAAGAAAAGCAAAATCGCTTGGGTTTTGAATTTGTCACGCTTAGTGTTCAAACAATTTTCGGTTTTTTGTTTATGTTAAATGAAAAATGTTAGAAATATTTGACGCAAAAATATGAAAACCAAAATAATGTAAAATAATCTGAAGGTACAAAGTCATACAAAAAAAAAGTCAAATAAAGAAAACCGAAAACAGGAAAAAGGATATTGAAATTGCTTAGAATAAATGTTTTCATTAGTCAATAAAGATTTTGATTTTCCAGTAAATAAAGAATAATCTTTTTGTCACACACACAATTTACCAAAGATTGTTTATTAAATGACAAATTACAAAAATAAAGCCACAAATCTTTTTCTCTTTTTCTTTTTTTTTTAAATAATAATAATAATAGTTTTTTAAGAATTTTTCAATTGCAAAATGTATGTGGCCAAGAGAAGTACGGAAGCGACGAAAGTACTTGAAAATTGCTTTTACTAAATATAGAAACATGTCAGCACAACTGTCGCTCATTCTTTTCTTACTTACATTCTTCAGCTCTCGATTTTTTCTTATTTTTGTAGTTATTTTCCCTATATCACAACATATGTTGCCATTCATGTTGCTTCAAATTTTCAATTGAGAATGCTTGAAAATATTTAACAAATTTTTATTATCTTTATGAGTTTATCTGTAGGATGGTAGCCATGGAAAACATTTCAGCCGTAGGGTTGCTAGATTCTGTTAGAGCAAAAGAAGTACTATCAAACAGTACATAAGTAGTGAGTTGAAAAAAGGAGTACAAAAATAAGTGGTTAAGATAAAAGGAGTACACAACTTTTAACTTTTGAATAGGTGTTTCCACTCAATTGCAGCCAATTACTGTCGTTATTTCGTTTCCAAAATTTTCACAATCAAAATCTTGCTAAATAAGTTTTACTTCAAAAAGTACAAAAGAAGTACATTCGAATACTTCATTTAAATAACCCTTCAAAAAAGTACACATTTTATAAATAAGTACATTTTTTACTTCAAAAAGTACAAAAGAAGTTCATTCGAATACTTCATTTAAATAACGCCTCAAAGAAGTACACGTTTTATAAATAAGTACATTTTTTACTTCAAAAAGTACAAAAGAAGTACATTCGAATACTTCATTTAAATAACCCCTCAAAAAAGTACACATTTTATAAATAAGTACATTTTTTACTTCAAAAAGTACAAAAGAAGTACATTCGAATACTTCATTTAAATAACCCCTCAAAGAAGTACACATTTTATAAATAAGTACATTTCCTTCGCTTCTCTCATTTCTTCTGGCCACCCTATTCTTTCGCGTCCATTTCGGTTTCTTTAACCAGCAGTCATCAGGCATTTAGAATCTGGACAACACATACAAAAATATTTTATTGTTGGCATTAATTTTCATTGTTCATTTCCACCACTCACTGAATTTTTGCTGTACATTTATTTGTATCCTTTTTCCAGCAGTTCTACTTGAGGTTTTCTCCGCTTCAAGTGTTTCTTTTGCAATAGGATGTTTGCTTTGGTTAACAACTTACATTCATTGCTTAATTTGTTTTGAATTTTGTGTAAAATATGATACTTTTTTCATTAGAAATACACTGAAATTAAATTGTTTAGTTTAGTTTAATTGTAAGTGCGAGCTCTCGAATTCGATTTGGGTCATGAATGGCGGAAATTGAACTGAAGAAAGGAACATATGGTACCAAACTGAAAGCAGATTGGTTTCATGAGGAGCATATAGTGTTGCTTTCTATAGAAAGAAGATATTTATGGATAGTCTTGAGTTAAACTGATGAATTTCTAATAGATCAATGGAACAATAACTATCCTTACTTAATCCACTAACAGATCTCAACTTTATTCTTTTCTTTGCACAAATTTAATTACATCACAAATAAAAACATTATCTCCCCCAAAAAAAATAGTGAAAAAGTTAAGAATTCACATTTTAATGTCTCAATTTGACACTCATAATAAACATTCATCAACGCGTTAAATGATCGCAACGATCGCAACCGCAACGTTAAATTTGGCTGATCTGCGTGCCGATCTTGCAAACAAGCAAAACTAAACAGGGAAAAATGAAGCGTATCGCCCATAAAATTCGCAAGCAAAAATGAATGCTCGTCTTTTATAAAAAAAACCAAAGAGAATGAGAGAAAAGAGACATAAAATTTACTTCCCCGAGGCGGTCCTGGTTGCTGGTTGAAGATCACTCGTTGCACACACATGCTGTGGCGACTCTGGCGGCTGCTTGGGTGCTTGGCAACCACACAGTCAGTCACCAGCCTGCCGCACATAGTACGCTCAAATGAGTGAATATGTCAAAAGTGAATGCGATTGTAATCTCGCTGTTGCATTTTTATATGCAACTGAGGCGATGATTGCTGCTGCTACTGATTTTATCGACAATTTGTCATGCAAAAATATAAACTAAAACGAAAATAGTTTACTTATGCCAAATTGTGGCATTAAACAACAGTTTACAGGGAGTAGGCAAACTATAAAAGAGAGATTGATCTACACTTGTGATCTGTTTGTTAAACATAAAAAAGGATATTCAACTTCATTTGGCAATAAATTTTGAATGACTGCGCAATGAAGAAAGAAAGAGTGAGAGGGAGAGATTTGAAAATAGCAAACTGGAAGAATAAATCATGGAAAATAAAATTTCACAAAAGGAGGAGGACGAATACAGTCAAGATAAAATCACAAAGCCAATTCTCAAAAGCCCCTAACTCTAAACCTAACCTCAATCACATCTGGAAAACATTAATTACATTTTTGTATTTTGTATTTGGTTGTTGTTACTGATATTGTTGTTGTGGGGGTAGTGATGCTGATTCTAGCGTCATGAAGTACATGTTTTTTGTACGATTTTGAGTACAGTAAACCATAGATAAGAACCCAGGCTGAAAATGTCACGTTTTTGAGATACTTAAGTGGGAGGAAAGTTGTTAAAAGTGAGAATCTATATACATAATTATTTGCAGAAAAAAGTAGCAAATTACATTAAGAGAAAGGTAGCTAACCGGGGTTTACTGTAGTTTTATATCTGTACTACATTGCACTCTCTGCTTCTGTTGGTTCCAAAATGCATACGATGTAGTCCCATTTCTATATTATTCCGTCTTCCCAAAGTTACCTACACTCGTTCGGAAAGACTTAAAGTCAAAAAGGATACAGGGGATAACGCACTGTACTCTTGCCCGTGGGGCTTCGGGTTCGATTTCCGTCTTGGTCTGGTTGTTAACCCTCATTCATATCTTTTTTCAATCCTACCGATATGAAGTGAGTGAGAGTTATTCAGAAAGTGTACAAGAACCCCCTTTGGCAGGCAATCTCAAAACCAACCAATGGTAATTGCCCCTAAGCGGTTCGGAACTGACATTAAAGTGGTAGGCCCAGCCGTGTGGTAACAGAATTGTCTTACAATATAGGAAATCCACTCGAACCTGTCCAAGCATACTCTTTAAAAAATATGAGTCTGACAGGAATTAAAAAACGGCAATAGGTTCGGAAGTTAGAGGAATTAAGCAAATCCTCTGTCCCTCTCTTTCTAGTTTTCTCGCTGTCTGCTGAAACAAAATAACGATGGAGCGGCGGCTGCGATGGAAAAATACAACGACGGGTCTCCGTGTCATGGTCACCGTCCACTTAGATATGTATTCATACTTTTCAGTTACACGTACCGAAGCATCTCACATATCATTTTGCCACATAAAGCAGTGGTGGCCACCCACACATGCACAGCTGATCAGCTGAACTCGTTTTCTATAGAAATGAGCCTAATACAAGTACATGTGAAGTCTAAAATGCTCTGGCGTACGCGTGCTATAAAGTACCAGCCATAACTGATATATGTAAAATTTCAGAATTTTTGTTTCGCTCTATTTTTTTTTTAGCAAACAAATAAAATAAAATACTTTTTTTTTCTTTTGTTAATGGCACAACAGCCCATAGAAGACCTAGGCCCAGCTTTTCGCATCCACTCTTGTTGTGCATGTTATATTTGTACATGAATGGCAGGGACCTGCAGTTTTATGCCGAATCCGAACGGCTAAGTGAAAAGCTTTTCATAGGCAATTTTTACGCTTGTAAATAGGTTTGCCAAATAGTTCTTTCTACTTTTTGATTTTGCCTGTGCCGACATTCAAACACTGGACACTCTGCGTAGCAGGTCAACGCTCTGCAAACTACACTACAGCGACTCAAATAATATTATCCACTAAAAATCTGTAAACCGTAAATAACAGCCACAGTTTGCTAAACCTTGCAACCATTATTCGCATCGGATGAGCTCATTTTCCACACCCGCGTATAACTACTGCTCCAAATAACGGGGCACACCAAGGGCTCCGCAATCCATGCGTAGACAAATCGCATGGACTGCTCACCAAAAAACAAAAAATTACATTGTCTTTTGTTGTTGTTGTTCTGTTGAATGGAAAGATGGATACGGTTTGGTATTTGATTGTGTGTTCTTCAACGCTGACACTGATGGATGTCAGTCGTTTGTCAAAAATGAAACAGAGAAACGAATGAAAATGCGTGGTGGCACGAAATGAAACTGCGAATAGAAGAACTTCAAATTCAAACTCAGAAACTTTGTAATGTACATACATACATAGATACATACATATGAACATACATACATACATGTGTAAAAATATATGAATGCATGAAAGTATTGCTGCGTCTCTATGTGTGCGTGTTTGTGTGAAACGTCATTTGGGAATGTGTGGATGGATGTGAAGAAATTACTCGTTCCATAGGACACACTCACGTACACACTCACTAAGTTTACGTGCATTGCATCCCTGCATTGCAACCAACTAGCTCAAAAGCTAGTTAATTAGCTGGCTCAGACGCAACCACAACTAGTTCATTCCTCCAACTCATTTACACGCAACCTACCGGTTTTTTTTCACACTGATGTCCTACAATATAGTAGTGTCAAACTAGATTAAGAGTCAGAAAATTCAAAATTTATTATTGTATAAATATGGTTTTAGGTACATACAAAACGCTACCACAAATAGATGTGTAATGTAAAACGAAGTTCTTCGTTGTTCCATATATGTACAAGCAGAAAAATCAAAGCAGTCTCCAAAATGGCTCATCCTGCTCCAGTTAACTAGCTCGTTTTTGGCTATGTACATAGTATAATATAGTCGTGTACGGGTATGGTGAACACGTCGATATAGTGAAGCCCTACATTTTTACATGGAGTACTCTAAATAGTGAACACTAGATATCCACCAAATAGTGAACTTTTGTGAAATATTAAAATAAAAAAGAAAAAAAAAAAAGGTTTAGAAATGAAAGCGGGTATTCCCCTAAATTATGCTTTTGCTGTTGACTGCTATAAAATCAGCCATTTCTTGACCTTATGGTTTGTTTGGTTTTTTGCCGAGTGCAAACCGTTTGTGGGCAAGCTATTGAAAGTTTCGATGAAGCTATCGCATGGGCAAAGCGAAATCTAGACGAAAGCGGTCCCTAAGTCAATTTCTGAACGCAAGAAGCACACATCTATTCACGAATTCTTGCGATAAGCATACATATGTGCATTTGTATTTTCCTACAAATTTATTCTAATGATCTCCAGCATACACATACACATACACAAATGTGTAAAACGAGTTTTTGAACAACAAATGTCAACCTTGATATAGTGAACAACGTGGATACTGTGAAAAGTCCTTGCAATAATTAGTTCACTATATCCAGACACGACTGTATGAACTTTGTGAGACTAACTCAATTTTGCACTGCAGGGTTCTCTCGTCTGTAATTGTGTATGTATGTAGTAGGTGTACGTGGACGACGACACTAGTGTGAAAACGTTGACGACGAGGTTTGTACTCTCTCGCTTCCCGCCTTTCGCCGAGTAGATTTACATGTTGACATTTAGCTAGCATTTATACATCGTTAGGACTTAGTAGGCATTTTAATTGGATTTAGATGTTGTTGTGATAGCGCGCCAAAATGAGTAAGGATGAGTTTGACGGTGTGGCGATGGAGTGAGTGGCGATTGGTGAGAGAGGGCGTGAATAGGGCGGAAGTTGGTGAACCAAAAGAAACAAAAATGCATCAAAATATTAAATCTTTCTATTTTTTATTTGCTTAAGTTTCGAAAAACGAGCAGTGAACAATCTTAAAATTAGTATTATTAAAAGCTTTCAGATTTACCAAATATTGGAGATTTTAGTGTGGAACATAATAAATTGAATAAGAATGCAAAAACTTTAGTAGTTTTTAAAGTAAATTGAAGGCACACGACTGAACTTACTGCCTCCTTATAGTTCGTTTCAAGAGTTGATTTGATATTTTTAATATGCTTAAAGAGTGAAAATTTCTCAGTTAAAGCTTTTAACCGAAGAGTATCTGCACTCTTTGTTTTAACTGAACAATTCGATTAGTTGGTTGCCATTGACTAAGAGTAAATGAGAAAAGAAAGAGAGACGTTGCCAGCATAAGTGAAACGAATTACCTCAGGTACGTGTGTTCCTTTGAGTGAGAGTCAAATCGATATTAAGATATTATGAGTGAGTTTCTCTTGAGACTAGTGGCATGCAGGGAGAGCAACATGTATAGAGAGTGAAAACATTTCAGTCTATGCTTTCAACTAACCAATCAGATTTAGTGGTTGCCATTGAATATGAGTAAAATCTCCCGAAACTTACTGAAAATTAATAGCATTCAAAGAAAGTAACTGAGAATATAGAAAATGTGTTACTTTTATACGTGATAATTTAATCCCTTTTCCTTTTGTTTTAAATCAGTAAATGCTGCCAAAATATGAACCCCAATCGACTAATCTCTTGTTCGATGAAAACGAGTTTTGTATATGTTGTATTTCTTACATACAAGTTCGCTCAGTCGCATTTTACGGCAAAGCCATCACTGCTTTCAATTAAAGTATGTGCATCTACTAAATTCCAGTATCTTTTTTTTCCATCCAGATTGATTACTTGGGAAGCTCTTACTAATCAATTCACAGATTATTTATGTTGCTGCACCTCTTTATATTTCCTCACCCCACACAACATTTTAACAATTTTCCCAATAATTTTTAATTATTTTCTCATTTTAGTTTTAACATTTATCATTGAAATGCAAGTTTCCCGGTTTTATGTGTTATGTAAAACAATAACAAAATTGTGAAGCGTGCATTAATGAAATCCATCATCAGTTGCATCACTTCCATCATGCGTCAGATCAAATAGCAAGCATCTTCTTCATCGCACAGCACAATGTATTAAATTTCGATCAGTCAGCGAAAAGAAACAACGAGTATCTGCATCTTTTGATATGCAGATAGGGGCAATTGTTTTCTGTTTCTTTCTTTTCGTTGCATTATTTTAGTGTCAGTTTTCTATTTTTTGATTTTGATAAATATCACAGATGCATGAAAATGAAGTTGCATTGACAATTAAATCGATGCTACAGCAATAAATGCGTCCAAATGCGCCCAAATGCGTCACTGCGCCTTTAACTTTACACCACTCTTGAAGATAATCATACGGTATCGTCTACTCTCTCTATCTCTTTCTTTTTCGTTCTCTTTTTCATGTCATTGCATCTGACATTTACAAATGACATTTGATTATGAGACAAATTGCCAATGTAAAATTACAGAAATATGTAACTAAACTCAACAATAAAAATCCAACCGATCTTGCTGCAGCATTTTTAATCAACGTACGAATATTGAAAATTATGAACCATTAACGCAGTTGGTGTAATACAAAGATACAAAAAAAAAAAAAAAGAGCGGGATAAAGCGGAGAGACTTGAACGCATCATGGCTTCATGCTGTTTACATTTAATTAGACAGCGATGAAGAAGAAGATATCAGAGTGGATCTAGCATAACTAATGAAAAAAAATATGAATTTATGGGAAATAATTTTTGTTATGAATTTCTAGGGGCAATTGTTGCTATTGTTTGACAAGCATTTAAGAGCCGAATACACGCTGGGACTGATAGAGAGTCGAGAAGAAGAGATATAAGAGATAGAGAGAGAAGAAGCAAGGCGAACGAGCGAACGTGTTTGCATTGCAATTAACTCAATTAAGTATTGAAAATAATTTCAAGGTTCAAAGTGTTCATAAAGAATGAAGAACGAATCATTTAAGCATTATTTGCTTTATACTTTGCTTAAATTCAAGGACAGCAGACAATGGGGAAAAAATATTTTTAAAAATCACTATACATTTTTGCTCAGCAGTTTTATGACCTTCTGGATTTTTATTATTATTTTATTTCACACTTCTCTTAGTTGACAACTAATTACTCCCAAAATGTTCAAACTACGGACAAAAAACTCAACACATTATATATTCACACTTCATTATCACACCCTTGGAATCACCACCGCCGCTGTGCGGAAAACACCATTAGCAAGATATTTTACACAAAGTCCAACGAACAAAACGAAACGAAACTCTGCATCCTGCAAAGAAAAAATTATATGTACATATGCAAAAAAGGCAAACATCCCGTTTCACGTTTACTCTGTGGTGCACCGTAACGCTGCAGCTCAAGTAAAGTTAAAAAAATTAAAAAATTGTGCACTCCAAAAGTGACCAATGCGGATGCCTATAAATAATAATAATAATAGCTAGTTACCCTCAGTTGAAAAAACGGCACTGCAAAAGAGACTCGAAGCACATATTTCGTTAAAGCAAAAGGCAGAATAAAAATTAGAAAGGACTTTATACGAGGGTAGATCAATAAGTACCCGTGTGTGAAGACAGGTGGCGTTGTTGAGGGAAGTTGGCATTACCGTCGTGTACTGCCATGTGTCGTGTGACAAGCACACTAAATTTCAAACTGATTCATAGGTTAGTTTTTATTTGGCAGCCATTATTATCACACGTGTTTCGTGTTTCGCGATAAAATGGAAAAAGAACAATATCGATCCGTAATTCGCTTTTTATTTTTTGATGGAAAAACATGCGAAGAAAAAAAAAGCAAAGTTGGACGCTGTCTATGGGGACCCTTCACCATCTATGACAATCGTAAGATATTGGTTCAACGAATTTAAACGTGGTCGTACATCTGTTTTTGATGAGGTCCACGTTCAGACCGCCCGCCAGACGTGGTTACCGAGAAAATCGTTGAAAAGGTCCACGACAAGATTCTCGCTGATCGCCGAACGAAATTGCGCGAAGTAGCAGAGGAGCCGTAGGAGTGTCGTACGGAATGGTAACTAATATTTTCCATGATACGTTAAGCATGAGAAAGGTGTCGGCCCGATGGGTCCCGCGATTGCTCACGGTGGACAACAAGCGGGTACGGAATTGTCGCGACCAAATTGCATGAATTGAACTACGAATTGCTGCCGCACCGCACCTACCGTACTCGCCCGACCGACTTGGCTCCCTGCGACTTCTTTCTGTTCCTCAACATGAAAACGTGGCTGGGGGGAAAAAAGTTCAGCTCAAACGAGGAGGTTATCATCGAGACATAAGCGTATTTTGAAGAGTTTGACAGATCGTGTTTTTTGGAGGGGTTAAAGAAATGGCAGAAACGTTGGGAAAAGTGTATTGTGCTAAAAGGAGATTACTTGGAAAAAAAAAAAAAAAATTGTGAAAAATTTGCCTCTTCATTCCTAACATGGGTACTTATTGATCTACCCTCGTACATTTTTGTAATGCATTTTTATCTTCCTCCTCATATCATCAGGCATCTGACCAACATGAAATTTGTTCAGGGTCAGGATATCGAGTGCATTCATTAAATACAGTTTGAGAATATCAATTGTTATGGACGTAGAAGATTGTAGCAGAGAGAAGAAATTTTATGTTCTTCAATCGATCGGTGGGCGCTCATAAGTTTTGGTTTCACATTGTAAAAAGAATCACATAATTTGAAGAAAACTAATAGTCAGAACAGCACAGCACATCACAGATAAAGAGAAAATATACAATATAGTTCGCTCTATTGTCGTGATTTTCCACCAGAGATATTTATTTCTCACCCTTAACCTCCCTTCTCCTCTATGCCCTCGATTAGTTCTTCTTCGTCTTTTAATGACACAACAGCCCATGGAGGACCTAGACCCAGCTTTTCGCATCCACTCATGTTGTGCATGTTATATTTGCAGGGGACCTACATACATAAATTCGAAAGGCAAATTGAAAACCTTTCCTTAGGCAATTTTTACTCTTGTAGGTTTGCCATTGCGTGCCAAGAGGTGCCAAGAGGTGGTGTGTGTAGAAAAATTGTACTTTTGATTTTGCCTGTGCCAGGCCAATGCACTACCAACTTTGCCACAGCGACCACTAATTACAATCCACATTATTTTTTTTTTTATTAACAAAAGTATATGATATAAATGAGAAAAATGTTCCAATTACTGTTTTTGTTTTCCCTTTTTTCTATCTACCCTTTCTTCTCTAGAATAACAGAATAATCTCAATAACAGTAACATGCTCTCTCAATAAACGTAAGAGAAATTTCGTTTGTATAAAGTGAGTTCTTTACTCATTATTTATAGCCAGTGATAAATTGAACAAAGTACTTTGCATACCATACATAGATTATTTTCTGATTAATATTGATACACGAAAGCGAAGTAGTTTGAACGTTTCTGAGAGAGCCGATGTCAGCGTCAATCTTTATTCGTATGAAAATATTTGGATTCAATGGAAACAGAGACATGGACGTCGGCTCTCTCAGTTTAAAGCACAGCAGGTGCTCTATGGTCGGCTCTCTCAGTTTCATTCTTCGTATCATTTCACAAATTTACTAAGGCTGTGGTTATATTCAAAGTTTACTCGGCGAACACCATGCAAACGAACACGAAAAAAAGAGCTTTTACTCACTCTCACACCGAACACGATATGCTGGGTGAAATGTACACCGAGCACGCCGAGTATTCGGGGTTAGCAATGAATTATTCTACAAAAAAGGAACAAAAATGTATGTAAAATTTAAGGAAAACATGCAAACCTGTACATCATTATTTTCATATGCAGAAAAGCGAAGTTGTGAATTTTTTTAGTTTTTAAAAGTGAATATTATGAATATTATTCATGAAACGATTGAAGAAAAATCATTTTATTTTCATAATTTTTCAATTATATTATTAATTTCACGCTCCATATTGATAAAGTCGTTTAAAGTTTTTTGGTATACCATTTAGTGTTGCCGTCGCGAACAATATACTTAGTATTACAACAAAAAAAACTGAATTTCGACAATGGTGAAGCAACTCTGTAACGAACACCAATGTAACCACTAACCACCCAGCACGAGAGTAAAATTTGATGTGTTCGTCGAACAGCGAACACCAGTATAACCAGCAGCTAAATAAAATAAAGCTGTCAACAGCCAGCCCATTTAAACGAGGTTCTCGTTCTTTTCTCACTCTCTTTTTTAAACTCAAGCCGAAGTCATTGGCCCTTAGCACTTTGTTTTTTCTATTACTTAATTCTTGTTGTTATTATTATCTCAACTTATCAGCATTTTTGGAACACTTGTCTTCACTACAGTATCTGCCTAGAATCTTGTGCTCGCTACCTTTTTACCGCAATGCTCTTTTCTTTATCTATTCTTTTATTATTGACCCTTTTTCACGTAATCGCGCAAAGGAAAGTGTTAAAGAAAAACACAAATATTTTGTACATGTGATGATCGCATCTCACCAAAGTCATTGTGGCCTGCCGATGATGATAACGACGAGGATGATAGCATTAATTTCAACCAATTAAGCTGCCATTGTTGACAATTCAACTGACACTAGATGTTTAGAACATATGCTAGCAGAAGCTAATGCTCCACCATTCGAGCTCAATAATTAGAATTAGAATGACAACTGAATTTTTTCAATGCGATTAGTTTCAGCTTATTCATTGTCATCAAAAATAAAAACAATCCTTTAACCTGTTTCATTTTACATATTTCAACGATTTCGTCTACTTTTCTTAATCGGCGGCAAGCATCAAAAATCCTTTTCAGTTTTTTTTTATTGTTAGAAAAGGAAATTACTTTATTTATGTATCGGAAAGTAGAAGCTGATATGAAACAATGTGTTAACATTGCGGTGTGCCGATATTTTGTTGGTGGTGGCGGCAATATTTTGTTTGAATTCTATATCAAATGGTGAAAAACAAAGGGATCCGAAAAACTCCAGGGCGAACTGAGGGAAGAACTGCAGCTAATATTCTTCTTAGGAAAAGAGAAGAAAAGAAAAATGTAATGTCACTTTTTCTACCAATATCTTGGACTGAAGGAGAACGAAAAGGTGACAATAAATGGGCACGACAATAAACTGAAATGCAGTAAGGGTAATCGTTCTTTAGGTGCTGATGCCAATGCTGCTACTCTCTTTGAATTCAAAGTAACAGCAGCAGTAAAAGAAGCAGCAAGAATAATTTAGGCCATTGTTTTGTGAATTCTATCGAGATATTTACAATCAAACAGGTTCAGCCCTGAAATTTTTGATACACTTTCTTTTACTTTAATAAAATGTTATTGAGTGTGAACATTTTTCAGTATCGGTTCATTGTAAATTGCTGGCCTTGCTGAGAAATTGAATTTAGAACCATAAATATTCACTGAAGATTATTCTAGCGAAAACTGAAAACAAAAACATTCTTCCAAGCTACTAACGTAAATTTCGCAACAAGAGCCTGATTTTCAACTCAACAGTCTCTGAATCTTTCTCCTAAACTCAGAATTCTATTAGTTTCCATTTACACACAGAGATATTTCTTGGCAACAAGTAGATTTCATGGGCATGAGTGGAAAGACGAAAGGGGGAAAGCTGCATGCCCTCTCTTCTCGCCCACGAAGTTAACTGCCACCATGAAGGCTTGTTAACTAAAAGAACTTTAATATGAAAAATCCCACGAATGCACTCTTAGCAATCAAGTGCTTTTAACTTTCGAAATGAGAGCATAAATGAAGTTACGCTCACCATCGCCTACATTCGTTAGTGCTCAATTTTGTAGGGCCCATTTTATGTGAAAATTTTTAAAATAGTTTAAAAACGATCCTGCTGTCCTTTGCCGATCAATAAAAATGACAACATCAAGAAATCTGAAAGGCGATTACTATAAAATGTTAAACCATTGAAACGATTTGTGAATCCAGAAAAAAACAACCAAAGGACACACAGGACACACAGGAGACGCATTTTTTTGTGATAACTTAAGAAATAATTCTTTACTTTTCCCACTGACTGAGCACCACACAATTTTTCGAGTAACAATTAAACAATGGGAAACACAAAGGCAACATTAACAGAGACAGAGAATTGCCACAAAGAATTTGGGGAAATTTGATGACATTGCATGCGGAATTTGCACTTTGATTTCGATTTTTGAACATGCCATAAGAATCTGCCAGAATGATTGAAGAGCGGCATTGCTCAAAAGGTGCGCTGAATTGTTTCTTTATTGCGTATTATTTCTTAAGTATTGCATAGTTATGTTGTTTGGTTTTCTTATTTTATTTATTGTTTTGCAATATTATTGATTTGTTTGTCAAATATATTGCCAAGAAACGAAAAACACTTTGCGGTATACAACTTGGAAGGAAATGGGAAACAAAGTGTTCAACTGTTTCTGTTTGATGTTATGCGATAGTTTGGTTTTTGCTTTATGAAACTATTCAACTATTCAAACAAAAGTTAACAGAAATTTACATAAAACACGTTCGTGTTGAAGATTAACAAAGAGTACAAAAGCGTTCAGAAAACCAACATTAGCAGCAAAATCGCGTTCTTGTGGTTTCAACCATGTTGTGAGAGGTTGTGAGAGGTTGTGAGAGGAATATTCTTGCTTCGTTTCTATTCTCGCTCTCTCTATCTCTTTCGCTCTCTCTCTCTCTCTTACAGCAACCCTGCTGGCTGCTCATGTGTGTACTTGCTGAGCATACTCTTATATTATATAAAATTCCACAATGCTGCGGCTGCTTTCATAGAGAATTTGATTAAACGGTGTTATGTAAACTTAGAACTGATACTATGGCAGCAACTCTGATATGGAAATGAATGGATGGATACAGCTCTGATGATGCTGGATATTAAATTGGGCAGTGAAGGCATGCAGATTTGTGAGCAGAGGGTTTGCGAAAAATGTATTTACTTCTTCAAGGCCCCCTCTATTTGTTGTTCACCATAGGAAATTAAAGTTCGCTGGTTAATTAATCGGGTCAAATTGGGTTAATCGGGTCAGTATAGAGTAATAGATAAATTAATCCCCCAAAAATCCACTCTATCAGAATATTTCACAAGCTCCTAAAAGCTTGGCGATTAGAGATGAAACCTCCTAAAAAATTATCTTGGATGCAAATGCAAAATATGATACAAGTTCTATCGCGCGATAATAATGAGAACTTCCTATCAGGAGTTTGTAGAGAGGTTACTACTGAAGAATTGAAGGTCTTTCAAAATATGTCGACTTCCTACCAGCATGAAGATTTGTGCGCATAGGGTTTGCGTAAAATTTATTAACTTCTTCAAGGCCCCACTATTTGTTGTTCACCATAGTAAATTAAAGTCCGCTGGTTAATTAATCGGGCCAAATTGGGTTAATCGGGTCAATATAGAGTAATAGATAACTTAATCCCCCAAATATCTACCCTATCAGAATATTTCACAAGCTCCTAGAAGCTTCGCGATTAGAGATGAAACCTCCTAAAAAGTTATCTTGGATGCAAATATGATCCAAGTTCTATCGCGCGATAATAATGAGAACTTCCTATCAGGAGTTTGTAGAGAGGTTACTACCGAAGAAATTTTCTACCAGAAATTGGATCCAAGTTTACCCTAGTGTGTTCAATGACCTTCACTAATCTGTGCCATTTCTTTGCTTCCAGGACTTCAGACAGATATTCCCGCTTTCTGAAACTGTACAGATTTCAGTCTAGAGTTTGTGGGGTAAATGGTCTTGTGAAAACTTTCCAAAGGCTATAATTCCCATTGGGGCTCTACGCCACGCCACTGCTATACACATACTATTTTCCATTAAATATCATGCAGGTTAGGTTTCATGTATGTAGTAGACGCATCCTGTGCTGGTTGATGCCTCGATGCCTTGAATGTTAATGCTTAATACTTAAAATGCCTTCATGTTGAAAATTTGTTGCTAATCTGTTTCGTGGTTTCTTGGGTTTAAAACTTAAAAAAATGTAACCTCCTCCTCCGAGATACGAGAGTAACAATTACCACAACATACATAAGCGAAGAACTGGATAGATAAGGTTAGGCATGCATAAGGTTTGACGCATTGGAATTTTAAGTAGTTTGGCAATATTTCATATACTTATGCTCGCATAAATTTCATATTAATAAATATTTGTAGGTAATTGAAATTGATACGTTAGTAAGAGCCAAAAAAAAAAAAAAATTAAAAGGCAAAATTGGAATTCTCTAAGGAAATTATTCGGAAATTGACAGTAGAAATATTTTATTAGCTTTAAAGTTGATGAACTCAATACAACAAAGAGCAGAATGCCGCAGAGAGTGCGTGCAAGATTTTGTGAAACCACATGAAATATTTTTTGATTTCTAGTCGAAATGCTGGAAAATTATTTCCAAAATTTTACATTTCTTCCGTAGAGACGAAACCTTAAAATGTCATTATTGGCATTCATCAAAATGACATGACATGAGTGAACAAGAAAAACGCTTTCGGCAAATCATGAAGGGGCTGGCTGTGCACTCAGGGGAATATTTCTTTCAACATTTTTCTCTGCGAAGAGCTGATTTTAATGTACTACGCTTTCAATCAGGCATAAGAATTTCAAATTTTTTTCTGTTTTTGTTACTTTTTAGTTAGATATTTTTGAATAAGTATTGCCATCAGAGTAATTTCAAACCAAAGGAGTTTATTGTTGTCCTCAAAAATATGAGAACTTTATACCGGGAAAATGTAGATACTATCAAATAAGAGAATTTCCCTCCAGACATTTTGTAGAACCTACCGAAATATGAGAACTTTGTACTAAAAAATTAGGAGTCCAACCAAAAAGTGGAGACTTCCTACCAGAAACTTCAAGATCTTAGCAAAATATGTGATTTGCCTTTCAGAAACTTGCTGATCCTATCAAAATATGTACCAGAAATTTGTAGAGCCTTAACAAATATGAGGACTTGAGAAATATGTAGACATTTTCACAAAAATTTGACGAGTTTCTACAAGATATTTGTAGATCGTCCTAAAACAAGGACTTCCTATCAGAAATTTGTAGTTCTTACCAAAATATGTGTACATATGTACTTCCTTACCAGAAGTAAGTAAGTAGATCCTACAGAAATATGTACTGCCTACTAGGAATTTGTAGATACCAGGAATTATAGATTTTACTGAAATATGTAAAGAAGCCTCAAGTTTAAATCTAAAAACAAATATGGACAGTTCTTATCCAATTTTCGTAATACCCTAAAAAAATGTTGTGAGTTTCTCCGACAATATGATTACAAGGTAATCACATTAGAGAAAGAAGCACCTGGCTTCGATAGACACAGAAATTTTATAATGTTTCTAGGAAAGAAAGAAAATATTTCTCAACTGCAAAATTCCACAAATTTTTTACCAAATGGCAACTCTACTCTATGCTTATATTGAAATAAACTTTTAACGCTGCTCTTCCATTCGTTTTCTTGCTGGTGCTTGCTTCCTGCACCCCTTTTATGACAGGCATATGCTAAGTATGTAGAATGTTGTGGCACCAATTTGGTTATCATGCTGCGGCGTTTTAAAGATAATTTTATTTGTAATAGTAATAATTTCCCCCATCATTGGGCGAAAACCCGACAAGTCATAAAATGTTTCACTTCATAAATACAAAACTATAAAATTATTGTATAAAGATAAACAGCTAATTTTAATTAGATTATGGTATTTCATGATTCAGTGAAAAATGTGACATTTTTTATATGCGGAAAATTGTGACTGTAATTTTAATTTACCGGTTCTTCTTTTATTTTTGAACAAGTTTCAAATCAAACTTAAAAACTCTTTTAGTTATAACTATTCTATCATTTGTGAATTTTCATAGCAAATGAACGTGCTTGATTTTTGAGAGCACAAAGTCATGTTGCGCTCACCAAGTTAACCTCGCCTTGTTCTTCTCTCCAGTAAATTGCCGCTCTTGCGTACAATAAAACGAAGAGCATTCTGTTTTTGAATACTATTCACATATTTGTGAAATAAAGAAGAAACTTGAAGAATTAAACTAAAAACATCTAAGATATCAACAGAACGCTTTGCTTTAACCATCAATAAATACAAATACACTTTACAAGGTCAAAGTAGTTTAGAAACTCGTTCCAAAAAAGATATCCCCATATTAGTAAGAGTTCACAGCATGATGATCTCTTCAAGGCTGGTTCATATGCCATAAAAATGACTGTTTGGCATTTGACGTATTGATGATTTTATTAGCAACGACTGAACATAGAAAAAAACCTTGTTCTGCTTTGCTAGTTTATGTTAACTGCCACTGACTTCTTCTATGTTCAAACTCAAATATGACAAAAGTGATCGAAATTTACGATCTTGTTAGTTTTCGTAAGGCAATAAAATGTTAACATTGACATTAAAATCAATTACGTTGCATTTACAAGAGCAACGAAGGGAATTTCCAACACTCAGTGAGCAAAAGAACAAGCGAGCAAGAGGGAGTGAGAAAGAGCGAGGCAGACATGTTGATGATTTTCTGACACCTCATCATCATGCCGCATGACAATTCAATTCTTCATGGTAGCAAATATGTTGTAGTACACAGTACAGAGTGCAGTAGAGATTAAGCGTCTATAATTATAATCATTAAAGCATGACAAACTAATAATAATACTATACATACATACATACATTGAATTGATTGCTAGTAAGTAGGAAAAACTAAAATCAACATGACTTGGAAAATTCGAGGAAATATTTTTCGGTTTTGTGGCTCCTATTTTTTGTTCAAGTGACACATTTTTACTACCTACGAGGGAAAATTTATTTTCTGCCTGTCTGTTTTTGAAATAATTGAAGTTAATTTTTAAAATGAGTTTCATATTTTCACTAGCAAAAATTGTTAGACTGCATTTGTATGCGTTTCAATTAGTTCCAATACCAACATTATGCCAGAAGTATTTAATTAGAAATTTATTAGTTACAACTCAATTTCAGTGAGGAAAGTTAAGAGGAATTATTTTGAAAATTATAACAAATGATCATGCAAAACTGGAATTTGTATGAAACAAAGAAGTATTGTTGATGTAGATGAATTTTTGAAATTATTTCAACCCCTAACGATCTGAGCACTAAACATTAAGCAATTATGGTGAAACTATTTGGCCAAACCAAACCAACAAAAAAAATCAATTCCCTGTCTGCTTTCGTCCATATTGAATTAAAAATTTCTTTTTTGTTTCCTATTAATGAAATTTCACTGTCAACACTTAAAAAATTATCGAATATTCAATAAAGTGCTACAGTAGACGAACAAGGAGCAGCAAGAAAAAAGGAAAAGTAACTACAAAGAAATATGCTGGCAACATGCCAATTGGCAGCAACCAATAAATTTCGGTTTATGCCATTTTACTTAACAAAAAAATATAAAAAAAAAAAAACCAATGAAAGAAAACCCCCAAAAAGGAGAGAAATACGTTATCGCAAGGCACAAGGAAAAGAAAAAGGAAAACTATAAAGTATTATCAAATTTCGGAACAGCAATAGCAGCAACAATGATACAAGAATTAACAACAAAATTGCATTTACCAACACTTTGGAATAAAAGTTTTCTACGTCAAGATGTAAAAAATGTACAAAAAAAAAAAGAAATAATAAATAAATGCAGCAGTAGCAGCAACAAACAAACAAACTCAAACGACAAAAGCAGCAACTCAACAGCACTTGGTGTGATGCTGTCTGCCATGGTGCGAATATTTCCATTTCCGTTTCCGTAACGTAGTTGTAGAGTATAGTATATGGTGTACATATGTACAAACATAAATGCAGTTATGCCAAAAATATGTCTGCAAAACTTTTGCACAATTTTCGCAATTGTACAAATGCATGCACACACACACACACGCACACACACACACAAGCAGCAATAACAACAACAGCATAGAAGTAGAAATATTTGCACATTTGAAAAGACGAATTTTATACAAATAAACACAAATCAATTTCAATTCAACATTTCAAAACCTTAAAAAATTGCAATGAATTTCGGAAAAAGAATTGCAGGCAGTAGAAAAAGGAACCAAAATACGAGAGAAGAAGAACGAACGCACTTTTCATGCAATTGAAAGCTGCACCAACACAAACATAAATGGTCTCACATAGTAACTCAGATCAGAGAGGCACTGAATTTACTGTTGTTTTAGTTTTCAATCAAAGAAAATACAAACACAGAGGAAGAGAAAGAGAGAGAGAGAGAGAGAGAGTGATTGAATTGGCGGGTGCACTGAAATATGATAACCCGCCTGAAGGCTGCTCTCTTTTTCTCTGCTCTATTAACAATGTTGCCAAATTGAATAATTAAATTAGAAAATTGCTTGCTTATTGTGAGTGCGCAAAATACGTGTGTATGTGTGTGTGTGTGTGTGTGTGTTTGTGTGTGTTTGTGTGTGGGTGTGTTTGTGTGTGTGTGTGTGTTTGTGTGTGTGTGTGTATTTTTGTGTGAGGCTGAAAACTTCAGCAACAACAACGATGAATCTATGCAAAAAAGCAACAACAACTACAAAAAGAAGTATGCGTCTGCTGTCAAAAAAATGACAGCTGTCATAGCTGGTGCCGTTGCCGATGCAGGGAGCGACGGAACGATGCTGCTACTACTACGAGTCTCGATGTGTGTGTGTGTTTATGTTTGGCAGACAATATTGGTGCGCTGCGGTGATGTTGTTGTGTCAGCAGCAACAACATCAGCAAAGCAATCAAGCGCACATAGCATTCATAGGCAAGAGGCAGGCAGGCAAGCACGCTATAAACAAATAAGCAAACATTTTCGAAGCTTTTTAATTAAATTTTGCACAATTTTTGTATTTTTTTCGACTTCTTCAGTTTGCCATTTACTTGAAGAGTTGAAGTAAAACTGTGTGCTGCAAGTTAAAACAACAACAAAAAGGCATTGTGAAATCAGCATCACTTAAAATTTTAGTTTTTATACTTAGATTTCTAGTCAAAGCAGCAACTTCTTTTTAGTTGATTATTGTTTTTGGGTTACAGTAGCAATTGCCAGCAGCAACACAAAGAAATGACAGCAACAGCAGCAGTCAGCTGGCAGCGTGGAAAATTAAAAAATTAAGAAGTCATCATAAATTATTTGTGGGTAGCTAAAGCGATGTCAGTCAAAAGTTTACAACTACAGCAGCAATATCAGAGAGTCCGAATTTTTGCTCAAAATTTATATGAAAAATTTTAATTTTCTTAGCCTTAATTTGTATTTTGTACTTCTTTCTAACCACCTAAAGCCAGGGTAAGGGGTAAGTGGCAGCAAGAGAGAAGAGATTTGAATCAAATTCCTCTTTTTATCTTCTTTTAATGACACAGCAGCTCATGGGGGGCCTAGGTCGATCTTTTCGCACACGAGTTATATTTAAGCATGCATTTTCTTTTTTTTAATGTAAAACTATCCGAGATTCAAACCCGGGCATACGGTGGTAGTCCCACCACTAAATAAGTCTTACACGTTATAATCGTTGGCTGTTGAATAAAAATATCGAAAAATTTTAGCAGCAACAAATTAAAGAAGTGAAACGTCTTTAGATTTTTATACCAGCACCTGTTCTCTAGCTTCTTTTTAGAACGGTTTCGTTCCTTCACAGCTTACGCTCACAGTTCTATGGAGAGACAGAGAGGACTATTCTATTTCTCTTGTGTTGAGAGTATACTAGAGAGTATCTCTACTCGTTTCAATTATATTCACACTTTAAAACTTTTTAAATGATGAATAACAAACATCTTTAGTAATTTCTGGATTTGCCAGTGCTTGCGATCATCCATTTGCCCAATAACTTGTAAAATTTAACCGAGAAAATCACACATAAAATTTATTTATGGCAAATGCGATTTCTGACTTAACTTATGTCATTGTATGTCTAAGCTACTGAATCTCAAGATCTTTCACCCTTCTGGATTTTTCAATTTGGAACAGCTTCAGACTTCTACTCCGAAATAATAGTGCCCCATTTTGCTTATAATTTTTGGCTCCTTCTGTCGCTCGTCTTTATTTTTATCACCAAAAATCCACTTCTCGAAGATTATGAATGAAACTTAAGAGATAAATTAAAAATTTTGAATCAGAATAAAAGTTCATAACTTTCCTTGCGGATTATTCTCTCTCTCTCTCTTTCATTAATAAGAGCAAGTATTCAAAGTTGATTTCCAATGTTGCTTAGTTTTGCTCTCTTTGAACCTGGCCACACAAACTCAGTTATGCTGTGTAAATTGGTATGCCTGGCCTGCTACTTACGTCTGCAATTACTGTCATATGACTAGGCTCATTATGATCATCCGCTTGTCCTCTCCTTCGCCCTTTCTCATATTTTATAATCTTTAACTTTAACTTTTTTAAATTCAGATATTTTTCTACTAAAGCTTCTGAGTTCATTTGAAATAATAAATACCAACACGAGTTTCCCAACTCATAATATTTTTAAAGTTTACCGTTGCTAATAAGCAATTTTTGTAACAACTTTAGGTTGCAAAAAAACAGAACTATAAACGCAAAAAACGCAAAAAACTCAAAAAGTAATAAATCTAAATACTTAGCTATCGAAGGCAATGTGAAAGAAACGCCCTGAAATAGCACTTTGCTTGTGTTTAGCACTTTGCTTGTGCTCTTTAAAGATGTTTTTCATGTAAACATTTGTATTTTATAGCCTCAAATTACATTTGTACAGCAATACAAATACCATAGTAATTATGCATGGGTGACCCCTCAAGATCGGCGAAATAGACTTGAGTGCGCAGAAATGCACAAGGCCATGACGCACTCACGCTGTCTTCCAAAAAAAAAAACACAAGAAAAAACAAGATAGGAAAAGCAAAACTAATTTAAGAAAACACCCTTTTAACCAAACCACCCACAAAATCAGTTACAGCTAGTAGTGCAAAGTGCCAAGAAATAGAAACAGATACAGAAGTGGAAGTGGAAGTGGAAGTGGAAAGAAACAGCTGCCAAAACAGCATGCAACTTGCAACACACCCGAAGATAAATGGCAAAACTACAAAATTCAATCAACCACACCCCCAAACTGTTTCAGCTCCTGCGTATTTCCCCCCCCCCCCCCCCCCCACCCCATTCCCACCACACTTCCCCACCACCACTAACTTCGGAAGAGAAGGCGTTAATGCATACTATATTTGTTACTTTTTTGGTTGCAACTTTGCACACACTACATACAACAATTTGAACGAAATCGAATTTATGAAACATCAATTTCTGCCGTATTTTTATGCATGCAGCACAAGAAGAAGAACACCCAGGAAAAAAAGGGAAAATCAATTCAAAAGCAAATTATTGTTACAGCGTACCAAGAAGAAAAATTACCCATGAGGTTGTAAGTCAAACACCCACAATGAACTTTTGTGCACCACATAAACGGGAAAGCCTGCTCCTGCTACTGTCCCTGCTCCTGCTCCTGCTCCTGCTTCTCCTCCCCTTTCTTCCCCAGTGGAAACCTAATAAAAATGTATCGAAAGGACTTTTACATTGTTTGGGTCTTTATTATAAGTTAGTGTCGAACGAACGATGCTTTGCTTTCGTTAGCCATAAGGGCGAATTCTACATACCTTCTTTCACTCATGTGCATGATACTGAGCGCAGTAGAGTGTGTGGGAGTGTATGTGAGAGACGCAGCAGCAGCGGCAGAGTATGTGGGTGTATGTGATAGACTGAGAACGCGAACGAAGGAGGATGAAAATAATAAAATGCAGCAACAACATTTCATGCTTGTTTTCGTCAATTGAGATTCGTTGTTTGTTGCTTTTGGACACGGACACCTTTTAAATTACACAATTTTTTCTTATGCCCTACACTCGAAAGTCATGACAATAACAAATGAGTAGTTCACAATTGAAGATAGTTGTGGATCTATGGTAAGAAGACTGAGGGTTTCCGTCCGAAGCATGTTTCTTTCTTAACATTTCTTCTTTTTGAATATATTTGGAGTGTTCCCAAAGTGTCATATTTTTCGCTCAAAAGTCGTAAATTTTCTCATTTCTCTTTTAAAATTTACGACTAAAAGACGAGATCGACAAAAGACGATACCTTGTGAACACCCGAAATATTTTTCAATTATGTGTAACGTAATTCCTTCGTCATGCTGAACTCATTTAGAACTAAAACCATGATTTTTTGTTTGTTTTTTATCGCAAAGCAAAACGTTGGAAACTATAATTTGTCCCTGCTTCTACCTTACAACTCGCAGCACCTTCTTCCGTTCTTTTTGTTTCTTACTTTACTTACTTAATTTTAATGGCACAACAGCCCATGGAGGGCCTGGGCCGAGCTTTTCTTTTTGTTTCACATCGTCTTATTTCAACACAATTTTATTTCAGCTCCAACTCTTGCCCTAACTCCTTTCTATTAAACGCCACGAATATATGTATAAACGATTTTGTAGCGTGTAAAAAAAGTCCTCCATGGCCACTTAAAAACATTTTAGCATATTTTCCATGTAGTACATACTACTTACATTGTTGAAATGCCTTGGGTCAATTTGCCTTTGTTTGTGGCGTCCCTGGCATATTTGTGTGCGTACACACTAAATCAATGTTGCCAACCCTTGATTTTTCGGTGAGAAGAGAAAGGAGCAGTTGAATAAAAAGTATAGCGAGTAGTAATGGTAACGAGAGTAGAGGAGAAGAAACGAGTGAAAGCGTAAGGAATATCAGAGTGATGATGGCGTTCCGAAAAAAAAGATAGTCAGAAAAAGTGTTGGGCAGAAGAAGAAGAGTCAGAAGGGAAGTCCTTGCATTTTAAATTAACCTACAATTAAAAGAGGCATAAAAACACATTTGTTTTATTTTTATTTTGTGGAGGGAGAAAGGGGGAGTGGGGAGAGAAGTTAGGTGTGACTTAGGTGTGAGTTATAGTGAATTTGAGGAAAAGGAGGGACTTAAATAAGAGCATCTTTTATATTTTGCGGTTGCAATGAAAAATAAGCGCACATTTTTCATGTGAAAATTTTCACTTAGCAATCAACTTCTCTGCACATTTTTAAGTTCACACATACATATTTTTAATTGCATAATAGCGTTCGTTTAAGACCTTAATTCATTTGCGTTGAAAGCAGCCACAGCAGCAGCAAGAGAGGAAACGACGATGTTGGTGGTTCTCCAAATAATTATCACAACATTAACACTTTCCATTGTACTCTCAACTATATTCTTAAACGGTGCATATACATTCCATGTGTAGGTGTGGTCATACTCATGTATGTGTGTGGCATACATAAATTGCGCTCCAATTGCACACAGGTTAAAAACATGCCATGGCACCAATACATACATACACACAAATGCATATCTACAAATCTATGAGAGCATCCTTTATGGTTGGCAACATTTATATTTCCCCCACACATACACACACACCCACACTCATGGTATGTATGTTTATTCAATTTTACTTTCTCCTTTTTTTGCTCCATAATATGCAAATATTTTTGTTTCACAAGTATGTACTCTTTACTTTTCATCTTCTGTTGCTGCTTTCCTAAAAAAAAAAAACAAACAACACAGATAATGAAAAATAATATAGAATAGAGTCAGAGGCAAACCGGTAAGCAGAAAAAAAAACAATAAAAATATGTATCTGAAGTAAAGAAGTAAAAAATATCACACAAATGCAGCAGTAGCAGCAGGACAATGGCAGCTGAGATTTATAGCTCCAAAGCCACACACACACACACACACACACATTAACATTCTTAAACAAATACTTTTGCATATTCATATACATAAATATATGTATACAAGATGTGTGTAAGCGCTTGTTCATGTATACATACGTACAACCTTGTCTTGTAAGTATGTACGTGTGTGTTTGTATTTTTTGTAAGATAGTAGGAGAGTCTAAAATTTATTAGGAAAGGGTTGAGAGCATCGCTCATGCATATGCAAATTGTTCTGAAATTGCATTTGGCCCAGATTGAGTTAGTGCTCATTGCCGGTGTTCGACGATAACAAAAACAACAACAGCAACAACTGGACTTGCTCTGATTTAGGGAATGGTGGAGTGAGTGCGAAAACGAAAACCAGTAAAGAAAATTGTTTCCAAAAAACACATTACACACATTGAGACTCACATAAGTGTGCACAATAATTTTAGTTTTGTGTCTTAGAAATAAAGGGTGATTTTTTAAGAGCTTGGTTTTTGAAAATCAAAAAAAAACACAGAAATTTTACAAAAGTGAATGAAATTTTTATTTGGATCGATAAATCAATTCCTGTCCTTTACTTTTTAAAGATAATTTCACTTAATTGTTGCCCGCGACTACGCTTCAATTGGTCCATTCTGAAGGTCCAATTTTGGCACACTTTTTCACAAATTTCGGCCGGAATCTCACCAATGACGCATTAAATGTTGGCTTCCAAAGCACAAATCGTGTTTGGCTTGTCCCTATAGACAAGAGACTTAACATACCCCCCCACAAAAAATAGTCTAACGGGGTCAAATCACACAATCTTGGTTGCCAATTGACTGCACCAAAACGTGAGATTAACTGCTCACCAAATTCGCCTCTCAATTGATGCATGGTTTCGCGTGCAGTCTGGCATGTAGCATGTGGCTCCGCCCTGTTGGAACCACATGTCGGCCAAGTCCAATTCTTGCACTTTCGGCAAAAAAAAACGTGTTATTATCGAACGATATCTTTCTCCATTGACCGTAACGTTGCGGCCTCCATCGTCTTTGAAGAAGTACAGCCCAATGATGCCGCTTGCCCATAAACCGCACCATGCATAAACAGTGCATTTTTCGGGATGCATTGGTAGCTGCTGAATTGCCTGTGGCTGGTCTTCACTCCAAATACGGCAATTCTGCTTATTCACATATCCATTGGATACGTATGGATGTCAATTGGCATCCATACGTGAGCCAAAAAGGAGCCTCGTCGCTAAAGACAATTTTGCGATAAAAATGGCATCGAATTTTGATAATAAATTTCAATAATTTGCAAACGTTGTTCAGGCGTAAGTCTATTCATGATGAAATGGCAAACCAAACTGTGCATTTTTTACTTTGACACATGTCAAAAATCATGCGTGAACTGTCCGAAATACTAACGTTAAAAACTAAGAATAAAAAAAATCACCCTTTAGTTAGAAGAGAAAAGAAAATATTTAATATTTTATTTTGTTTTTTGTAGGTATAATTGTTAAAAATTTACAGTTTTACATTTACAAATTTCTTCTCCAGAACTAACGAGCCTCAAAAGTGCAAATGAACATTGCAGAAAGTGGTCAGAAATGCAATTGCTACTGCTGGCATGTGAAAGATTGGTGGATGTAAAACCGAAGAAAAATATAATAATCCCTAGAAATCGGACGGTGTATGAAAAAAGGAGTAAGTTTTACGTAAACTTAAGCAAAACTTAAGGCTTGATAGTGCAAAGGTAGCATTCCGCAATGGAACTTAGCTTGACATTAACAATCCACTGAAGATAAGTCTCTACGCAGCTTTACGATTTCGGTAATCAATTGCATGAACTGCTCATATCACAGATCGGTACTTAGCAGTACTAGCAACGCTGCGATACGCTACGTACGCTTTAAACTGCGTTACGATTTTGGACAATAATCAAGCCTTTAATTGAAACCAACAACGATAATTGGACAGTATCAGTGCAAAATTAAAGGAAGTATGTGTATTGAGATCCTATCCATCCTATCCACATATAATATCTTTTGAAAAGTCTATAAATTGAATGGAATGGTAGCCCGAAACTTGAGGGATTTACTGTATTGCCGTCATAAAGATGTTCTAAATGGTAAATTGTTTTGAATTGTTAAATTATATTACAAGCGCATATATAATTCCTATCAAAAACTATTCAAATGTACTACTGTGGGCAAAAAATAGTAAGACTTTTTAATTTAAGTTTCGCGCGGAAACCTATTCATCAAAATATTATTTTTTTAAGGTTGGTATGACTGTCGGTGACATCTGTGCCAAATTTCACATCAAAATAATGATTAGTGTTTAGTATACGCTTGTCTTTCTGAAGTACAAAAAGTGCATTCGGCGATTTTCACAATGAGTGAAATTATTCAACAAAGAAGTTCCATTAAATTTTGTGTGCGGAATCAAATTTCTGGGGCCGAAACGTTCAGAATGTTGCAAAAGGCCTTCGGTGATAATTGTATGTCGCCAGCAAGTGTTTTTGATTGGTACAAATTGTTCAAAGATGGTCGAGAACGCGTTGACGACGAACCACGTCCAGGACGGCCATCAACATCAACTGATGATCAACACGTCAATAAAATCAAGGAATTGGTGCTCGAGAATCGACGATTAATAGTCAGAGACCTTACTGGCATCGTTGGAATATCGGAAGGATCAGTGAAAACCATTTTAAAACATCATTTGGGCCTAAGAAGAGTGAATGCACGTATGGTTCCAAAATCACTGCATTGGTTTTACGAGACCATTTTGCCAAAAATTCGACTGATATCGTTCCGTAACCACCCTATTCGCCTGACTTAGCACCGTGTGACTTTTGGCTATTTTCTAAACCCAAAAAACCGCTTCGTGGACACCGTTTTGAGTCAATGAGTCAATTGAAGACATTAAACATGAATCGCTAAGCGCATTGAAGGCTATTCCGGAAATTGACTTTAACAACTGTTTCGAGAATTGGAAAAAACGTTGGCACAAGTGTATTGGGGCCGGGGGGGGGGGGGGGGATTACTTTGAAGGGGACGAAATAGATTTGGAAGAATGAATAAAAAAATTTGAAATTATGAACAAAGTCTTACTAACTTTTGCCCACAGTAGTAAAACAATCACAAGGCACACAAATTAAATTAAGGTACAATTGACAATTTATGGGTTACCATTTTGAATTCTCTGTGAGAGAAAACTATTAAAAGCAATTTACAAGCAAATCATAGGGCAGGAGAGAGAATTTGTATGCAGATAGAAGCAAATTGCAGCTTGGTCACGGAAAATTCCCACACATTTGGCCTTTCCACCGGCCCTCTTTCTCGGGACATCTACTACAACAACAGCTAATCTCAAGAGAAAGAAGATATGTACATTTCATTGAAATCGGCTCTCTGTTAGGGATGTTTCTCTGTGAGAGTCAGTGAGCAAAAGTTTCTCATACTTAACGAATTTAGAAGAATAGCCAAATTCTGCAGACAATACCTTACAATTTCTGAATATTTTAATATTTTACAAAATATTTAACCTTATACAATATACATAAAAAGGTTATTCTGCATAAAAACAAATGTAATTATTTCCCCATAGGTATTTGCGCACGCTACATGTGTGTATGTGTGCGTGTGCACGTCACATATCACGGTGACAAATATGCAGATTATCCTTAGAATTATTAATTATTATCCTTGTGTACCAAAAATTTCCGGTAGCAAAAAATGTAAACAAATCAAAAAAAAAAAAAAAAAGATTGGGAATATAGCAAACCACAAACCACACACCAACATTACAACAATACACTAGAAATACTGTACAAGTATGGAAACAAACACACTCTCTTTCTCTCGCTCTTCATACTGTATGCTCTCATTTATGTGGAGGTGAAATGCTCTATGTATGTGAGTACGCATGCTAATTTCTTGAGTGACAATTTTGCTGGTTTTGTGTATGTGTCAGTGTGTGGTAGGATTATGTTCTTTTCTTCGCTCATTTCGTTGTTATTGTTCTTATTGTTGTTCTACTCTATGTAGGTGTGTTTAAGTGCGTCTGTGTGTGTGTGTTGTGTAGGTTGGTGTAAATAATGTAATTTTTGCGGTTACTTGAACAGTGTAATTGAAAAATATAAGTATTTGCACGCATTATAAAAGGATAATGTAAAGTAAGTACAAATATACGAGTATATGTACATATGTAAAGCAACCAAGTGGAAATATCTGTGCGTCAGCATGTGTGTGTGCGTGAGTGTGACGGCGTGCGCGTTCTACTTCTGAGCTAAATGTTTGTTTTATTTTTTGAAAAAAGCAAAAAATGTTTTACATCATTACCAAACAATTAAAATTCTTCAATTCACTGCATTTTCCAATTACTTTCTAAAATTATCTACAAAATTCACCCTTTCCCTTATATTTTCACACATATGCACACACACAATTAATTACAGGCTAAAATATGCTACATAGTGTTGAAATCTTAAGCTTATAATTTACTGAATGCTTTTGAAAAATCATAAATTCAAGTGAACAATTTTTAAAGCGTTTTTTCTTTTTTCTTAATTTTCCAGCGGCATGCCGAATACTTTCAATTTCATTTCAAGTCTCGGCAGTTGTTCAACACTCTCCACTGACGTTGAAGTTGAATCTTTACACTTGTGCCCACATTTACAAGTGCACAAGTGTTTCATAAATAAACAAAAAATGGAAAGCATGTATATTTGTTAAATGTTATCGAACTTTTTTGTTTATATTACGTGAAAAGAAAAAACAAAAATGTCGAAAACTTTTTCGGGGGGGGTTTTTTTTTTTTTTTGTTAAATTACAAAACAAAAGGTTTAAAATAAAGAAAAATATTTGCATGTTTTAAGCGCCTTTAATGTGAAAAAAAATTATGCTTACTCAAACTCACATAAAAACATACACAAGTGCATACGAGAGAAAGAACAATACAAGCGAGCAAGTACATACATGTGTATGTATGTATGTATGTATGAAAAAATATTGTCTACATCAATCGCACTTTGTAAGATAAACAAATTAAACACGCGTTGAGAAGAGAAGAGGTGTTGATATGCGGCTACAGACACACAAACACTCACATTTCAATGATTATAGATCAGTGGTGGCCACCCACACATGCACAGCTAGCTGATCAACTGAAATCTTTTTCTGTGGAAATGAGCCTGGTAAATTTTAGGTATAAAATGCTCTTGCTCACGCATGCTATGGTTTGACCACCACTGCTATATGTAGATCCACACACTGTGCACGTATTCACAGTTTTCTGTAGTACGGCAATATTCAGTAACTTTTAGCAATCCACTGTCAATTTGAAAATACTTTACCCACACATTGGTTTCAGCATTCATACCAACTTTATTTTTATAAAAAACAGTAGTTTATCTGCGCAATTTCCTTTATTTCGTTGTATTAGAAACTGTTGCATGATAAATTTTTGCATGATCATTTGACGATTATTTAATCTTATTACGACACCTTCTTCTTTTTTATTGCGATGGAAGCCCAGGCCGAGCTTTTCGCAGCTAATTTTTTTAATTGTCCTTTAGAAAAAATTAGTTTTCTCTACCTCCTCTCTAGAAACTTTTGGCAATCGTCCTTGGTTGTTTCCAATTCTTTATCACTCTTCTCTTCCCTTTTTTCTCTTCTCCTTTCCTAAATATAATTTTTTTAGGGGAAAAAGCAATCTCCTCTTACCACTTCTATAATAGAGTTTTTTTTAGGGAACTAGTACTCCTCCTCTCACTTCTCTTCCTTCGCTTCTTTCCCTTACAATCATAGAAATAAATAGTATCAAAGATTTACTGTTTCAAGTTAATTTAATGAGAAACCTTTCCTGAGCATTTTACGAGTATATACAAGATTTATCTGCTACTCACTAAAACAAAAACACATTTCTTTTCAAATCACTAACAATTTTCCAATTCACTAATCTGCAAAATGCATTACAGCTCTCCAGCAACTTTTGTATCTTATTTTATTCTTTTTGCACATTTTTCATCAATCATTTATCTCTAGCCACTTTTGTTAATCAATCTACTAAGCTTCGCAACATTTTAAACGCACTTAATAACCACGCAACACTTAACTGTGAATCAACATACTCTAGCAACAGTTTTTAATCATTTAACTAGGCTTCGCAACATTTCATTTTCAGTCTACTGACTTAAATTAGCAACATTTTATTTTGAATCTACTAACTCTAGAGTCTAGACACGTTTTTTTTTTATTATTCCACTAGGCTTCGCAACATTTCAAACAGCACTTGGTTTGGAAACATTTGCATTTCAATCTACTAAATCTAGCAGCTTTTATAATGATTCTACTACTAGGCTATTGCAATTAGCATTTAACTTGATTTAGCAAAATTTAATTTTAAGTCTGCTGTCTCAGGCAACATTTTTTAATCATTCTACTAGGCCTTGTTGCATACCGCTTTTAACGGTTTCAATCTAATAACTCTAGCAACTTTTGTTAACCACTTATGTAGATGCAACATTTGCATACTACTCTTAGTATTATTTCGCAACATTTTCTATTTGTTGTTAAACAACATTAGTTGTTGTCATCCACAATTTTATTAGTTACAAATTTTATAAGCTTGTTCTCTCACTCACTCTCTCTCTCTCTTTCTCTCTCTCTCTTTCTCTCTCTCTCTTACTCTTAACGGGTCATTTTGTTGCTATTGTTTTTGCTGCCTGCCTGAAATTTTCATCGAATTTTCACAACTTTTCATAGTAGATTCATTTTGTTGTTGTTGTTGTTGTTGTTGTTGTTGCTGTTACTGTTGATGATGAAGTTGTTGTTAAATACTCATCGTGTCATATTCATGCAGAAGTTGAGACATTGACCTTGAGATCAGATGGTATACTACTTTGTACTACTGCTGCTACTGTTGTTGCTACTGTTGTTGCGGCGGTTGTTGTTGCTGTTGTTACTAATAGCTGATATTATTGTTGGAATGCTTGGTATTGTTGTTGTTGTTGGCCATATTTATTATTAATAGTAGGAATGTTGCGACGACAGTGTAATTCATATTTTCCAGTTGTTGTTGCGCTATTATTGTAAATTATGTTAATTATTATTAACTATTATTATGATTTGTTATTGTTGTCGGTGTTGTTGTTATTACTGTTGTTGCTGCTGTGGCTGCAGTTATTGTCGTGGTTTTATGACGTTGTTGAGTAAAATATTTTTTTTATAGTTACGATGATGCAACAATAGTTTTAATGTTTAGTTGCATTTTATTTGATTTTGTTTGGTTTATGTGGGGAAGAGAGAATGTGAGAAGGTACCGACATACTATATACCATAGTGCATGTATCCAATTTACATACTTGATGCTTTAATAATTTCTGTGCATTACAAAGGTTTTCAATGTCAATAAACTTGGGATGAAAGAAAACTTTTGCAGCATTCGATTTAAATGATAGGCAACAAGAAATTAGAAGCACTGGCTGAATTCTAGGAGCCAGGAAGATTTTCTAAATGAACAGTTCGCACCTTCCTTGCTCTTTTTGATGAAATACCTCACCCATTATATGACCGTATAATTTTCAAAGGAATAAAAGGATCTACTCGTAATTAGTTTTCAGAGTGCCAATACGCCTTCCTGCCATGTGTTAAATCTGGAGCGTTGCAAGTTAATCATGCATATTCAATTTAATTCGTATTCGGCTTTAGTTCAACTTTCAGCGTTCAACATTACTTTATAGTTTCATTTATAAAAAAATAAAAAAAAAGTGCCCACATTCAAAGCAACCGCATATTTATAAAATTATTTTTATACATTTTTCACCTGAAAGTAGAAATGGAAAATGTTGCCAACACCTTGAGCCAATAATATACAACAACAACCAAATTATTTCGTTATGCTCTCACGAGACAAAAAATGTAATTCAAATGCAAACAAATGAATTCAACTCTCTCTCTCTCTCTCTTTTACTGAACGCTTTTGATAACATAAAATTCATTACTCTCTCTCTCTCTCTCTTTACAACATAGAATTCATTACTCTCTCATATACATGTTGTTATTCTCTCTCTTCTCAAAATTCTGCAGTGCTCTCAATTCATTTGTTACTCTTTATTCATTTAGTCCTTCAAGCATGCCGCATTTTAGTTATGATAATTCGGAGCTACCTCAAAGATTGTATACACACATGCAAACAAACCGATACAAGCAACAAACAGAAACATTGCAATGAACTTTTTCCGGTCTCAGGCCGTGATCTGCACAGACCGCTGTTGCTGCTGCTTCTTCCTATTTGTTTTCGGGTAGTTTTTTTTTTTTAATTTTTATTGCATGGATGCATGCACCATGCCTGACTGGTAAGGCATGGCATAAACGAAACATAACGAACACACGGATGAATACGAATGAATGAATGAATAAATTTCTACACAACGAAACGATTGCTGCTGCTGCTGCTGCTGCTGCTGCTGTGCTGCTTTTCCCTATACCGAAGTGTTATTGACGAAAAACTGGCACTGGCAGTGGCTCTGGCATGGATGTGTGCTCGTGTGTATCAGTGGTGGTGTGTGAGTGTGTGTGTGTTCCATTTCTTTGGCTCTCTGCCTATGTACGAGCGCTTCGTAAGCGCATATAAGAAAACAGTTTTTGACTGCAAGTCGCCGGAATAGGACGTGTAGCTACGCATGTATTGCGTTTCAAAATAAAAGTTTAACGAACACAAAAAAACAACGTGAAAAACTCTTGGTTAAGCGATTTTGATTTTTTCGTTTTCATATTCTTTTCCAAAAAAGTAAGAAACCAAAAGTGCAGCATGTGAAAAGTGCAGAAATACAAAATGGAAAAAAGAGAAAAGGGAATTTTGTGCAAAACCACTGAAAAGTACATACAGAAATAAATAAAAATCAAAAGATGCCATCATCTGAATAAATCGCGGCAGCATTGAAATATGTAGCGGCAAATGTTGCAATATGCTTAACAAAAAATTATAAATTACAAATTTGATATTGATAAGCTGCAAATGAAAGCAAATTCATTAATACAAAGTGCACGCATTCAAAAGATAAAAATACAAAATTAATACAAAAATTTTTAGTTGAAATTTTGATTTATTCTACACATTATTTGCGTTTCTGGTTTTGTTTGTTTTTGTACACATTTATATTGTGTTGCTCTACATTTTTTATCAGTTCAATTTACATATGTACATGCATACATAATATAATAAAAAAAAAGCACACAAAAAAGTTTAAGAATAATAAAAACGACAGAAATGTTTGATTTATATTGCAATTGGCACTCGGCAGCAACAACTGCATTGAAAGCGTGAATTAAAGTGTTTTGTGCTTTCTTTGGCTGTTATCATTCGAATTGGATTAAAGCTAAAATTTAAGAATATAAAACACTCAAGTTTTACGTTTCTCTTTATTGAAAATCGTGTAAGTTTTTCATAAATTACAAATTATTCAATTCATGATTTTCGCATTTATTAAGTATGTTAGCTTTTCATATGCACTCAGTGTGAGTATGAGTGTGGAAAGGCACGCGTGGGCGTTTGCTCATTTAAGGTTTAACTTGACTGTAGGGTGCAGCTGCGGCTGCTGCCAGCATCTTTAATTTGTTATAAGCAATTTAAAATGTTTGTATGTTTTATAAATTTTAACAATGAAGCTGCATACAAACTGTGCGTTGCATTCACTGTTCAAAGAGCAGCAGAGTTTAAATATATAATACTCAAATGTGTATAGCACGTGCCTCTTGTTGAGAACCTCTTTATACGAAACTATTCTTCAATAGGGAGCAATGTTGAGCATTTCCTTGAACATGGAAGTACATAACGGTTTTTACCATCCCATAGATAAAACATTGAGAGAATGAAGTTCTCTCCTCTCTGTGTCCCCTCTTTGCACTTATAGCCAAAAGTCTAGGTACCCTAGATTTTTCTTTCAATAAAACTTTGAGCTCTGGAGATCAAGAAAGTTTCGTAACGTGAAACAGCCAAGCCAATATGTTTTGTTGTTTTTTGTTCTTGGGAAAATAATATTATATGATAATATGATTTCGCAACATTATAAATAGATATCAACCTAAGGAACGTTTACTATGCACAAACATATAACTGCTTTATTTACTTTTGATTCTTACCGCCTTTACATGCACACACACATAGGTACTACAAATACGTAGATTTTCCTGAGCTCCAGCTCCCCTCTTTAATGTTCACTAGAGCTTAAAGTCTAGAGTCTCCCATAGACTCTCAAAGAATTATTTGATTTTCCTCATTAGAGCCTGAACTAGTCTAGGTACCCATAGTTTCTTAGCAATGAGAAAATAAAGTTGATTTTAAATTTAACAGTCACATTTTTTGATATATTTTGATATAAAAAAATCACTATTCCTCCTCCTCTTTCTGAGCATAATCAAGAATCTTTCTTCACCAGTAGTTTCATCTGTGGTAAAGAGCCTATTTTCTTGTTGGTTTTATAGCTAAGAATGGAAAAATGATAGAAACTACTAATATACATAGTATGTAGTAAAATTTTAAAAACTCTTTATTCTGGTTAAATACCAATCTTGATCTATAATTCTCAAAATTAATTTGAAATTCGAACCAGTGACTATTGTCTATAGTCAACAATACAAGGATAAATATTTGCAATCTTAACTCGACTAAAGCCATTATTGGCTTCTACCAAAGACATGTAATTATACCATAGTCAGTACCTTTTCCTTATAAATAATTCTATGGTAAATGCACAATAACAGCTCAAGTGTATGTGTTTTCTTGATGGACGAGTTTGATGGAATCCAATGGATATAATTAGGTGCTTCGTTCTCAAAGTGTTGCACCCTGTTGTGTTGTCATAATGTTGTAAAATTTTGTATGGAAAATGAGAGAATTTACAACAATTGAGAGGATACGACACTGAATTCGACAGATTATGAATCACCTATGGTATATATAGTAACTGTAGGAATATTTCGGATGACTCCTGTATTCAGGTTAAAAACGTTTCTTGAAAATAATGTTCTACAAAAAAATTATTTAAAATTTTCCCGTGTCCAGTGGAATTGTTTTGATTAGATACATAAATCGATGTCGCTATTGGGTCGCTAAGTTTAGATTTAGAATTTAATTTTAGACTTTATTGAACCTTTTAGTCCGAAATAGCAGTGCACAAATAATCTGATCTATTGCTTTGAAAACCTAACATTTAATTTCCCTGAAATTATATTAAAATTATGCAGTGAAGTGTCTGCCAGATTTAAATGTGTTTTATGTAAATTTGAGTCAAGGTCCTTCAGAATTTACTTTCTTGTGCACACAATATATTCTAGAGAATCCGTCGTTACTCTCGACTTCCTTCTACAATCTCTTCAGTGTGCTTCAAGAAAGTTCTCTATCAGTGCTTCTAGTGGTTTGCAGAAACTCACCACTGCTGTTGATATGGAACGCACATAATATGCTGTGATGAGGAAAAGACACGCTTACATTTTCCAGTTCATAGCACCACGATAACTAAAATTTTGCGAGTAAAAAAATCTTAATTTAAACACATTAACTCAACTTAAATTTCATTGGCAAATATTACAAAAGAATTGAAGAAAGACAAAGCAGACTAAAAAAATCTTAATTTAAACACATTAACTCAACTTAAATTTCATTGGCAAATATTACAAAAGAATTGAAGAAAGACAAAACAGACTAACTGCTGCAGTGCAGAATTTTGCGCCACTTTTATAAGTATTATTTTCCGCTTGATTAACAACATTTTTTATAAAATCACAAACGACTCGCTGCTGCTCTGATGTACACAAATCAAATAAAACACTTTACTTACTTACTTTACTTTAACTTTTAATGGCACAACAGCCCATGGAGGGCTTAGGCCGAGCTTTTCGCATCCGCTCATGTTGTGCGTGTTATATTTTTACAAGAATGGAAGGGACCTACAGTTTAATGCCGAATCCGAACGGAAAAGTGAAAAGCTTTTCATAGCAATTTTTACTCTTGTAGGTTTGCCATTGCCTGCCAAGAGGTGGTGCCGTGTAGAAAAATTATTTTTTTTACTTTCTGATTTTGATTGTGCCGAGATTCGAACCCCGGACACTCTGTCCAATGCACTACCACTACGCCACAGCGACCATTTTACTTACTTACTTTACTTTTAATGGCACAACAGCCCATGGAGGGCCTAGGCCGAGCTTTTTGCAATTTTTTTCATAGCAATTTTTACTCTTGTAGGTTTGCCATTGCCTGCCAAGAGGGCACCACCTCTTATAACAATTATTTTTTCTACTTTTTTTTTACCACTACGCCACAGCGACCACACTTGAAAAATTTAATTAAGAACAATTTTCGTAGTTTTTTGCGTTTTACTTTCTCTCTTGCTCTTTCAATCTCTTGCTGCTCAAAGCGCGCTCTTCTTTACTTAAGTTCTTTCACTCACACTCTTGTTTATTTTACGTCTCTGTGGTTGAGTGTGTGTGTGTAAGTGCGTGTGCACTCATCGTTTCTCTTCACTTTTGGTTTGCATGCAGTTTTAACCCAGAAAAACGTTTTTTTCAAAATGATTAAATAAAGCAACACCTTTATTTGCAGTTACATTATACATAAATACACATCACCATTTTTGTTTATGTTAAAGGAAAAAAAACAGAAAACAAACACTAAACAATAAGAAAAAAACGTCGTTGAATATTTTATTTATTATTTATTATTTGCTTATGTGTCAATGCTGCGAGCTGCTAGCTGCTGCATTTTCCATAAACCTTTTGCTTCTTGTTGCCTATTAAAATTTTGTTCATATGTTTGCCAGGCTGTGTTTATGAGTATCATTAAAAATACAACAAACAAGCAAACAAAAGCAAAGAAAAAGAAAAACCTTTAACGTCGTCACCGTCGTTAGCGGATTTCATCAACTGCAACACCAGGTTCGACAGAAATCCCATCTCCATCTCTTTCGCCCTCCACCATTTCTCTCTCTATCTCCCTCCCCCTCTCTCCCTTTAAACCTGTGCGCTTCTCTGTGCACTTCATTCAAAAAGCAAACACACTTTTGTTTTTATGTAAATTTACTTAAATTATTACCATGCATGAATATTTTCTTTCAACAATTTTGTATGCTCTTGAAAAAAGCTTAAGAATAAAAGAAGGAGAATTTTTATTATTACAAGAGGAGCAAAGAGCAAGGAGCAGCAGGCAAGCAAGCAACAAGTGCATTAACACGCCTGCAGATATGAGTTGAAATAAGGGCCTGGAACAGAGAGGGGAAGGAGGAAAAGGGAGTGAAAGGTGGGAGCTGAAAAGAGGCATGCTTCCTTCACGTAAATGCCTGCCTGCCTGCCTGCCTACTATTTACACAAGAGTTCATTATTTTTATGAGTATATTATTTTATTTTGGGTGTGTGTGTTTTTTTGTGTTTTTGGTTAATGCCGCTTAATAACATCGTTAATCCTTGGGTAAATAAGTGATGTTAACGCACCAACAACAGCTACAAAAAGTCGGCAACATTGCATATCAACTGCAATCACAGCAAGAAAACACCATCGACAACAGGTTAACAACAAAAGTCAAGTTACAATAACAACAAGATTATATAAAGTTAAAGCATAAAGCAGAGGAAAAAGAAAATGTTTTCGTTAGTCGCCTTTTTATCTTAAAGATTCATACAAAAGACAAACACAAACACAAACACATAAATAAAAAATGTCTCAGGCAAGCAAGCATGCGAAAAAAGTCAATGGTTTTCTTCTTTTTAAATGAGTTGTTAAACAATTTCGTTGTTGTTGTTGCTCTGTGGCTGTTGTGTACACCCAACACCACACATCATCCAACACACCAAGAAATTATAGCTAGCTGTTGATAAAGATAAAGATAAAAACCGCGTTATTTATAAAGATAAATAATAACTCAATCTCGGTTAAATATATTCGGGGATCATCTATAAAGATATGTAAATAAGTAAGCATGTCTCCACACATGAGTCTACTATATGTATGTATGTATATCAAAAAAGAAATAAAATATATTATCGCATTAGTAACGCATCTCTTGCTTACAATTTTATTACAAAAAAAAACACTGTTCATACATCTGGAGGAGGAGAAAAGAGTCTACGTTATGTATATAAGTATGTAGGGTATATGCACCTAAAATATTAGATTTCTCCCTCTCTCTCTTTGGCTTCCTCGCTAAAAATCAAATATATGTGATTAAATACGTTTATCAATATGTACATTATGCATGTGCTGACGTCAGTGATAGGCAAACTCTCCGATTATAATTCTACAATTTCATCTCTCCTATTTCAATTCCCCGATTTTAACATTACATAACATTTCCCATTTCAACTCTCCGACTTCGACTCACGAATTTCAACCCTGCGCATTAAACTCATCGATTTTAACTACCCTATTTTAACTCCATGATTTCAAGTCCCCGATTTCATCTCACCATTTTTAACTCCCCGACCTCAAAATCTCAATTTCAATTCTACGATTTCTACTCTCCACTTTCAATTTCCATATTTCCGTATTTCAACTCTCCAATTTTATCTTTGTCTCTCTAAATTCCACTACTCGATTTCTACTCTCCGATTTCATCACGCAATTTTAACGCCCCGATTTCAGCTCCACGATCTCATCTCCCTGATTTTAACTCTCTGATTTCAAGTCTCCGATATCAACTTCCCAATTTCAATCCCCAATTACCACATCGAATGAAAAAACATTTCGCGGTTGAAAGCTTCAGAAAATATGTAAAGGGCGATTTTTTAGGATCTTGGTTGTCGAAAATCAAAACAACTCAGAAATTTTAAAGTGAATGAAAAATTTAATTGGATCGATAAATCAATTCGTGCCATTTACTTTTTAAAGATAATTTCACTTCATTGTTGCCCGCGACTACGCTTCAAGTGGTCCATTCTGAAGGTCCAATTTTGGCACACTTTTTCACAAATTTCGGCACAAATCGTGTTTGGCTTGTCCCTATAGACAAGAGACTTAACATACCCCCACAAAAAATAGTCTAACGGGGTCAAATCACACAATCTTGGTTGCCAATTGACTGCACCAAAACGTGAGATTAACTGCTCACCAAATTCGCCTCTCAATTGATGCATGGTTTCGCGTGCAGTGTAGCATGTGGCATGTGGCACCGCCCTGTTGGAAACACATGTCGGCCAAGTCCAATTCTTGCATTTTCGGTAAAAAAAAAGTGTTATCATCGAACGGTATCTTTCTCCATTGACCGTAATGTTGCGGCCTTCATCGTCTTTGAAGAAGTACAGCCCAACGATGCCGCTTGCCCATAAACCGCACCATGCATAAACGGTGCATTTTTCGGGATGCATTGGTAGCTGCTGAATTGCCTGTGGCTGGTCTTCACTCCAAATACGACAATTCTGCTTATTCACGTATCCATTGATACGTGATCGTCGCTGAAGACAGGTTTGCTATAAAAAACGGATCGAATTTTGATAATAAATTTCAATAATTTGCAAACGTTATTCAGGCGTAAGTCTATTTATGATGAAATGGCAAACCAAACTGAGCATTTTTTTACTTGACACATGTCAAAAATCATGCGTGAACTGTCCGAAATATTAACGTCAGAAGCTAAGTATCAAAAAAATCACCCTTTATTACTTAAATGGGGTCATACAGCGGTTGAAATTGTTCTCTTCTTGGTTAAATCTTTTCACCACAGAGTTAAGTAGCAACAACGTTTTTCTTGTTGTTTTTGTTGTTTTTGTTGTGGTTGTGCTTTCAACTGCTATTTCGCAGAGTTACCAGAGCAGCATAGCATTTGAATTTATGAATTCGTAAATGCGTTTCGTGCACTGTTTGTTTGTTGCTGGCATGACTATGTTGAGACTTCCACAACAGCAACGACAACGATAAAAGAGAAAATTGAAGCTATGCGATATTTTGATTTACTACTTAACGCACACACACGCACATACACACACACACAAATATCAAGTTATAACAACAGCAACAACCGCTGCGCAGCGCTGATGGCATTGCCGTTGGTTGCCGATGTTGCTATTGATAATAATGATGCTGATGATGATGCTGATCATGAGTTAAAGTGCCAATTTATCGAATGTAAATGTGAATGCAATAAATTTTCAATGTGTTCAATTCGTTTCGGCTTTTTGAATATCGTAGCCACATATGTATGTAGAATGAGTAGAATTACATACAAATACAAAAAACAACGCAGCATGTGCTGATGTAAAACTTTGTAAAATTTAGTATGTAAGCAGTAAAGCACACACACACATTCACACATACACAAGAGTTTTTATGTTATTGGTAACTCTTGATCTTTGAAAGAAAGTAAGTGTAGATGGTGAGACAAAAATCATAACTTTAATTCTTAACGAATCTTATATAAGCTACTCTACATTAGGATGCAGAATTTACTTTTTGTAAGACAGCCGGTCGTAAAAGCATTGGGGTCCGCTCTCAGAAAACCAAATTGTACACGAGAGAGAGTGAAAAAAAAACTTCCACTAATCAGAGTTTGTAAATTGCTTGAATTAAGTGGCATACAAAATTACACTTACACCCTCTTAGTCCCACTCTCTTCCTACATCTTAAGGTTTCTTCACTCCAACTCTCTTCTTATAACATTTAACGTTTCTAAATCAATGTAGAGCAGTGTCTGCCTCTCTCGCTCTAACTTCTAAATTATAAACGTTTTTAAGCAATCAAAATTGTTTACCCAATTTTAATATGCTGAGCCCATGACTGTAGCGCAGACATATGTAGTAATAATAAAGCACCGAAATGAAGAAATGGAAAAAAATCGATTGAATGAAATATGAAGCAGGAAATATAGTAGGCATCAGTAAGCTGATCAATAGATAAATTTTGAAGCACCTTAAATTATATTCATTCATTTTGCGGTTGTTGCATGCCGCATGTGTTTTGTACCATTTTATTTAAAATTTCAACTAAACTGTGACTTAGTTAAGTGTTACAAGTTTTTACCTTTTTTATGATGTAAGCCACAACCTAAAAATGTAGCACATTTTATACTTTAAATACACAGGAAATTACATTTCGCTACATAAACTTAAATAAATAAATATGCATTTAAATCGCTTTACAACAGATACAAGGGTATGAGCTAAGCTTTAACAACAACGACAACAACAAAAATACATGTGCGAGTGTGTATGTACTTCTACAAATCACAACAACAAATTCACACGAAATCCTTGCTGTTGTTACACTTACCCATTCACTGACTGCCGCTGATGTGTGTCAAATCCTTTGCAACAAATACAGACCCACACATACACACCCACACTCACACACACACTCGCCCATGAATACTCAAATCAAATCTAATAAAAGGATTTAGAATTTTCTGTGGAGCAACCAAATGCTGCGGAAGAGAGGAGTAGGTACACGTAAAACACATTTTTAAATGTTACAAAATTTATTTTTATACTCATACTTAAACATTCATACATTTTTGTACATTTGTATATTGAAGGGAGCAAACCCCTGCAAACCGGCAAGCGTGTGAGAAAAAAATTGTATTTTAAACTGACGATATGTGACAATGTTGCTAGCAAGAATACGAACAGCAAGAAGAATAGCAGCAGCAAATGTACTATATGCATATGTCGCTTAGTATATGATGGTAAAAACAAAAACAACAACAAATTTGCAGCAAAAAAAAAAAAAACAAATGACGCCAAAAAAGATGACAAAAAAAGGAAATAAATTCCAAATTAAAATTAACATTCACTTGTTTTGTTTTTTGTTTGCTTGTTACTTTTACAACACAAACATTTTACTTTTTATTCTTGTATAATGATTAGCAGTGGCTGTTGGCCGAACATAACAACAACAGCAACAGCAGCAGCAGGAGCAACATCAGCAACCCATTGCCCATCGTAATTTGTGGTGTCAGCATTGTTGACACTTTATTATTTGCTTTTTTTTTCGGTGTGACATTGCTCGCTGAATCTGTTTTTTGCTTTGTTTAAACATTATGTAAAACCCCTCCAGCATAATTAAATAATTTATTGCTTTTCCACCAGAAAAGTTCAAAAAATGAAATAAATACCAAAAAAGCAAAAAATTCCCATTTAATTGAAAATACCATTTTTATTTTTGTAAACAATTAGCAATTGTTATTAACATTATTTTTTACATATGTTATTGCACGCGTCTTTCTCTGGCACCCCACCATCAATCGCAAGCAAATTCGTTACAAGATAGAGTATCAAACGTAAAAGTGCCCCAGTTCGAGTAACTCACCAAATATCGTCCATCAAAAATTTTCGCTACCAGAAAATAACCAAAAAATATAAGGAACGAATTTGCCCCACTTTTTCTTCAAACCGAAGTTAATCGTTGAGAGAGCTACTCTCTCTTTAACTCTCTTCGATGGAAGTAAGGGAAACATACATTTAGAAATAAGTGGGTGGCTCTACGTGGGCAAATGAGATGGAATTGAGAGCTTTCTTCATATAAACATATCACGATCGGCTACATGCAATACAAACAGAGACGTCGACGTCGGCTCTACACTTTCGTTCACTAGCGGATCCAAAAGGGGAACTGGGGTAAACTTAATCTTTCTTAGTAAATAACTCATCCAATCTGATTACTACTTCTGAATATACTTTTTACAGTAGACACAGGTGTGGGCAAAGTTTTTAAAAGAAACATTTTTTAATTTCTTATCTACATACTCGTATATTTAAAATAATGTCGATAATTGCCGCTTATACCTTATGTTATCCTTCAAAGCACGCATGTAACTATGTACATATAAATTTATTTGAGGCAGGGCATTAATGCATACATAGATATTGCGGCGTTTTATTTAAACATGATTCAGTCGTTTTGTTTGCTTGTAATTAATATTGTTCTTTGTTTGTGTGTGTATATTCACACGCAAAACCAAATTTATACATACATAGTATACTAACTTATGTACATTCAAAGGTACACATGTTTTTGGTACGTACACAGGATGTCCGTTTTCTAATGTGTGTAACGTGTGCGTGCCGTGGACATGAGTGAGTGCGCTTCAAAGCAATTGTCCAAAGCAGGCAGCCAATTCTGCAGGCATGGAGATAGGCCATCCCGGCTAAGCCATCAGGCCATCAGGGATAACTGAACATGTTGTCTTAAGTAATTCGTATTTTTTTCATTTAATATCTACACTCATACAAAGTGAGCGTGTTTCTGTACGCGAGTATGAAGGAAGGAGGTGTGCTAAAAGCAGCTTTCACAAACCCCCGGCTATCCAGTCAATCCATCTTTCACATCAGACACATATGTGTGCAGAGATTCATTTTTTCTACTACAAGCTACTCATACTTGAAAAGATGGTAATAGATATTTTTGTGCATGTGGGTTTCTAATATTTATGTTTTGTTTGTGCTTTCCCAGAGGTTAATTAGAAATTCAAATCTTGTTTGCTTGTGTGTGCGTAAATAATAAAAATATACATTCCGACATATTTTAATTACTTTATTTTGTCCACACAGACATACGAGCACATGATAAACAAGTAGCTAAAATATGTCCAAGTGAAATATTTGTACACGTGGGAACATTTAAATGACAATCTTTAGTATTCAGAAACAAAATTTGTAGAAATTATAGAGAAAAGATTCAAATGTCTAACTGGAAATTATGGAAATTTTACAAGTTTTAATTAAGTTGATTTTTAGAGAACATTCGGCATTGAGATTCGGCATTCATAAAGTTTTTTAAGTACCTTTAACATTTTATGTTCCTTTTGAAAATAAATCCTTTTATGTTTTGCGATATTGTTGTACATACTTTGTATTTGTTTGGAATATTAATTTAATTTTTTAACATATTTTTTCAAAGAATTATTCATTAATATCATAAAAGAGAAGGGTGCTGAAGCATTTGTTCTTATCTGAAATTTAATGTCTCGCCACCATTTTACAACAACAGTCGTTAGAATTTCTATGTAAATTTTAAATCATGAGATGAGTTATTTGCTTTAGCCATTATTCAGATATTAAATGCACATATTACTTACATAATTAAAAAATTTTGATATTCTTGCATATAAGAAAAACGAAATATAAGAAAATTTCATTAGTGAATCAAGACACATATAAATATTGAGAGGAACCCCCCTTCAGCCACCTTTGTTTGGGCTAATGTACAACAGTATAAACGAAAAGTTCGTAAGAACTTAAGAGCAAGGGAGAGAGACTTATTTTTAATTAATTTCTTTTTCATGCACTTTGTTATTGTATTCTCAAATATATATAGTAGTTCATTTCATGAGCAAATGAGATGAGCTGAGAGAGCCAGAATCGATGCATACATATAAAGGTATTGAGATCGGCTACAATCAATACGAGCAGAGACGTCAGCATCAACGTCAGTTTTCTCAATTTCATCTCATGTGCTCCATGACTCATATGATACAGGACAAACAGGAAGAGACTCACCTCCCATCTCCACGAGTGTAATTTTGCTGTTACATTAATGCATTCACATTTATTCTCATTATTTTTTAACAACACACCTGCCTATTTTTATTTGTTTATTTATTTGGATTTTCACAGCAAAGCCACATAAAAATTAATTTCCTTCACAATTTTCATTACTTTTTGATTCCATACACTGTCAATATTTTATTACAACATTTTAGAAATTCTACACTGCCATACGGAAAAGAGAAGAAAAACACCATTGCCACTAACTAATATTATTAATTTGTCACTTGCAGGCAAAATTTAAAACACAATTGCAATTGCGACATACTCACAACTTAATTTTGCGCTCGCCCAAATTCAATTTTCGTTAGTTACCACATTTCAATGGCAGCATTTTTTTCATTTCATTGTATATGAGCGCATTGGGTAATTTTTTTCCGCAACACTTTTCACTTGAGAGGAAGCACAAAAAAAGTATATACCATTCAATCCGTAATATTTGCGCGGCAGCTTTGCACAATGCAGCCGCAAAAAATCGTTTTCGTTATATAAAAAGCTGAAACTTAACTCATTTTTGGCCAACGTCCAAGTAGGTAACTAACCTAATGCCAAGGATATGGATTGCAACAATGTAGCGCGCACTCCGAGCACAAATTGCCGCTTGTATGCAGTTGTAGTAGTTGTATTAAAAGAGTATTCACTTTTTGTGAAGCATTTTTAATGCCAAAAACATTGCACGGATATAATAAACGAGCAGCCAACGTAAGAGTTAAGTGTCTTAGTAAATTATTACCGAAAATATAACAAAGGTTTTGTCTATTTTTATCGCAGAATTTATAGAATTTAGTGCTACTATTACCGCTCGACTGCAGCGAAAGTTATGAGACTGAATTGAATGTATGTAATGTTATTGCGGTATTGTGTAGATATGTACATATATGTATTTGAGGCTATGTCGGTTGTCGCCATTTTTGAAGTGAGTACCTGAGAAAATACAAGCTTGTGGGCATAAATCAATGCGTTTTCGCTCTCTTGAACTTTTTTGTAATTGTTATTATTTATGGAAACAAACGGTTTTTGAATGATGAAACAAAGAACAAAAACAATTCCTAAAGCACCGAATCTAATGAGAGAGATAGAGAGGGGGAAGGCACATGTGATGCCAACAACTTAATTTCTCTTAGTTATACATCTATGAGTTTGGCGCATTCTGTTTGCTATCATTCTTAAGCTTTTATGATACTTAAAGCTTAACCCATCATAACCTAATTTTAAGATACCTATATTTTTATAACAAGTATATTTAGTATTTTCGTTGAATTTCCTAATATTTTAATCAATGTGCACTGCCAAAAAAAAATCCATAAAACCAAAAACAAAAAAGAATGTAAAACTTTTTCGTTTAAATAAAAAGTTGAAATGTATGTACCTACTAAAAGTACTACCGGAAATATTATGTAATACTTAAAATTTGTGCGTCATTACACATTTCCACTTAAGCAGCAGCAAACAACATTAGGCAAAAATTATAATAAAAATTTGTGCTATTTTACATTTCATTCCATTTATTTGCGTAAACACAGATTTATTTATCTCATACTACTACAGCTACTATACAAATACTTCCTGTACGTACTACTACTGTTTCGCTATTGTCCTTGTTATTCTGTCCGCTGCTGCTACTTACTGTTTTTCCATTCCTCCAGCAAGCTCATCTTAAATGTTAAACAACACAAAATTTTTCACTTCACTTGTTATTTTTCCCATGGCATCATCACATCACATCAGTGTCACTCAGCATTAGTTGCATGCCGCCGTCGCAGCAGCTGCTCCGACCATCCAGAACCACACACAGAGAAGCAGCTAGCTGATAAAGTTTTTTCTGCTTTTTTTCCAACTAAGGCATACTCCATCTCCTTTGCTGCCCACATCTACAATGTACTTTATCATCTGCAGCAGTAGCTTGCAGAGAGAAAAAAGAAAATCAACGCGTACTGTGTATAACACAAAATGTGTCACTGTCATTCATAATAAGTAAGAATTCTTAGATTTTTTAGAAGAATTCCAACTACACTTTTTGTCAGCTTCTTTTGCATGCCTGTTTTACGTTTTGCTTATATGCCAAATGGGAAAACAAATTTTTTTTATATATTATGTGCGGTGAATTTTAAAATTTTTAGCTTATTTCAAGAGGTGGAGAGAGATGACAATGGTGGGGCTGAAAATAAAATTGTGAATAAAGTATTTACATAAGAAAAATCTGTTCGTTTTAATAAGCTGATTTTTCGCTGATTTAGTAAATAAACACGAATCTTAACGGAAGGCGGAAGTAGAAAATAGCTCAGACATTTTAAAGTAACCTGATTTATTTTATGAAATTATGTCGAGGATCTGTAAGTGGTCTAGTGAGTGGATGACGAATTAAATTTATTTATTTTATTTACTGTAGCGAAGTTTTTAAGCTCCCCATTAATATAGTAATTGAAAGAAAAAGTTAAAAGCGAGCAGGCAACTTTTAAATAGTCTCACCTTATAAATTTGTGGGTAGCTCTAGTAGCAATCGTTTTGCAGCACATCTTCAAACTTTCTGCATAACACACTCAAATAGGTACTTAAGAAATTCGTTCTACATTTTTAGATATACTACATTCATATATAAAAAATATTTAATATTTTTCCATGTTGCTGTTAAAAAGTTAATACGTACAATGAGAATGATTCAGTCTCTGAGTAAAATAAGAGACAGAAACTCATTTATTTTACCCACTCTATCTACAATTTCTCTTACTTCACCTTCTTCACTTCCTTTATTCTCTACAACCTTAAGCTTTCTGGTCAACATGCTGTTTTAACTGAAATTACAACAGAAACACATGCAACAAAAAAAAGACAAAGTAGTACCTACACTAAAACTTTTGCTAACTGCTAACAAAAACAAAAACAAAAACAAAAACAAAAAAAACAAAAGAAAAGAAACGAAACGAAAGCGAAGAAAAATTTCATACTTAAGAATTTTATAAACTGTACTGTAATACATATATATTTTATAAAAAATATAAACTTTCCAACAATGTTAATGAAAAAAAAAAAAATATATCAACAAGATAAAAAGTTTTAGTTTTTTTTTTTCACAAAATAGTTATTGCAAAAAAAAGGAACCAAGAAAAAGCAGGAAAAAATTTAACAAAAGCAGCACAACTTTTACCGGAAAATTATTCAAAAACGTAGCCGCGTAATTTTAATAACACAATGAAAGCAAAATGAAAGAAAGAAGGAGAAGAAAACAAAGCAAATGCCGAACGACGAAGGATTAAAAAATGAAAAATATAATGCGCAACTTTCACCAGAAAATTTTCCAGTGTTGAAGTAATAGTAGTGAAGGCAGAGTGTCCGTGGTTCAAATCTCGGCACAGGCAAAATCAAATAGTGGAAAAAAACATTTTTCTACCCGACACCATCTCTTGGCAGCCAATGGCAAACCTAGAAGAATAAAAATAGTAGCTGTAGCCTATGCAAAGCTATTCACTTCGCCGTTCGGATTCGGTATAAAATTGTACGTCCCTGTCACTCATGTACAAATATAATACGCAGAACATGAGTGGATGAGAAAAGGACGGCCTAGGCCCTCCATGGACTGTTGTGCTATTAAAAAACAGAAACTATAAGATGCAAATTTAAGATTTCCATTTGTTATGAATAAGCAATACGTTATTAAAAGAGAAAGACTTCTATGGGTTAAGATCTCAATGGGTTAAGATTGGTAGGGAATAAAAGAGAGCAGTTGCTCTGTTGCTTCCTTTCTGTCTCTTAGTTTCTATTGGCGTTGCTGTATTTTAAATCTGCTCTCAATTGGTCACTGTTAACGGAAACTTTTTTTAAATGAGCGAATATCAGAGAAGAAGAAAATTAAAATTTTCACTCTCTCACGTATAGATGGAGATCGGCAGCAGACTATTAACCTTAAGATGATATACTAAATTAATCTTTCTTTATAGCTGCTTTTGAAACGCAATAACATGCAATGAATGATTCAAACCGCATTTTGGTTCCTTTTATTTTGCGTCGGTCCTAAATTCATACTTTTCTTATAAATTCTTAAAATTTGTCCTTTGTTAAGCGTATACTTTTATATCGATGACTAAAGCTTTACTAGACTCTGCCTTTTTATGTGAAGAGTCGCACTTGCTACAAAATCCTCATGACAGCTTGTACACTCTGGCACACAGATTACATTCGAACAACAACAACATACATACATAGGGGTGATACCTAATTTTCCATCAAGGAGTAAAGTAACAATGATACTGCTAGTTTTCTTTCTCCATATCTTTCTTTCCCTTATTTACTTATCTTTCATTTAGCTTCTCCTTTTTTGCTCGAAGACGACGACTCATCAAGCCAGTCAGTGAGCCAGCCAGGCAGCATCTTCAGTCGTCTTTCATCTTCACTAACCACTGCCAGCCGGCTGACATCAACTGACACCTCATCTTTTCATATTATGCAAGTAGCGCAAACATTTCCCTGATTTCTCGCCTCGCTTCTTCGGATTTAAACATTTTTTTAGTAATCTTTTTGCTAGTTGCATTTAAGAATGTCCTCTTTGTTAGCAGCTCTTCGTTGTGCCATCATGATTACGTCGCGGCGGCTAGAACGATGTCGCTTTTTTGTCACTGCCATCAAAGTAGAGTAGTTCATCTATTACAAAGAGAGAGTAAGCTAGCTGCATGGAGAAAGTAGGTGGACAATGAAAGAGAACGATAATAGTATGTAGTAGTAGTAGTAGTAGTAGCAGTAGTAGTAGTAGTAGTAGCAGAGAGAGAGTAGGAATAGAAGTAAGAGTGATGTAATAATGGCGGTGGCAGTAGTCTGCCCCCTACCGCTTCACCAAGTCATCTCTTTTCCGAAAATAAAGGACATTAATGCATTAAGTCAATATAAAATCTACAAAGTGCCAGACTGTGTGAAAGTATTTTCAGCAGATGAAGAGGCTGGAAGATAATTTTCTTTTACTTTTATGGTATATTCAATGACGTAGGAAAGTAAGGAAAAAAATATATGCCAATGTATGTGTTTGTGTATGTATGTGCGCAAAGTTACGTGCTACAATTCTTAATGCAATTAACAGAGTATAATATTAACTGGGTGAAGTTTTTGCACGTTTCGTTTCTTTGTACAGAAATTTCCAGTGGCAAAATATTAAAAGTGAGCTGAATTTTATGCATTTTATAATTTCTTTTTAATAAAGTTATTTATAAGCAAGTCTGTAAGTGTGAAGAACAATTTCTCAATGTCAAGTACAAAAAAATAGTATTTACCTTTATTTTGTTTTTGTTCCGCTCTCTACTTTCAATACCCTAAAACAAAAAAAATATAGAAGAGACTCAGACAAGTCGAGACAGTTACCTCAATTAAAATTGCACTCATTTGCTGGTAGGTATTTGTGTGTGTGAATGTATGTAAGAGGAAATTACCTTTGCATGTAACATGCCTGTCATTTATCATCATGCTCCCTAGTTAAGTTACATATCTACACATATACTATATGTATGTATGTGTGTACGTCTCTCTCTCTCTGTGCACGTACCTACATATGCACAGTGGTACCCTATTAGAAATTGAGTCATTTAAATGCATCAGAATTTTCATTGTCAGAGCAGTAATTTAAATTTTTTTTGAGGATATATAATTTTTTTTGTAGCATTTTTGTTGTTGTTGGTGTCTGCTTATATTGTAGGTACATAGAAAACCCAATCAAACAATTTGAGAAAAATCAAGCAAGTCAATGTTGAATGAATGAAAAAATGGGAAAAGTAACAGAGTAGGGATATCTGTACATACATACATTTGTATGTACTTTCGTGTGTGTTCATCCTATTTCTTTTTTGTTATGTTTTTTTTTTGTGTGATAAAAATTTAAATTAGTTATTTATGACTTTTTGTTCCTCATAAGAATTAAAAAGATAGTGAGTAAGTGAAAGTACAAGGGGAACAAACATTAAATGTCTTTATAATTTCTTCTTCTACAAGCAAGTATTTTATAAAACAATTCAATTAAAAATTGTCAATTATTTCTTCGTTTGTTTGTTTGTTTTTCTTTTTTTTTTGGTTTGATATCACACATGAGCAGAATGAAGCAGCTGTCGCGTTTTATAAAACCTCAAGTAGTTTTTGGTTTTTGCCATTTAGAGCGCAAATTGTAAAGCAATATGAAGTTGTGGAAATGGAAAATGCAGCAAGGGGGAAAGGGTGCACTTTATAAGTATAATTATAAATATGTACTCCTAGGACTGAATATGATTAAAACCATACCGCTTATATACAATTTTCTACACTAGATTCGATTCTTTGATATACATAATTGTCTCCTTAAGGGGATCTGTTCGATTTGATTCATTAAAAGTTCTGAAGGTTCTCATCAATTGATAACAACCACTTTACTTAGGATCAGAATAAAGTGGATATATCTTTGAATAAGAACTTTGACTAATTGGGTTTATTTTGGTGCTACTCTTGTTCACAGCTGAATCAATTTAAACTTCTAACGTAAGGAAATAAAAAGGGGAATACTCGTATGCTCTATAAAACTTAATTGATTAGATATTATTGAATGTGATGTAAATGTATTTCCGATTTGTTCTTTTCAACTAGTATTTCTTGAGACTGGGTCGTAATGTCCGCCATATAAAATATGGGCATCTTAATATTTTCCAAGCACCAAATTATAGTGGGAGCACCAACGTGTCATATATATAATTTACGATACTGGTTCACTTTCATACTTTAGAAATGCTACCTATTTCTTTCGCCGCTTATCTTAATGACCTTCTTCTGTTGTACAACAAAAAAAAATTTATTTTAAGTGGTAAAACTGATAAGCTAACGCTACTTCTTTAGGTATACTTATATTTTTCTTAGTTGTATTGGATTTCTTCTTGTTTTGGTCATTAGTATCTACATACATACATACATACATACATACGAGTATATAAAATAAGTACCTATCACTATTCCTTTTGTTGGCTCTTCATATTTAAATTTTTACGTATTTCGTTTCCATTTCCATCCGAAGATTTGCCCCATACTATTGGGTCATATGAAAAGTATCCGCGGTTGCTACCCACAAATCTGTCATGTTTAGTGCCTCCGCTATCTCCTGAGAGCTTGCGTGTCGATCTTGCTCCACCAGGTTTTACCTTTTCTATGGTAATAAAGCATCACATAGCGTATGTCTCCAGATATTTCACTCATTTTCAGATCAATGTAACTTTTTACACTAGCAACGAATTACACAACTGTCTTCACACAAAATGTAGCCTGAAATGTCACCTTTCAACCATGTTTGCAAGTACCAACACTAAAAACCACGGATACTTTTTATATGACCCAATATAAAGAAAAAAGAGAACGCATCAAAACAAAACTGACCACCAAAATCCAAGACAACTAAATTAATGGCTACTCTAATTGCATATCTTAAGAATAGCCTTAGCAATTACATAATTGGTTTCATTTCTTTTAAATGTGGATATAACTTACATATACACATACATATAGTTTTATATGTATGTATGTATGTATATGAATATTTACTATTGTATTGTATTCTTACAATTGTTGCATTATATAAATACAATGCAACCAAAGTTATCTCTTATCAACCTTCCTTCTTACCAACCCACTCAACCAGAGTCCAACTTGCCTACAAGTCACAAATGATTATATGGAACTTCTGTAGCCATTGTATACCGTTGTCTCCTACATTTAGTGTTGTTTTTCCCCCCTTATTACAAAGTCGTACTCATTGGTTTCATGGTTGTTGTAGACTTGGAAGGGAGAGATAGAAGAAGGAGAGGGAGCTTTAAGTCACATGACGCTCATAATCTCAAAACAAATCGATTTCGTTTATTTTTTGTTTGTTTTCCTTCTTTTTTTTTTGGCGCTCACCGTCTGTATATCTTTTTCTTTTATTTTGTATTTTCTGCTACATTTTCAACGTATTTTCAAGTCGATTTGTTTCATTATATCAGCTTTAGGAGGGACAAATACACAAGCGCACATACTTGTAACGGTCGTCGTCCCTGTCTCTGTCTCAGTTTAAGAGTAGATTTTCGTTTGTTTTTGTTTTTTTTTTTTTTTTTTTTTTGGTTTCGCGTTGACAACAACAATGATTACGAAGAGAAGACGAGATGAGCACAGGAGATGAGAGATGAAGCTGACTACAAGGACGTCAAGAGTATTCCGAAGAACTGGCAACAAAGTCGTCCTCTGTTTCGACACAGTAGACAACGTCTTTATATATGTATAAACTTAATAGGGATCATTTCAAATCTTGAAAGGTGCGATTGAAAACCAAAGATACTCTCTACTTAATCACAAAAGACATTTCAATCGATTTCTAATTTTATCGTTAAAGCAGAAGCTTAAGATGAAAGGAACTGAGTGAAGGAAAATACAATGAAACATGAAGAAAAAGAATAGAATAAATTGTATGTAGTTAATATGAAATCATGGGATGCAGGAAAGGAAGTTGAAGGTGAAGTTTAAGCGTAGTAATGATGGAACATTCAGGACTGTTTATCTTTTTTTCATTCTTCCATTCTTTGATGTGTGTTTTGTACACCGGAAAATTGCTACTTATTGAGGGCTGATTGAGCTAATAGAACTTTTTCATTCGCTGTGAATATGTACATATATAAATACCTTCATAATTCATAATTAATGCATACATTTTTTTTTTTTTTAACTAAATATTTTTGATTAAAAATAATCGATGTTAAGCTTTTTCAAACTTTATTCCAAATCTTTCATACCGGTTGGGGAGATATTTAGTCGAATAGGGCCCACTGTATTTGATCAATTGGTTAGCGCGATGACCAGGAAAACTTTAGGTGTATGTAAGTAAATACCGATAAAATGGTGAACACAAGAGAACCCAAGCGGGAGAGTCAGTTCATATGCTCATCTCTGGTAACAATGGAGTATAATGGCAACAAGGACAATGCAATGCGACCCGCAGTTATATTTAATTAATTTAATCAATTGTTATTTATAATTAAATTTAAAAGCATGTATCTACCTGCCTGTTTGTTTGCTAAACAAACGTCGCATATTACATAAAAACTAACAAAAACCAAAATTGACAAACATAAACATTTCAACATCATGTCATGGGATGCCTTTCCTTTGTATGTATGGTTGCATATCGCTTCAAAACTCAGAGATAAATAAATATATTCAACTCGTACATATTGTTAGCTATTAACATTTACATACATATGTACATTGTAAAAATGTGATTGTTGTTGTTGTTGTTGTTGTTGTTGCTATATTGTTAGTTTGTTTGTTGGTGAATCGAACATATTTGCTGTGTTTTATTTGTTGCGGTATGTGTCATTGTCATTATAGTTTTTTAAACCGAAATCTTAGTTTTTCCGCTTCTTCTTCTTCTTCTTCTTCTTCTTCCATGTTTTTTTTTTCTTCTCAAAATGTATCCCCATCATCTATCGAATGACATCGAAGAGGATGACTACGGCAATACATTACGATAGACATACAAACAAACAATCATACATACATACATACATACATACATACATACATACATACATTCGTAGATATCTTTTAATCTAAATGTCAACAGTGGATTACATTTAATGCTCTCGCTCTTTGTTATTCTTTCTCTAACGCTGATGGCCTGCGAAGAGCAGAGATGCTATCTCTATTTGTTGTTGTCATCGTTGACGTCTCTGCTGTCTCTGCTGTCTCTGCTGGGAATGGCTAACAAATATCAATGAAGTTAATGTAAAGATGCAAAAACGAAAAACAAAAAACAAAAAAAAATAACAGATTGTAATCTTTTCGACGAATCACATATAAATCTACTATTAAAGTTTGTATTTTATTGAAATGTTTCAAGTTTTTTTCAATATCCTTGCTTACCTTCTTGCAATTAATTAATTTAATAATATTTGCAATCACTTTGAGCGTACAGGCGGATTCACCGACCGATTGCCGCACTCTCTTCTCGTTTTTGTATATAAAGATTTCTCTCCTTTGAATACAAAAAGAAAAAAAAGAGAAGACAGTGTGGATTGACCGTTCCAGCCGCAATGAGCAATGATTGTGTGCACAGTAGAGCGAAATCAAAACAACTTGCAAAACAAGCACATCTTTAGCAAAGGGAATACATTTGCATCGAAAACCAAATCTATTTGATGAAAACGCTCTTCGTTTTATTTATTTATTATGTAAATATATTGTAGCAATAAAGCAAAAATTGTATTTCTATCATTGAAATAAATCATTTTTATAGTCCTGGATAATAGAATATAAGATAATTATAACACTGGACAGTAAAAGTCTTAAAAAATCAATGTACTATGTAATATTTATGATAGAAAATTCTATTCTCTACAGCCTTAAATTGTGTGTAGGTGTTCCCATTGTAGGGGAAAATACACGATTTTATTTTTGTAGATTGTAATCGGCAGAGTTTGCCTTCGATTACTCTAATTGTTTTGCCGGCTATAGCTTTTGAGGGCTAAAGGCAGGAAGATAGAAAAATATATAGAAAAATACAAAATAAGGCAAGTGTTAAGTGTTCTTAAGTTGTAATTTCAATCTTCCTTTCTTTGTGGCCAGTTCGGCTCTTTTATATCATTTTGGATACAGTCTTATGATCTATAGTTAATCTACTAATCTACTAACACTATAGCAATATTTCGCTGTCTCAGTCGAACATGTATTTTGAATCCAAGAAAGCATTCAAATTACATATTTTTAGCAGGGACCGAACCATTCGCAAGCTTTGAGCGCTGCGCGTGTCAATAGTGCAGCGCTAGCATATTTGTCACTCAATGCTTGACAACGAAACGTACATTATATTGTAGGGTAGGCAGTGTGCACATGTGTGTACACACTACACCGTATTTTTCATTATTTGAATGTAAAAACAATTACCTCAAAATAGTTGACTTCAGATTATGAAACCTAAACCTTCTTCCATCGCTGTGGCGTAGTGGTAATGCATGCGTTGGACTTCTATGCATAGTGTCCGGGGTTCAAATCTCGGCAAGGGCAAAATCAAAAAAAAAAAAAAAAAAACGACGGCACCACCTCTTGGCAGGCAATGGCAAACCTACAAGAGAAAAAATTACTATGAAAAGCTTTTCACTTCGCCGTTCGGACTCGGCATTAAACTGTAGGTCCCTTCCATTCATGTACAAATACAGCACGCACAACACGAGTGGATGCGAAAAGCTCAGCCTAGGCACTCCATGGGCTGTTGTGCCATTAAAAGTAAGTAAAGTAAAAGTAAGTAAACCTTCTTCCATCCCCTGTCTCTCTCTCTCTCTCTTCCACAACTTCTGTATTTGCACTCACCTGCATAATTCGTATATTTCTCACTATTTAAAATAAAAAAGTAGTGAAAACCTCACACACTACTCCATACGCCAAGGCTTGTACTTTGGCTCTTTCATCTCCTCTCTTGGTTTCAATAAAATCTTTTGATAATACGAAAATAAACTCAAGTACCTTCAACTCAACTCTTGCGCATTGGAAAATATGAATGTATGCTGCTCTGAAACAAAAAATATAAACTTGTTTCTTTCTATTATTGAATAATCAAATGAAAAAGGAAACTTTGTGTAATAATGTAATGTGGAAAGATTGAATAAAGCAAATAAAGTAAAGATAAATAAATCGCTTTGAAGGCATATGTCTAAAGGGAAATCTGAGGGTTAAAAAAAAAACGAATTATTTGACTTTTGCCAGAGCATTTATGTAACAATATATAAGTACAGAAACAGAACTTGAATTGGAAATATTAAAGAACAAAAAATAGGGGAGGGAACGGGGAAAACTGAAAACTACGCATGTAAAAAATTATGCAGTACAAAAAAAAAAAAGAAACGAAAAAGTAAATATTGAAAACCAAATAAAAATGAAATAAATAAAATTAAACGAATTAGCGGAAGTGGTTTTTCAACGGCGACAACAAGAGAGGAGGGGAACAAAATTTTTTTATACAAACGAAAATTCTTTTTAGGTGGATGATATAAAAGTGCATTAGCCAGCCACTGTTCTGTACTTAGGTAGTTAGAGTAATAAAAACTATTTTGTATATAAATCAATAGGAAATTATTAGATATTGCATTTATCTGACAGGCTTTAGCGATAAGCACGCGTACACTGGTTTTTTGTTGTTGTTGTTGTTGGCTGACATATGTGAAATGAAAATCACTAATTGATACTGTCAAGATTATTGACTATTTGCACTGATAGTTTCATAATATTCTAGAAAAAGTAAAGCCAAAAATTGAATCAATACAAAGCGAAATAATAAAAAAAAAAAATAATGTTACAAAAGGCAGAACCTGAGAAGAACATTTAAACACGGCAGTTAAAAACTATGAAAGTCAGTCAGGAGATTAAAAAAAGGAATATTTGTTGACTATAGATGGAGAGAGAGAGGGAGAGAGAGAGAGAGAGAGAGAGAGAGGAAAAAAGCGATGCATATGTTACGTGCCAAGAATTGAAATTTGCAGATAATTAACAATGTCATGTGACAGAAGCGAGCGAGCGAGCGAGCGAACACATTAGACTAAACATTTGAAAAACAACAACAGACAGACTCCACTGCTGCTACAGTCTACCTATGAATGTGATTACTTAACGATGGGTCACATACCATGTTCAAACCATAAAATCCTTAATGTTTTAAATGTCTGATTTCTTTTTGTTGTTGTTTCTTTTCGAGCATGACAAGGCGGAAGGAATTAAGAGACACATTCATCGATGATAGTTTTGCTGTTGCCCTTTGAATAGTTAAGTCAAACAATAGAAGATGATAGAAATGAAGTAGTGGTAACAGAACAGAACAGCACAGAACAGAACAGCACAGAACAGAGAACAGCTGTATGTCTGTTGGACTAATGTAATCATACTTATAAAATTGTCGTACTGTTGCAAACAAAGAAAACGAAATTAGTAATGCACAGCTGGGCGTAGATGTATATATGTATTTTGTTAAAGAATTTACGAAAATAATTACCTTAATTAATGAAAATATTTCCATTTCTTCTTTTACAGAATTCCCAAAATATCCTGAAAGCGAAACAAAACAACTACAATAAAATGCCAAACATATGACAAAAATTGCCCAAAACTAAACCTTTTCTTTTTGGTTATAATTGTTTTGTTTAAAATTTCAACGAAAAAACTAAACTTAGAAATCCAGAAGAAAACAAAAAAATCTTAACATAAGTAAACCTACAAAAGAAAAAATTACTCAACAAAAAAGAAACAAATGTGGAAAATGTTCGATGAAACGATGATTGAATGTGCTGAGTGCGGTGGTGGTTTCATGTTAGAGCCACCACCGAAATTTATGATACCACCGCCACCCAGACCACCATCAATGGGCAGCAGCAGTATAAGTAATTGCAATGAAGAGGAGATGGCATTGAAAGCGCAACAAGCGTGGGATAGTGATATGTGTGAAGCAATACCGGTGAGTAATAACAATTTCGGAACAAGAAAGATGCATAAATATCGAAAGTAGTTTTAAGGGTTGAATTGCTGTTAATTTGCAATCAGGGTGCAACTCTGCACCCCCTCTCTCTCTCTCTCTCTCTCTCTCCATCTCGCTATATCTCTCTAAATGCTACATGTGTGTCTGTTAAGTGCAAAATTGCGCTTGTTTTAATTACGCCCATGGGTGTTTCAAATATTTTGAAAGCAATTTCCAGTTAGCGCCCACCCTAGAAATTACGCAAGTGATCATCAAAAACAACATTACACACTTTACACACAGCCACCAGCATTCCTAATCATACATCTGTCTCGATTCCCATTCCCCCTCTGTGTGACAAGTGGAAAAAATATGGGTGTAAAGTCCTTTTGAGTAGTGTCAAATATAATTATGAGTATAATTTTTTGGCCTTTGTGTGTGTGTGTCTTTAAAATATATTTTTGGCAATACTCGTCTGTATGCAAAAAGGAACATTTATTTTACAATTAATGTTTAATTGTAAAAAGCATCACAGGACTTGACAGCTGTCAAAGTGACAGTTGTTTGATGATAGTTAGTAGCATGGTTTTCAAGATTGTGGTAAAAAGTTTAAATTTATGGGAATGTTGATTTTCGGAATGTGTTACATATTTACAAAAAGGTGCATTGGTAGAAGCAGAAGGATTTGTAGCAAAAAGTCGGAAAAGGAAGGAATAGCAGAACGCTTTTAGGATTGGATTTTTGATATGAAATTTTATACTTTCATTTATGTCAAAAGTTAATTTAAGTATTTCTCTGCTCGAATGCGAGATAAATTAAAAATATAGACAGATAGATTAAAAATATAAGTAATAAAAATAAGCATTGGAGTATGACAAAAATAATGTAAATCAATCCCTCTGTCAAATGAGTACGCGAGAGAGCAAGTAACGAGTACATGAAGCCTTTGTTGTAACCCTAGCGCAATGCGATGAAACTGAGAGAGACGAACGTAACGGGATCTACTGCAAAGGCATCTCTCATTTTCATTTTATGTGGTCTCTGGTTTTCATAGTCTGAGAGAAAAAGAGAGAGTAAAAGTTAAAAATTACAAAGGAATCATTCAAAACAAATGAACTTGTATTTATTTTCAAATATTCCAACGAAAAATGATTTATTTTCGAAATTCAAAAATAATCATATTTTTAAACACCTAAATAATCACTCTGACAAATGAGGTCTCTCAGTAGTGTCAACTCATGGTGGCAGCTGTCATCGAGCAAACATCAAATTATGCTTATTTTTCATGCATGCACGCATTTAAAAGAGGAAAAATTAAATCGCACTATTTAAAAACAAAAAACAAGTACATAAACCATAACTTCTAAAATGAAACTAGCAGTAAACAAAACCAAGGCCAAAGAAAATTGCGCATATAAAAAGGAATAGAGAAAAGGACACGCTTGCCACTTGTTTGAAAGCTTGAAAATCAACCAAACACAAACAAAAGAAAGGCAATGGGCATAGCAAATTGTGTCAGTGTGAATGGAAGTGTGAGTGTCTTTTTGTGTGCCATGTCTTTTGTATTACCAACAGATGTTAAAGTCAAAAACCCTCAACATAGTATCAAAAACAACATCAATAGCAATGACAGCAGACTAGCAGCAGTACTGGAACTCTGGCTGCCCCTCTTTCGTTGCAAAACAAGACGAAGAAAATGAAAACGAAAGCGAAAGCGAACAACAACAGCAACAGCAACTGATTTTATGCTTGCAACATATGGCGCATCAAATTGTATACCAAATCAGCGGCAGCAAGCAACCAACCCCCCAATAAAGTGACTAAAGGACGCACACACACACATGCATACCCACATGGAAAACGATGGGACAAGCGTTGTTGGAGGAGTAGCTGGCAGCAGTAGCAACAACAGCAACAGCAATACATATTTCTAATAAAAATTCCAAACATAATGATGTTTTATGGAAAAATGTTATCATTTTTAATGTTGAACGTTGAACGTAGAATGTGAAAAAAAAGTTTTCCTTTCTTGAGAAAACATCCAACAGCAACGTAGAAGATGAAGTAAGGTAGAAAAGTCTATCTAGTTCAGGGTTAAATTTCAATACAATATGCGAGCGGACAGAGATGAAAGAGAAGGAGGAGGAGAAGTAGAAGCTGAAACAAAAACAAAGCAATAATGACTTGCTATTAAGAGTGATGAGCGTGGTAATCTTGTGCATTGGAATTTGCTCACAAAAAAAGAAGCAAAAGCAACTTCCAAGTCGAGACTTACACGTTCACTTAAGGTTCACCTTTTAAGTGATTGCTGGCTTTAAAAAAAAAAAACAACTAAGGGACCATTTCATTTTCGCTCGCTCTCAGTCTCAGTATCAGTCTCTTTATTTAATTTTTTTTTTGAGATTCTTATTTACTTCATACACTACACCCCACATTTTTTTTTTTTTTTTTTTTTTTGGAGACCTACGAAACAAATCACTTCATAGTCACTATTTTAAAACAGAGATTGTTGTTTATTTTTCCCAGAAAAGTAAAAAAACAAAACAATTACAAAAAAAGGTAGCAAATAATATAAAATATTCATCGAAAACAACAACAAAAGGAGCTTATGTTTGTCAAAAAAAAAAAAAACAACAAAAAAAATGTATAAGTATGTATGCTAAATTCCACTTAATTTTGACGTTTATGTTGATTTCCTTCGGCACAAGTGTTTGAGATCTTCAAAATGAAATTATATGGAAATTTCTCAAAGGAAGACTACACACAAACAAACACACATGCACAAGCAGGGAGACACAGAGCCAGGGCGACACACATGCCACATACAAAGTTGCTACTTACAAATAACCTATATGACGTTGGGAGATGATGATTTTGTGTGGGTGTGGGTGTGTGTGTGTGTGTGTGTGTGTGTGTGTGTGTGTGTGTGTGTGTGTGTATGTGTATTTTGACAAATCACTTTCAATTATATTACCACAAAAATCAGCTTTAATAGGATTTACAACAATTTACTAAATACATACAAGAACAAAAAAAAAAAACAAAACAAAAGAAGAGAAAAAAGAAAATGAGAAAATTTACAATAGGACATTAGCAGGCAACACGAGTAAAGAAATCAAACAGCATCTAAGGTAAAACTCGAAGTAAATTTGAATGAAATCGTCAGTTTTTGGGTTGCCTTTTTTATTTCTGCTGCTGCGTGAAATGTAAGTAAATTGGGGGTTGTTTACCTTTAACAACGAAAAAGTTCTATCTTCTCTAGCACCCCATTCCCCTATCGCCCCGTATACCATCCATTGTCAGCATTTAGGGTACTACAACAACAACAACCAAACAACTTAAAAAAAAACCCATAACAACTTTAACAGTGTAACTTTTTCTGTCTTTTCTTCAGGTTGTTACTTTTGTTAGATGGAAATTGCTAACAAAATGAAACGAAAGAAACGAAAAGACAGCATGTGTAAGAAAAAAATAGATACATATTTATTGTGGCTTCAATTGTAACAAGTTACTTTCATTCATTCTGTTTGGGCGCGCGCCCACCTTATTGTGTACCCTATTTACTTATGTACCTACCTTTTGCTTTTGTAAATACTACATACAAATAAAATTTGAATGAAATTTGAGCATTTCTATAACAAGATGTACAAGAACAAAAAAACGCTTGATTTACTTGTACTTGAGTTGTAAATAAAAACTTTAGAAGAAAAATGTTTGTAAAATTATGAAGGAACTTGAAGGAACTGAGATTTTGAAAAACCTGAGCGAGCATTAATTCACGGAGAAGCAAGGATCTTTCCTCCTTTCACAGTTAAAAGGAGGGTCATCTCTCTCTCCCTATCTCTCTCTGTCTCTCTCTCTCTCTCTCTCTCTTGAACGATTCATTCGCTCATTTTCAGATATACATTTGGAAAAATTATATACTACTGTGGGCAAAAAGTAGTAAGACTTTTTAATTTAAATTTCGCGCGGAAACCCATTTATCAAAATATTACGTTTTTAAGGTTGGTATGACTGTCGGTGACATCTGTGCCAAATGTCACATCAAAATAATCATTAGTGTTTAGCATACGCTTGTCTTTCTGAAGTACAAAAAGTGCATTCGGCGATTTTCACAATGAGTGAAATTATTCAACAAAGAAGTTCCATTAAATTTTGTGTGCGGAATCAAATTTCTGGTGCCGAAACTTTCAGAATGTTGCAAAAGGCCTTCGGTGATAATTGTATGTCGCGAGCAAGTGTTTTTGATTGGTACAAATTGTTCAAAGATGGTCGAGAACGCGTTGACGACGAACCACGTCCAGGACGGCCATCAACATCAACTGATGATCAACACGTCAATAAAATCAAGGAATTGGTGCTCGAGAATCGAGAATCGACGATTAACAGTCAGAGACCTTACTGGCATCGTGGGAATATCGGAAGGATCAGTGAAAACCATTTGAAAACATCATTTGGGCCTAAGAAGAGTGAATGCACGATTGGTTCCAAAATCACTGCATTGGTTTTACGAGACCATTTTGCCAAAAATTCGACTAATATCGTTCCGCAACCACCCTATTCGCCTGACTTAGCACCGTGTGACTTTTGGGTATTTTCTAAACTCAAAAAACCGCTTCGTGGACACCGTTACACCGTTTTGAGTCAATTGAAGACATTAAACATGAATCGCTAAGCGCATTGAAGGCTATTCCGGAAATTGAATTTAACAACTGTTTCGAGAATTGGAAAAAACGTTGGCACAAGCACAAGTGTATTGGGGCCGGGGGGGATTACTTTGAAGGGGACGAAATAGATTTGGAAGAATGAATAAAAAAATTTGAAATTATGAACAAAGTCTTACTAACTTTTGCCCACAGTAGTATGTACTTTCTTTACACACAATTTTTCCACGAGTGTATCTACGGCATGCTTTTTCATTTTTCCAAGATTTATTTAGGGATACTCTCGAGCATAGAATAGAATTTATTGTTGTCTAAATCCAATTTTTTTCCTCCTTTCACTTGTACTGTCTTCAGAAGGAGGGGGGGACAAATAAACATCCCGTCTGTCCCATTGAATTTAAATCTTTAGGGAGTTAAACAAAATTGTTACCAAAAAAAAAATAAACAATTTCCATTTTAAGAAGAAGTAAATTATAGAAAAGCATGCAAAGTGTTTGATCAACTTGTAAGGTAACATTATTTGAGTTTTGAAGGTGCTTTGTTGTTTGATTTTGCTTTGCTGTTGTTGTAACATTCTGGGAATTTAGTCTCAAAGGTAATAATAGGTGCGTAAGTAGTTATAATAAAAAGCCGTTGCAAAATACTTGTTGTTTTTTTCTCTATCTTTGCAATAACAAATCAAAAATAATAAGGTTGTGATAGTGGATTCTGATAGAACTCAGAAATGGAATTATATGGCTCTCGGCCTCTTTTAAAAGTTTACGTTTAATTTTTGTTTGACGCGGGGCTAAAGTTTAAGTATTGCAAGTATAATAAACCATAAAACAACTTGTTAATTTTGCAACTGAGGCTGTTTATGTGTTTAGCAATTTATAGTCGAATTTTCCGTAGAACATTTGCCTCAAATCGATTAACCCATTAGCTGCCTCCCTAATGGGTATTTTTGGACCTTCTTCGGAGAAATGTGAGAATATTGTGGTAGTAGGTAGGACTCCTTTCTTACTTACTTACTTACTTACTTACTTACTTAACTGGGACTAAGTACAACCGATGATCGGTCTTGGCCGCCTCAGGACTCCGTTCTCACTTTCTTTTTACTATGGTACATTGTGTGTTTTAACAGAATTTACATAGGTTGTTCTAGAAGAGAGTCATAGAAAGAGAAAAGGCATGTGAATATACTCTCATTTATGCAATTGTACTGCAATTAATTTATTATGCAAAAAGAGAGTTAATGTGGGAAGCTATTATATTCTTTTGTTTTTATTGATATATTCAACACACAGGGTGTACCCCTATGAATGCAGAGCATTGTGTTGAATGGAAAGAAGATTGATAGGTGGGAAGAAGATGGAGGGTGAATGAGAGAGGCAATGCAATCGCAATGGTTTGAATCTATGCAAATTGAAGAACTGATTTTCTTAATTTTATCTTATTAGACTTGAAACTATTGTATAATTTTGATTATCTAATTTAGCTTCTACTTGTGTGCATCATATTTTTACTATACTCAAATAGTTTAGTTGGTGCAAATCTCAAAATCTCTTGCACATCTTTCACCTGCAATTTCATATAGCAAAATATTGTATATCATTGAAATTCATGCTCCAGTTACTAAATACGCACCACGAAATAAATGAAATCTCAAATTCAATTGCCATCAAAATCAATTTAATGGATTAGCGTAAAGTGTATGGTACGTTCTTGCTACATCCAACAACATGCCACAAATATTTTTTTCAAGTTATCTCTTATCGAATTGTGCCAATTTTCGGGTAGCAGCAACGACATATACGAAGAAAAATGTCATGTGAAAATGACGGCAACACACATGCACATAAAGACGAAAAAAGAAAAGCATTTTATCAGAAGCTTACGAAAAAATATCTTTAAATTCACTCCCAGCTAAAGACGAAGCAAATAAAAAAATAAAGAAGAAAAGATGACGAGCAAAAGGAAAAAAAAATCACGAAACCTAAATCACATACAAGACGAGACAAACATACGAAATTAAAATGAAGACAAAAATATGTAGAAGGAAAAAGGAAGCTTAAATATTGTGCACACACACATTTCTGCGCAACACTGTACTGAGACGGGAGTACGTAGGAGACGTGTGGCAAATGATAGCGCGAGCGAGAGAGCAAGAGTAAAAGAAACTCTGACTGACAGTGAGTGAAATAAGCAAACAGTCAGGCAAATAGACAGACATCCAGAAGAAGCAAGCAGATGAAGTGTGGTAAAAGTAAAAGAGTTGCGCCACTTGAACTCACACAAAAAAAAAGAAGCAAGTAAAGAAAATAAAATCAATCCAAACCCACAGAAAAACTTTGTATAAATAATCCTTGCTTAAATTTTCTTAAGAAAGGATATCCCAACGTGTATGTGTGTGTGCATGCATCTAAAAAGGAAGTAAAAGGAAGACGACAGCGCATGTGACAGTTAGTTGTAAGCTTAAAAGTAGAATTACTTACATACATACATTCAGACATTCACACACACTCGTATGCACACATCAACAAAACGGAAAACGAAGAAGATGAAACTAATACATTGACATTGATATAAAACTGCAATACAACAAAACGAATAAGAAAAAGGGAGAAAAAAGGGGGAAAAAGGGGAAAAATGTGTAGAAGAATAAAAATGAAGAAAAAATTTCTACCAAAAATAATGTTGATGCTGTTACTGAAGATATTCTATGATATTTGTTGCTGCTACTCTACTGTCACTACTAGCGTTGTTGCCACAACTGCTGCTGCTGCTGATGCTGCTGCGGCTGCTATTCCACTGATGATTTTGCTCATTCTCCTGATGTTGATGCTCCTGATACTTCTGATGATGATGATGATGATGATGATGATGATGATGATGACGATGACGATGACGACTATGAAGCTAAAGATGAACATGACGATGATGTTCTCCACACGACAACATTTTTTACACATTCGCACACATACTCAAATATCGTCATGCACACGCACATTTTGCTACTTACATACTACTTGGCTTGGCTGTAAATCTTATAAAGTTTACGTTGTACGAAATATTTTTGTAGGAAACGAACGCACCGACGCACACAAGAATGTAGTATAAAAAATTGAAATTGGAAGAAAACGACGTGACAATAGCAAATTGAATATATCAAATATGTACATACATATGTACTCTTTGGGTGTTAGTGTTAGTGTGTGTGTTTAATTTTATAAATGCGAAATGTAACTGAAAGCAGAAGTTAGGGTTGACAAAACGTAGCTACAGCACCAACCTAAGCAGCAATAGAAATTGAAGAAATTATTTTTTGTCTGCGCTGCTATGAAAATATCGCAAAAATAATATTTTTTTTTGAAGAAATGACTTTAATATGTTTTTCCTAAAAATATGAAAACTTATGTAAACTTATGTACCCGAAAAGTATCCAGAGAAATGCTAAATTCAATATAAATATCTATGTATGAAGATATACTTATTATGTGTGTGACGAATGATCTCGGAAACGGTTCGATTTTTTTTTTAAATTCAACTTTCATGTTAAAGTACAAGCTTTTATGACGGACATAGGCTATTTAGCCGCCCACTGCCACGCCCGCAGAAAGAGTTAAATGCCTATAACTTTTGAACTCCTCAACGCATTCACTTCAAATTGAAAACACATCAATAAGGAAAGTATTTTTATTTCATATTTTTTAACAAAATCATTTAATTTGATACAATTTGCTTATCTTTCCACAAGTGAGACAGTTTTTCTCTGAAACAAAGCGATCGTTCCGTGTAAATTAGCGAGCCGCGCATAATTTTGAATTTGGAATTGAATTTCTTTCTTTTTTTTTTTTTTGTAATGGTCGACGGCATTTGTACACATTGGAGAAACATTGTACCATGTTGCCTTTGTGCCATTTGCATTGGGTTCGGCTGATTTTTATCTTTGATCATTTAGTGCTATCGTTGCTAAAATTAGAATCGATAACGGTAAGATGGTTTTTTTTATTTTTCTTTTTAAAAATACCTATTTTAATTTCATTTTGAAATTCCATTTATTACATAGTTGCTTTTCGTGCAATATGGTCCGACCACGATCTATTTAATCTCACGTCATACAAGAGCTGTTGCAGCTGCAGAGACTGAAGAGCAGCACAATGAAAGAAATATGCAGAATGGAGAAGAAAATGAAAGGAAACGTGCAGCATAAAGACGTACAGCACCAGACGGTGTTCCAGACGGAATATTCAAAGAGCAAGGAATTTTAATGTTAAGCGAGCTGCGTTCAATCATGATTCGACGATTGATTATACATTGATACATCAAACTGTAGATATTGGTGCTATGGATGACGTATGTAATCATTTCCAAGCGTACAAATTCATAAATGAGGCACCAGGTTTATGTTGTGCTAATGGAAAAGTCAAATTACCGGCATTGGAGCCACCACCCGAACCATTACGCTCATTGGTTTTAGGTGGTGCAATTAGAATCAAAGCATTGTTTGGCAAACACTCAATCTTACAATTCATGTTACCAAATGACTTCATTCGGTGCAACGTGACAATTTTGTGACCACATTCAAGGTAATTTGCATGAACAACATGCTATTGATTATGAAAACAAAGTTTTTCCCGCTTCTGATTGTTTTTTTTTTCCTACATCCAAGGACAAATATATCACAGCTTGGGTTCTTTATTGCCCATTTCTGATACAGAGTATCAGTTTTTACAAATTTATTTCTTTGGTAATTCTGATCAGCAAGTTGATCGTCGATATTCAATTAGTTTAAATTTAAAGCGATATGTTATTGAACGCACAACATGAGTGGATGCGAAAAGCTCGGCCTTGGCCCTCAAACTTTCCTTCAAGAGAATAATAAACTTTCAAACTTTCCTTCAAGAGAATAATGAGTTGGTTCGACTTTTCCGTAATGCTCTCGACCAAATGCCTACTGATAATCACAAAATTGTAATAAACGCCGATAGAGTACCATCTGGAGAGCATACCCGAAGATTTAATGCTCCAACATTGGATGAAGTTGCAATAGTAATAGTTGGTGATGAAATTAATTGTAAAAATATCTTTTCTTTCAACAAATGTTCGTGTTCAATTGCAAAATGATGCATCAGCTGTTGAATTTTCCAAGCAATTAATAACAATTGGAAATGGTGCAATGCCAGTTGATGAAACTGGATAACTTTTGTAGACTTACACCATCGAAAGAAGAATTGATTGACAGTGTATTTCCCAACATAGTACAGCACTAAAAAATCATAATTGGTTAAGCCAAAGAGCCATTTTGGCAGCCACCAATAAAGATGTCAATGAATTAAATTTTGCTATACAATCCAAAATACCTGGTGTTTTGGTTTCGTATAAGTTTAATGATACTGCTACCAATGAAGAAGATGCGGTTAACTATCCTACAGAATTTTTGAATCCTTTGGATTTATCCGGATTACCGCCGCATAACCTTCAATTGAAAGTCGGTGCGACTATTATTGTTCTTTGTAATTTGAATCAACCGAAACTTTGCAATGGCTTGCGAGGCTTGCTGTAAGAAATTAATGGTCAATGTTATTATAGCAACTATCTTCATTGGAAAATTCAAAGGTGGAAAATTCAAAGACGTTCAAATACAACGAATTCCGATGATTCCAACCGATTTGCCTTTCAAATTCAAACGTGTACCATTTCCAGTGCGAGTTGCATTCGCAATTACCATTAATAAAGCGCAAGGTCGATCATTGGAAATTTGTGGTATCAACTTAGAATATCCAGTATTTCCTCATGGACAATTATACTTAGCCTGTTCACGTGTAGGCAAACCATCAGTATTATTCATTTATTGCCAAGATAATAAGAAAACTAAAAATGTGGTTTACCATAGAGTTTTACAATAAATATAAACTTTAAATTTAAACTGATTTTGAATTACTTTTTCAATTATGCACAGTGAAACGTGCATGGGGTCCGCTAGTTATAAGTATAAGGGCTGTGTCGAATAAAATTGTCCGTTACATTTCTTCCCAGACTGTGCTATTGAAAGATTCAAAACCAAAAATTTGTATCTTAGTAGCTTTGTATTAAATGTCAGAAAATATTATGTGTCAGTTAAAGACAATAAAAATTTATTTAACACGAAAATGGCAAACGAAGTGGAAGTGCGAGAAAATATTATTAAAATTTTTCAAAAGCAACCTCACTGGTCATTCAGAAAAATTGCCAAAGAGGTAGGGGCTAACCCTAAAACTATTTCTCGCGTTATTAAACGTTTTAAGGAAGAACTGCGTATTGATCGGAAGAAAGGTTCTGGTAAAAAGAAGCGGCCACATGACTGTGAGAGGCGAAGAACGTTGTGAACATTTTAAAGAGAGATCCAAACATATCGGGAAGGAAATGGGCGGGGAAGGCTGATTGCTCAGAATCTTTTGTACGCAGGACTAAGAAGGAAGCTGGGCTGAGGACGTACAAAGTTCAAGAAGTTCCGGATAGAAACGCCGTGAAGAATGAAACCGCAAAACAACGAGCGAAAATGCTGAGCCGAGATTTTGTCAACAAATTTGAATGCTGCATAATGGACGATGAAACTTCTGTTTTAGCGTACTTTTCCCAGCTACATGGCCAGGAATTTTATACAGCTGATTTTCGAGGAAATGTCGCTGCAAAATTCAAAGCCAAAAAAATTACAAAATTCCCAAAGAAATTCCTTGTTTGGCAGGCAATCTGTAGTTGTGGCAAAAGGAGCAGCATATTCGTGACATCGGGTACAATCAACGGCGAAATATATTTGAAGGAATGCTTGCAAAAGAGATTGCTTCCATTTTTACGCCAACATGAAGTGTCCACGTTTCTTTGGCCTGACCTCGCTTCATGTCACCACAGCAAAACGGCCTTAGAGTGGTTCCAACGGAATGAAGTGATTTTAGTGCGTAGAGGAGCCAATCCACCAAACTGTCCAGAACTAAGGGCGATTGAGAAGTAAGAAAAAAAGTTGCCAACGAACTTCAAGATTTCAAAAGAAAGTGGTCTGCAGCAGCTGTGAGGGTGTAAGACACTACCATAAAAACATTCCTGAAAAATTAAAACTTTTTAATAAAAACTATTAATTTGCGGTTTCTTGTTTTTATTTTTTTAATCTAAAAATAATTTGCAAAATAAAATACTTTAAAGCACATCTTCAATTTGAGGTTTATCGGTTTTGGTTAGTGTTGGTACGAAAGTTGTTTAATACAAAGAGAAGAACAGTTTTTGTAAACACAAAAACTCCCCACTTATTTGGTGTTTGTTTTTAAATATATAGTAACTCAGAATAATACTGATAATGGGGTAAACAAATGGTAAAAGTATTATAATGCTCAGAGGGAAGAAAACTAGTTTCGAGCTCAGAGATCTCAAATTATTCTACAATACAAACAAATCGCCAGTCTGGTGAAACAAATTTGATTTTGTGGCACAGTGTTGTTAACAACTTATTATATTTAATTTGGTCTTTGAAAGCTTTCGTTAGTTTCTTTTATTTAAAAATAAATCGAAGCAGCAAATGTACGGATACTTCGCCACAACCCTTATATGTATTTTCAAGCTACAGGCCTTAAATTTGTTTATTTAAATTTTTATGAACAAGCTGAAATCCATTCCTTTTCCTCCCTCCTGGGTTTGGAAATAAAAATTATTACCACTGCACTTTCTCGCGTTCTACTTCCTCTCACTGAGCTGATACTGACATATCGATGTATTACTTGTATGCAGATAACTGTTATTGAGAGAGAGTTCTTTATAACATAGAACAGAGGATCTCGATAGTCTAGTTCGATTCCCGTTTTGGTATGATGGGTAATTTTCATAAATTTCTTATATTTCTACCGATATGAAATTAATGATAATTATAAGAAAGTAGACAAGAACACCGCACTAGGTACCTACAGGTATCTACAACACCCATCCGTTGAGAGTCTACGTTAAACTGTTGGTCCAACTATTAAGGTACCACAATGAGCTGTTTTGGCCTAAGTATGTCCCTGGACAGGCACTCAGCCCAACACATAACATAGAACACATGAGATGAAATTGAGAGAGCTTACAGTGTATGTAGACGATACCCATACGTTTACAAGAAAAAGAGCGACCACGTTGTCGATTGTCTTAGTTTCGTCGAATGTGTTCTATGGTTTTTACTTAATACTCTCTCTCTCTATCTCTATCTCTATCTCTATCTCTATCTCTATCTCTATCTCTATCTCTATCTCTATCTCTATCTCTATCTCTATCTCTATCTCTATCTCTATCTCTATCTCTATCTCTATCTCTATCTCTATCTCTATCTCTATCTCTATCTCTATCTCTATCTCTATCTCTATCTCTATCTCTATCTCTATCTCTATCTCTATCTCTATCTCTATCTCTATCTCTATCTCTATCTCTATCTCTATCTCTATCTCTATCTCTATCTCTATCTCTATCTCTATCTCTATCTCTATCTCTATCTCTATCTCTATCTCTATCTCTATCTCTATCTCTATCTCTATCTCTATCTCTATCTCTATCTCTATCTCTATCTCTATCTCTATCTCTATCTCTATCTCTATCTCTATCTCTATCTCTATCTCTATCTCTATCTCTATCTCTATCTCTATCTCTATCTCTATCTCTATCTCTATCTCTATCTCTATCTCTATCTCTATCTCTATCTCTATCTCTATCTCTATCTCTATCTCTATCTCTATCTCTATCTCTATCTCTATCTCTATCTCTATCTCTATCTCTATCTCTATCTCTATCTCTATCTCTATCTCTATCTCTATCTCTATCTCTATCTCTATCTCTATCTCTATCTCTATCTCTATCTCTATCTCTATCTCTATCTCTATCTCTATCTCTATCTCTATCTCTATCTCTATCTCTATCTCTATCTCTATCTCTCTTGATACGTATACTTCCTCTTTTGCAACAAACTACAACAATTTACATTATTTTCATAAATACATACATATGCACATACAACAATATTTGTATACATACATACTGAGAAAGTGTTGTAAAATCATTTATCTGCTGCCACTTAAATTGTGACATTGCAAATGGAAGGAGGCAAATATATAAGTAGAGCAAGAGCGAAATCATCATTGGCTTTTACCAAATCAAATGTCAGTTTTAGCGTATAAACGCGTAAACTTAACTTTACTTTTATGTTTGTTTGTTGAACGAAAACTTTTTGTTTTTGTTGCGAGGATGATACTATAACGCACTACACACACACACTACACAAATTTCTTTCACTCACACGAATACATAGATTCAACTTAACTACGAAATATCTCCGTGCAACTTTTTGTTTTTTTTTGTTTTTATTGCCGCCTTACAATTTTGTGATTATTTACAAGTTGCAAAAATGTTTTACTATTTTCTTCATTTTTTGTTATCGTTTTAATTCTTCACTTGAAAAAAAAGAAAAACAACAAAAAAAAAAAAAAAGAATCCAAATCATAAAATTTCGCAGAAACTTAGCGCTGGAAATGAAACAGCATCCTTCAACGCTATTTCTCTCGCTTACTTTCTCTCTCTCCCCCTCCCGTCGGTTACGTTGCCGGAAGTACAATTTTTTTTTACTACCTACTACTATTTCTCAACTGTGGATTTCCTTTGCAGCGCGCACGTGTTTGCTTGCTCTTTCGCATTCCCTCCCACGCACACACACACACACACAACTACCTACGTTGCTTTGAGCCCTGATTCTTGTGCTTCTTCGTCATAATTGTCGGTGTTTTTGATTTCTGAGTAAGTGTGTGTGAGTGTGTGTGTGTGTGTGTGAGTAAGTGAACGAGCGGGAGAGCGAAAATTCGTTTGTAACCACTTTTTGGTGAAATTGTTTGGAAACATGTATGGTTAAAGTTGTTGTTGTTGTTCTTTTTGTGCTAGATTTCATTTGATTTGGTTTTTTCTTTTCCTACTTTGGTTCAACGTAATGAAAACCTACGTTCGATATCTTTCATTTTTGATACTAAGTTTCTGGTATTGAGAATAAATGAGCGGGTGGCTGAAGTAGCTTGACTTTGGTGTTTCATTCTAGTATGAAAAACCTGGTAGTAGATACGAAAAAGGTCTTTTGCTACTTTGAGACTTCAAAGTATTTTCATTGTTGTTATTTGTTTGTTCGAGTTTTCTTGGCCTTTTTTTTTGGTTTCGTGTTTCGGGGAAGTTATTTGTTTAATATAAATAAATAAGCTTCCGTGTTAAATTGAGCGGCATTACCGATTTGTTGATTTTTACTGTTACAAAATTATATCAGTGATGTTGGCATGCACTTGTGTGTGTGTGTGTGTGTGTGATTGGTTGAGGCTAAATGTTCAAGTTGATAATAGGAAAAAAGAATGAAATTTAAAGTATCAGGATAAGGCACCCTTCAGTTCAAAAATTGATATTCAGACACACTTGCAATAAACATAAAATTACTCGTCGTGCTTTCTTTTCCACAATTCTGATGGACAATTAGTAAATTTAAATAGTAAATTTAAATAATAAAAAATTTTCCAGCTTTTTCAATTTAAAAGGAAATACATTTTTCTACCACAACTTACTCTTTCCCCCACTAACTATTGCAAACAAAATTTAATACTTACGACATTTACTTAATACTTCGACTGCATGCAAACAACATGGAATCCTTTTTCTTTTGTGTTTTCGGGTTTCTGTTTGTGCTGGTCTCAAAATTCGAATGAAACATTTTACACTTTTTCCATTTTTCTCACAAGCTCTAATTTAAAATGGCAAAATAATAAGCAGCTTTATTTGTTACCTATTTTTCATACCGTACACTAGAGTACTCGAAATTAGTTTCCTGTTTTAGTTTCTTTTTCTTCTGCGTCAACCATATTTTAAATAGAACTCTAAGATGCATTCAGGTTTTTCGAAGAACTGGAAAACTAGGTCAAAATACGCGCGTATCCGCAAATCTTTTGTCTAATATTACTTTTGTTTTTTTATTTCCTTTCTTAACCAAACCATCTCCCTTTTTACTCGACTGTTTACTTCTATTATCGCGTCTTCAACTTTTCCTACTCTCAGTTTCGAAGCGTTGAAGCGTGTTTTGTGTGTGAGTGTGTGCAGAGTTGGAGATGGCAAATATAAAGCGTTCAAAATGAAAGTATTAATGTTTTTTTTTTTTACTTTTCTTCGTCTTTTACCCTTGAGGGAAATTGCTATTTTCAACTTCAAAACTTCAAATCTCCTCGCTTAACTAATAAAAAAAAAAAACGAAAAGAAAAAAACAATTTAAATGGAATATCGGAGGGCGCGCCCTTTTTGCTTTGATTCTACCTAAGCACACTAACACACACACACATTTAAACATAGTTGTAGAAAACTCTGCGCGCTTTTTAAAATAATCATAAAAATAATAAGTTTCGCTTCTTTCACGCTTTCACTCTTGCAGCCAGCCACGCTGTGTGAAGTTAATCTTAATTTTTAAGCAGTTTTCATGTTTTTCAGCCAGCTATAGAGCTCGTTAGGGTTGTTGCTGTTTTCGTGTTGTTGTTATTTAGGTGTAAATAACTGCTAGAAAATTGCTGGCAAAAGTTTTCCTCATAATTTTTTATTTAATATATTTTCTTTTCCTTTTTTGTTGTGGCTGAAATTAATTGCTCTATTTTTGTTGTTGTTTTGCACTTATAGTCAAATATTAAATTTTAAATGCGGTAATTGCTTTATGCCTGGCCCAAATAAAGTATTTAGCCTTAGAAGATACTACGAATTTATTTGTTTTTTTTTTTTTGGGTATTATGAGAGAGATTAAATTAAAGCCAAGATGAGATGAGCTTATGAGAGAGCTCTTGAGTAATATGTATGTTGTTGTGATTTTCGCAAACAAACGGCGTTTTGCTCTTTGATTTGATACTTGAATGTTGTAATACCGTACGGTTGAGTTCGACAAAAAGAGAGAGAGAGGGAAGCTCTCTCAGGTGGCTTCATATTCTATGATTTCTGAGAGAAATAAGTAGTGATGGGGTATTGTTGCGTAACAACAATTCTTATAGTATAGATCTTCTACTTAGATAAAAAAAGAAAATAGCAACAATTCTTATAAAGCAAAAGTATTAAGAAAATCCTTCGAAACCTTAACCCTTTGTAACTCAATATTAAATATTTATTAAAAAAATTATTCGTTTGTGTTTTTTACCAATCAAACTGTGTCTCATTTTGTAAATTTCAACTATTTTGCAAATTTTACTCAAATTTATTTTGAGTATCAGTTTAATGGGAACACTTTAACGCAGTTAAAAATGCAATAGTAAGCATTATTACGTCTACAGGCACTAACTAAATTTTATTTGTTTGAAACACATTGATATGAAACTTTTATTTCAAATTTGATTGGAAAAAGGAAGTATAGGTTTATTTTTTGTGCACATTCTGCCTGCAGCTGCTCTCCAATTTTAATATCTGTTGTTGACTAAAATGCCAATTTTAATTGTTAAAAATTTCATTTAAATTCGACATCAAAATGCAAATTGCAAGTTACATAATAAATGAATAACTCTATTTTTCGGACATTCAAAAGATATAACTATGTATGGTATATAATAAAAAAAACATGAAATTATTATTTACTACTAGTTTTTTCATGAGCTACAGCTACTCATATGCCATTCATATACTATATAGGAAATGAGTATTTACTGTTTACTGTTTGAAATACATGCATAAATATGTAAATATTACAGTGGCAGTTTACATAATTTATGTATATATTTTGAAAATCTAATTTCAAATGAATTTAATATTAATTTCTTAATACTCAATAAAATTGATTTATTTGTACAATTATGTAAATATTAGTGACACAATTTTCGAAATTGAATAGCTGCTGTTGTTATTTTCCGATACTGACTACTGCCGCATGAGCTTATCATCGATTATTGTATTCCACGTGCATTCTACTTTCCACAATCGCAGCTTCGATAATTTCGCTACGCCTTCCTCTCATTTCTTCTTGCGTTGCTTTTGTATTATATGGTACATAGTAATTAATCATTTTAAGCAAAGAAATGAATATTTTTTTTAAATATTATTAAGCACAAATGCGATAAGTCAATGGGTGAAAATATTGACACAGACATCAAATGCAAACAACAACAACATCGCTGCTGAATGTGTCGAAAAAAGCCAAAAGGGTTCAATTCAATTCAATTCGATTTCCCTATAAACTCTAACCATTAATACATAAATGATATATGGTACTACTTAATGTACTAATACTTATTATATTTTTCGATTTGTGATTTGTTCAATATGAATTGTACATATGTATGTACTCACAACAACAACAACAATGATAGGCAATTCAAGAAACATGCTTCCAATTTCTTTTTACCGCCCATGGCTATACGATGAGTGGCTTATCTTGAATAAATTTTTATGTTTCTTAGTTTGTTTTCTTGAGAAATTAATTGATAAAAAAACCCCCAGCAACACAAAAAAATTATTTTTTTAAATAATTATTTTTTGAAGGAAATAAATAAAGTGTAATTGTCGCATAAGCTGGCGAGTACATGGAATTAACATTTATTTTATTACACAACATCAGCACATAATTATGGATATGTAGGGAAATCAGGGCTGAGTAGATTTTTTTAAGGTAAAAATTGTTAAAAAGTGAGTCGAAGTCAATAAAGCTGAAGTTTTGGAAATGAGACACTGACCGGGTATGGGTTAAAAAGTAAACACAACATGAGAGCCACTCAAAAGCCCGTTAAAATGAGGTTGGCTCCCTTTCTCTCTCTCTCTCTTTGACTTAGAAACCTTTCGGGAGAGTGGGTATTGTACTACAGACGGTCATATAGACTCGTAGTATCATAGAGGCTTTAAATTTTTTTATAATCATATTGGTGAAGCTTGCGCCAATTTCGTTTTATTTCACAACATTTCTATTTACTTATATTTGGACAGTGCATTTCCTTCTGTATTTAGTTTCATTTTGATTGATGTTGTAAAGTAAATTTTACTTGAAATTACCTATCAACGTGTAAACAACAACAACAACAACAAAATAAGTAATCGATAAATCTATTAACGCTTTATTTAAACTAGATATGATACTATTTATAAATGTTCTAAAGATAAACAACGCACCGGAGCCTACGATGGCTAGGCACTAGACAACTGCAGACAAATTCTATTGGAATTAGTTTGAAAAAAAAATACTAGCAATGCTCTATGTGGCTGTCTACGCAAGTTAAACATACACGCGCACCACGTTTAGTGTAAATACACGTAGTACTTGCAACTGCAATAAGTGATAAATAAATATTACATTATTGTTCAACCAAAAAGAAAGAAATTTATATTATTACCGATATTACGTTTTTTATTTTTATTTTTCCTCCTTTTCAATTTGATTAGTTAAATCAAATAAACTAAACCCACGATAAACTAAAAAACTAAGCTAAAAATATCGTTGACAATTACATGGAAAATAAAACAAATAAATGTGAAAATGACTTCTGTTTGTATAGTGCATAGGTAAGTTGAGGTGACTTTCAACAGTACAGTGGGTGGTGGCTGTTGTTATTGTTAACTACGAGAATAGTGCATTTTGATTGATAAATTCAAATAATAGATAATAAAACATGGTAGCATTTGATAAGCTCCAATTGATGATTTATGGCGCAATAAAATTTATTTATTAGGAAACTTAATATTTTGCTACACTTTTTGAGTTCCCATGTGTTATTTTTTTGGGGGCAATTAGTGCTTAATCGTAAAAACGAATAAGTTTGAAACACACAACTATTTGAGTTCAAAGAATCTTGCAGTGTAACAAAAGTTGTTGGTCCATAATATTCGCTTCTTATAAATTATAGCTCCCATATAAAAATTGTAACCACTGGGGCCAGAATGATCCACGGGTTTTACTATTGCCGGGTGTAGCTACTATTGAGAGAGAGTAACTCTTTGTTATTGACTTTTGATAAACTTCTGAACTTACTCTTTTTAATTCATTCTATCAAGGAGAGAGTAAAGGGTTGCATTTTTATTTTTTGAATAAGTGCATGACAATAATAAATAAAATACATAAATAGATAAAAAAAAACATTAATACACTTTTAAGTATTCAGTTTACATTGATTTTTGACTAAACTTCAATTTACATTTTTTACTGCATGCACTCATGCTTAAGTAATCTCCTCTCCATCTTTATGGATGTCTTTATGTTATGGACGATGAAACATACATACGTGTTGTCTAAATTTTCTCAATTGCCTGGTCAAGAGTTTTACACCGGAAAGGAACGAGGAGGAGTTGAGGAAAGATTTAGGACAAAACAAAAGTCCAAGTTCCCGAAGAAGTTTCTGGGATGGCAAGCGATTTGTAGTTGTGGGCTAAGGAGTAAAAGTTTCGTAACAAGTGGCACGGTTAACGCCGAAATTTATGTGAAGGAGTGCCTCCAGAAGAGATTGCTGCCCTTCATTAGAAAGCACAATGTATCTACTTTCTTTTGGCCTGATCTAGCCTCCTGCCACTACTGTAAAGTAACCCTTAAATGGTTCAAAGACCAAAACATCAAATTGGTACCAAAAATCACCAATCCACCTAATTGCCCAGAACTTCGGCCTATCGAGAGATATTGGGCTCTAGTGAAAAGAACATTAAAGGCAACAAACCATGAAGCTAAATCCATGGAAGATTTTAGAAATAAGGGGAATGCTGCCGTCAAGAGAGTCTCAGAAATGACAGTAAAGGCGCTAATGGCAGGCATATCGGAAAAGCTGTCCGAATTCTGTAAAAAACAAAAAACAAATTATTTAGTTTTATTGATAATTTCGCTGTGGCGTAGTGGTAGTGCATTGGACTGCTACGCAGAGTGTCCAGGGTTCGAATCTCGGCACAGGCAAAATCAAAAAGTCGAAAAAATAATTTTTATACACGGTACCACCTCTTGGCAGGCAATGGCAAACCTACAAGAGTAAAAATTGCCTATGAAAAGCTTTTCACTTCACCGTTCGGATTCGGCATTAAACTGTAGGTCCCTTCCATTCATGTACAAATATAAAACGCACAACATGAGTGGATGCGAAAAGCTCGGCCTAGGCCCTCCATGGGCTGTTGTGCCATTAAAAGTAAAGTAAAGCAAGATAATTAATTCAGAAATTAAATTTTCTTTTCAAAACTGTTATTTGCATAAGGGATTTCAATGCTAGGGCAATTTAAAATTACCCAATTTTTTCGATCTCACTCCTTAATCTCCTCTCCATCTTTAGCCTCTCCCCAACTGCCTACACGAAATCCCCTTTTGGGACGTAAACCTCTAGATATAGTCAGTTTAAAATATTTCTTATCTACTTTTAGCGTGCAACTTTTATATCGTTTTATTTTCCACTTGAGTATTTCCAAATTTGATTCTGTTTGTTTCTGCTTAAAATTTTCTTCAAAGTTTTTTTTTTAGTGTTGTATTCTTCGTCCGAAAAGTTTTGAATGAATACGTCAAAGCGGTGTGCGCTGAAAGATGTTCCTCATATTTCATGCATGACCAAATCAAGAAAAGGCTCAGTCAAATCAGAAAAAAGTAGCTCCATTTGTGTACCTAGTATATTTGTTTTGGTTGGGGATTCGTCTTCTATTTTTCTATTGCATTTTTATGCTTGTTAAAAAATTATTGTGGAAGAATCTATGTAATTTGCACAAAAGTTTTAACAAAACACAGTGATTTGCTCTCGCATTTCCATTTTCATTTACATTTTTTGCACTTCATGTTGGCCGAAAGGATTTATCAACAAGTTTTTATGCTTTGAGTTGTATAAAATTTTTTGTCTTACTTTCGGTTTTTTCGTCGGTTTTTTTTGTTGTCTTTTTTGTCTCTTACTTCTCTGCTTTGGAAGCCCAATAGTATGCAAATATACCTAAGAAAATTAAAAAGGTTATGCAATTTTGCTTAATTTATTATTTTTTTTTTTGGAAAGTTTTGCACGAGGTGGGGTAACTTTTAGATGTGCCAACGCTTAGAGTGAATTTTGGTAAACAAATTTTAGGCTTGCAGGTTGACGTGTTTTTCATTAAAAATGAAAAAATATATTTATGTAGAATTTGCCAGAACTTGGTAACCCTGATTGTTTGGCGAGAGACGATCATGAGAGCCTAATCCGAACTGTCATTCTCCCTCTCTTTTCTTTTACTGCAATAAGTTACCTGCGGTGATTACAACGACAAATGAGAGAGAAGACAGCGGCCGAAGCCAATTGAGAGTTAAAGGAATTTCTGTTTTTTTAATACGATTAACTAAAATCGGTCCTGGTGGTTCGGACATTAATTTTCAAGCATTTTATATTCGATTTTCTTTTTACAATAATAAATATTCTTCATTATATATTTCGATATTATTTTAATAAAAATTTAAAAAACCATTGTTCTCTTATTTCCTCTTACAGATTCTCGATGCCAGCCTATATAGCAGTCAATCATTACAAACATCTGCAATGATCGCTGTCTTTTCACTACTCCTAGTACTAGTCGTTTTAATATCATCACTTTTCGTGTGGAAGTAAGTAACTGAAACCAATTTATTATATATGTTTAAAGAATCAATCTATAATTACGAAAATGTCAGTCGAAAAGTGACAAATTGTTAATTGTTGCGTTCTTCTGACCGACAACTACAATTTAGTAATGTGCTAAAATAAAACACATACAATTTTATTATGACGTGCATTTTTCACTGCAACACTACAACTGACACTTTTGATATACTCGACTACACTTAACTAAAAGAATACGAAAGGAAAAAAATCCGTACGTTTATAAACAATTACTCATGTTGGCATTTTTCTGAAACGCAACAAAAAAAACTTAAAGACAAATCATAAAAAAGGGAGGAGGGGGAACAATAAATAACTAAAATGCAACACGTTCGCCGCAGTTTGTGATTGCACACCACAACGACGAATGTATAATCAACTGCAATCAATTTCATACTCATACTCACGTTGTCACACTATTCGTCGTCGTTGTTGTAGAACCTCAGCTCTTATTCAACTTCATAGTCGTTTTATTGTTGCGAGCTGGATTGTCATCTTCATCATCAACTGCAGATCAAACTGCGATTTCAGCATTCCTTTTGAGTAGCAGCAACAGCAACAGCAACAGCTTTAACAATAAACACACACACACACACATAGAAAAACGAAGGTGCTTAAAACTAAGCGCCTAGTCGGAAAGTTGCTTTGCTTCTGGCCTAACTTGACTTTTCTGCCTTTCCTTTATTGCTCTCCTTTAACTTGCTGCCCTGACTTGACTGCTTCAATCTTCATTGCTAAAATGACTCAATTAAAAAGCGTATACGATTATAATGTTTGTTGTTGTCTATATATTTCGCTAACCATCTACATACTATATATCTGATGTGTATTTCGTTGTTGTCGTATGAATATGCCACACAGACTGTGTCGGTGTCGGTGTCGTTGTCGTTGTCGTTGGCTGTGTCGTTGCTACTCTCTTTCTCTCCTATGCAATTTCAACTCAGCAATTGTGCTTTTAATTTACAATATATTTTCAAAGCAACACTCTCTTCTCATGCCTGTTGATCATATTAAAAATTGGCCTTTTGTTGTTGTTATGTATTGTTGCTAGTGTGCCTCTTTACTTTTTATAGCACTCTCTCTCGCCTCCTGTACTCTTTTCCTGTTCTCTCCTTGTTTCTCGTAGCTAAAACTTTTTCAGTGACGTGTGTGGCTCTGTTGTTGTTGTTGTTGTTATTTTTTTATTTTTGCCTAAAGTAGGCGTTCCACTGCTGCCATGTTGCATAAGTGTGTGTGTGTGTGTGTGTGTGGTGGAACTTAAATTTGTTTCCACTTACTTATAAATAGGCGTGTTTACTCATATAGTTGTTGTTTTCACATTGGCATTTTTTCGTTTATGCATTTTTTGTTCTTATTACTTTTTGCATGTGTAGCACACATTTGAGTTAAGTATTTGCAGTTTTTCTTCTCCCGTATTCTTCTTGAGTGTTGGCAGCAGTTTCTATCGTGGTTGTTGTGTTCGATGATTTATAACTTATGTATGTGCATAGTATGTAGTTAAAAGCTATATGTAAAGTCTAGTTTTTAGATTTAACTATAAGATTTATTTACTTATTTTTTTTTTTTTTTTACTTCTTCGGTTTTTCTAAGTGGGAAGTTTAATAAATAATGCAAAAATCGTTGTGTGTTTTTTTTGCTGTCTTTATTTTTGCATTCCTATAGAAAATTTATGCTGATTTAGAGATAAAAAAGATACTAAAAAAAGTGGTATGTGCTTATTATGATAATTAAAGTATTCAAAATAAATGTTGAAACATAGACAGCAGATTAAGCAGTAGCAGAGTTAATATTGGGCTTAGGAGGGAGGGTGTTTTGAATTTTAGTGGCACAAGGCACTGAACATTTCTGTTCCTAAACATTAACATAATGAATTTAGAAACTTTCGAGGTATGCATGAGCTTAAATCCCCTGCCCTCTTTGCCTAATGCACTCTTTTGGTCTTTTTACTGAGTGTGTCTATATACAAAGCCTACAGAAAGAAAGGTATTCATCCCATTTTCATATTATATTTACATAGGAGTGTTCTAGGCATCAATTGGCCTTTTTAATTTATTTTTCAACGTTCAGGTTCCAAAACCAAAGCCGAACATATGGATATTATTACAATCAATTCAGAACACCCAGAAGCTCCCTTTCTTTCTTGGGGAAACCACTACGCCCTATGCTGTGGCGTAGTGGTAATGCGTTGGACTGCTACGCAAAGTGTCCGGGGTTCGAATCTCAGCACAGCCAAACATTGTCAGTTTGTTTTTGACAGATGAAAAGGTTAGTCGTGTTTTGGTGTGCTCTTCGATTTTTTACTATTCGAAAAAATGGATCAAAGAAACTGTATTCAGTTTTGTGTAAAAAATGAAATTGAATGCGCAAGGACATTTGAAATGTTGACTGTGGCCTTTGGCCTTTGGCGAGTCTACTATAAGCAGAACACAAGTTCAATTGTGGTATAACCGGTTTAAGGAAGGCCGAGAAGATGTCAATGACAACCGATTGAAAACATCGTCGAATCACTATCAGAGAGGTTGCTGATGATGTTGGAATATCGTTCGGCTCATGCCAAGCAATTTTTACGGATGTTTTAGGCATGAAACGTGCGGCAGCGGAAATTGTTCCAAAATTGCTAAATTTTGAGCAAAAACAAAGTCGCTTGTGCGTAAGTTTTTGGCCAAAAACAAATCCGTTATCATGCCTCAACCACCGTATTCACCGAACTTGGCACCCGCTGACTTTTTCCTCTTCCCAAAACTGAAGACACCGATGAAAGGAAAGCGTTTTGCTACGATTGAGGAGATAAAAGAAAAATCGAAACAGGAGCTGTTGGCGATACCAAAAAGAGCGTTTCAGAAGTGTTTCGAGGATTGGAAAAAACGCTTTCATAAGTGTATTATATCTGAGGGGGATTACTTTGAAGGGGACAAGATAGTTGTTGATGAATAAATAAATACTTATTGAAAATAACGGTTATTTGTTGATCATACCTCGTATAACACGCACAACATGAGTGGACGCGAAAAGCTCGGCCTAGGCGCTCCATGGGCTGTTGTGCCATTAAAAAGTAAGAAAGTGTTGACAACTTATGAGTTTTAAAGATCCTCTATAATCGTGGAAATAAGGAATTCATTTGAAACAAACAGTGTTGCCAACTTTTAAACTTCCTTGTGAAAAATAGTGAAAATATCGTGTTTCCCCCTTAAAACAATCCCAAAAATTAGTTTCTTATAAATATTTAAAATCAAAATATTTCTTAAACATGTTATTCTTTAAAAATAACTCCGCAAGCTTGCTTACTCCTCAAAGTTTGAGGATTACTTATATGATGCAATTCACATATACGAAAAATCATATGCATAAGAATTTTAATTGAGCAACTCGTTTCTATTTTTGATATTACCATAAGCATTATGAAGTATAACTGCGAAGTATAACTCCCCATTATTTGTTTAAACAGTTAAGCTGACACTTCAGCACTCTACATATAAACATTAACTTATATTTGTAAGTGACTTTAATACTATTGCAGTAATAATCAACATTCACACACACATTCAAACACATTTTCCATTTATTTTTTCCCTTATTTACTTACGAGTGTATTCATTTCCTTTCTTTTGCCTTCTTCTTTTATATTTCATTTTATTTCCTTGCATAAGCATAAAATTCATATTCATATGCAATATAAAAGCAACTTGAATGGGAAAACGTTGCATATTTTTAGCTCACATATGAGTGAATGTATGTAAATTTAAATGTAAATGTGTGAATGCGATGATGATTCTAACCTAGAAATAAAAAAGAAACCGAAACACAGAGCATTCATGTTTATAAATGTTGTTGCTACTGGTTTTGCTCACCCCTTACCACCATGTAGCATTTTTTTTTCTCATTTTTTAAGAATTTAGTGCTATACAGCAATGAAAAACTGTTTTTAATACAATTGCTGTAGTGAACAGAAAAGTAAAGCGGACAGAGAGCAACCCACCGACCGACCGACCACACGTAAAAGAGATAAAATATAAGAAAAAAAGCAAACCAGTGGTTCTGTATTTCTGCAGCAGATTTACTGGCGCATAAAGTAAACAATTTTCTCAAAACATTATTTACTCAGAGAAATATGCACAAAAAAATGAGTTTTTAAATTTAAATTTTCAATTTAATTTTCACAAAATCGTAGCAAAACTATCACAAAAATAAAACTAAAAATAAAATTTATGTAGGTCAGTGTTGTTTTTCTCGCACTTTTCACTAGCGCAGCCTTTGTGTGTGAGCACCTAAAACTATGCAACGAAAAAAGGAAAATAATAATTAAATTTTTTAGTAATTCGTCGTCGTCGTCATCGTCATCGTCATCGTCATCGTCGTCGATTTTCGCTTAACTCTCCTCAGCAACTTCACACACTTGTTTACACATTTTACGGATTCTCATAGCGTAGATATTTTTATCATCAGCAGCATTTTTGTGTTGCTGCACACACACTCACGTAAATTCGTGCACTTGTTTACATACTATATTTTTTGGGTATATTGTTTATATGCCACGCGTATGTGTATGTGTGTTAAATTGGAAAAATCTTTTACACATGCTTGTTTGTGCTCAGGTGGATTGCCGCTGTTGCCTGTTGCCTTCGTCGAATAGCAGCAATCAGCAGTACCAATTTTCAAGTTGATTTTGTGTAAAATGTGAATTGTTATTTTGTTATGCAAATTGTTTGTGAGGTTATTGCATATTGCATTTCATTGATAGTTTTATGTTGACTGAGTACGTTTTGGAAATTATTATTTTCATATGTATTTCGGATGCCTCTGGCTTTAACAAATATTTGAATGCTGTTGCAGCTACTGAATTTTTCGTGTTCGTGCTTGAGTCAGCCTCAAGTAAGTTGATTGAACTGTATCATTTTATTTAAGATATTTTAGATTAGCCTGTGTCGCTCCAACGTTTACTTCGTAGTCTATCTGCGTTGGGGACCAAAACTTGCTCCTATATTCGTACCGATTGATTGAAAATCTGTGCAACTTCATAATTCCGGATCATGAGTCAATCTATATTTATATTTCCAGAGTCTAACTTAGCTCATATTCAGATCTCCTGAGCCTGAGCCACTTCATATTTAAGTCAGCCCATATTTGAACCTGAGTCAGCCCATATTTAGCATGAATTAGTTCATCTTCATACTTCACGTTCATATTTATACTTTTAGAATCTAATTCAGTGCATATTCATATTTCCACAATCACATTTGACAAACCTAACTAACTAAGTCAGTCCATACTCGTACTTCATGAATCTCAGTCAGTGCATCTTTATACTTCCAGAGCCTGAGTCAGTCCATATTTATACTTCAAAAGTTTAAGTCAGTCCATATTCATACTTTATGAACTTGAGTCAGTACAATATTTATACTTCAAGAGTGTGATAGTGTAAGTCACCCCATATTTATACTTCAAAAGCCTGAGTCAGTCCATACTCGTATTTCGTGAAACTGAGTAAGTGCATATCTATACCTGCAAAGTCTAAGTCAGTCCATACTCATAATTATTGAACTTGATTCAGTGCAAATTTATGTCTTCAAGAGCCTGTTTTAATCTATAATTTTACTTTAAACACATGAGTCAGTGTTTATGTATTTTTATCTCATGATATATACAGGGTGTTTTTTTAGAAGTGTGGTTTTCAAGAAGAAATAAAACGCATATAATTTAATGGTATGGTCAAGAATTTAGCTTTATTATAAAGATAAGGATTTGCCATTAGGTTTTAAAAACAATTTCGGGCAAGTGGCCGCCGCGGCTAGTTCGAATAAATTCCAGCCAAGAGGCCCAATTTTCGACCACTTTTTTGCAGCAAATGGGGCCGTATGTCAGTATCAACGCGCCGAATATTCTCTTCCAAGGCGTCAATCGCCTCGGGCTTATCTGCGTAGACAAGCAACTTCACATAATCACACAAAAAATAGTCCAGCGATGTTAAATCGCACGATCTTGGAGACCACGCCACAGGCCCATGACGCGAGATAATGCGCTCACCACATTTCTTCCTTTCATAAATTGATTGTTTCGTTGGCTGTATAGCATGTAGACGGCGGTCTTGTTGGAACCAAAGGTCGTCCACATCAACATCCTCTAATTCAGGCACGAAAAAGTCATTAATCATGGCTCTACAGCGTTCCCCATTGACTCTAACATTATGACCAGCTGCATCTTTGAAGAAATATGGACCAATGATTCCCTCTGCCCATAGAGAAACCCAAACAATGACTTTTTGAGGATGTAACGGCGTCTCAACAATGGCTTGGGGATTATGATCAATCCGAATGCGACAATTTTGCTTATTAACGTATCCATTCAACCAAAAGTGAGCTTCATCGCTGAACAAAATTTTCTTCTAAAATTCGGGATCGTTGGCCATCTTGTTTTGGCCCCATTCACCGAACGTGCGATTCGCTTGATGGTCGTTCGGCTTCAATTCTTGCACGAGTTGGATTTTGTAAGATCGCAAACCAAGATCCTTCCGCAAAATCTTCCATAAAGTGGATGGGCAATAGTGTCTTCGGTGCACACTGGCGTCTCTGAGGATGCGCATTATCCACTAGAGTAAACGTGGTGCGAAACCGAACCATGGTTGCTCGAACTACCGATTCTTCTGGGAGATTATGTCGACCGAATATTGGACGCAGCGCGCGAATATTGGTCGCTGTAGCGTAGTGGTAGTGCGTTGGACTTCTACGCAGAGTGTCCGGGGTTCGAATCTCGGCACAGGCAAAATCAAAAAAAGGAGAAAAATACACGGCACCACCTCTTGGCAGGCAATGGCAAACCTACAAGAGTAAAAATTGCTGTGAAAAGCTTATCACTTCGCCGTTCGAATTCGGCATTAAACTGTAGGTCCCTTCCATTCATGTACAAATATAACACGCACAACATAAGTGGATGCGAAAAACGAAAAGCTCGGCGTAGGTCCTCCATGGGCTGTTGTGCCATTAAAAGTAAAAAAAAAAACGCGATGCTTCTATAAATTTGCACGATTTGCACACGTTGTTCAGGAGTAAGTCTATTCATTATGAAATGGCAAAACAAACTGAGCACAAATCAAGTGACAGCTGTCAAAAAGACCAACTTCGAAAAAAGTATTGCCAGATTGAAAACCACACTTATAAAAAAAAACCCCTTTATATATCAGTTCATATTTCAAGAATTTGAGTCAGTCCATATTTAAACTTCAGGAGCCTGAATCACTCCATAGTTTAGCTTCACGCTTCTTGAGTCACCCCTTAGTCTTATATCATTAGTATGAGTCAGTCTATCTTCATACTTCATGAACCTGTTCAATAAAAAGCCCATTTAAAAAAATTAAAGTTAAATAATAATAATAATAATGAGAACGGAAGTACTTCATTAATTTCAACCACATGCTCTCATGCTTGGAAAAAATTTAAAGTATTCATTCACATTTGCTGTAACTTCTTTCAACGCTTGACCACACACAGCTGTGAATAAGTAAAATCCGAAAATGCTTAGACATACTTTTTATACTTCTGAACACACACATACTCATGCATATTTATGTGTGCCATGACGAGTTCGTGGTTCTATTCCATATCTACATTTTTACTCGTGTGTGTGTGTGTGTGTGTTTGCGTTTATGGCAGGCTTTCTCTGTGTATGCGGAGAGGCTAAAAATCGATTTTAGCACATTTTCACGCAGCAGTCAATCTGCACACTTGCACACATACACAAACAAACACAACACTCAAACCTACATACATACTAACATATTTATTAAAGTATGCAACACTTGTTGTATGCGTTCATCTTTTTCGAGGTTATTCCCATCACTTTATCGTTTCCTATATCTGATACTACTTTTTCATTCTACTTCTCTTCTTCTACTTCAAAACTTAAACTTCTTCTTTCCACTCAAACCCGATTCTCTATGCTGCTGACGCTCGATGCTCGACGCTCGCCGCCACGACAGTTGTGGCCTGAATTTTATGCTTCAAAACATGACATGAATTGGTACTGGAGCGAATGAATGGAATGTGAGTGGGTCATCTTCGTTCAAGTTCACTTCAGTTCAGTTCGGCCGCTGTTGCTACTCATAGAAATCCTTTTTTTTTTCTCTCTCTACTACACACTTCAACAGTTTTTTCCGCATTTCTCTGTTCATGTGTGTGTGTGTGTGTGTGTGTGTGTTTGTCTGCGGAAACGGAAATGAATGTTTTAGCATTTGCGGTTGTGATGAAAGAGATTTTTTCTTGAATTTTTTTTCTATATACTTCAGCAACAGAACGAACAAAGCAAAAAACAAAACTGTAGCAACAAGGAGAGAAACAACAGCACAGCAGCAACAACCTCATAATAAATGGTCGCTTTTTGAAAATACGAGTAAAATAGTACTTACTTATGCTAGCTGGCTCGCTCTTCAAATGGCGAGGGAGGGTCAAGCTGTGCTTTCACGCTTTGTGTGTGTTGTGTTGGATGTTGTGTGGATGCTTTAGTTTTGTATACAACATAATATAAATAAACTAGCATCTAATTTTATTTATGTGTATTAAGTTTGAAGCAAAAAAACAACAACAACAACAACAACAAAAACAAAAACAAAAACAGGACTGTGTTTCACTAACAACAACTTGAGATAAAAGTTACTATTATTATTACTATTTTTATTACTATTACTGATATTATTATTATTACTTTTATTATGATGCTTACATTACATTTTCATATATTTTATTATGCTTGCGATAATATTTTTAAGATAGAAAAATAGTTAAATTTAATTTACTGGAATTTGTTTTCACACACACACAAACACACACACACACACTTCAAGTGAGGAGCGAACGCCTTGGCTTCAATTATGGAATAGGTTAATAATGAGTCTAGAATAGGTTAGTGGTCGCTGTGGTGTAGTGGTAGTGCGTTGCACGGTTACGCAGAGTGTCCGGGGTTCGAATCTCGGCACAGGCAAAATCAAAAAGTAGAAAAAATTGTTTTTCTACACGTTACAGCACCACCTCTTCATGTACAAATATAACACGCACAACATGAGTGGATGCGAAAAGCTCGGCCTAGGCCCTCCATGGGATGTTGTGCCATTAAAGGTAAGTAAAGTAAGTTAATAATGAGTTAATAAGCACGTGGAAAAGACTTGAAGATGGTCAAGTAGTGTCTGGCAAAAATCCTCCTGAGTACTAAACTTATTTTACTCATTGATTACTAACAAAATTTACTGACAACTTGTCACTTGTTCTTTGAAAGTTTAAGTTTCAAAATAAGCCCATTTTTTACAATATTGCAGTTATAAGATTTTAGTATACATAGTTTATGTTTGAGAAACTCTTTATAAATGATAGAGTACACTTTTTCAGTATTTTCTCTCTTCTTCTTCTTTCTTTGTTTTCCCCTTTTGTCTCTAATATTTTGAGAAATTCTTTGTAAAGTTCAGAGTAAAGTTCACAAATAAATTTAAATTTTTTTTACTTCGGGTTTTTATTCCACCTCAAATTATCTACCCGAGTTGCCTTTCAGGATATCTATTAATATTCCTTCCTTTCAACACAATGGTCTGCATTCATAGGGGTACACCCTGTGTGTTGAATGTATCAATAAAAAAGCAAAAAAATCGTAAACTATGATTTTCTTTCTATACCTCTATCACTCCTCCATCCTCTATCACTCCTCCATCCGTTTGCATCCCTACCTCTCTACATCACCAACTCTCTCTGCCTTCCCTTCTTTCTTCCTTTTGCTCACTTTCTCTCTCTTCTGTCTGTCCTCTGTCTCTTTTTCGCCAGTCAACCTCTATTTACCCTTTTTTCTCTACCTTTTTTCTTATTTTTTCTTTATTTATACATTCAACACACAGGGTGTACCCCTATGAATGCAGAGCATTGTGTTGAATGGAAGGAAGAAAGAAGGAGAGAGAATCAGAGACGCAATGCAATCACACAGGACACCGATAAAGGAATAGATAGCCACTGTGGCAAGTGTTTTGCTTTTACCACAATGAACTTCAGTCTATCAGTGTCGACTAGGACCGCATGTAGCGCCAAAGGGCAAGCTTTTCGCATCCATTCATGTTGTGCGTGTTATATTTGTGCATGAATGCAAGGGACCTACAGTTTAATGCCAGATCCAAACGGCATAGTGAAGTGAAAAGCTTTTAATAGGCATTTTTTACTCTTGTAGGTTTGCCATTCCCTGCCAAGAGGTGGTGCTGTTAATTTTGTTGTTGTTGCAATTTTTTTATATTTTTGTTTTTTTAATTAAATTTTTTTTTTATTAATTTTATTTTTATATTTTATTTTGCCTGTGCTGAGATTCGAACCCCTGATACTCTGCGTAACAGTCCAAGGCACTACCGCTACGCTACAGCGACCACATCTCTTCTTTCCACCTCTCTTTCTTTCTAACTCCTCTTTCAATCTATGTGTATCTACCCTCCCGTGTTTCTCTAAATTTCTATCTCCCTATCTTCCTTTTTCCCTGCTCTAATCCCTTTCTCTACCTCCTTCTCTCTCCGCTCTCACCTTTTTCTATCAAATTCGTATTTTAAGGAAGCTAGGAAGCCTTAATAAAAAAATTTCATATTCAAACCACAAGTAGCTATTTTTTTTTCTTCAGTTATTTTCCTTATTTCTTTTACTTTTCATTCACTTCCTCATTTGAAGTCAAGCAGAAAATTATCTATGAATATTATGCCCTATGTAGCCCACTTTTGTGCGAAATCATTTTCAAGTTTTTTTTTTCGGTATTTCCAATATCAAGCAATGACTTTCAGAAATGATATTTTATATCAAAACTTTATAATTCAGAGAAAGAGAGAGAGGGAGAGATAAAAAAAGCACTGACACTTAAAATTTTTCTTTATAAATTTGTCATGGGCTTTTAAGTGTTCGAAACTCATGTGATTTCAAGTACAGATACAAGCGACATTCTTCCACTCATTTTCTTCGTTTCATTTCTATTTCTATCTTCTATTTAGTTCAACTTAAGTATAAGAAGTTCCTTCCATTGATTCAAATTAACACAAGATTCCGGCAAGTTAACTTTCCCGTTGAACACGTTCTCAGCGTACCTGTTATTCTTGTTGCTGTTTGGAGTAGAATCCCCAAAGAAAGTGTCAAAAAATTAAAAATGCAAACAACACCTAAAAGTATGTAACCAACTAAGCGTGCGGATGTGTGTGTGTTTGTGTGAGTGTTTCACTTTTAATGTGCTCAAACATTTTTCTAATTAAATTGAGTACACTTGAGTATATAAATTAATTAGCATAAACAAACCCAAGCACGCACGCATACCTCGTATGAGTTTCAAATCACAACGTTTCCCTTTTTCACTTACGCATACACACACACACATATGGTACACACGTCACTTTCAATGATTTCTAACAAAATTACACAAGAAAAATTAAATAAGCGCGTTTGTTCATTGATTCGTTTTTCCATTTTTCCTTTGCGTCTGCTTTTACTTTTGCTTTTGTACATTATTAAATTACTATAGCTACTAAAAATCATTGTTATTGCATACTTTCGGGCTGACAAGAATATACGAAAATACTTGAGAGAGTCGAGTGTGTTTGTTTTTAATAAAGCGTTTAGAATTTTTGTTTATTCTGCCATGCATACATGGAAAAGTACGTGTGTGTAAGTATTCTTGCCTAAATATAGATACACAGACACACATGTACTCGTAGGTACCAGGAAAAAATTGATTTTATTTATTCAAGAGCAACCATTCACTTCAGGGGGTTTTTTCTGCTTCCCTTCTTCGTTTTAGCCACGCATTTCATTGCATATCTATGCAGATGTATGTGCATGAATTTGTATAAGCGTATGGGTGTGAGTGTGTGTATGTGTGTGTGTGTGTGTTGCAGAACAATTTCATTTATTATGTATGATTGTGTTCGTAATCAAGGGAAATTCATATCATCCTCAAAACACACACACGCACACAGACACACACACGAAGTCGAACACGACCACAAACATACAAAACCCATACAGGCACACACACACACACATGTACTTACATTACATAACTTCATTCATTTATTTATTATACAATTTTATTATATTCAACACAGCATACAAAATTTAGACGCTGTTTCGCTCTCTGGCGCGCTTTGACAATAATCGCGTTTGATTATATTCGCTGAAGGCCTTTTTCAATGCCGTGCCGCAGCGCAACCATCGAGCGCCACCAAATTCAATAAGCATATGTATAATATACATATTTCTGTTAATTTACATTTAAAAGAAGGGAATGCAAATTTTATTAAAATATGATTTAATTGAAAATTTCTTCATACGCGAATAACGGAAATATTAAAGCGTGTCTTTAGGCTTATTTCATAACGTAAGTTATGTAAGTTTTCATATGTATATGAATATCATGAACCACTGAGTGAATGAGTGCATATCATTTTTATTTTAATAGCAATGGGGTTACGTTGGTTTTCAAAAAATATGTTGAAATTAAATCAATCATTCAATTTTACACTGATTCCGAAATGACGGCAACAAGCATATTTTAAGGCTAATGAATTTTTTGTAATAATTATCTATGTATATGCTTTCAAAGTGTAAGTGTGCCAGATTTGCTTTACAGGTGGTTTCTTAAGAATGTTTTTTTGTATACTGCACGTCTCAGAGCAAAAGAGAAGCAATCTTAAAATCAAATCATGAGGGTTAAGATTATACCTGAGTATGAGCTGAATCTTTCCTCAATCATTGAAATGTTTACTAATTAGAGCAATATAATCAGGCTACATGCGAAGAAAAGGCATAACCCTCTTTAATTATCATTGTAAGGAACACATTTTAAGGGTCAAAGCAACATTGCAAGTTTTATACAAATTGAAAACATTACAAGATTGTTGGTAGCAATTTTTGTATAAGCCGCTTATGTGCATAACTCTTTCCTGCTCTTTCTTCCTTTCCATCATTCACTTCCCTCTTTCCTTCGCTTTACTTTACATTTGCGATCAATTGTTCAACATCTTTGCGCTTGTTTGGTAGCTGGAGCTGAGCGCTTCCACCATATCGAGCTTATAAAAAATTAACTGACAACATGTGTGTATGTATACATGTGCATACATGTGCATATACTCGCATGTTAGCAACATATGTCTGCTGCTGTCAAGTGTAAATTTCATTTACTTCGCTTCGGCACCACTCCCACCAGTCCCACTCACTCCTCCAGTTGCGGCGCGCATTTTGCACTGACACATCATTTAACATTAAATTTTCGTTCTCCTTCCGGCTACCGAGCTTCCACTTCCTCTACATCTTGAGATTCTGCTTGCTTGAGCTACTTTCGTCTCTTCAATGCTTGTATGCACTTGTGCTACTTATCATTTCGTCTTCCTTCTGCTTTAGCGTTATCCTTTACAATTCTCATACATGTACTAGTATGCTTGAATGTGTGGTGTGGGCAGGAGGAGGAGTGTGCATGCGTTTTAAAAATTACTATATTAAGTCCTTAACATTGTATACATGCATAAATTCCTTCCTTTGTAGACAGGCGAAACATATTAAAATTTAAGCTTGCTTGTTTCTTAATGTTTTATCTTCTGGCTCTTGTTTTTCCTTCATCGTCTTCCTGCATCCATCATTACATTCTACAGTTTCTACAGCACAGACACATTCAGCCCGCCATCCATTCGTATCTGGTTTATTATTATTTAACTTTTTTCAAGGGTATACATGTATGCATGGATGCTGTTGTTATGTGTTTTACATTGTTGTTGTATGTAGAGTGCCAAGAAGTATGCTTTCAAAAATGAAAAATTATGACAACGCGTATTCATAACACATACATACATACTACATACATACATACATACAAACATGCTTACATACAACACATACAACAAATACAACACACACGAATATCTGACACACGTAAGACAAAGAGATTGACTTTGAAACTTGCTGCCAGTTTGGCTTTAAGTGTACTTTCTTCATCACATGTGACTGTGTTGTTGTGTATGTGTATGTGTGTTTTAACTTGAAAATAATAAATTAAATAGGAAATTGCTATTATGTGGCACATCACAATAGCGCTCAAGCATATTTACCACCACACACATGCATCTACACATATGAAACTCAAGCATGTGTGTGTTTAAACTCTCAGGATTTTCAGTTGCTTGCTGTGGTTTCATATTTCTTTCATTGTCTTGACAAGCTGACAAATCAAAAAGTTAACTGCCAGCTTAACAAACTATTCAAATTTTGCGATTGCATATTTAAACAATGCCAAAGTACTTACAGCAAATGTTGCCTATTTTCAGGCTTGATTGTAATAAGTAGTTAAATAAATAGTCAGTGTCTCGCTCTTGATCATAGTTTTTTTTTCTAAAATCGATTATTGATTGAGCAGCAGGGGGAGCAGGAGAAAGAAATAACAAACAAAAAACTGTGTTTAATTCTCGTTTGGTCTTTAACCTTTGAACATTTGGTGTGCGTCTGTATTAAGCAATTCCCTGCGGTAAAGTATGCTACAGAAATTTGTGTGTGTGTCTGAAAGCACACACACACGCACAGATAAAGCATTTTCCTTTCTCTTTTTTTATCGATAGTTCTTTTGATTCTTGTATTTTTCGGTTTTCTGTTTTTTGTCTCTTTGCTTTTGGTTTGTTATTTATATTCAGTTGCAGCTCAATTTAATCCTTTTTCCTTTTCTTTCGGTTTTTTATGGGTTTGTTGTTGTTGTTGTTGTTGTTGATAAATGCCTTTGGGGATTGGATGCCGCACTTTTTTCTTTGTCGTAGCAGTTGTTGTTGTTGCCGATATTGGTTGTATAAGTGAAAAGCCCTTTTGAAGGAAAGCATTACACACATCAAATAAAACAAACGTAAGGCTTTAAGTATGTATATATATGTATCTTCTTATTTCTTTTTTCTGTATTGATTGAGTGTATTAACATTTATTGTGATTATCTTAAAATAATATTGAAGTAGCGAATAACAAAAAGGAAAAAAATTTGAAGTGGAAATCAGCAAAGCTTCGTAATACCTTTGGAAAAATATTGGAGTAAAAAATGTTAAGAAAAGTGGTCACTGTGGCATAGTGGTAGTGCGTTGGACTGCTACGCAAAGTGTCCGGGGTTCGAATCTCGGCATAGGCAAAATCAAAAAAAAAAAAGAAAAAAGTTGAAAAAATAATTTTTCTACACGGCACCACTTCTTGGCAGGCAATGGCAAACCTACAAGAGTAAAAATTGCTGTGAAAAGCTTATCACTTCGCCGTTCGAATTCGGCATTAAACTGTAGGTCCCTTCCATTCGTGTACAAATATGACACGCACAACATGAGTTGTATCAAAAAATTACAATACAAAGAAAGACAATTGTGAAAAAATACAGCTGTACCAAAAAATTTTTTTTGTATTCATTCAGTTTATTGTATCAGAAAAGTACGTACAATTGTACCAATAAATGCAACTATTCCAAAAAGAATAGTTAGTTCTAGCAAAAATGTAGTTACTATTGTACCAAAGAAACAATCACACCAAAACAGTAACAAAAGTACAATGGTTAAAAAAAAACACGAGTAATTACAGTTGCTGGTACCAATAAAGTACCAGAAGTACCACTGTACCAAGAATATAATCACTGAATTGATCATAACGCAACAACAGCAACTCGAACAAGAATGTTTTCAGGATCTACCTGCCTCTGCCTTCTTTTATGTGTCCCTCTTCCGTCTCTCTTTCTCTCCCTGTCTCTCTCTAACACTATACTCTCATCAGTTGTATGCATCAAACAACTACGTACGAGTACGTTGACAAATAAACCCATCAGCGCCTGTATTCACTTGTGAATTCCGTTCCTGGTCGAAGCTTTGAAATGTATGCAGAATATTTTTAAACATATTTTTTTACCTTTAAAGGTTTATTTAATTTTTGAAAGTTTTGGTTTATTTAAAATCGTAAAGAATAGCAGTTTGAAAACTTTACTGACTTTAATAGCTTTAAATATGTAAGTAATACTTTTTTACACGCTACTATCGTCAATGGAACTCATTCTTATATAAGAACTACTATTTAAAAAAAAATTGTGTTAAGTATAAAAGTTAAATAAATGTAATTGTTTTTGTTTTTGCATTTTTTTGTTGCACATAATTACCTTAATTATTTGAATAACTCGTACGCACTAACACACTCACACAAATACGAATGCACGCAAGTATGCATTAATTTTTCCCTTTATTTGCATTGCTCTCAGCGCTTGGCATTTCTCTCTGGCATTGCGTTGCATGCGTGTGAATGCGTGTGTGTGTGTGTTTGCGTGTGTGTGTGTGTGTGTGTGTGTGTGTGTGTGTGTGTGTGTGTGTGTGTGTGTGTGTGTGTGTGTAAGAGAGAGTATTTGAGAGTTCATTAATTGCACACATATTCTCGCTCACCCTTATATACACGATTAAAAACTATTTAAATAAAAGAGAAGAGTTTTATGTTACAATAACAACAAAAAGCAAGTTAATAAGAATAAAAAACACAAATTGTTAATTGTTATGAGTTTTTTTTGTTTGTTTGTATGTATGCGTTTAACAATTTTTTATATGTACATACATACTTATCTGATTTTTTCACATTTTTATATTGTATATGGATTTATGTGTGTGGGAATGTGTACGTGCATGTAGGTTTATAATTGCTTCAAATTATTTGACACATTAAAGTTTTATGGTATAATTATTTTTTGCTTACATAAATATGTAATTGATACACATTATTGACTATAATTAAAATAGTAACTATGTGAAGTTCATTATAAACTTTTAAATAAATAACATAAATGAATAAGTTCATAAAAAAAACTCATATAGATTCCACTCTTTGTTGATAGAATAAATTGTTTTTGGTGGATCGAAACATATTCTTTAACAACAACTTAAGCTCTCAGTAAAAATCATATTTTTATTGCCAAGCCAAGTGTAGGTTTTAAGCACCAAAACGAACTCGGAGTGATTGGCTACAAAATTGTTACACATCTACCGCTTTCACTAAACAAATTATGCTAATAAGTAAGTTGGAACTTTGGTGGCAAACAAATCTCTTGTAAAATTTACATTTAAATTGAGACTTTTGTGTTTTGAACAAAGAAACTACTTAAGCTGATAATCATCAAACTTGATGTTATAAATTGATATTAGAAAAAAAAAAGAAAATGTACACAACTAAGTTTTGTGGTCACTGTTGCTGGTGCTGAAACAAATTATTATTATAAACATTGTTTTTCTTTTCAACCTTTACCACATCAACTTGAGCCCGCAACATCAACAGTGACCATCAACAGCTCGATCTCTACAAGCGATTGTAATTTTAGTTGCAACTTTGCTTTGGCTTGCTTCCCTTTCTTCTGTTCTTCACTGCGCTTATGTGTTAACAACATAACAAACTTGCACCTTATACCATAATATAATAGCTAGTTTTATTTGCTTTTCCCACGTGTTTAAGACCACTACAACAAAGATGACAGTGATGACGCTGACTACTTTACTATTGCTACATTAAAATGTTAAAAATATTGTTTTAAAGTTCCCCATCGTTTTTTACCTACACTGTTCGCATATAGACGCTAACGAGCTTTGCGGCTTTCGTTTTTTTTTTTTAAATCATTCATTATTATCATTCAAAATTGAAAATGATTATTAATGCAAAAATAACAATAGCTTTAAAATTGGTATTAAAAATTATTCATGTTTTTATGTATTCAGTGTTTTTGATTGATTGCTACTCAAATTAAGCATGATTTTTTGTTTCGTTTAATATTTTTTGATTGCAATTTATTTTTTCTATTTTGAAAATTGATTGCATCATTGAAGATTTTTGCGTATTACTTAATTTCCATATACTTACCTACCAATTTGTTACTCAGATTCGTAGAAACAATTTGCATATCAAAAAGGTAAACATTTACATAGTTATCAAGTTACTTCTATATTTTCTTGGAAAATATTGTATTTACTTAGAAAATCTCTTAATGAGCAAATCAGCTATCTATTGTTTGATTTCACTTATACTCTTTTGATTTTTGACCAGCACTTTGCCTTTGACTGTTACCATATTAGATGTAAACAGCCTTTGTCTCAAGAAAACGTAATAAAACTCTCTGGGGGAAGAGAGAAACAGAGAGAATTGTTTACCTTTTTTTCTTCTTAGCGCAAGCAAATACACACTAGCAATTTCTATCCTATTTACTTTTGATATAACGATAAGAAAAAAAATGCTGAAAGCAGTATAGAAGAGTATGTAGTAATAATATAGTGCAAGAGAGAGAGAGAGAGAGAGTTCAGATATTCCAGTGAGAGTCAATATATTCCAGTGAGAGGTGTGAACTAAGTAGATAAGATTACTTGAATTGGTTGTTGGTGTAAAAAGCCAAGAGAGAAGAATTAAATCTTGAGCATATTTCTAACTGTTCCCTCTCCTCTCTTGGATACTGCACTACCAATTTCTATATTTTTGTAAACTTCTAGCTTTGTTCCCTTACATTAATTAACTCTTTAAATAAATATTTCTATAATTAAATGCATACACACACACACACACACACACACACACACACACATGTAAGCACTCACACACAATCACATATTCACTTACGTTTAATATAATTATGTTAATTATTTATAAAGGCTTTTTGTCCTCTCACATACAAACAAAAAAAAAACACATGCATAAATACACAAATACACAATATGAGTATGCAATATTAGTTGAAATTTTTTACAATTTCCTACACTCACACACTCACTCTCACATCCATACATGCATACATATGTACATAGATACAAAACGAGTGCGTACGTACACCCGCATCCATGCAATACAGCAACAATTTAATTGAAAATTAAATGAATGGCAACAAACATATTTCATTTAGCTCACTCCAAGTTTATATATGTTTTTATATATGTATATATACATATGTATAACAAGAACATGCACATGCACATACATACACATACCCATACACATACACATACACATATTTTATGATTTATGAAAGCAACATGAGCTTTCAAGTATTTATGTATGTGTAACTAACTTCAACCTTTTATATAGCATACTTTTTTGGTGCTGCAGTAGACACATACCATAGCAATTGCAATGATTATTAAATATTTATTTAAAGAAAAAAAAAACAAAATATTAAGAAAAACGAATTTATATTTTCTATGAACAATTTGCATTGGGAGTTTTTATTACCTACAACTTTTCTTGAACATTTACCGAACTTTCTTTCTAACTGTGTACGTGTGTATCTTATTTCCGCTCTAACTATACATAGACTTGCCCCTCTCCCTCTCACTCGTTTTCGCTTTTAAGTGCTCATACTCTTATGCCTATGTATATATTTTATTTACTTTACTTTTAATGGCACAACAGCCCATGGAGGGCCTAGGCCGAGTTTTTCGCATCCACTCATGTTGTGCGTGTTATATTTGTACATGAATGCGTGTATATTGTATGTATATTGTTTTATATTGCTCCCGCTCTATCTTAAGTACTCACACTCATATTCTAAAATCTTCTTCTTCTTCTTCTTCTTCTTCTCCTTCTTCCAGTTTTTACTGTAAAAGCATAAATCATGTTTGTGAATGGTGTTTAGGGGATATGTTGTTGTTGTTGTTATTGTTGTTCAATCATTGGTACTTGCTTTTGTTGTTGTAGTGGTTGTGAGTACATATTAAAAAGAAAACGGTAATTTCTAAGAAGAATTCTTTAACAACAGCAACGACAACAACAGCAGCAAGAATACCAAACGTTGCCGCTTGCCATTAGAAATCGATTTATCTTCTTGACTTTTCTTTTCTATTAAATATAGAAAATGCTTCTATTACTCTACATAAAGAAGAGGCTATAGCTTACTTCTTCCACTTTCAGCTACCCTTACTCCCTCCTGCCATTCAAAGTCTTTTCAAAGATGTATGTATGTCTGTATGTATTCCCTACAAATTACACTTACAAGCTGGCGATAGAAAAGCAGTTTGACTGTCTGTCTGTCTGTCTGTCTGCCTGTCTGCCTGTCTGCTTGTACGTCTCTCTGTCTGTTTGTTTACTTTTTGTTTTCTGTGATATAGTATATAAATTGCTGTTCTTGCTGCTCCTTAAACTAAATGAAGTCCTTTTTTAATGGACTTACGCTTGTACTGCCATCAATAGTTATGTGTATGTAAGATAGAGAAAAAGAGGGAAGAGGATAGATTGGTGTGATTCTCTTAAAGAACTAAACTGCATGTGCCACAAGCAGCAACAGCAACAGCAACAACTACAACAGCAACGGCAACACAAAACGACAAAATGAATAATCGCCAATTGTTTTGTTGTTGTTGTTGGTTTGTATGACTGAATTGAAATTGAAGTTGTTAGAGGCTAAACAGAGTGAGTCAAAGTAAAGGCGAGTGGGGTAGAGTAAAGGTAGAGGGAGTGAAGTGGGAGCATATGTACTGGCTGGCAATGATTAAATGGTGAAAGTGGATGTTGGTACCACTGAAAGTGGCTTGCGTTCTTGTCGACATGTAACAACATCATCGAAGCGATAATTCAATTAAGAAAATTGTATATAAGTAAATGTATGTGGGCATAGCAAAATTTTTGCCATCTCTGATGATGAGTATCAAAGTAACAACAACACCCAAGCAGCCAAGCAGCCAGCCAGTCAGCCACTACAAAATGTAAAAGGCAACAATGAATTTTATTCATAAAATATTCTTATGACAATGTTGAACACTGATGATGACAATAATGATGGCAATCTTGCTATAGACGGACAAACACGCTTGCTTTTACAATAATAACAACAAGAAAAACAGCAGAAGCAGCACCAACAAAATCGTAAAGGAAACAGAAAAGCGCAAATTAATATTGGTAATTCAATTAAAATGAGCTTACAACGCTCACAGCGTCGCTCTCTTCTGCTTAATTTATGTAACAGCGAAAGGCGCGCGCACGTCTTAATTACTCTTTTTGCTGAAGGGGGTGTGTTTTCCAGCTATAAAATATTTCCTTTTATATAATTGATTTAAAAATCGTGATTATTAAATTTTTGCTTTTACATATTCACATATTTTCTAACAATTTTTCTCTTTTACTTGTTTTAGAAATAAACGAAAAATGCAAAATTTCCTGCCTTGTAAAACGCCTACACGTGGTCCACATATCAATGGCGGCTTGCCAAATGGTAGCGGTCATTCGGTGACGTATGAAGATCCCGATGCACATTTGGGACATCGGCGGCCGCTGGTGATGCGGCATCATCATAATGTGGAGGTAAGCAATAATTTAGAATACGAAGTTCAGTTAAAAAATTATATAAAATGATACAGAAAGCAGAGGAAATCAGAAGACCTCATTTAGTGGAGAATCTATGTATTGATGAAAGAGAATCTAAGTTTAGAAAAATCATAAAAAATCATTGGTAAAATTTGAGAGAAATTTAATTAGGGAAGATTGAGAAGAAGTTAAAGGAAATTATGAGATATCATAGTAAAAGTTTTTTTTCTTAAATTTGATTGGAAACTAAGTATGAACGATTCAGAGAAAACTAAATAAGGAAGGTTAAGAAGAAGTCGTAGGAAACCATAGGAGAGGTTACATATGAATTGATAGTAAAGCAATTTCAGAAAAACTCAATTAGAAAAGGTTTAAAAAAGTCATACAATGGCACTAGCAAACATAGCTGAAGTCATAGCTGAAATATAGCTGGAACTCAATAGGCAAAGAATCTAAGCAGGAAAGGTAAGAAAAATGTCAGGAAATCAATTAAAGAAAAGTTCTGGCAAAATTATAGTGATTATCATAGTATTAGAAATTCACAATTCACAATTCACAACTAAAATAATAGGAAACCAAATAACTTGAGAGGAACCGAATTAGTTTAGTAAAAGTCATTAAAAGTCATTGAAAGTCATAAAAAATCGTTGCTGAAATCTTAGGAAATCAACTTGAGAAGCGGAGAAGAGGATAAACCTCGATATTATGTATAGCTGAAGTCATAGATAAAATAATTTTAGAGTAAATGATTTAGGCATTAAAAAAATTTATTTCAGAGAAAGCCAAGGTTCAGGACGAGTAATTTATCGTATTTGAAATTAAGAAAAAAAAACTATGTGGTGACATCAAAATTGAAAAGATGTACAGAAAAAGCAAATGTGAAATTTTTTTAGAGCAATCGCATATGCGGCCACAATAAATTGACTTGGAAAAGGAGTGAGGGATGAAAAGGGGGAAAGAGAGAATCAGTGTTTTTGCTGTAAACTCCAAAAACCGTCTCTGACTGAAACTGGCTTTAAAAACATTAAATTTCGAACCCTTTTCCTAATCAAAAATCTCTCAAAATCACTTAAAGCTTTGCATATTTTAACTTTTACGACAAACATTTTAAATACAATACTTTAACATCTCCCATAAGCCTGCTCACGTATGCATGTAGTTATAAAACTTAATTGATTATTCAATAGACGATCCCTAAAAATGTATATACTATATATTAATCTCTTACTACATTCATATCTCTGCACTTTTGTGACCCTCTCTCTCTCTCTCTCTCTCTGAGCTAATATTGCCCTGTATGTGTGTATGCGTACAAATCGGTGATGTGTAAAGAGCGAAAACGTAGCGAGCCTTACACTTTCCATGTATGGATTACATGTGGGTGATGCCTAAAAACCGTTATGTTTAAATGTGGTTTCTGTTTGCTGTCATCCCCTTGCCCTCCCTCTCTTTCAAAAGAGAGAGTAAACCTATTGACTACTTCTGCGAAGAAGAATATGGCAAAATCGTTTAAGGTTCAGTTATAAAAAGACTTTTTGAATATTAATGATTCCCTCTTGATTCACTACATAACCGTATTTGCAAATACATAAATATTTTGAATTTATAATGTATGTACACCTACTTGCACCTATTCTTAATGTTTTTGCATACTTATACTCGCATAATCACTTTATATGAATTTAATAGCAATAGTTTAGGAGAAATGAATTTATTATGTAAATAGTTTACTTCTTTTTGGCTTTGTTCTCTTTTCGTCCTCATATTGCATTACATTGTGAAGCAGGTGCTATTATAAAATGGTTAAAATTATAAAACCTCCTCGGTATTCTTTTCATCACACACTGAATAAATAAATGCCTTTTTAATTAAAGTGATATCCTTCCTTCCTTCCTTTCTTTGTATTTTTATCACTATGGATAGGTATAATTTTACTTCCTTTTTTAAATCCAATTTTGGTGAAATTGTGTGTTTCTGCTTTTGTTGTCATTCAACAATAAGTAAGTACATGCAAGGTAGGAAACCAGTAGGTAAGAGATTTTTGTCACAATTCGTTTAAAATATGAGTTCGTCTACCCATGAATGTAAGTACATAGGCTTACATATTTACAAACATACTTTCGCATAAGTAATTTTTGTACTGTGCACCGTGGTAAATTGTAGCAAAATGATCGCAGGGAAAAGAAAAATTATCGATATCTTGTCAAATTTTCATTTGAGATTCATTCTGGTTTCATTGATTTCGTGATTGAATTGTCCAGAGAGCATTTAATCTGTCTACTTCTTTTTACTTCACTTACTTTTAATGGCACAACAGCCCATGGAGGGCATAGGCCGAGCTTTTCGCTTTTCGCATCCACCCATGTTGTGCCTGATATATTTGTACATGAATGGAAGGGACCTACAGTTTAATACCGAGTCCGAACGGCGAAGTGCAATGCAATTTTTACTCTTGTAGGTTTGCCATTGCCCGCCCATAGGTGTTGCCGCGTAGAAATATTATTTTTTCTACTTTTTGATTTTGCCTGTGCCGAGATTCGAAGCCTGGACACTCTGCATAGCAGTCCAACGCACTACCACTGCGCTACAGCTTTCACTGTCTGTCTACTTCACATTGAACAATATAAAAGTCCTCGATTTGATTCAGTTAAGGATTCACTTTATTTTACACATTTGTGATTAAAACTAAAACGTGTAGCCGCTACATATTAAACAAGTGGGCCTTCGTGGGGATAGAGGAAAGACGAAAGGGAACATGTGCAGATTTTCACGTATTGGCAAGTTTTCGTCTTTCCTCTCTCACCCACGAAGTGTGACTTCTTTAATATGTAGCGGCGTTTTATTGTTACACATTTTATTTTTAGTAAATTATTGTTATTGTTAGCATGAATTTAAATTTGAATCCTTGATGTTGCTACTCATCACAAATAGAGTAAAATGTGAAAATGTGTGAGCTGATTTTCATTGCTTTTTAATGCATTTTGCCACACTGTACAGTGCACATACTCTATGTAACTATCTTTATAATTTTTAAGGCAAGTGTAATTCAATCCTTTTTCATTGTCATTGTCAAAAGTGAGTTTGTTGTGTATGTGTTTGTGTTTGTGTTTGTGTATGTGTACGTTAGTGCATGTCACAAAGTATAAGAATATGTGTTGTTCAGCATGATATTTGATAATCAAAATATTACGACAATAAGTGTCAAAACATTACGAAAGTGAGACAGTGAAAGATTTTGTTTGTGTATTGTCATGTCACTTGCCAAAATCATGTACTATCTACCAACCAACCTACTTACTCATATTCTCCTCTCTCACCTCACTGCTGCCTGTATGCTGAGTATGTCACAGAGAAGGCATATCCTGTTTATCCTGTTTGGTTTGTACATCAGTTTTAGATAATGTATGTACTTGTGATGTGATTTTTTGCTTTGACGAACGCATAAGTTCATATGTACATGCATACGTACATACATACATACATACATACATACATACTATGTACTTGTATATTGAAGAATTGTTATTATAAAATGAATGAATGCAAAGGTAGTATTGAATTACATAAGTATAAAAAGCCTCTTTGACATACTCCTATACTTGCATATAGATTGCCAAAAAGCATTTGTATGTTAGTAATTCATATTATTATTATTATTGTGATTATTGTGTATTATTTTGATATCCTTTTTATTGTGATTACATTTTTTATTTCCGCTTTTGTTTGTGTTTATTTTTGTTTTTTCGTTTCTCTGCTGTTGCCGTCTATGATTGTTTTCTTGTCGTTTCTTATTGCAAAAATTTCATTTTCATCACACAAGCATAAGCATCATGATCATTATCATCATCATCATCATCATCGTCATCATCATCAGCCATTCAATCCATCCAGGGAGCAAGTGACATCATTATCATCAAGAAGAAGCTCATCCACATTATTCTCCTCATCACTTTGTGTGTGTGAGTGTGTGTGACTACACACTTTATCTCTTTTGTGTTTGTGTGTGTGTGTGCGTTAATATTTCCCTGTCAGAGTGTCATGATCCTTTTTATATTATTTTGGCAAGTTGTCATCTTAATTTCTACTTTTGTTCGTTGCAAAGAATTGTATGCTGACTGTTGTTTGCTTTTGTATTGCCATCTATTTCTACTCGTATGTGTTTGAGAGTAAGTGTGGGAGCCACTCGCTCTTCCCCTCTTCCCTTCCGCTCTCAGTTTGTTCTGTTGTCCTTTTTTTCAGCGTTGTCTTCTTATTTTTTTACGACTTTCACGCTTGAGGCTAAAGTAGAAATGCTTAACATGTTTCATATCATATTACAATATTTTCTTACAGCTTTTTTCTTTATTATTTGCAGGCGTTGTTCTTGTTGTTGATATTTTTGCTTAAGGATATTGTTGTTCATTGTGGGAAGCAAGAGCATACAAACCTCTCTGTGATTCATGTATGTATGTGTGTTCCTCTTCATGAATGTGTAGGAGTGTAGGCGTAGGAGGCGTAGTTTGTCGGAGTATAAACGAACGAGCGAACACACAAGTGTCAAATGTTGACTAAATGATTGAAGGAATGAATGAATGAATGTAGGTATATATGGTAAATGTTGAATAATGTTAAAACATTTTAGGCTCTGTCACTTTGCAGACATGTGCATGTATTTGTCGTCATGTTGTTGGCTATTAAAGTGAAAAAAGCGTGTTTATTTTATTGCCTCTCAGATAAACACATACTTACTTATGTATTTCATGCCCAAATACATACATATGTAGTACTATATACCTACTTGAGATATTTCTGCCATACCCAAACTTCAAACTTCAACCTCCAACCACCAACCACCAAGCACCCACACTACATCTTCTTCTTCTTCTTCCTCTTATATTTTATGGCATTTTCTTTATTATGCTTAAAATACAAAATTTTGTATTTCTTCAGTTCTTCTGTTCAGCTTGAACAATCTCTCACATCAACCATCAGCCATCAGCCATAAGCACTTATCACTCAATTTAAGCTTAAAAATCTTATTTACTGTTGAATAAAATGCTTGCTACTTCTATTACTGCTGCATAGTTAAGTTTCTGCACTATTAAGTTCAAAGCATGAAGCAAGTAGTTGCACAAGTAAAGTACTGAGCTGCCAAGGTGGCGCTAGCAAGGAAATATAAAACCAAAGAGAAACCAAAATCCTTGTGAAAGAAAAGTGTAAGAAAATTTCCTGAGAAAGAGAAAAATGTTACGTGAAGCATGCCGCTGCATAAAATCTTTTTCAAATATCTTATTGCTTTGCTTCATTGGAGTTGCTTATCCCCAGACTCGTCTTTCAACAGTTATCTCTCTTTCTCACTCTCACTCTCTGTCCCTCTCTTACTCATACTCATACTCTCTTTTTCCTGGGTGGCCAATTTATTGAGTAATTTCTTAAAGTTTAAGGATTCGAGAAAATATCCTAAAACATCCTATTTTCTCATTCTCACTTGTCGAACGTGAGATGAAGAGAAATATTCATATAAAAAAGTTGTTGCTAAAAGAACTGGTTTCTTCTTTTCTTTTGTACTAAATACTTTCCACAGTATTTATCAAATTAATTTCCATTTACAAAATAAACTCTCTCTTACTCATACTCTCTTTTTCCTGGGCGGCCAATTTATTGAGAAATTTCTTAAAGTTTAAGGATTCAAGAAAATATTTCCTTTCCTCTCTCTCCCTCTCGTACATCCTATTTTCTCATTCTCACTTATCGAACGTGGGATGAAGAGAAATATTCATATAAAAAAGTTGTTGCTAAAAAAACTGGTGTCTTCTTTTTTTTTTACTATGTAAATACTTTCCACAGTATTTATCAAATTAATTTCCATTTATAAAATAAATTATCTCTTACTCATACTCTCTTTTTCCTGGGTGGCCAATTTGTGAGAAATTTCTTAAAGTTTAAGGATTCGAGAAAATATTTCCTTTCCTCTATCTACCTCTCGCACATCCTATTTGCTCATTCTCACTTGTCGAACGTGGGATGAAGAGAAATATTCATATAAAAAAGTTGTTGCTAAAAAAACTGGTGTCTTTTTTTTTTTTACTATGTAAATACTTTCCACAGTATTTATCAAATTAATTTCCATTTATAAAATAAATTGCACAAACATGATGGCAACCCTATCACTCCAATCATTCCAAAAAGGAGCAAGACTAGCAAGTAATTGCCCGAAATTGCATTTCTTAAAAAGAAAAAAAAAAACAATAATTTCTTTTCTTTTCCTCATTTACGAGTACTTACTTCGTCTCACTTTTTTTCTTACACACTTTTGACAACACTAGAAAATTTTTGACATTTTTAATAGGAATTGTAGTTGCATTGCAGTTGGTAATAAATGTCTCCAGACTTACTTACTTTTGATGGCACAACAGCCCATGGAGGGCCTAGGCCGAGCTTTTCGCATCCACTCATGTTGTGCGTGTTATATTTGTACATGAATGGAAGGGACCTACAGTTTAAAGCCGAATCCGAACGGCGAAGGAAAAGCTTTTCATAGCAATTTTTACTCTTGTAGGTTTGCCATTGCCTGACAAGAGGTGGTGCCGTGTAGAAAAATTATTTTTTCTACTTTTTTTTTTTGATTTTGCCTGTGCCGAGATTCGAACCCCGGACACTCTGCGTAGCAGTCCAACGCACTACCACTACGCCACAGCGACCAGACGTCAGACATTATTGTCGTTGGCCGGAGTAGAAAACCATTGAGCACTGAGGCATTGAGGCATTTTGAAGAATATTTATTGAATAAGAAAAGCATGGAGAAAAGTGCATGGAAAAGAAAGGCTAAGTAGAGGGTTTGAAGTTTGAATGCTGCCTTCAAATAAACGAAAGGGAAAGTAAAAATAGAATGAGTGAATGCACTTGAGTGTGTAGACAGCAATTGTTGATGAAGTGAAGTGCATATATTTAATTTGCCAACGGTGGCAGGCAACCACAACCACTGCATATCATTAATCATCGTCATTTTAATCATCAACGGCTTACATACGACACACGCGCGCCCCAAAAGGCGTTGTTATCATTTTGCATGCTTAGTAGTTAGATGGACGAGTATGTGCGTACCCATAACTTTTGGAACCCCTTTTTCCTGGTTTTACTGACACTTTCATTACCACAGCAGATGGTGTACTAAACAAAATACATACACTATAGTGACTAATACTTTTTTGGCACGTTCAATTTAATTGTTGATTCATTAATGCATAAAAAAGTATTAGTGCGCTAGGTGTAAGGTGACCAGCCGCCATCCTACCCACCGCTTCTCACGTTCACCTAGCCCGTGTACTCTTTGGCAGTTGCCTGTTGTGACTAATTGTGGTAGATGTTGAAAGGAAGGAGGTGAGAGTGAGATTAAAATATGAGAATGTGAAGTGAGCGAGTTGCTGAATTGATGGGCATTCATTAGACTATTCTGTTCTCTCTTCCTCTCTCAATTTTCCTCCTACCTATCAATCTTCCTTCCATTCAACACAATGCTCTGCATTCATAGAAGTACACCGTGTGTTTGGAATGAATCAATAAAAAAATAGAAAAAAAAAACAATTATTGAATAATTCTTATTTTTATTATGGCGGCAATTGAATACAAAATACTTAAATTATTTTTATTTCTAGGAGTGTTGAATTATTATGTAAATTGAGTGGGTCTTCAATGGATATTTTTATGTTCAATCATCAGCAGTGAGCATGTAGAGAGAGAGGAAAAGCTTCGTTTGGTTGTTGTTGTTGTTGTTGTTGAAAGCAAAGAAATTTTGATGCAGACGTCAAATTCATATCAAAAGTACGTTAGCTCGGTGGGAGAAGCTCTTCTCTAAATATTTTTCTACAATTGATAGAAAATTAATATTTTTGTGCGAGCAGCTCTGCCAAATTCCTTTTACTTTTGAGAGTAAATTCTTTTCTACTACTACTTTTGAGGGTGTATGTTCTCGCAGTATGTATGAGAGAGCAACTCTATAAATTCCTTGCACCGTTCAGTTCTATGAGGATGTACAGAAACTCGCTCGCTTAAGTCATGTTTTTTTTCTTAAACTTTTTGTAATTTTCCTCGTAGGTACACATTCAATATTTAAATTTATTTTAACATTTTTATTTGCGACATTTTCATGAACTTTTCATTTCTTCCCCTTTTTTTGTTTTTGTGGCATATTTTTAGGGGCACTTTTACTTCACATGTATTTTGATACTTTAAAGCCTCGACTTACATACTTTTGTTTACATATATAAATATTTCTTTACATATTTGTATTCAAAATGTTGACGGTTTTTGTGGCTGTTATTGTTGCTATTGCCACAACGAACCCGAGTATTTTTTGTTCGTGCTTAGTGTAAACAACATTTTTTCATTGGTATTTCATTTGTATTCATGCAACAACAGCGAGAGCAACAGCAACAGCAACAACAACAACAGCCAGAATAACTCTTCTCTTGTATATGTATGTATGTACATTCTACACAGACACACACTCATTCTTCAACACAAACATATAGCCCTTGTCCTTTTTCGTTGTTGTTGCAACAACTTTATTTTTTTTTTTAAATTTTTTTTGTGCTTATTTATTATTCATTTCTCGACTTTTTTATTTGTTTGTTTGTTTGTTCGTTTGTTTGCATTGCTGAGCTGTAGCTGTGTGTCAGTACAGCAGTAGCACTACTAGCAGCTGAAATGTAAATGAAGCTGACATGCCACATCTTAAAGTTGTTACACTTCTTTTGCTCCTTTGGTTTTTTGGTGTTTAAACAACACACACACACACACTCACACACATACCCAAAGAAAGTTAACCAACAGCAACACGAACCTAAATAAAAAAAGGGTTTAATAAAAAGGAATATCCTTTTTTCCTTCTGTTTGCTGCTCCGCTTGTGACAGTGAAAACGTAAATATTAAATAAAATGCAGCTTAAGACCCTTGAAAAAATACGTACGTAACACGATTAAAATAAAATGAAAAGTAAAAGGAAAAGCTGCTCGCTCGCTCGCTAAAAGAAGAGTTGACATTTTTATGTTTGTGTTTATTGCTGTTGCACTCTCTGAAGCTGTGCCACTCACCGTGAGCAGGGTGAGCAGGGTGAGTAGGGACCCAGCACGGAAATATAAAAACGAAGCAGGATTTAAGGGGCATACACTTGTTTAAGTATATGGTTGTGTGTATGAATGCTTGCGTGTGTGTTTGCGCCGCTTGCTAATTCTACTTAGCATTTATCACTTTACGCCACAATGAGGTTAGGTACTGGTATTCCTTTCGCTGTTGTTTTTCTCTCCCATTCGCTTATATCCTGAGCGCCCGGATATATGCAACGATAAAAAAAAACTGCAATGCATTTTTACCCTAGCTTAGTTTGCTAAGGTCTTAACATTTTTCTTACTCATAGTTTCCTGTGCTGTGTGAGTATGTGTGAGTGTGTGTGTGTCTTATAAGGAAAAACAAGTGCGAAAATTCAATAATCCTTTTTTCTTTCACATTTTTTGCATGTCGCCACAGTAATGCCAAACATATGTAGCTGGCTGCTGTTGGCTTTTTTTCTGTTGCTGTTGCCAGCTAAGCGCGCGCCGTCCGCATTTAATGCATTTGCATTTAGAGCGTTGCCAGAAAAAAATGCATCGTAAATAAAAAAAAACAGGGAAGGCTACGCGATATTTCCTTTTCATGGAATTGAAATGGTAACACAAATACCATTCACTAAGCTAAAGCCGCATTCGCTGTCATTTCAATATAAGAGTGCATGCAGCGAAGTGGAAAGAATAAGGACTGAAATACAGTGGTGCAAGGAAGAAGCGCAAACTGGTATTTGTTTTACCTGAGCTTAACTCGATTTGAGTTCAATTGAACAAACGCGATTTATCCGTATTCATATTTCGGAGTTCGGCCGAGTGTTTATTTTTTTCAGGCTGGTGGTATTGATTATACGTTACTTTTAATATATAAATTTTAGGCTGTGGATAAGATAAGTTAATCGTAAGTAATGCAAAATTCAAGTTTACTTATATCGTTACCCAAGTATTTGACTGTTTCTGATAAATATTATTCGAGAGGCATGCATTCTATTACTTTTTTAGATTATTTGTGAGGCATTTTCACGATATTCTTAAATACCGAATAAGTTTTCTCATTATCCGAGATACCACATCAAAGTTAATCGATTATCCGGGTTTTTTCACACCCATTATATGCGTGATATCATTATCCGAAGTACGGGGAATTTATGATAACTCATTATCATATCGGATAACCGTATTCAGCCAGGCTCATGATTATCCATGCAATTTTGACCCATGCAATGGGTGCAATCGAATGGATAATCGAAATTTCTCTGTAATTCAAATTTTCACATTTCTCATTATCTCTCATTATCCGAGATACCACATCAAAGTGAATCGATTATCCGGATTTTTTCACACCCATTATATGCGTGATATCATTATCCGAAGTACGGGGAATTTATGATAACTCATTATCCTATCGGATAACCGTATTCAGCCAGGCTTATGATTATCCATGCAATTTTGACCCATGCACAATCGAATGGATAATCAAAATTTCTCTGTAATTCAAATTTTCACTACGAGTATTACGAGTTTTCCGGTTGTGCTATTTTTGTCTCCACCATTGTATTTATGTATTTGGGCTCCACTGAACACTTCGTCTCTTTTTCTACTCATTTCATTTCGTTTCTTTTCAATCCGATTTTTCGCTAAGTGTCACTTAAATGCGCTGCTGCTGCACCAACCGAAGCTCCTTTCCTCCATGCAGAAGCAACTGCAGCAGCAGCAGCAGCAGTAAGTACCCACTAAACAATAACAAGGGGTAGTTTTTAAATTCCATGAACAAGTGACGTTAATTGCGGCTGAAATGTGCTGTTGCAGTTTTGCCAAACAACAGCAATAACAACAAAAGGGATTTGATAAATGGGGACTTACTTTAACGAAAGTGTTTAAGCTAAAGAGTCAAGCGTGTGAACAAGTTGATTGATACTTACTTAGGGCGGCTAACGGAATACGATAAGCGAAGAGTGATTTATTATGTATGTGTTATTTAAATTGCCAGGGCTACTTTTCGATGATTCATTGCAAGGAGATAGGTCAGGTTAGGAAAAGCCTTATGCCTGAAACTCGTACTAATTTCTCTCTCCTTTTATTTTCCAGATGCTTCACGGCAAGAGCATACACTACCCCAGCGGTTATCCTATGACACGCTCACCTCCGTTTCTGGTCTCTTCCTCACCGGGGCCCGATCCATATCGCTCCAACGATAATGTCTATGAGGAGCTTGGACCAGGACGTGATTCGGATGGCGACTCAGAACCGCCATTACATTCCGACGATGACTTTGCTGAGGATGAACTCTCATTGCCCGGGGAGCGATCGTTCAACAAAACGAATACCAACGAGATGACATCAGCATCAACACTGCCCGCAGTTGTATCAACAATATATCATGAACGCGCAGCGGCGGCGGCAGCCGCAACGAATGCAGGCGCAAGTGCCGCCAATGGACATGAACGCAACAGCGTGCTGTCGTCGTCATCGTCGTCGACAGCAACACAAGATGCGTCAACAGCAACGGCAGCATCAACAAGTTCCTCACACAATAACAATAGCAATAATGTGGCAGCGGCAGCGGCAGCGGCGGTGGCGGCTGCAGCGAGTAGTAGCAATAATGATTCAATTCGCTCCAATGCAATTGCAGGGGGTGGTGGTGGTGGTGGTGGTCTACTCTCCGGCATGCTGCGTCACACCACTGGACGTAGTAAATTCCACACTACGAATGGTGCACGCGGTATCAAAGCGGAACTGCGTCCCAGTGCCGCGATGGATGATTTCAATACATCGAGCTCAACGGCCACAGATGCTGCGGACTTGGCGCCCATCCAGCAATTGTACGATAATCGTAGCAACTTAATGTCACTGGCATATGTGCCACATCAGCAACAACAGCAGCATCCGCATTCGCATTCGCATTCACATCCTCATCAGCAACAGCATCACTTGCATATGCACCCGCATGCAGTGAACGCACCATATCATCACAGTCTGCATCACATTAGCAACAACAATAACAATATTAGGTCGACGGCGCCACAATTCTACAACACCCTCGAAAGTGAAGTGGAACGGCGGAATCGCATCAATGCGCAGCTCAGTCACGCGCCTGCTGTGGCGACGATCTTCCGTGAGCGTATCAACTACCCGGGCAGTAGCCGGTATCCGCAACCCTACTACACATCGAATAGCAGCAGTGGCCTGCTAGCAAGTTCAATGCGCGCACGCACCAATCCCCGCTCGATGGACCGGCGGCATCGCATAGCGGCGCCCGTCGATCCTACAATAGAGCCGGCCTATGGCTATGCGGAGCCGGTGTATCGCGAAAATTATCATTACGAAACGTGTGGCAGTACGCCGCCAGCAGCGCCAGCGAATCGTCTTGCATATCCCGCGTACATTGTACCCGATTATGTTAGTGCGGGTTCATATCGAACAACGCCAATGCATTCACAGCACGCCCAGCATCAGCAATATCAAACGCACCACCAGCAGCAACATCAGCACCATCCTGCCACCAGTACATATCACAATTCAACGCAACTCTATTCTCGAGGCGACTCGAGCTTCGGTTCGGATTCGGGTTACAGCCACCATACGCCTGCTTCGTCTATAGGGCGACACGATTACGATGTTGCACAAATGTTGCCGCCGCCAGCGCCTGCAGCACCTACGAAAACAACGAGTAAACTTTCGGCAGCTTTAAGTTTCGGATGGAATCGACGCAAATCGAATGCAGCGAACACAGCGAACACAGCGCCTTCCTCCTTAAATGCCACCGCATCACAAAAGCAAACACCGTCGGCTGGGTCGGCATCAACGAACGAGGCTACGAGCCCCAACAATAACAGCGCCAGCTCAACAGTCACATCGATGCTGGAGAATTCCTCGTCCACCGCATCGAGTGGCACAAGTGCAGCGTCGACCGGTTCATCGACCTCAGCAGCAGCGGCGGCAGTGGCGGCAGTGGCGGCAGCGGCGACAGTGAATATGTTACAAAATAATAATGCTACAGCGCAAACGTGAGACCACGAACGAGATCGTGAACGTGAGAGAAACATTTTTGGTCCCTTCTCCTCGTCTCCCTCTTAAAACATAGTCAAATTTATCATTATTTTTAAGTGAATGTATATATGGTACTATATGTATATGTGTGTTTAAAAGTTACATTTTATCTCACTCGCTCACTCCCTGATATCGAGAGGATCGACACGCCCACAACTGACTATATCCTAACTATAATATTATATTAATATTCTACTATTAGTGGCTAAGCAGCCTTAAAACGTTTATGTAAATGTAAATATGTATTTCTTTATCTCCCCATCTTCTCTCTTTCACTCTTCCACTCTCTCATCGCTCTTGGCAATAACAGTTTTATACTAACGTCTCCTCTACTCTCACACACACTAACATAGCGTAGTTGATTTTCTTACGACCACTTAATTTTAGGTTAGGCACGAATTCAGCGCGCTGAATTCATTATGAAATGTGATTGTTGAATTAAATATTTTATTTTTTCAATTTTCTTTTTTTGGTTCTAAATTATAATTATTATAAATATTTAATGCTAAGTTTAGTTAAACAAAATTGTGTTTAGTTTTTAATTTTAGCTTTATATTTTTACTCACTATTTTTTGTTTGTTATGTTCGTTTTTAAGTTATGCAAAAGATTTAAGAAACAATTGAGAAAAAAGTGTTTAAAGAACACAAAATAAACTGAATACACAATATTCACATGAATGAAAAAATTTAAATCGTTTTGTTTTTATTTATAAACCAGCAGCTAATCAAACAGCAGACCTGTTCTAGCTCCGGCATTTTGAGGTTAACAACTCGAGTAGTCAAGAAGTTGCAATAAATGGCCAGCGATGTAAAACTTAAAATTTTTCTCAAGAATTGAGTGAGAAAAGCTTGGCCTAAGCCCTCCATGGGCTGGTGTAATAAAATTCAGATACAACAACAATAAACCCTATCATTTACTTACACTAAAAATTCTTTAAGTTCATTATTTAACACGCAGTTTTGCTTAAAGTTGCTCTAGGGAATTGTTAAGTAGTCCCTTTTCAACGTTGAAAGATTGAAGCTCTCTACTTTCTTTGCCCAGAGACTTCTGCTCTAGAGACTTACAGAGTTGCACTTTGGAATTATATACGAGAGCGATACACAGATGTCGCTGATGCCTGATTTAAAATAGGAGCAAATTCTGAATAGTCAGAGAGAAAATAAATAGATATACTCCTAATACTCCCACTAGTTCTCCCCCATCTATTCAAAACTGGCTAAATAATGAGAGTTAAAAGCAATTGAAAACCGCACCTTCAAATCAACGATTTCGCCAAATAGTCTATTCCTTCAACTAACGAATTTGAATTAAACTAAATTTAACCATTTTGCATTATCTATTGTATTTATCTCGTGGAAGCTAATCAATCTAGCAATGAAAATCTTTTATTCACTGCGTCGTTTTTTCCGCCCTGAGAAAGTTCAGCGTTAACTTTGAAGATCTTGCATTCACTAAGCCATTGTTCCGCCATGTGCAAGTTTGGTAGAGTGGAGTCCAACTCTAATTTTTATCTTTAATGCAACAGCTTAGGGTCTAGATAACTAAGGATATCTTGCATTCCGTTTACATTGGTCCGCCATGAGATAGTTTGAAGTTCCACTATTGAAATCTTTTATTTTTACTAAGTCGCTGGTTCGCCGTGCAAACGTTTTGACTCAAATTGTCGATATCTTCTTCCGCCATGCAAAAGTTCAGAGCATAAGTGTGCAGATATTGCCATTGTTCTGACCGGTGAAGGTTTAGATCCTAACTTTGAATCATGGAAAAGATTTAAAAGTGCAAAAAGATGTCCACAGTTGTTGCTCCCCCGCACTAACATATTTCAGTGCAGAAGCTTTCCGATTAATAATAAAAGTATCAAATGTTATCAATAGTGCAGACTGATGTCGGTTAGAACGTTTAAGTGGAAAATTCTCTTTCCTGTGAGCAAGAAAGGTTCAAAATGTTACTGCTCGTGAGCTTAGGATTCGTCATCACCAAACTAGTTTTTTTTAAGTACTTCTCCTTTTGTAGTTTTTTCAGCCATCTCTAATATCCCGTGTAATAAAGTTTATTTAGGTAAAATCTATAGCGCACTTTCGGGCGGTACTTAAAAATTTACTTCATTCAGTTAAATTAATAATAACCGCTGTAAACATATAATTCCGTGTGTATGCATTTGACTTCACATACTTTTAGGGATTTTGAAATTTAACCCACATATCAACTATCTTTTGTATCACTTATCAACTTCCCTTTTTTCTTCACCATCTAAAACTAAGTAAATATTTGCAATTAAAAAAATATAAATCTCACTTTAGAAAAACGGTTTTTCGCTAAGTCTTTTTCTTAGTTATAATTTTAGCATAAGTATGACAATGAAAGAGCAATAAAATTTTGTATGTAAATATATTATATAAAAGAGAAGTTTTTTTTTAATATTTAATACAAGCAATGAAAAACTACTTTGATGATTTTTGAAATTTTAAATATTTTTTTTTTTTTTATTTTCCCTCTAGCGTAAGTCGTTGTAGATAGTTGTGTACTAGTTAGAGGTAAATCAGTTGCGGATAAGAAAGACACTCATACTTAATCTGTAGTTTATCTCCTACTAAGTACGTACTAGTACTGAACTGTACTGCAGCAAAGCACCCCACACTACATAGGTGAATTGAGTGAACTTGTATCCTGAATCACTTTTTAGGTTGTAAACTAATTACGGTGTAAATAATAAGCATGAAAGCGTTTCAAACTCAAAACCAAAAATTATATAAATAATAAATTCTAAAAAAATATAAAAGTAAAATACGAAACTGTAAATTTGAATATTTGAATTCCTAAGCTAAACTAAAACTGAATACAAGAAAAACAAAGAGCACATGCAATGTATCCTATATATAAGTACTCTAAATATTAATAATTAAATAAACAAATAAAATAATTAGCATACAATAAATTGAACTTAACTACGACACAATAAATAATATTAATAGAAATAGTAACAATAGCAACAACTACTGCTTGAAAATGTTCAAATCGATGTGATTTTTCCATGTATTTTGTTATTTTTCATGAAATAAAAAGATGTTGTAAATGTAAAATCCAGAATTTTGATTTTCAACAAACAAATTCTTACGCCAAACATACACGTGACAAATAAAATGTGCACGATAAAACTATGTCCGATGCAGCAGCGAACAATCATTAATGTCAAATAAAATAATCGAAAGAAAATATAATAATTAAATTAGCTTATAAAGACACAAATAACAGAGAAAAGTTATAGAGATTACAAGTGAAAAAAAGTACTTCCTTATGTGTAAAGTTTCATCGATATCCCTACTTACTTACTTACTTACTTTTAATGGCACAACAGCCCATGGAGGGCCTAGGCCGAGCTTTTCGCTTTTCGCATCCACTCATGTTGTGCGTGTTATATTTGCACATGAATGGAAGGGAACTACAGTATAATGCCAAATCCGAACGGCGAAGTGAAAAAATTCGAAAAATTTCATAGCAATTTTTACTATTGTAGGTTTGCCATTGCTGTGTAGAAAAATTATTTGTTCTACTTTTCTTTTTTTTGATTTTGCCTGTGCCGAGAATCGAACCCCGGACACTCTGCGTAGCAGTCCTACGCATTACCACTACGCCACAGCGACCACATCGATATCCTCTCTGCCTTATTCTTGCTCTTTGGTTTTCTCTTCACTCTTCACTCTTCATTTTCATGTTTCTCTTTTATGCATTGCAAATCAAAACTAAATTTCTACTATTAAGATCTTTGCTTGCTCTTTTTATTTCTTGCTCTCTTTTGCTTTTCACATTTCTCTTCTTCTATTGGTATTTATTATAAATCCCAACAACATTTTTATGCGGACGTGCAAATGTATGGGAGTGAGAGATGAGAGATCTTTATATTATTAAGATCTTTGCTCAGAGTCTTTTTAATAACAGTCAAAATTACGCACTTACGTTAAGCAGTAAAAGCGTTAGAGTTTCTAACAAGAACAAGAAACTCTAACATTCCTAACAAAAGATAACATTGAAGAGTTAAGTTTGTATAATATGGTATACGCACAATTAATTGTTAACAGCGAACGCTAAAATTACTTAATTAACGAAGATGGTAGAGATTCCTTTTGACTGACAGCCAAAATCTATGCGATTTATAAACATAATAAATGTTAACAGCTTACAATTATGTTATGTAGAAAAGAGCGCGTTAGAGACAGAGAGAGAGCCTCTGTTATTAAGTGTTAGCTCTGTGTAATTGATAGGCTTAATAAATTGTTAACATAGTACACTTATGTTAAGTAACATAAATGCGAGACTCTTTGTTGCTAACAGTCTTTGAACATAAGTAATTAACAGTGCGCTCTTATGTCAAGTAACGTAGATAGCAGAGCATTGCTCTGTTACTAACATTCAATGGGCGCAATGATCTGCTGTTAAAATTTAATTTTTTGTCTCTCTTTCATTTCATTCGAACTATTTACATTCAATTGCTGTTAATGCTACAGTGCATTGCAAAAGTTTGTGGTATAAGCTTTCCTCCTTTCAATTTTCTTTAACTACATTGAATATTTTGCACACATACATACAAAGAATTGCATTTATTTAAAAATTTTTTGTATGTATATTTAAAAAAATAACAACACACATAATAAACACATATCAAATACACAGAACACCTGATTTACTTATGAATATCGGTACAAAATAAGAAAAATTTTTCCATTAATTTCAAAATATTTTCAACATAATTTCTATGCATTCTACACAAACTTTTGCAGTGTGCAGCAATTACTTGAGAAATTTAAAGCTCTTACTTTCTTGCATCGTATTTTACTAAGAACTATTAAACAACTACATACGAGTACACAAAAGAAGCAGATATTCTTCGAATACATAAGTAAAACTCTTCCAATTTCTTCCACTAAGTTAGACTTAACTCATTTCAATTGTAAAAAAGAAAATCTGAAACCAAAATTAAAACAATTTTAAACAACATAGTAGAAATGAAAAGTAGAAATACAAACAAAAACTTATAATCATATCACAACAAAAAAAAAAAAAAAAAAAACTTTAGCTAACGAAGAAAACCCTTAAAGTTCACTTGTGTACGCACTCTTTTCGTATCTACTGTATAGTTATACAATAATTTGTTAAAAAGAAACAGAAAACAACAAAATACAATTCTCAATAAAATTAAAACTAATGTATAAGCAAATTTTCCAAGGAAAAAAAAGAAAAAAATAAACGATTAAATCGAATTTATAATGTTAAAGAATTTAACGAAATAATTAATTTAAAATTATGTAGTAGGTACTTAGAAAATTTATAAAGGTTTTAATTTTTTTTCTATTGCAAACAAAACACAAAAATAAAAAAACAATTAAAAAAATATTAACACTTAAGAAATTTTTTTCCAATACATATTTACTTACTACATACTTATAATTAAAACAACAAACAAGTAACAGTAGTTTACAGAGCAAATAACATGAAACGAAACGAAATGGAACGAAATGGAACGAAATGGAACGAAATGAAACGAAATGAAACGAAATGAAACGATACTAAAAACTAAAATGCAAACAACAAATATTAAGCAATTTACTTATATACTTATAAATTAATTAGCAATTCATTGTTGTTGCTTAACCTACAACATCAACGAGCAACAAGGAAAACAAATACAATCTCTGAACGAAATAAATTTGTGAAATACTTTAAATGAAAAGAAAAGTGAAAAAAATGAGCAAAAGAAAGCAACATTAAATAAAAAATTAATTTTATTATAAAACATAAAAAGAACAAATTAAATAATTTCTTTCTCTATTTGCCCATGAATCGCTTAAGAGTTTCCTTTGCCAATTGCAGCAAGCACAGAAGAAACACACACGCACACGCCAACACTTTAAGCTTCTTCTGCTTCTTTTTACGCCTGCACGAAGATAATGGTAGCTTGAGTAGGCGACACGAATACCGGCAGCAGCGTGCACACGCAACGCACTCACGCCCAGTGCGCAGTGTGGGGGAGGAGGATTCTGCTGCATCTTCTGCACTGGCATAGCAATGCACTGCACTGCATTTTCTTCGAGAAATTTCCCTTTGCAATGCTGGCAAGCAGAAAGGGGAGGGAGCAGCCAGGAATAATTTTTCTGGCATGAGGTAAAAACGTGTGCTACATTTTCTACATAGCATGTAGATAACTGAGTAGAAAATGTACCATAAAAGAATATTGTAAAGTGGAAAAAGTCATAAGCTCGATCTAGGCGCTACATGGGCTGTTGTCATAAGCAACAGAGATCAGTAGAGCAATAAAGTATCCGGGTTGAAGGATTGGAGATGTCAGTGCCCTAGAAAGGGTGTTTGACAAATAAGAGACGGCAAGAGAAGGAATTAGAGCTGGAAGGGAGGGGAAAACTGATATCGGAAGGAAGAAGAAGTTGGCGCGGGAATAAAGAGCGAACTAAAGGAGAAAGTAGGTGGAAAATGGAGGGGAGAGTTATGGGAAAAAGAAGGAGAAAGGTAATGGAAAAGAGGCGTAGTGTAGCAGCGGTGAAAAGGAAGGATAAGTTACAAATCTTTCCATTCCCTTTAATTCATCAGTAACGATAGCATTGGCTCTTCCCTTGGGACTCGACACGTAATTCACTTCGGAATTATTCGAAATTTTATGATTTGCTTAGTAATATACGTAAATTACAACGAGTAGTTAGAATCGACCACTGTCGAATTAACTCCGAAAATGATTACAATTTCACGCAATTTCTGATCTGACCCTGTCATATGCAAATAAAAAGCAAGGAGGGGAAAAACGCTAAAATTTGAATCTTGTTTAAGAAAGTATTTGCCTTTGGACGACATTTTGTTAGAAATGCACTGTCATGATAATTGGCAGGGCGCCTACGTATTTCTAATCAAGTATTAACATATTTTGGACATCAGGACGATTTTTCATACAGCAACTTTGCAAATTCGCCAAAAATACATTTAAGCTTTACTCAAAGGTAATCACTGTTAAATATTTTAACCTTTGCTGGCTTTCAAATTACATTTACGAGAACAGAACTAAAAATCATTCCGTTTCAACTTGTTAAAAGGTGAGGTAAACAGATATGATTTTTCGGAAGGTAAGTAGCTGCTTCTAAAATCAATAAAAAATTATAAATTGAAATATTTTGCATTTGAAATATGAAATTTATCTTGACAAAATAACAAACTTGATGTGGAATCATAACCTCGTAAGTTTTAATATATTTTTTAGAGACTACAGCTGACAAAAGTTTTCAGAAAAAATATACGAAGTAATTGGCAAGTTTCAGCAGAAATGCAAATTATATACATTTCTCAGACTTTAACTTTAACTTTTAATAACTTCTAGAAGCCTTCTTCCCCATAGTGTTGGATACGAGTGTTATTCCTTTCTACACACTGGGTCACATACTATATTTTCTCAGGGCAGGCCACAAACTATAATATTACACCTCCTTAAATCCATGACAAATTTTCTAAAATTTTTTCGAATAACAAGTGAAATTAAAAATTTAACTAGCTCAAAAGGTTGGCTTAGAGATTAGAGATAAACATCTCGAAAACCAAAGCAATGAGAGTCAGCAAGACCAGCAACAATAGTATCAGCATCGGAGGGCAAGCAGTACAATTCGTAGACAGGTTTTGTTACCTCGGCTGCGTAGTCTCAACGAATGGTGGAGCCGAAGCAGTTGTGGAGAATCGGCTGCGTAAAGCTAGATCGGTGTTTGGACGATTACAGTGCATATGGAAAAGCTCACAGATCTCAAGAAGAACCAAACTGAAGATCTTTAACACATGCGTAAAATCTGTACTGCTATGCGGTAGCGGTTAATTTCAAACTCCATCACTCAGAAACTACAGGTATTTGTAAACAAATGTCTTCGCATAATATGCAGGGTGTTCTGGCTGAATACAATCAGGAACGAAGAACTCTGACGATTGACGGAGCAGGACCCCATTGCTAAACAAATAAGATTTCGTAAATGGCAGTGGATAGGTCACACACCACGAAAGCCGTCCGAAAGTATCAGCTGAACTGCGTTAGACTGGAACCTTCAAGGCCTGGACGCCCGCGCAACACCTGGAAACGGACCATTGAAACTGAACTGAGATCAGCTGAAGAATCGTGGAACGTTGTCAAAAGAACAACAATAGAAAAGAATAACAATAGAATACGATGGCAATGTGTTGTTGAAGCCCTATGTTCCCAAGTGGAATAAAACAAGAAGAAGAAGAAAAGAAAACAGAAAATTACGAGAGATCAACGAGGACCATCGATATGCTGTTGTTGTAATTACAAGAATCCTCATCACTCGTAATTGATGGCTTCTCTCCCAAATGTTAACCAACATTTAGTTCCAGGAGTAAGTAAGTTGTTGAAAGGTAAGTGACACATGGAAATATTTGTAAATACAAGGCTATGGAATGTGTTCACTTGTGCTAAACTGCCGGCAAAGTTTTGAGTGTATGTACTTGACTTCAGTTATCTACATGCATGTAGATGACAAGACACGCTGCTGCTTTACATTTTCAAAGTTAACTTCAGCGCTCTGTGCTGCCTACCTTCAAGTACTACTGTGTATGTGTGTATGTGTGTGTATATGAGTTTCTACCTGCAGCATTTTGCCCTGGAATTCTTTTGTGTTTTGCCGCAATTGCGTTTTGCGTTTTGTGTCTTTTCAGTATTTTCCGTGTATTTCTTTTTCTTTTACTTGCTCTTTTTTCCGGTTCTTTGTACTGTGCTTTCGTTTTTTTTTTCCCCATTTTTGCTCTAATTTTACTTCTTAATCCTTTTTTACTGAACCTCTAAGAAATTGCATGAACTTTGGTTTTCGTTGCAAGCTCACAGAATAGAGCAAAGAAAGCAAAGGCGAAAAACGAAGAAGAGTTTCATTTTAATTTTCCTTTTCACCCAGTAGGTAGTACATTCCTATGTATTTGTTTGAGTGCTTCTTATGTTGTGTGTGTGGGTTTGTGTATTTAATTCTGTTCTGAATGCTGCCTAGAAGCAAAAAATATTTATATACTGCAGCAGGAGCTTGGAGCGGCGTGTGATTGAAACTTTAGCTTCTTTAGATTTGTTTGTCTTAACTACTTGATTTTCATTTGCTAGCTTCGTTTATGCTTCTTCTTGTAGATGCTCTCTTCTTTTTTGTATTATGGTAGTTGTTGTTTATTTTATACCAGCAGCTTTCAAGTTCTCTTTATGGACTTAAAAGCAAAGAATTCTTTACACAAATGCAATGCAAGCGTGCAAGCGTGCAAGCATGTATGTGGGTTAAAATTTGTATGCATGTATGAGTTTGTTCAGCGGCAGGAACATTTATGTGTGTGTGTGTGTGTGTGTGTGTGTATGCAGTGTGTATCTAGTTAATACGTTTATTTTAAATTTGTTGTTGTTGTTGTGGTTTTGTTGTTGTTTTGCTCTTAAACCAACACTCTTTCATATTTATGTAGGGTGGCTGCTTCAGGAACAACAACAACAATTGCCGGAGACTATTTATTTTCAATGTATTTATCATACGTGTGCGTCTATGTGTAAGTGTGTGTGTGTGTGTGTGTGTGTGTGAGCAAGTACTTAAGGTAATTAACAGTTACTTGAGTATATTTAAACAAGTTAAAAACCAACTTTATTAAGTAATTAAAATGTAAAGTTTCTTGAAAAGTAAATAATTTTGTATAATTATTTATTTGCATATTGCCGGTGTAAGTGGGCGGCAAGGGGCGTGTATATAACACGGAGAAATGTTTAACAGTATTATTGATTTTTTTAATCGAAGAAAAAAATACTTTTAAAGCTCTGCCACATTCATTAATTTTGATTTGAATTTTAATGACGACAACAGTTAATTAATTTACATATGCATTAAATTTTCAGCTTTATCAAGAACATAATAAGTAATCTTATATGAAGACATTCTACTTACATGATTCATTTTCATTCCATTAATGCCTCACGGGTATTCAAATCCCCTAATATCACGCAACTGGTAGCGAATAGCGCACTCACGTTTTTAATCTAATGGGGAAGAATGAGGCTATGAAGCATTTTCACCAAATTATGCTAACTTTTAATGTTCACCTGCCCTTCTCCAAGGTGCCCTGCCCTTTCAATGTAGATATAATATCTTCAGAAACCATAAAAAATTATATATAGGGTGTATTTTTTTTACAAGCGGAGAACTTTAAATTGAAATAAAACACAGAAAAATTCAATTTGAAAGATAATTTTTGGTTAGATTATGATTATGAGCATGTGATCGCCGCGGCTGGCGTACCTGGCATAATCAGGAGGTTCAGTATTCATACACTCTTCGAAGCACAACAGACTGTATTTCGGCAATATCGCGTGGAATGTTAGCTTCCAAGTGCTTAATTGTTTCTGGTTTATGGGCGCAGACATTCGACTTTACATATTCCCATGGAGGGCCCAGGCCGAGCTTTTCGCATCCACTCATGTTGTGCGTGTTATATTTGTACATGAATGGAAGGGACCTACAGTTTAATGCCGAATCCGAACGGAGAAGTGAAAAGCTTTTCATAGCAATTTTTACTCTTGTAGGTTTGCCATTGCCTGCCAAGTGGTGGTGCTGTGTAGAAAAATTATTTTTTCTACTTTTTGATTTTGCCTGTGCCGAGATTCGAACCCCGGACACTCTGCGCAGCAGTCCAACGTACTACCACTACGCCACAGCGACCACATGTACATATTTCATTATTCCCTGAATAAATCTATAAATTACTCAAAATTGTGTAATTCAATTAACTCCTATAAAATTCTATAGATCTCTCAAATTTCAATGTATTGCTGCCTTAATTTGCAAAAGTTCTAACCCGCACCTTTTAAATTTTATAGAAGAAACAAGACCTTTAGAATTTTAATATTCTCAATATTGTTTTCGAAAAATTTCCAAAATTAAAATTAAAAAAGGGCATAGGTTTTTGGTGTATGGCTGCAGAGATGCAATGGAAATGCTTAAATACATAGAAATCCATCAGAAACGCGATTGTTACAAATGTGATGTTAGTGCTTTTATAAATTAAGGCAGCGATATGTACCTTGAATAAATTCATTAAATCGTTCAATTTTATTGAAAATTCTATGATTATTTTATTTTCTAACAAATGTTAAATATATATATTATCTATAAAATAGCAAAAAGGAATTGAAGAAAGTAAAATTTCTCAAAATTCAAAAAAATTCTTAAAAATTCGGCAAGTCATTGGAAACATCTATGAATTATAGAATTTATTAAATCTCTTGAAATAATTAAAAATTCTGTAAATCAATCTAAAAATTCTGGTAAACAAAACTCTAAAAATTCTAAGGAATTTTAAGACGAATTGGCTTTTAACAGAACATCATTTAAATAGATGGCACCTCCACCTGCATCCAAAATGCCGCCAAGGCACTTCTTCTCTTTAATTTCTCGTAATCTGGTATTGGTTTAATATCGCCTTGCCTCAGCGGCCTATTTGAGGCATTTATGTCTGTGCCACCAACAAAACATCACAGGAAAATCGACATACAATTTATTGTGAAAGAAAAGTTGAAAAAGTTTTTAACAAAGATGTGCTTGAGGCAATATGTAGAACAAAAAACAGAAGAATATCCAGAGTAAATACACTAGAAAGAAAGGTCATACGTTTCACCTTTTTCCCCCATACTAAGTTTTTTTTTTTTATTGTGTTTTGCACAACAGCTTAACAGCTTTTACATTTGTATGTATTTCTGTTGCTGCCACCATGTTGTTGCGCCTATAAACCTACTCTACTTTGCTGCTGCGGTTTTCATTCTCGGTGCTTTGTGTTTTAACATAAAAAAAATTAAATACAAAAATAAAGTGAAGCTTATTTCAGGGTGTAGTAGGTGTGCTATGTTGGAGGTGATTGCTTGCGTTGTGTTTTAGTTGTTTTCTTTTTGCTTGTTGGAAGTAAACGTCTGTGCTTCGGTTTTGTAGCTATGCATGTGTGGCCTACACTTTGACTTGACTTGACTTAATGCCGTTTTCTTTCTACTGCGTAAATGCAAATATTCAATGTTTCATCTTTTAATATAAAACTGTTGCCTTTTCTTCTTTTTCTTCTTCTACGATTCACAGTATACTATACGTCATCTTCATGATCTTTATCATCATGTGTGTGTGTGCGTGTGTGTGCGTGTGTGTTGTGTGAAACACACAACAGATTTATTACATTTACAGTTAAGTGAGCCGCTTACTTCTTTGATGTATGTAACTCTCTTTGTTTTACATACATATATGAAAGTGTATATATATATATATGTGTATGTGTGTGTGTATGTGTTTAAGTATGTAATTCATATATCCTTTCTGGGCCCTTTTATTTGGTTTCTTTCTAAGTGTAATAGTGCAATAAAGATATTGTTCTTCTTCTACTTTTTGTTTGTGTGTTTTTTCTTACAATTTCTCGTCATCTTGTTATTGTTGTGTCTTGCTTCTCTCTTTAGACTCTTCTTTTGACTTTTTGCCACACTCTTTCCACTCAAGATTAGATGATTTCGATTAGCTGGAATGAGATGAAGAACAAGAACGCACATCTGAGGTTTTTATTCTTTTATATCTAATTTTCTAATTTTTCGTACTTACTTTTTTTTAGGGACAGTAAAAGAGTGAGAGTGAGAGAGAGAGAGAGAGAGAGGGAGCAGCGCTAAGAGTAGCAAACCTTGCTTGTGGGGGAGAAAAAAGTCAAAGACTTTGTATTTTTGCTCCACAGTTTTTGTGTTTCATATTTGTTGGTGCTTGAGCATGCAATATTAATTTACTTTTATATGAAAATCAACAAAAATTCATATCAAAGATCAAAGAAGCAACTGCTAACATTTAATTAAATTATCAATAGGGGAGAAGCATAACAACCAATATATTAATTTTGTACGAAAATAAATAAATTAAAGCATGAAAGTCTATCTAACTTCATTTTAATCAGTACCTATATGGGATAATGAAATGTTATGATAGCTTAAAAATATCCAAAATATTAAAACTATAGATTAGCGGTATCTACTTCATTTTCTCACACTTTTAATAAACTGATTTGGCATCACTGGCTTAAAGTGAAATCGATGAGAGAGAGAATGAATAGAAAGTTAGAGTTTCCTTTTCCGTAGAACAAATGGAGACAGCCATCTATCTTCTGCCTAAGATATTTTCAGTATATTTTACTACTTTGCTATTCCTGGATGCTTATACTTATCTATTCCTCTACTCTCTATGCAATACTTTTACATAATCGTTTTAATATTTTCTTCAGCTTTTCTAGTTTGCAGGACAGTCAATCAAAAACCAAAGTTGCAAATATGCACACACACACACACACATACACATTCATATACCATATCAGACACAACCTCTCTCTCACGAACGCATGTGGTACATACATAAACACACATACTATTCACATTTTGGCTTATGATGATAGTTGGCCATTTATTTCATTATTGTGCAAACGTTTTTGTTTTTTCCCAAAATGTACACACACACACACACATATATACATATACAACTAGAATTACCTACACATATGTACATACATGCATACGTATGACTGCTAGTACATACCCAAATGGGTATAACAACATTTGTCTTGAGTAGCATTCCCATCCGTGTGCAAGTATATGTCTGTTACGTGCATGTATTGGTGTTATTTGTATGCATTTTGCTGCACTATACATTCTGCTATTACTGCTGCTGCTTCTGTTTGATGATCTTTAATATTAGTTTTGAGTACATGTAGCACTTGATTTTCTTTCATCCTTCACCCCCATTCACCACCAATTTCTGAATTCTCTCTATCCCTCCCTTTTTCTCTTGCTCCCTCTCCCTGCCCATCTTATAGCATGATTTTGTTCAACAATCAACTTTAATAACATCACAGAATGTCAATAAATCCTTGAAATAAAATTGCGTCCGACATGATGATGTGAGGCGTGCACATATTGCAAATAGCAATTGCAGCAAATGCATCATCATCGTCATCATCAACATCAGCACCACCAGCGCAACAACGTAGTGTAAATAACTGCAATATTTAATGTTTATTTTAAGCTCCATGGATACAACATGTGAATGTGAAGGAAGAATCTGAAAAAATTTACAGAAAATATCTTTTTAAAAATGATTTTTAGCTAAATACAAAATATTCTGACTGTAGGCCAGAAAAAAATCAGAGCAAATTTATGTTCAAATTGTGAAGTAAGTATACGATTTTATACTTAAGTGCATGTCACTGACTTTCGACATATTTAACCTACGCTGTGACGTAGTTGGTAGTGCGCTGGCCTGTTACGCAGAGTGTCTGAGGCTTAAAACTCGGCGCAAGCAAAATAAAAAAAATAGAATAAACAATTTTTCTACTCGGCACCGCCTCATGGCAGGCAATGGCCAACCTGCAATAATAAAAATTACCTAAGAAAACCTTTAACTTTCTTCGTATGATCCTTCCATTCATGTACAACTATAACAAGCACGACACGAGTGGATGCGAAAAGCTCAGCCTGGGCCCTCCAAGGGTGGTCGAGGCATTATAAGAATAAGAAGCTTCTTAAAACTACTTATGCTTGCACATTGAACATTGAACTAATACCTGCACAGTTATATTTACAATATTCTAAAGTATATCTGCTTAAAACTTACATTATGCAGTTGCTCAAGAGTTAATACTTAAGAGTATCTACTTAGTATAGGCATGCATAGGCATGCATAGGTTCATATATGTATATAAATATGTATGTTTGTATGTATATTCGAATTACACTGTGCGATACATTATTTTAACTTTTGCTTTTAAGAGATCAAATTCTACTGAGCAATCCTGTATTAAATGTTTTTCAACCGATTTGAAACCAGGGCGAAAACTTGGAGGGAGTTTTTAAAAGATAATTCTTAAAAACTAAAAGTCATTAAGGGGTCTTTATGTATTTAAAAATATTTTGTTCTTGTAATATTGTATCGCTGTGTGGTGTAGTGGTAGTGTATTGGACTGCTACACGGAGTGTCCGGGGTTCGAATCTCGGCACAGGCAAAATCAAAAAGTAGAAAAAAAAATTTTTCTACACAGCACCACCACTTGGCAGGCAATAGCAAACCTACAAGAGGAAAAATTGCTATGAAAAGCATTTCACTTTGCCGTTCGGATTCGGCATTAAACTGTAGGCCCCTTCCAATCATGTGCAAATATAACACGTACAACATGAGTGGGATGCGAAAAGCGAAAAGCTCGGCCTAGGCCCTCCATGGGTTGTTGTGCCATTAAAAGTAAGTAAGTAATACTGTATCGCTTGTAACGCCAGTGGCAATACTGCGAAATTTCTTTTTGATAAAAGTAAGGCAGAAGGAGGGAGAATGAGAGAGGGACTGCAATTACAGGACTCCGATAAACAGATAGACAGTCATTGTGGCAAGTGCTATGCCTTTACCACAATGAACTTCAGTTTATCAGTGCCCGCATGTAGGACCAAATGCCAAGTTTTTCGCATCCACTCCACTGTCGTGCGTGTATATTTGTACATGAATGGAAGGAACTTATGCCGGTTGTTGTATGCCGGTTTGTTTTATGAAAATCACAGGCCCCCTTCTCAGCTGTCTTCGCCTTTACCACCACCAAAAACGCCATCAAGTGTTGAAGAAATGATTTTAAATAAATTTACAATTTATTACCTTTCAAATCTTCAATTACATATCAAATATAAAATGATCCAAACTCAGTAGTCCCAGGGCGAGTGTTACAAACCAAATAGCCCTTAACTTTATGAATCTAGAAATCTAGAATGCAGTCAGTACCTTTTCATTTCCTGAGAATCCAATTTTAATTCCTATGTTAAAGACAACAAGCTGAATTCTGTAGCGTAGTGTAATAATTGCATATAAAATTTTAACTTAAAATTTAAATGCATAGCAGATGCACTTGGACATAGTTGGTCGTTGTTCTACTTTGAATACAAACAATAATGATACATACTCGTACATAATTAAGTAATGTGTACTTCTTTTAATACTTAAGTATAGGAATTGAATCTATTAAGTTTAGTAAAAAAATTGTTTACATTAATCAAATTTTCATTAACATCAGCAAATCAGATTTGCTTACCCACACTACAGCCTATGCTTGTGTTTTCTGAACTTTGGATGCTGATTAGTTTAAAATGCAATTACAACAATATAACAGCACCTACATACAACAAAAACTAAACCATTTATAACATGAAAGTAAATAGGAGAAATTAAGGACATTGGCATTTGAAAAACACGCTACAGTTCAGTGGAATAGAGCCAAAGCCATTAACTTCATATTGAATTGAACTCTTAAGAATTATAAGATCAAGGGACATAAAAACCCCGTATTAAGATTTATATCCATTTCCAAAGAAGAGAAAAACAATGCAATTTAAAAACAAAAGTTGTTTTATTCGCAATGTTTAATCTCTTTGTGGTCCGAAAAGGGTTAAATTTCAACCAAAAATATGCGAGTTGACTTCAGGCTAATAATATTAAGTGCCTAATTTAATTGAATTTCAGTGTATTCATAAGTATGACTAAACATGCCTTGCCTTACTCGAGGAATTAAGTTTGTAAACACACACATGCATACCTGCATGCATTCAGTGTTGCATTTTGCTTATTAATATTTAATATAATTGTTGTTGTTACTGGTGTTTTGCTAAATGGTCTGCATCTTGAATGATTTCGAAAGCATCCCAGAGGAAATATTTTATAAGCTTCCATCTTGCTGCGAATTTTGTTATATGCATTTCATTTGAAAGCAGATTGGGAGCAGTTCAAGTCCGCCATATACAAAGTCCATTCACTCTCTGGTCTTTGATGAAGCGCAGGTTTTCGTTGTGACGCTTCGTTGTGACAAAATTGAATGTTCTTCCCGACCATGGAAAATTTAAAAGGAAAGGTTTGAGTACACTTAAAGCTACACATTACTTGTTGCTTTCGCAGCTCCTGAATGATACAAATTTCAAACAAGCAATCTTCACCATTGGTAAGTGTATAGGAATGATCGACTGCAAATATGTACAGCAAAAATCCAATCATGCATATTACACTTAATGCCATTTGTTTTTCTTCATATTGTAGTTGGTTGGATAAGTGCCTACCCACATATATATAGGAACTGAATGCATACGGTTGCTTATGTTGTTGCTGTTTGTTGCTGTTGTCGTTGTTGATCCTGTTACCTTCTAATGATTTATGCACACAATCAATCATTTTTTTGTTGCTGTTTGTTATTTATTGGTATTTGTTTTCAAGGTATGCCATTGTATTTAAGAAACTCCTTTGGGTTAGACACACACACACACACACACAGACGCACACACATGCAAATAAATCTACATTCATGCACATTCATTATTAGAAACTCTCCATAATTTCAAATGCATAAACATAATGAAATATAATTTAAAGCTTTTTATTCTTAGATAATACCAATTATTTCATTTGACTTGCTCGTAAATCACTGCAAAAATTTATAGAAATTTTTCCATATTATTGCATGCAAACTACAACACTTTCTTGGGTCACCACAAAGGTTAAAGCCTCATTGGTTGAGTTAGGGGAAAGAATCGTTTAGAGTTGGTAAAGAGAGGGCGTGGTGTCTTTAATTGAATTTCTTCGTTCAGAAAGCTTATTAATTTATGAGGAACTATTATGTTGTCGCAGATCTTGGAACAGACACTAGTGGGTTTTGAAACCCCACAACCACTTGAATGTTGAGGGAAGCTTGATATGAACCTTAAATAAATGTAGGTGAAACCGTCTTACAAGTTTTTAGGCTGGAGCCTAAAATATATACGCCACATTGGCTTCCATATCAAAATCAAGAGGAACAAAGACGTAAGAGTTAACAACGGACGTTACCATTGACCACAAAACCATAACGTGGACTGTCTGTTAAATACCTAGTCAAGCCAGACTTGATCTTAATTTGACCTTGATTTGGCTTTGCTTTGACCTTGCTTTGAGCTTTACTTGACCCTGGCTTGACCTTGACTTGACCTTGACTTGACACTGACTTCACACTGACTTCACACTGACTTCACACTGACTTCACACTGACTTCACACTGACTTCACACTGACTTGACACTGACTTGACGTAACTTGACCCAGACTTGACCCTGAAAAACGCTTTCCACGAAGGAACTGTTTCAGGTTTCGGAACAGATAGTAGTCGCTAGGAGCCAAATCTGGTGGATGGTCAAGCAATTCGTACTTTAATTCCTTGAATTTAGCTATTGTGAAAACACTTGTGTGAGGACGTGCGTTGTCTTGATAAAATGGATTTGTTTCTTCCTTAAACCGGGACTTTTTTCGCGAATTACATCAACCAGTTTATCCATAAGATTACAACAGTATTCTGAGTATTCTGTATTGCTTTACCTTTCTCAAGATAATAAATCAACAAAATAGCTTCTGCATTTCAGAAAACAGTAGCCATAACCTTTTTTGCCGATCGTTCGTGCTTTGTCAGCTTTGGCGCCGAACATCCAGTTTCAGTTCACTGCAAAACGTTGCTGTTTCAATTTAAGATCATGATGGTAGACCCAAGTCTCATCCACAGTCGTGAAACGACGCTTAAAATCCGTTTTATTCTGCTTAAAACATTCCAAATTGCACTGAGAAATCCGTTTTCGATCGAGGTTTTGTTGAATTGTTAACGTATGCGGTACTACTTATCGGAAAAGTTTTCTAGTAAGATGTAGTTTAGTCATTCCTCTGAGATGCCTATGGTATCAACTATTTCACACATAGTCGCACTTGGATTTTCACAAACAATGACATGTACTTTTTCAACGATTTCTGGTGTCGAGGCACTTTTTGGACATCCAGGGCGTGGTTCATCTTCAATACTTCATACAATCAATCCAATTTTTTACTATTACTTATGAAGGGGCGCATTTACCTAACACATTTAACATGTCGGTATGGATTTCTGGTCTAGATAAATCTTATTTAAATAAATACTCAATAATAACACGATTTTCCAATTTTCCATTTAAAAAAAAACCCTGTGGCATGTCAACTTCAAGCAGCTGTTAAACAAAGAATGGATTGTAAATTATTATAAATATTGATATTTTCTGATAATCAGAGACTGAAAAGAGTTGATTGCGCATATTGGAGCAGAAACCTTCGAAACGAAAAGTCTTGCGAATGCAGTACAAATTTTAATTTAACCCGAAATGAGCAAATGAAAAACTTGTGTTCCAAAAAGTTCAATTGCAGCAAAGTGTCATCAACTTGAAGTTTATTTAAAAACAGGATAAACAATAAAAGCAAAACCTTAAAAACGAAATACACGGATAACGCAATAACACAATAACAAAAACAACAACTAAAATACAGAAACACTAATGGCAATACTTGAAACAGCAAATGAAAATGAAAACTTTTCCTCGCACTTCACAATCAGCCAGAGAAAAGCGAATACCGAGTAGCGCAGAGCAACTAAAGTAGCGCAGCTTTGTATGTGTGCAGCAAGTATTTTCCCAAATCCAACTGAAAATGAGTCTCGGAAGTGGCTAAGGAACTGAAATAAACTGAAATTACAAAACAAGAGAACTACGTTTTATTTTTGTATTATTTGGCAAAACAACAATAACAGCAACAACAAGGCAATTTCTATTTAACCCGCAATACAGATAAATGAAAATTACTATTTTTGGCCAGCAAGAAAAACACAAATGCAGCACCAGAGAGAAAATAAAACGACATCAGAAGAATACAAATAGACCAAAAACAACGACACTGAAATTTCACCACAACAGAGCCCACCGCAAAATATAATATAATGAAAGCAAAATGCAACGCTGTAGTGGATAGAGAGGATAGGCGAGAGAGGAGAGACGAGGCAAGGCGAGCGAGTAAGGATGTATGAGACATTGGCAAATTGCATTTGTAATAGTCTTTAAGCGAGGAGGAGGAGGAAATCGGAGCTAAAGTAAAGGAAAACGTTGGTAAAGAACGTCCACAAACGAAAAAAGCATCATTGGAATTGGTGATGTAACAAAAACCACAAAAATAAGTGTTTACAACATTGATTACAAGAGTTTTGCGCCACACTGCTGAGCGGCACTAAGCTTAGTTGCCCCTGCAACATTGCAATAACAATGCAACATGCAATTTTAGTAGCATGTATATAGTTGAATGAACAAATAGAATGCGAATAGTATTTGCGCGGCAAAAATCTGTGTGGGAGGTGGAAAGTGGTGGAGGAGTGAAAATGTTGGGAGAAAATGCGTGCTGCACAATAACCAGTAAGAAAGGAGCGTTGAAGAAGCCGATCAGCATCAGAATCGTTCAATCAAGGAAGCATAAAGGCTTGATGCAGAACCTATGGAGAATCATGGGGAAGCATTATTAATCTCCAGAGCCTTGAAGGATATAAAATCGATATCTCTACTTTCGTTATCTATGTTAGATCTGTGAAGAATATCAACCCTATACATACATTAAATTTGTTTCTTCAACGTCGGCGCACAATGCAGTTTCTTTTCAAAATTCACACATTAACGGTTTTACGTAGTTACGGCATAGTTGATGTCTATCTCAGGCTGTTTGTCTGTCTATCTCGTCTGCTATCTCGTTTCCCTCGATATCACTTACTATCTCCTGGAGCCCAGCATAGATGAACAGTTTGAGCGATTTGTTTTATTTTGTATAAGTTTTCTTCTTTTCTATTGCCTTATCTGCAAGTCTTCTGATTAGAGAACCGCTGCGGTTCCAACATCCTTTTTTGAACCATTTGTGTAAATAGTAACATCAGTGTTACGAAACACCGATGCATTCTCTCAGTCTTCTCTTGTTCAATAGAGAGGTGGAATCTTAGTATGAAAGTCCAGGGTCGCAGCGGTTTCAGCTGCAGCTGTATTAACGTCAGGATTAGGATTATTTCCTTATATCTTTACTAGAACTAGTCATTTAACATTAACATTAACTCTAGCAATACCTATATGAATATGTTTTATATTATATGGATGAATTAATCATACACAACAAATATTTGCTCATTTAGTTCCTCAAGGAACCCCTGCTATTTTAATACCTTTTATAGTTTGTATTGAAACAATTAGTAATATTATTCGACCAGGAACTTTAGCTGTTCGATTAGCAGTTTTGTTCCCATAGTTTCCTTTATATCTCACACAGAGCTAGCTGCATGTCCATAGTTAAATTCCGGAAGTCGAAAAGCTCATTTTCCGACTCGGTCCTGAATGAGAAAATGGGGTAGCAATAGATTAAATATAAAATTGCGTCTCTTTTGAGATGCACTACGAACCATTCCTGAAATTCCCTTCAACGAACTGCGAGTATTAAATTACTAAATTCTCTCTTGAGACTTATTTGATCGTGATCGATTAATACTTCATTGAAACTTGACCTTTGCTTTACATACACTAACTCAATATTCAACCAAAATACGAAAGAAAGATAAACTCACCTCAATTGAATTTCTACTAAATTTCTACTTCGCCTTCACTTATTATTCACAAGTTTTTACTCTCACTTGATATGTCGCAATCAACTGAGAACGAATTGAAAATATCTGATATAGGGGAGAGTTCTATCTAATTATAAATGTTTAATACTCTACCTGCTGATAATGGCGGAGTTTAGAAGTTAGTCTTAGTCGGAGTTTCCTCTTCTTCCTTAAATACTTCTTCTTCTTTTTCTTCTTCTTCTTCTTCAAGGGCACAATAGCCCATGGAGAATCTAGGACGAGTTTTTCCAACCAATTTTAATTGATGTAGTTGAAAACTTTTCAAGAGAACTTTTTCTGTTGAATGTCTGCCACTGCCAGCCAAGAATTTTTTATTTCTATTTTTTTCAAATAGCTAAAATGCACCAAAAAACAAGTGGAAACAGCGAAGCCCTTTTTTCGCTAATATTTCTATCACTTAAATGCAGCAAACCATTTTTGCGATAGTTTTGTTGTTGTTTTTATCAGTTAGTGGTGAAAGTAAGTGAAGTAACGTAAAGTGAGTGAGTGAATTTCATTTAATTCACCATTTGAGCGTAGCCAAAAGCAGAAGTAAAAAAAGTAAAACACGCAAACCACCAGACACCATTTTGCTGGCGCCATTTTGAAAAAGTGAAATCACAACTACGATTAGATGGTTGACCCAGTGACAAACAAATCGTGCTAAAATTGAGCGACGGGAATGTGCAATGAGACATAATCAATGCGTTCCCGAATGACACAGACACACTCGCACACACATTCAAACCAAGTTCGATTCGAATTTTAAAGAGAGTCAAAAGTTAGTCGATTAGTACATAATTTAACTACTCACATGAATTAAGAGAGGAGCGCATCAGAACTGCAGCATTATCAAATATTCAATTTCGACTCTTTAGTCCCAGTAGCTATTTACTATTACTATTTACTTATTTGTACTTTCTCGAGCAACACTGACACTTTTCATGGCACACATATTTGATATTTGTATTTTATATGGACATTATATTTGATGGCCTAAAATTGCGTGCTCTACATAACAAAAAGTTTGCTGTTTCATTATTTTCTTTGTATATTTTTTTTATATTGCTTCATTGAACTTTTCCTGCTCCGAAAGTAAAAAAAATGTAGTGAACACTGAGAAACTGCAAGCGTCGAATTTTTTCATATGCTTGTTTTATTATTGCATGCATGGTTGCAACCTTAAATACTTTCACGTCACGATTGTATGCTATTTTTATTCAGTTTTTGTTGTTGTTGAGACAACCCCTCCAGTTTTTGTAGTTTGACGCCTGATTTCTTATGCATGGCAACACTTGCGGCACACGCACACATACAGTCACCCTACTCATTTCTTCATTCATACCATAGATGATGCTTTGCTCCTCTGTACTCGAGTTGTTGAGCTGTCAACGCGCAAAGTTATCAATGGATGCAGGGGTTGGACGCGCTGGCGTGTCATCGCCATCTTCGCCATGTTTCTCATCATCGCTATCTTTGTCAAAATGTTCAACTTCAGCTTCAGTTTCATCACCGTCGTCGAAGGAATAAGCAGAAAATTCAAAAATGTTGATGATAGCATTCGATATTGATGGCGATGATGGCAATGAGGAAGTTTCTACTTTCTGTGGCTCTCGCTCTCCAGTAGGTCGAATAAAGGAAGAGTTCCTATGTATGTATGTGTGTGTGTGTGTGTTTGTGTGTTTCAGTTTCTTTACACAATGACATGGTCATGTTTGTTGAAATGCTGTCATCAACTTTTGTTATTGTTTTTACTGCTGCTTCTACTGATAGTGCTTTTGTTTGCTGTTGTTGTTGTCATTGTGTTGCTCAACGGTTTCTCTCTCTCTCTCTCTCTCTCTCACACACTCTTTCTGGCATATCAAATTAATAAGGAATTTATGAGAATCGTGAGAAAAATTCTTGAAATTGTAAATTGAATTTTTTGTTGTTGTTATTTTTCTTTCCATATCTTTCTTGATGCACCTAACTACTAAACTAAAGAAGTACGTACTCAAATATTAGGAAAATGATAGGAAAATAATAGCCAAAAATCTTATGAGTCCAGTTTTGTAACTTTGGGTCCGAGTGAACTTTAAATACCTTATAGAAACTCTACAAAAACTTATCTTTGTTAGAAGAAGTTCAGACAGAGTAAAAGTTTAACCGATAATCAGATCTCAGATTCATTCCAAATATGCACTAGAAATTAGAGCAAAATGTAGGCCAACAATCAGACCATAATTTACACCAAAAGTCAGACCATTTCTAAAACCAAAATACAGACTACATTCGCACCAAAAGTCAGACCAAAATTTAGACGAAAGCCGAAAATTCAGAACAAAAAACCGGATCAAAATTTGCATTAAGAATAGACCTAACTAATCATAACAAATTATACCAATAGTTAGACTAGATTTCGGGCAAAAACTCACACCATAACTAAGACCACAGTCATACCAATAATCATACCTAAATTCTTGGCAAAATTCAGACCAAAGACCGAAAATGTAAAAAAACTGACCAAAACTCTAGTCGATATTCAGAGAGGTCCAAAGAGAGACCAAGTTAAGAATAAAAGTCAGAACAAAACTCAGATCGGAACCAATTGATACCAAAAATCAGTTAGAAATCAAATCAAAGTTTGGA